>QRDG01002284.1:174124-901293 GCA_012064385.1 Puccinellia tenuiflora
TCTTAATAAATCTTGTGCAGTCATTTACTTGGCCATAAGAACCATCATAAGGGGTTTTAGTTCATTCACTTGGCTACACCTATTTATGGCTCCTTCCTAGAAGAAACAATTAAGACTGAAACATGTGCTTCACTAATTGTGACAACCACACGAATGAAATAACAATTGCTAGAACATTTGCTCCCTTGAGATATTTGCTACTTGAGATATTTGCTACTTGCTACTTTGAGAAACTTGCTTGAGAAAACTGCCGAGAGAAACTTGCTCTAAGAAACTTGCGTTCGAAGCTTGATTGAGAAACTTGTTACTAGATAAACCCATTCCACATCACTTGCTTTCATTAGTAGTTCCTTTCATATTTCAACTTATTGCCTTGCACAAACGGCCATATAAGAGGGTTATAGGGCTTTAGAGAATACATAGTTTACCTTCAGCTCCTTGTGGGTTCGACACTCAAATACTTATCGAATTGTGCTACAGTGATTCCTTGCTCTTGGGGATTATCAGGGGGCTACCCCAGGAGCAGGGGAGGTGGGCCCTAGGCCGCGGCCAGGGGTCGCCCTGCCCCTGGAGCGTCGCCTCTCGGCCCTCCTTCACATATAAGTCACGATTGACCTAAAAATGTCGAAGGCGAGACCACTTTCCCTATAAACCATATGGAGCTTCGCCGCCATCCCGAAACCTAAATTCGGGGTTCAGAATAGCTATTCCAGCACCCTGCCGGAGTGGAGATCACCGCCATCGTCACCGCCAACACCTCTGCATCAACCATCCATGATGTCTCTCTCCATGTGTGAGTTGTTCCCTGCTGTAGGCAAGGGGATGGAAGGGATTGAATAAGATTGCTCATGTAATTCGATGCCAAATTGTTAGGGCATGATGCCTAGTATCCTCTATTTGTGTTGATCATCGTTGGTACAATTAGTTATGCTTAATGCTTGTCACTTTGGGCCCGAGTGCCATGTTTTCAGATCTCATCACATTATGTTTTCATGAATATAATTGATGTTTGGGTCCAATCTACTAGTTGTATGCACTTGTTGTCAACCGGTACCGGAGACCCCGAGTGACAGAAACGGGGACATCGATGGGAATGGTTGGTAACTCAAGGGTTACATGTATTCACTGTGTGTTAGTGCTTTGCTCTGGTGTTCTATTAAAAGGAATACCTTAATTGCCATTTGTTCCTTAATTGGCCCGGCTGAAACCGGATGGCAGGACAAAAGATGCCGTGCAAGTTCTTATTGGAAGCACGTACGGCTAAATTAGGAATACATGCCTATGATTGTTTAATACTTGGATGCTATATTTATTTGCTTTCTGCCCAGTTATGTTTATTTCATGAGCTATCTTATTCATGCAACGCCCGTCTATCCGTCCCTATGCCTACGGTGCTTTTAATCCTGCTGTTTACAATCAATATTTCTGCTGTCACCATTGCTGCCTTTATTTTATTACTGCTGTTACTCTGCTGCCATCAAATTACTGTTACTACTGATAAATTGCTTCTAGAGAGATCCTTTTCAGGTGTGTTTGAATTGACAACTCAACTGCTAAGTCTTATAAATATTCTTTGGCTCCCCTTTTGTCGAATCAATAAATTAGGGTCATACTACCCGTGAAGACTATTGCGATCCCCTACACTTGTGGGTCATCAAGTTGATATTTAATTTTGCAAGAAAAATGAATCTCAATTGCAAAATAATATTATTGTACCATTTGTATATGTTATAGGTATTGCAAAGTGCAAACACATTGAACATATAATCATTTATAGACACGAAATGGTCTAATCATCAATATACAATATAATTGGGTACATGATGTCATTAAACAGATATATATATATAGGTCTACAACATGACAAGTACTTAATTGCAGCACTAGTAGTTGAACCTATCTGAGAAAATCCGAATTTGCAGGATCTAAAACATGACAAGTATTTAAACTGTACTAGTAGACTAATCTGCTAAGTGCTGATGAATACGAGCTACGGTGGCCAGAAATTTGTAAATGGGCCTAATTAATTAGGGAGTACAGTAGAAGCCTAGTAGAACTAGCCTGTCCGGCCGAATCAAATCAGATAAGGGAGAGAGACAGTAGTACTAGTCACTTCTTCCCCAATCCACCAGGACCGAGACCAACACAGGCGGAGGTCCCTTGGCCGGCCGGCCACATCACAGGCGACGAGAGGAGCTCCCGCCGCGCTCTTCCTCTTCGGAGGAGCCGTCGGGAAGGCCGCGACGCCATTGGAGAGGCCAAGGGAGGCGGGCTCCCATGTACCTGCGCGGAAGCCATGCTGGTGGGAGGCCATTGCCGCCGCGAATCGACGCAGGAGACGGCGAGCTTCGGGCGGCGGCATCGGTGGCCCAACCGGCTGCGGTGCCGGAGGAGAGGCCGGTAGAGGCGTGGGCGAGGGCGGAGCCGCGACAAACGCCTCCTCGTCCTCAGGCTCGACCTGGACGTTGAGGTCCAAGGCGAACGGCGCTGCCGCGGAGGGAGCGCCGGTCTCCTCGTCCAGTGGCGGCGAATCCAGTTCCGGGACCGGACCGTACACCGGTAGCATGAAGTGCTCCGGATCTTCGTCGCTTGGCGTCGGCGTCGGGAGGTCCAGGTACGCATCTGGGTCGTTGTCGGGGATATGAACCCCGGATATCCCAAAGAAGCCTATTCCTTCAGTTCTCCGCAGGCCGGCTGAACAAGTGTCGGCTGCACAGTGCCGCCTGAAACCCGCCGGCTGAACCCTGCTGCCTGCGTCTACCCGGATGCGGACGTCCGGCTGGGCTGAAGCAGGACGCACCAACCGACAGCTCCGTACGAGTGGGCCCGGTCCGTATAACCGCTCTGAGTGAACAGTACCCCTTGTCGGGCATCTCCTGTACCGAATCATGACAACAAGCTCCAGCCGGCTCAGGAAGTAGTGATGTCATAGGGGCAAACTTGTAACTTACCTGTAACCCAAAACCCTAGCCCGCTACCTATATAAAGCGGGCTAGAGCCTCCTGCGCGAGGCATGCAAGCAAGAGAGAGAAGAGTCCGGCACGCATACGTAGTATCTTCTTCAACCTCCAGCCGGCTAGGGTCTCCAGCCGGCTGCCACCCGAAACAGCTCAAGGAGCACCATTGTAGCCCGATTCTGTGATCAAGCAATAAGAACAAGAAGAGCAGGACGTAGGGGTGTTACCTCCACAAGGAGGGCCCTGAACCTGGGTAACTAGCGTGTGTTTGCGTGCTTGTTGCCCAATCCCGCGCGAGCATCCATCGTCGCCTGCCCCACAATCTTTTCCATCTCCGATGGATATGCCGTGTAACCCACCACGACATTTGGCGCCCACCGTGGGGCCCGCGACGAGCGGAGTCACGTTCTGCGCGGGATCCCAGACTGTAGATGATCGGCGGATCGTCTCCGGCCTCGTGCTCTCTATCGGCTCCATCGGCTGCGTCCTCGACAACACCAAGAGCTTCGCCGACATGGGCTTCACCAGCGGAGGCACGGTCATCACCCTTGGCGATTTCCACGTCTACGTCGCTGTCGCCGCCAAGGAGTACCCGGAGGTGGTCTACTCAAGCTTGGCTCCTTCGATCTTCGACGCCAGCACCTGCAACGACGACTCCGCCTTCGGCTACCTCAACTCCGGCGACGCCGACTGCGACGATGACAAGCTCAACGTCTACGCCGAGGTGCACATGGTCGAGCACGCGGCGGCGGGAGGCGCCGTCGCCGATACTGTTCATGAAGCTGGCGAAACTTCTCGTTTCTAGCGCAATCTGGAGGCCGACTTCGAGCTGCTAAGCACCCCCATCACGCCGGGTGCGGACCCAGCCAAGGCGGCGGCTGAACTCGAGAGGATGCGTCAACAGATATACGACAAGGCTCTTCACCTCGCATCAACGCAGCGCCGACTCAACGCCATGATGCGCGAATACAACACCGCCCACGGCTTCGAGCCGGCCAGAGGCAACACAGAGAAGCTGAACGAGGTCAGGCGCAAAGGAGGGGATCTCGGCGGTGTCCTGAACCGTGCCGGCCAGCCGCATGAGCATTCGGACATCATCCTACCCGAGTACAGCAACCCGGTGCAAAACATGAAGGCTGCGGAGGCGGCCGCAGCAGAGCTGCCCCATCTCCAAGGCGAGGAGCTACGCCAACAAGCACGCCGGGTCCAGGAGCTCATCGCCGCGGCCAACCGGCAGCAACGCGAAACCGAGGCGATGGCGAGTCGAGAACATCATGAGCCGCCTCCAGGCTACGACCCGGCCGGCAAGCCCAAGCAAGGCGCTGAGGCGTCATCCACGAGCCGCGGAAGGGCGAAGGACAAGCAACCACGAGCTCATCACGAGGGGAGCGCAAGCTCGCATCCTCGTGATCACGGCCGCGATCCGGCTGGACGACGCGAAGACGGCAACCGGAACGGGCCGCAAACCGGCCGCAGCGTCAAGGAGCGAGTCGGACACAAGGTCACCATCGAGGAGCGCCTGGGACCACTGGGGCCCGAAACAAGCCACGACGCTCGCGTCCGCATCGACGCACTCAAGGCGTCAAGCATCATCGAGGAGGAAGACATCGCCGCACATCGCTGCTTCGGACCTCGCATCCGGACCGAGCAATTCCTGCGGGGATTCACCCTCCCAAGGGATACACCAAAGTATAACGGCACCGCGAAGCCGGAAGACTGGCTCGCCGATTACGTCACGGCGGTCAACATCGCAGGCGGCAACAAGCGGGTGGCCGTACGCTACGTGCCGCTCATGCTCCAGGGGTCGGCTCGGACTTGGCTGAACAGCCTACCGGCTGAAAGTGTCAACAGCTGGCTAGACTTTGAGGAGGTGTTCAACCGCAATTTCATCGGCACCTACTTGCGCCCCGGCAACGCACAGCTGCTCGCGATGTGCAAGCAGAAGCACGGCGAGTCGGACCGAGCCTACCTCACCCGGTGGACTAGCCTACGCAACTCCTGCGAGGGAATTCTCGAGCTCCAAGCCGTCCAGTACTTCATTCAAGGTTGCCGAGACCAGACGCTGCTCAAGCACAGGCTCCTAAGGAAAAGCCCGAAGACCATGGCGGAGCTCATGGCAATCGCCGACGAATACGCCACCGCCGACGCGGGCATGACCAACCCGATCCGACTCGATGAAGCCGGAAGAATCATCACAACGGAGCCGGCTGCACGTCGCAGCCGGGCGGAGAACCAGGAAGGGGGAAAATCAACCCGGCGTGACTCCGACGCAGCCGGCAAGCGCAAGTCCACGGACGACCGCGTCGAGTCCAAGGTCGTCGCCACCACCGAGGGAAGGCCGGCAGGAGGCTTCGACAACCGCCGCATGAGGACGAGCAGCGACATGCGCCGGACAAGGGCGAGGAACAGCTACGAGTTCATACTCGATCAACTGTGCCGGAACCATGGCGACCGGCCGGCGAACCACACCGTTCGGCAATGCACCCTCGGCCGCCCAAGGCCACCACCGTACGAGCGACGGAATCCTCCTCCACCTCTAGATGAAGCCGGACGAGACGATCGAAGACGTGACGACGGACGGCGCGAAGACAGAAATCGCGATGATCGCCAGCGCGAAGAACAGAGGAGGGAGCGCCTTCCTGCTCCGCCTCCAAGGGGTCCAGACGGCTACCAGAACCCGGATGCCGCCTACATCGTGTTCGTCAGCGAGCGCGACGACAAGCGAAGCCGGCGCGAGCGATTCAAGGAGGTGAATGCGGTGCTTCCACCCGTCCCCAAGTACCTCAACTGGTCACAAGAACCAATCACGTGGGACCGCCGCGACCACCCGGAGCTGATGCCCAACCCAGGCGGCTATGCTCTAGTCCTGGAGCCCATGATCATCTCCACCAAGCGTGCCTGCACCTTCTCACGCGTCCTCATCGACGGGGGCAGCAGCATCAACATCCTCTACCGCGACACGCTGGAGAAGCTGGGAATCTCCGAGTCCAGCTTGACGCCGAGCCGGACGGTCTTCCACGGCATCGTGCCGGGGCGAGCCGGCTCATCCATGGGCCTCATCCGACTGGACGTCCTATTCGGCACCAAGAGCAACCACCGCCGCGAGACCATCTCCTTCGAGGTGGTCGATCACTCCAGCGCCTACCACGCCATCCTCGGGCGGCCGGCGCTCGCCAAGTTCATGGCTGTGCCACACTACGCCTACCTCAAGATGAAGCTACCAGGCCCACGCGGGATCATCACCGTTGCCGGAGACTACAAACGCTCCATCGCCTGCGCCTCCGATAGCGCGAAGGTGGCCGAGACCATGGTCTGCAATGAGTGTGGCACCCCGATCCAGATGATCGGACTACCCCATATACCAGTCCCAGAAACACTGGATATATGTCAACTTGATAACAAAGGCATAACCAAACACATACTTATGGCTTCGAGTTCGGGCGGATTACAAGGTACAACACGGGGTGAGGCTCCCGCGTTCGCGCAACATGCGCACACAACAGTATGTACATTATTTATCCAACATTGAGCCTCTAGCGGAAGTAGCAGCGGAAACGTAGACGGTAGCGTGGCAACAACGGGCCTTATTCCACGGGGTCCTGCCTGGGATACGGGTTCCTAGTTCTCGTACAGCGGGTACTCGGCGTCGGGAGCGACGGGGTCTGGCCACATGAGAAGCCAGGTAAGTACTTGAGGTACTCGCAAGTCATTAGCCCAAAATCAAACAAAGTCTATCTATATGGCATGGCATAAGTTCAGAATGTAGCATGGCATGGATTTGGTTGCAAGGGTGAGTCCAAGCTTAACGGTTGGACATAACTTACCTACTTACCTTTGAAGGGGAGTTACAACTATAATATTTTACTNCAACGACAAATCCAAGTTCGTCACTGTGGGGGCGAGCCTGGACCCCAAATAGGAAAGCGCGCTCGTCGAGTTCCTCCGTGAGAACCGGGACATCTTCGCGTGGTCCCCCAAGGACATGCCTGGTGTACCGAGGGAACTCGCCGAGCACTCTCTACACGTCCGTCCAGACGCCAAGCCGGTGAAGCAGTCCCTGCGACGCTTCGCGGAATGAAGAAGACAGTTGATAGGAGAAGAAATAGCACGGCTACTCGCGGCCGGATTCATCAAGGAAGTACAACACACGGAGTGGCTAGCCAATCCAGTGATGGTGGAAAAGAAGAACAAACGGTGGCGGATGTGTATCGATTACACCCACCTCAACAAGGCTTGCCCTAAGGATCCCTTCGCGTTACCACGCATCGACCAAGTGATCGACTCCACGGCTGGCTGCGACCTCCTCTCCCTCCTCGACGCCTACTCCGGTTACCACCAAATTCCGCTGAACCCGGACGACCAGCTCAAGACCGCCTTCATCACCCCCCTACGGCCCATACTGCTACACCACCATGCCGTTCGGCTTGAAGAACGCTGGGGCAACATACCAGCGCTGCATGCAGAAGTGCTTGCACGACCAGATCGGTCGCAACGCGCACGCCTACGTTGACGATGTCGTCATCAAGACCAAGGAGAAGCACACCCTCCTCACCAACCTCAAGGAAACCTTCGACAACTTGCGCCGCTTCCAGATGAAGCTCAACCCGGAGAAATGTGTGTTCGGCGTTCCAGCCGGACAGCTACTCGGCTACCTTGTGTCGGCACGAGGAATCGAGGCCAACCCGGAGAAAATCGCCGCCATCGACAACATGCGAGAACCAAGAAGCGTCAAGGACATCCAAAAGTTCACCGGTTGCCTGGCATCCCTCAGCCGCTTCATCAGCCGGCTCGGCGAGAAGGCTCTCCCGCTCTACCATTTGCTGAAGAAGACTGACAAGTTCATCTGGAGCGACGCGGCAGACGCCGCCTTCAAGGAACTCAAGCGTGCGATGGCCACCACCCCGGTCTTAGCACCTCCGGCTCCGAAGGAGCCCATGCTCATGTACATTGCCGCCTCCAACCTAGTCGTCAGCGTCGTCCTGGTGGTGGAGCGAGATGAAGCCGGCAAGCAGCGGCCGATTCAGCGGCCAGTCTACTACCTCAGCGAGGTGCTCTCACAGTCAAAGCAGAATTACCCACACTACTAGAAGCTCGTATACGGCGTGTACATGGCAACGAAGAAGCTGAAGCACTACTTTCAAGAGCATCCGATCAAAGTGATAAGCGACGCGCCGCTTGCCGAGATCATAGGCAACAAGGACGCAACCGGCAGAGTCGCGAAATGGGCGATGAACCTGACGGCGCACGGAGTCGAATATGACAAGAGAACAACGATCAAGTCACAGGAGCTGGCTGACTTTCTAGCCGACTGGACGGAGACGGACCACGTGCCGCCGCCCCCCGACTCCGGCGAACATTGGCTCATGCACTTCGACGGTTCCAAAAGATACTGGGGACTCGGCGCCGGAGTCGTCCTCACCTCACCCAAGGGGGGCCGACTCGAGTACGTGCTACAAATCCACTTCACGACGTCCAACAATGTAGCCGAATATGAAGCTCTCGCGCACGGCCTCAAGCTCGCCAAGGCCATGAACATCAAGCGGATCCTCTGCTACGGCGACTCCGACTTGGTGGTCCAGCAGACCACTGGTCATTGGGACGCCAAGGACCCCAACATGGCCGCCTACCGCTTCTTCGTCCAGCAGCTCGCGGGATGCTTCGACGGATGCGAATTCCACCACATCCACCGCTCCAACAACGAGGCGGCTGACACTTTGGCGAACATTGGCTCTCTTCGCGAGGAAATCCCACCCGGCGTCGCCCTCGAAAGCTGTACAAGCCATCAATCACGCCGTGTCCCGGCTCCGACTCCATCCGGATGCCGCCGGGCGCGGAGTCGGCTGGGCCGGCTCCAGGCGAACCGGAAACCGTCGAGGTCCTCGTCATCGAAGAGGCTCCGCCATGGACCCAACCCTTCCTCGCCTACCTCGCCAACGACGAGCTCCCGGAGGACGAGCTCATCGCCAGGCAAATCAAATGCCGAGCAAGTGCTTACACCATCATCAACAACGAGCTGTACAAGCGCAGTGTCTCTGAGATATTCCAGCGCTGTGTGAGCCAAGAAGAAGGAATCAAGATACTCAAAGAAATTCATCAAGGCGAATGCGGTCATCACGCGTCCTCGAGAGCAATTGTGGCTAAGGCGTTCAGGCACGGGTTCTGCTGGCCGACTGCGCTGGCTGATGCGAACCAGCTGGTCCAGCTCTGCAATGGCTGTCAACGATTTGCAACACAGAAGCACACGCCGGCTTCAGCACTCAAGACAATTCCTATCACCTGGCCGTTTGCCGTCTGGGGGCTCGACATGGTCGGCCCGTTGAGAAGATCCAGTGGAGGCATGACACACCTGCTGGTAGCAGTCGACAAGTTCACGAAGTGGATTGAAGCCAAGCCGATCAAGAAGCTGGATGGACCAACAGCAGTCAAGTTCTTCAAAAGCATCATCTACCGCTTCGGCTACCCTAACAGCATTATCACGGATAACGGGTCGAACTTCGTCAAGGGAGAATTTGCCAAGTTCTGCGGCAGAACCGGCATCCGGCTCGACGTGGCCTCCGTCGCACACCCGCAATCGAATGGGCAGGTCGAGCGGGCAAACGGCCTCATCCTATCCGGCATCAAGCCTCGGTTGCTCGAACCACTCGAGCGAGCAGCCGGCGCATGGTAAGAAGAGCTACCTTCCGTCCTCTGGAGCCTAAGGACAACCCCGAATCGCTCAACTGGCTTCACCCCCTTCTTCCTCATCCACGGGGCTGAAGCCGTCATGCCAACTGACATCGAGCATGATGCGCCCCAATCGTGCTGTACACAGAGGCAGAAGCTAAACAAGCTTACGAAGACGAATGGACCTGCTCGAGGAAGCGCGCCAGCTTGCCGAGTCAAGGTCGGCGATGTATCAGCAAAAACTACGCAACTACCATAGCCGGCAGGCCTGTCCACTTCCGCGAAGGCGACCTCGTGCTACGGCTGATCCAAGACACAAAGAACATGCACAAGCTTTCATCACCCTGGGAAGGACCATTCGTTGTAAGCAAAGCGCTCATCAACGACGCATACTACTTGATCGACGCCCGCGAGCACAAAAAGGACACGATGGACAAGGAAGGTGATGAAACGGAAAGGCCATGGAACGCATCACTCTTGCGTCGATTCTACACCTGAGAAAGAACCATGTATGTATCACCTATGCTATCAATAAAGAAATGAGAATGATGAGCACATGAGCAGTTTTTCGCAACTCTTTTCTGCATTCTCTTTCCGGTTCCTCCGGCAGCCGGCAAGTTTGCCTTTAGCGGCCGTGTAGCGTGACTAACCCCTAAACAGCTAACTCTTCGGATCCGGTTAAGGCCGGCAAGAGAATAAGCTGGAGGGGGCCAACAACATGAAAAACGCATAAAGGGAAGTGCTGCCGGCTGGAAAGATGCTGTTCTATAAACTCGGCCAAGCCGGCAATCGGCAACCACTTCTCTTATTACGGACGATTAACTACACAACGCTAAATGGCTAACTCTTTGGATCCGGTTAAGGCCGTGTAACAGCCCTAACTTGGTAACGAAAAATACGAAGAATTTTTCCACTTTTGTTTCCATGTTTGCATCATTGCATCCATATGCATTTTGCCCTTTTCAATCTTCACTTGGCAACAAATTAAATGGGGAGTCAAACTTCCCCACATCCAACCAATGCAAATGCTCAACTGTCAAAACAAATCATGCTTGGACTCCCAAATGGTATAGGAAGTTCCAGGTTCACCTTTTGAAATCATTTCTCAATTCCAAAGATTGGGTAAATAAGAAATGACATGAGAGATCAAAATCGGCTGAATTCAATTCCTATTTTTGGGACCAAGTTAGAACTTCCAAAAATTCAAAGTAAAATCATGGGGAGTCTCAATATTGTTGGGAGAGCTTCCATGAAAATTTTCAATATTTTTGGAATTGTATAAATGCCCCATTTAAATGCATTTTGGAAATTGCTCCCTTTTACCCTATTTTAAAAGCTATGAACAAATGTTGGTCAAATTAATTTATTTGCCCTCACAAATTTTTGTGGTGCTTCTGAGAGTTAATTATAGCCTATACAAATTTTTCTGGAATTTTAGAAAATATCCTGGTGCCCTAATTAATTGGATGAACCCTACTGCTGGGCTTGTTTGCAAGTATTTCAAAAATTCCAGGGACCTCTTCGTAAATTCCTTTCCCTCTCTCCTCCACGGTGGCCAGCTCCACTGGCGCCATGCCGCCGCGTCGGCGATGCCCATGCCGCCCTGCCGCTGCCCCCTGGTGGTCAAGGGCCACGTCGAAGACGCTCACCTGCCCCCCCTTCTTCTTCTCTCTCCGTTCCTCTCCTTTCTCTCCGGATCGAGCGATTCTTTCTCCCCACCCGAGCTCCTCCTTGCCGCCGTGGGGTTCGAGCTCGCCGCCATCGTATCCGTGCGCGCAAGGTCGACTGAAGGCTGGCTCTCGCTCCACCGCATCCTCACCGTCCTTCCAGGCCACGGAATCGAGCCGGGGTGGTCGGGAATCGACGATTCCGTCATCGACATCCCGCCTCGGCCGAGCCGCTCGCCGGCCGATTCCCGGCGACTCCGCCCCTCCGCGCCGTCGTCGTCCTCCCGTGCGTACCTAAGGTGAGCCGTGCGTCCTTGCTAGCCATTCCAGCGCCCTTCTCCCTCTCCTCGCCGTCGGTTTGGTCGCCGTCGACCACCGCCGTGCCGCTGGCGTCACCGCGCCGTGTCCCGGCCTGGCCGAGGTTTGGGCCGGCCGGAGGCCGGAGGCCTCGGGCAGGTGCCCGGCCTGCAAGCCTGGCTTGGGCCGGCACGAGGCCGGCCTCTTCGGCCAGTGCCCCGGCCTGCACGCCCAGCCTGGGCCGGCTCTGGGCCGGTGCACTCGGGCACCCACCCGGCCTGCAGCCCGGCCTGGCCGGCACAAGGCCGGCCTGTCTGCACAGGGTTTTTCCTTTTGTGAAATAAACTGAGTTTAGAAATGTGATATCTTTTTAAATATGGCTCTAAAAATTGCAAATGAAATATCAAATCGCTCAGCAAAATGTTATCTACCTATTGGTGACTTTGGCTTGACCTCTTGAGTAAAAAATATTTTCCCTTTAATTTGGGAAAACCCTAGCATGGCATATTTATTACCTAACGTGGGAAAAATCACATTTCGATGTATATTGATCCAAAATTTATGAATCAACTATCAAAGTGATCAACATGTCAAATGCTATTAAACCATGCGAATATCAATTCATGATCACAAATATTTATTTGATGATATTCATAATTTGATTAAAAGAACTAAATTTATTTATTTAATCAAATTGCCATTTATTCATCGGTGCTCCGAAAATTACAAATAAAGTACCAAAATGATCGGAATGACTAACCCTACCCGTTTCATGTCATGTTCATGCATATTGAGCCACTTCTCTAATAATTTGATAATTTATAAAGAATTGTGGTCACTAAGATAAATATGGAGTTGTGTCCAAATAATTGCACTAATTATTTGGAACTCCATTTAAATTGTTAAATAATTTAAATGATAATATCAATGCATCAACTTGTCATGTCATCATGTGATTGATCATTGCACCTTGTGATCGTGTGATTTATGTGTGCTTTGTATTTTCTTTGGGTATCGATAGATTCCGGAGTCGAGGGTCTCTCTAACTACCCCGACGAGCAGTACTTCACGACCGGGCAGCAAGGCAAGAGATAACCTAACCTTCTTGGCATCTAGCATCCTATGATTTTATAAAATTATTTTATCCACCATAATATTGCATGCGGTTCAATGTCTCTTTTGGTAATTATTAGAGTATCCTATGAATGCATGTTCTTCCCGAGCCAATCACATGTATCCCTACCTATGAAACCTAGGGTTGAAGTGTTGGCCGAGATAAAGATAGAATTATTGTTATATTCATAAGCTTAGCTATGCTTAGCCATGCTTAGAAATGTTTAGTGGAAATACTAGTTTGTCCGTTGTTGAATTCCATAATTGTTGATGTTGATGGAATGACTCGGGCATGGTGGATAATTGTGATGCTTAATTAAAATGCTAAGATGGCTTGGGTGAGTTGCCGTCGGGGATGGTGCTTTGCCTCACTCTAGCCCCTAGGTGCGAGTTCTTGTCTCTAGAACCAAGATCGAGCGTGCTTCCGGAGGTGGGGGCATATGGAACCCCCTTTGACCGAATAATTTGTGAGGGGCTTGTCAAGGGTCCTCTAGTTTGCTATTTCCATTTGCGCGTGTGTGGTGTTGGTGGAAAAAGGAAACGAGGATGGTGGTGTGTAGGATGTGATGGTGGGGCAGGGCGCTGGGAGCGCTGAACCTGTCCTTCCGCCACTGATGGCCCTTGAGTAAGTCTCATGCAATGTAAAGGTCTAACCGCGCCCGCTCGCCGGTCTTCCCCGGAAGAGGGCCAACTAGGTGAGCCGGACGGTACCAATGGATAAGGAGCTGGGGTTCCTGCGGAAACCTGGCGACTTCAAATAGTACACCCCTGCAGGGTTAATCTTTTCGAAAAGCCGTGTCCGTGGTTATGGACGACTTGGAACGGATATACGAGACCATAGATAACTTTTAACCTAATTGATATGGCAGCTAAAGGTTGCATAATCAACTTGAGATAAAGGTTCATTTCCTCGTGGGGGAGTCGAGGGAGTGCCTTTGTGTGAGATGAGTGGTGATGGTTGCAAGTAGGTTCGCCGAGAACCGAAGATGAAAATGATACTCTCTTACCCCTTTATAAAAATACTCTGAGTAGACGAATGCCATGTGTCTTTTATGTTTCGGTTTATGAAAGTTAGCTTTATGCAAAAGAACTACATTTACAGCCTTAGAGCCTCCGTCAGTCATTGGGCCTATATCGCCCTACTAAACTTGCGAGTACATCGTACTCAGTCTCTCTTTGCTGCCTCTATGATTTTGTATTCAGAGGAGGACGACACCGAGCAGCTAGGTGGGTTCTTCGTTGACGTCGACTACTAGTCTGGGGTTCCCAGGTGGCAGCTTGGGACCGTGGAACAAGCTGGCTTGGGTGATGTTTATCTGTAGGCCTCTTAGGCCATAATTTGCTTCTTGTTGTATTAGACAACGCTACTTCGATTCCGCTTGATGAATTGTTGGATCGGTGATCCTTTTGCTTGTAATATTTGTATCTTCTCGTTATATGAGTTGCTATACTTTTGTGTCGTAGAGTCATGCTTTGTGCCAGTTCTGTTCCACAAGTCCCGATCTTTGTCTTATGCATTGATGGTTGTGTCGAATTCATAGCCTCTCTGTATAATTCCGGGGTCGGGGCGCTACAAGTTGGTATCAGAGCAGGACTGCCTGTAGGAAACCCTTTCTTTTGGTCGATGTCGAGTCTAGTAAAAATTATTTTCAACCTAAAAATGAGTTGTGAAAATCTTCTTAGGATTCTTTTGCTTCTCATCCAACTCGCTCTACTCTGATTCTTACCTCTATTTGTTTTGTGGTTGGTGTCGATGTTTAGGTTCTCGGGGTTTGGGTTCTTACCGTCCAGTTATGCCTCGAGTCCGTTATATCCGTTTGATATCGCCACGATGACGTGATGTCGCCGTGGTTGCCTAAATCTGTCTTTGGTGTTATTGCTTCTTAAACCTCTATATCTGGAAGCAAACAAGTGGTCTATCTTATCTATCTGAATTGGTTACTAACTTGTCGTTGTTCCAATTCTTCAGAATGGCTCCTACCCGTCGTGGGGAACATAGCAACCCTGATCCACCACCGCCACCCTCGATGGCGGAGGTTATGATGGCAATTGAACAAAACCGTCTGCGCAATGAGCGGTTGCTCGAGCAGCTGGTCCAGCAAGGGGCCAGGAGGAACACGGACTGCACCACTCTTAACCAGTTCTTGCGGTCCCAACCTCCTACATTCTCCGAAGCTAAGGAGCCGCTTGATGCGGACGATTGGCTTCGGGCTATCGAGCGCAAGTTTGCCGCTCTTCACGTCCCGGCAGCGGAGCATGTCAACTTCGCCACCTACCTACTGGAAGGAGCCGCCGGCTCCTGGTGGGAGAGCCACGTGGCCATGGTCGCCGCGGGCCATGTTGTCACTTGGGAGGAGTTCCGCACCGCCTTCCGTGCGGCGTACATCCCCAAGCCCATCCTCGAGCTCAAGAGGCGGGAGTTCCTGGACCTAACCCAGGGACGCATGGACGTCCAGTCCTATGGACGGGAGTTCAACCACCTCTCCCGTTACGCCCCTCGGGACGTGACGAATGATGAGGACAAGCAATACCTCTTCCGCAAGGGGCTCGCACCTCGCCTTCGATACGAGCTCCTACCCTTCAAGTTCACCTCCTACCAAGAGCTCTACAACCAGGCTCTCACCATGGAGCAAGGTAGGAAGGAGCTAGAGGCTTCTAAGAGGCCAGTTTCCACCGACCACCAGAGCTCCTCCTCGGAGGGCAAGAAGCGCAAGGTCTTCGTGCCTTTCAGCGTCGTGCCAAAGGCGCCCTTCGCGCCGAAGCCCACCGGGTACCTGCCACCTCCGCCTCGCCCAGCTACTTCGACCTTGGGTGCGGCTGGAGGCGGTTTTCGCCCTCGACTGCCTGCACCACCGGGGGTCACGTGCTTCGCTTGTGGCCAGCCGGGGCACTACTCCAGGGAGTGTCCCCAGAAGGCACCGGCTCCCTCAGCACCTGCACCAGCACCCTCTACCCCAGCCGCCAAGGCTACCACCGTCAGCCGTGGCCGCCTGAACCACGTCTCGGCTGAAGGCGTTGAGGAGGACCCCGGAGTTCTTATGGGTACGCTTCAAATCAATACTTATCCAGCTTCAGTGCTATTTGATTCTGGAGCTTCGCATTCGTTCATATCCATATCATATGCACACAATCATCAAATACCGTTTGTGATGATGGATCCCCCGTTAGTGGTCAAGACCCCGGGCTCTAGTTGGCGTACAAATTGGATATCTCCCGATGTTCAAATAGCCGTAGGGTCAGTCCCTTTTCCGTTCTCATTGATAGCCCTGAGGTCGGAGGGTATCGATGTTATCCTGGGCATGGATTGGTTAGTGAAATATCAGGCAAACCTGGATTGTGCTGCCAAGACTGTCACAGTGTTCCACCCAACGTATGGGGAAGTGCGTTATTGGTCCCCAACATCTGCAACCCCTTCCGCAGCCACTCCTCTTTCACCGGAGATCAGTCTTTATTTCCTGGAAGGAATCACCCCGCCTGATATGTCTGAAGTCGCGGTGGTGTGTGATTTCCCCGATGTCTTTCCGGAGGAATTGCCCGGCATGCCACCTGATCGCAGCGTGGAGTTTGTGATTGAGTTGGTTCCGGGAACCGCCCCAGTTTCCAAGACGCCCTACCGTATGCCAACGGAAGAGCTAGCTGAATTGAAGAAGCAACTTGATGAGCTGCTGGAAAAAGAATTTATCCGTCCGAGTAGCTCACCTTGGGGCTGCCCGGTCATCTTTGTCAAGAAGAGGGATACAAATGTTCCTCGACTGGTCGTTGACTACCACCCTCTTAATGCGGTGACCATCAAGAACAAGTATCCAATTCCTCGAATAACCGACTTGTTCGATCAACTAGCTAGAGCCACGGTGTTCTCCAAGATGGATCTGAGGTCAGGCTACCATCAAATAAAAATCCGAAAGGAGGATATTCCGAAGACGGCCTTCACTACCCGCTATGGGTTATATGAATACACCGTCATGTCCTTCGGCCTCACAAATGCTCCGGCTACATTCATGAGGCTAATGAACTCCATCTTCCACGAGTACCTCGATAAGTTTGTCATCATTTACATCGATGACATCCTTGTGTACTCCAAGACCGAAGACGAACATGCTGAACACCTTCGGCTAGTTTTGACCAAGCTCCATGATCATCGCCTCTATGCCAAGTTCTCTAAATGTGAGTTTTGGCTGAAGGAGCTCATTTTCCTCGGTCATGTGGTATCGGCTGCTGGAGTAGCGGTGATACCTGACAAGATTCAGGCCATCCTGGATTGGCCAACTCCCAAGTCTGTTAAAGATATCCGAAGCTTCCTTGGATTGGCGGGTTATTACCGCCGATTCATCGAGGGCTTCTCCAAGATAGCCAAGGCGCTGACTGACCTCCTCAAGAAAGGCAAACAATTTGTGTGGTCAGACAAGGCTGAAGAGAGTTTCCAAACCCTCAAGGTCAAGCTCACCACCACCCCGGTACTTGTCCTTCCCGATACCGCCAAGGACTTTATCGTCTATTGTGATGCATCTCTCCAAGGCTTGGGCTGCGTCTTGATGCAAGAGGGCCATGTGGTCGCCTATGCCTCCCGTCAACTCAAGCCACACGAGCAAAATTACCCAACTCATGATTTGGAGCTTGCCGCCGTGGTACATGCTCTGAAGCAATGGAGGCCCTACCTCTTGGGCAACCATTGCGAGATCTACTCCGACCATCAAAGTCTGAAATATCTATTCACCCAGCCGGATCTGAACTTGAGGCAGAGGAGATGGCTGGAATTGATAAAAGATTATGATGTGACTCTCAACTATCAACCCGGCAAGGCAAATGTCGTGGCGGATGCCCTGAGCCGCAAAGCCTATTGCAATACATTGATGGTTGAAAAGGCCCAACCTGCTCTTCATGAGGAGTTCGCTAGGTTGAATCTGGAAATTGTCCCTTCTGGTTTTCTGGCTAACCTCGAGATCAAATCCACTCTTGATGATGAAATCAAGGCCGCCCAGCAAAATGATGCGGGCATCCTCAAGATTAAGGAGAATGCCGCAAGTGGAAAGGCCAAGTGTTTCTCTATCGATGACTCCGGTGTTGTCTATTTCGAAGGACGTCTTGTGGTGCCCAAGAGTGGAAATACCAAGGGGTTAATTCTCCAAGAGGCACATGAGTCTCCCATATCTATCCATCCCGGTAGCACCAAGATGTACCAAGACCTTCGTCCTAAATTCTGGTGGACCCGTATGAAGCGGGAGATTGCAAATTATGTTGCCGAATGTGATGTTTGTCGCCGAGTGAAGGCTGAACATCAAAGGCCAGCTGGTACTCTTCGCCCCATAGCCATTCCTGAATGGAAATGGGATGAAATTGGTATGGATTTCATTACCGGTTTTCCACGATCACAAAGGGGTAATGATGCCATTTGGGTAGTCATTGATCGTCTATCCAAGGTCGCCCACTTCCTCCCCGTTTGCGAGGATATCACTGCCAAGCAACTAGCCGAGTTGTATCTTGCTCGGATCTTCCCTCTCCATGGTATTCCTATAAGCATCATATCGGACCGGGGAAGTCTATTTGTATCCAAATTCTGGCAGAGTTTCCAAAGTGCTTTGGGAACCCGTGTGAACCTGAGCACTGCTTACCACCCTCAAACTGACGGGCAAACTGAAAGGGTGAATCAAGTTCTTGAGGACATGCTTCGGGCTTGTGTCATCTCTTTCGGTAAGAGTTGGGAAAAGTACCTTCCTCTCGCCGAGTTCTCCTACAACAATAGCTATCAAGCCAGTTTGCAAATGGCTCCCTTTGAGGTTCTATATGGGAGGAAATGCCGGACTCCTCTCAATTGGTCTGAAACCGGGGAGAGGCCACTCTTCGGTCCTGATGTGATCAATGAAGCCGAAGAGAAAGTCCGTGTTATTCGGGAAAATCTCAAGGCTGCTCAATCCCGTCAGAAAAGCTATTATGACAAGCACCATCAAGAGGTCCACTATGAAATTGGTGACAAGGCCTATCTTCGAGTCTCTCCTCTCCGAGGCGTTCGTCGCTTCGGAATCAAGGGCAAGTTGGCACCTCGCTATGTTGGCCCTTTCACCATCCTAGCCAAGCGAGGAGATCTCTCCTATCAACTTGAGTTGCCCTCAAATTTCCCGAATGTCCATGATGTGTTCCATGTTTCCCAACTCCGCCGGTGTTTCAAGGATCCCATCCGTGGGGTTAATCATGAGGCATTGGACATTCAGGAGGACTTGACCTATCGCGAGCATCCTATTCGCATCTTGGATGAAGCGGAGAGGAAAACCCGCAACAAGTCCATCAAGTTCCTCAAAGTTCAATGGTCCAACCATTCCGAGGAAGAAGCAACATGGGAGCGAGAAACTAGTCTTCGTCAGGAGTACCCCACCTTCTTCACTCAAGCCTAGAATCTCGGGACGAGATTCCTGTAAGGGGGGTAGAATTGTAACAGCCCTAACTTGGTAATGAAAAATACGAAGAATTTTTCCACTTTTGTTTCCATGTTTGCATCATTGCATCCATATGCATTTTGCCTTTTCAATCTTCACTTGGCAACAAATTAAATGGGGAGTCAAACTTCCCCACATCCAACCAATGCAAATGCTCAACTATCAAAACAAATCATGCTTGGACTCCCAAATGGTATAGGAAGTTGCAGGTTCACCTTTTGAAATCATTTCTCAATTCCAAAGATTGGGTAAATAAGAAATGACATGAGAGATCAAAATCGGCTGAATTCAATTCCTATTTTTGGGACCAAGTTAGAACTTCCAAAAATTCCAAGTAAAATCATGGGGAGTCTCAATATTGTTGGGAGAGCTTCCATGAAAATTTTCAATATTTTTGGAATTCTATAAATGCCCCATTTAAATGCATTTTGGAAATTGCTCCCTTTTACCCTATTTTAAAAGCTATGAACAAATGTTGGTCAAATTAATTTATTTGCCCTCACAAATTTTTGTGGTGCTTTTGAGAGTTAATTATAGCCTATATAAATTTTTCTGGAATTTTAGAAAATATCCTGGTGCCCTAATTAATTGGATGAACCCTACTGCTGGGCTTGTTTGCAAGTATTTCAAAAATTCCAGGGACCTCTTCGTAAATTCCTTTCCCTCTCTCCTCCACGGTGGCCAGCTCCACTGGCGCCATGCCGCCGCGTCGGCGATGCCCATGCCACCCTGCCGCTGCCCCCTGGTGGTCAAGGGCCACGTCGAAGACGCTCACCTGCCCCCCCTTCTTCTTCTCTCTCCGTTCCTCTCCTTTCTCTCCGGATCGAGCGATTCTTTCTCCCCACCCGAGCTCCTCCTTGCCGCCGTGGGGTTCGAGCTCGCCGCCGTCGTATCCGTGCGCGCAAGGTCGACTGAAGGCCGGCGCTCGCTCCACCGCATCCTCACCGTCCTTCCAGGCCACGGAATCGAGCCGGGGTGGTCGGGAATCGACGATTCCGTCATCGACATCCCGCCTTGGCCGAGCCGCTCGCCGGCCGATTCCCGGCGACTCCGCCCCTCCGCGCCGTCGTCGTCCTCCCGTGCGTACCTAAGGTGAGCCGTGCGTCCTTGCTAGCCATTCCAGCGCCCTTCTCCCTCTCCTCGCCGTCGGTTTGGTCGCCGTCGACCACCGCCGTGACGCTGGCGTCACCGCGCCGTGTCCCGGCCTGGCCGAGGTTTGGGCCGGCCGGAGGCCGGAGGCCTCGGGCAGGTGCCCGGCCTGCAAGCCTGGCTTGGGCCGGCACGAGGCCGGCCTCTTCGGCCAGTGCCCCGTCCTGCACGCCCAGCCTGGGCCGGCTCTGGGCCGGTGCACTCGGGCACCCACCCGGCCTGCAGCCCGGCCTGGCCGGCACAAGGCCGGCCTGTCTGCACAGGGTTTTTCCTTTTGTGAAATAAACTGAGTTTAGAAATGTGATATCTTTTTAAATATGGCTCTAAAAATTGCAAATGAAATATCAAATCGCTCAGCAAAATGTTATCTACCTATTGGTGACTTTGGCTTGACCTCTTGAGTAAAAAATATTTTCCCTTTAATTTGGGAAAACCCTAGCATGGCATATTTATTACCTAACGTGGGAAAAATCACATTTCGATGAATATTGATCCAAAATTTATGAATCAACTATCAAAGTGATCAACATGTCAAATGCTATTAAACCATGCTAATATCAATTCATGATCACAAATATTTATTTGATGATATTCATAATTTGATTAAAAGAACTAAATTTATTTATTTAATCAAATTGCCATTTATTCATCGGTGCTCCGAAAATTACAAATAAAGTACCAAAATGATCGGAATGACTAACCCTACCCGTTTCATGTCATGTTCATGCATATTGAGCCACTTCTCTAATAATTTGATAATTTATAAAGAATTGTGGTCACTAAGATAAATATGGAGTTGTGTCCAAATAATTGCACTAATTATTTGGAACTCCATTTAAATTGTTAAATAATTTAAATGATAATATCAATGCATCAACTTGTCATGTCATCATGTGATTGATCATTGCACCTTGTGATTGTGTGATTTATGTGTGCTTTGTATTTTCTTTGGGTATCGATAGATTCCGGAGTCGAGGGTCTCTCTAACTACCCCGACGAGCAGTACTTCACGACCGGGCAGCAAGGCAAGAGATAACCTAACCTTCTTGGCATCTAGCATCCTATGATTTTATTAAATTATTTTATCCACCATAATATTGCATGCAGGTTCAATGTCTCTTTTGGTAATTATTAGAGTATCCTATGAATGCATGTTCTTCCCCGAGCCAATCACAGGTATCCCTACCTATGAAACCTAGGGTTGAAGTGTTGGCCGAGATAAAGATAGAATTATTGTTATACTCATAAACTTAGCTATGCTTAGCCATGCTTAGAAATGTTTAGTGGAAATACTAGTTTGTCCGTTGTTGAATTCCATAATTGTTGATGTTGATGGAATGACTCGGGCATGGTGGATAATTGTGATGCTTAATTATAATGCTAAGATGGCTTGGGTGAGTTGCCGTCGGGGATGGTGCTTTGCCTCACTCTAGCCCCTAGGTGCGAGTTCTTGTCTCTAGAACCAAGATTGAGCGTGCTTCCGGAGGTGGGGGCATATGGAACCCCCTTTGACCGAATAATTTGTGAGGGGCTTGTCAAGGGTCCTCTAGTTTGCTATTTCCATTTGCGCGTGTGTGGTGTTGGTGGAAAAAGGAAACGAGGATGGTGGTGTGTAGGATGTGATGGTGGGGCAGGGCGCTGGGAGCGCTGAACCTGTCCTTCCGCCACTGATGGCCCTTGAGTAAGTCTCATGCAATGTAAAGGTCTAACCGCGCCCGCTCGCCGGTCTTCCCCGGAAGAGGGCCAACTAGGTGAGCCGGACGGTACCAATGGATAAGGAGCTGGGGTTCCTGCGGAAACCTGGCGACTTCAAATAGTACACCCCTGCAGGGTTAATCTTTTCGAAAAGCCGTGTCCGCAGTTATGGATGACTTGGGAACGGATATACGAGACCATAGATAACTTTTAACCTAATTGATATGGCAGCTAAAGGTTGCATAATCAACTTGAGATAAAGGTTCATTTCCTCGAGGGGGAGTCGAGGGAGTGCCTTTGTGTGAGATGAGTGGTGATGGTTGCAAGTAGGTTCGCCGAGAACCGAAGATGAAAATGATACTCTCTTACCCCTTTATAAAAATACTCTGAGTAGACGAATGCCATGTGTCTTTTATGTTTCGGTTTATGAAAGTTAGCTTTATGCAAAAGAACTACATTTACAGCCTTAGAGCCTCCGTCAGTCATTGGGCCTATATCGCCCTACTAAACTTGCGAGTACATCGTACTCAGTCTCTCTTTGCTGCCTCTATGATTTTGTGTTTCAGAGGAGGACGACACCGAGCAGCTAGGTGGGTTCTTCGTTGACGTCGACTACTAGTCTGGGGTTCCCAGGTGGCAGCTTGGGACCGTGGAACAAGCTGGCTTGGGTGATGTTTATCTGTAGGCCTCTTAGGCCATAATTTGCTTCTTGTTGTATTAGACAACGCTACTTCGATTCCGCTTGATGAATTGTTGGATCGGTGATCCTTTTGCTTGTAATATTTGTATTCTTCTCGTTATATGAGTTGCTATACTTTTGTGTCGTAGAGTCATGCTTTGTGCCAGTTCTGTTCCACAAGTCCCGATCTTTGTCTTATGCATTGATGGTTGTGTCGAATTCATAGCCTCTCTGTATAATTCCGGGGTCGGGGCGCTACAGGCCGGCAAGAGAATAAGCTGGAGGCCGACTGTATGTGAAAGACGTAAGAAATAGAAATCGTTGCCGGCTGAGAAAACTCTGGCCCAACAAACCGGATCCTAACATTATAGTAGTGTGCATGATCCCGCTGGACGGTGAAGTGCACACGAACGACGGCGGGAGAGGCTACAGGCGAGTGCGAAATTAAGTTAAGCAAAGTAAAAATGTTCTCCATGATTAAAAGAGCAGGCTAACCACTTCATCGTTTCATTTCACGCACGAAAACGCCGCCAACCGGCTTCGGGAGCTCAAGCCGGACACAAACGCGACGTGCAGAAAATTAAAACTGTGCGCAAGTAAACAGATACAGGAACAAAAGCAAGTTGCATTCAACAACAAGAGCACGGCCTTACAAGCAGAAGCCGAACAACGAAACAAAAGGAGGAAGTCCACAGGCGGACGACCTCGCTTACACGCCAAGGCGGCTATCGGATAACTTAAAACTAAGCGGGAGGCGGAGTCATATCGTCATCGCTCTCCTCCCACTCCTTGAGGCACAGGGTGCCGTCGAAGACCTTGATGTAGAAGACCCCCGTCTGACGCTTCAGCTGGAAGCGGATGACGAAGGCAGAGTCCAGGCGGAAGAACTTGGCGAAAGCCTTCCACCCGGAGAAGAACTCGACGCGGCGGCGGCTCCCCCCCGCCTCCGTGGCCGGCGGTGACGCGAGCCAACACCTCCCAGGGTCCTTGATGGGCACCAACCCGATGGAGGAGGAACCTGAAGGGGCCATCCCCCTCAAGCGCATCGGCGATGGCGAAAGGCAACAACTGCACACGCTGCACGGGCTCGTACAGCACCAGGATGAACTCAGAGATCGGGAAGTCCTCCCAGCCACCGAAGATCGGGGACTCCGAGCGGGCAGGAGAGGGGCTCCGCTCGCCTCCGGGCGCCGCGACGGCGGCGCCTCCATCACCGCCGCGGATGAGCTTTGGCGGCCGGCCCCGGCCGCGCTTGGCGCCCGCATTGGAGGATTCCCCAACATCGGTCTTCCGGGGACGACCCCTGCCGTGCTTCGCCGCTACGGGAGGAGTCATCTCGATCTCCTTCTTCGGGGCCATGGCTAAGAAGGGAGAGCTGCAGAAACGAGAGCGAGAAGTTGAAGATGAAGGAGAAAACACGCTGGCGTGGATACTTATAAAGAGGAAGAGAAGCAAGGCAACCGTCAGCGGCCCATCTCCAGGCGACGCGTGTCACCAGCGCAGGAGACGGCGAAGCCGAGGGGGCAAAACGCGAAGCGCAGGAGTCAACACGATGCAAAGGCGACACGTGGCCTGCAAATGGCCCAAGGAGGCGAACCGATTCCCGGGGGCTGCGCAGCCGGCAAGCCGGCTCCGCAGACCCGGACGCATATCTACATCACCCCGAGTCACGGACTCGGGGGCTGGCACGTCGTCAGCCGGCATAAAATTCCCGGGGGCTGCGCAGCCGGCAAGCCGGCTCCGCAGACCCGGACGCATATCTACAACACCCCGAGTCACGGACTCGGGGGCTGCCACGTCGTCAGCCGGCATAAAATTCCCGGGGGCTGCGCAGCCGGCAAGGCGGCTCCGCAGACCCGGACGCATATCTACAACACCCCGAGTCACTGACTCGGGGGCTGCCACGCCGTCAGCCGGCATAAAATTCCCGGGGGCTGCGCAGCCGACAAGCCGGCTCCGCAGACCCGGACGCATATCTACAACACCCCGAGTCACGGACTCGGGGGCTGCCACGCCGTCAGCCGGCATAAAATTCCCGGGGGTTGCGCAGCCGGCAAGCCGGCTCCGCAGACCCGGACGCATATCTACAACACCCCGAGTCACGGATTCGGGGGCTGCCACGCCGTCAGCCAGCATAAAATTCCCGGGGGCTGCGCAGCCGGCAAGCCGGCTCCGCAGACCCGGACGCATATCTACAACACCCCGAGTCACGGACTCGGGGGCTGCCACGCCGTCAGCCGGCATAAAATTCTCGGGGGCTGCGCAGCCGGCAAGCCGGCTCCGTAGACCCGGACGCATATCTACAACACCCCGAGTCTCGGACTCGGGGGCTGCCACGCCGTCAGCCGGCAGAAAATTCCCGGGGGTTGCGCAGCCAGCGAGCCGGCTCCGCAGACCCGGACGCAAAACTACATCACCTCGACTCGGGGGCTGCATGACATCACGACGATGGAAGAAAAATGCAAGACAAATAAAGGACGTGAAATTTCGACCCGGCTAGATGCTCAAGCCGGCCCAAAATTCGGGGGCTAAGCATGGTAATTATCATCACCAAACACAAACACGAATTCTGGCACAAAGGCCCAGCAATCACAGAGAAAATAACACTCATGATAACAATCAACGGCAGGGAGCAGAATAGCGAATTTTTACAAGGCAATCTACAAGGATGCCCAAAATAACAAGGCAAGTAATGTGGCAGGACAGTTAATAGTACAGGACAACAATTACACCCGGCATTCCGGGGGAGCAAACAAATCAGATGGTAGCGGCGTCAGTGGCAGCAGCAGCGTCGCCGGCTCCAGTATCTTCAGCCGGCCGTGGTGCCGAAGACGGCTCAGCAGGCATTAACTTCGTCAAGTCCACCGCCTCGGCAATCCACCCTGAGGCCATGACGATCTCCGGACGCAGGCTCGCGAGGGACGTTCCCGTGCGAAATCCATCCACCAGCCTGCTCATCTGCACGCCCGGATACCATGACTTCACCACGGCCAGCGCCATGTCGGTGCCTCCGCGCGCCGCCATCTCCACCTGCTCGTCGACGCTGGCTGGCGCCCCTTTAAGCCGGGCGGACAAGTCATGGAGAGCGGCTGGCAAGGGAGCATCCGGCCACAGGTTCTCGAGCACGCCGTCAGCCGCTTCTTTCAACTGTTTGAACTCCTGGCCGAATCGGAGAAGACGGGAGGCGGCAGTCGGAGCAGACCCAGCAGCGGCGCCAGAGGACTCCGGCCGGGAATGAGCCGAGGCAGCATCTTTCTGGATTTGTGCGTCTACCTCGGGGTGAAGGCCTGCATTTCAAACCGGTGAGGCCGAGTAGAAGACCCCAAACAAGAAGACAAGGAGAAAGAGACCTCACTTACCGAGGATCAGTTCGTTCACGCGCTCAACCTCCTTGATCAGGCCGCCCACCAGCTGCTCATGCTCAAGCTCACGCGCCTTAGCCGCCTGGTCGTTGGCCTCGACGGACTCCTTCAGCTGAAACCGCAGATCATCCGCATTCTCGCGGAGTGACTCGACCTCGCCCCGTCTCCGCCGCTCAGCTTCCCGCAGTTTCGCCGCTTCCTACCCCAGTCGGACGATTTCCAAGCGGCGCTCCTCCGACGTCTTTTCCGCCGCCTAGAGATCGGCCTTGGCCAAGGCCAGGGCGGCGTCCTTCTCCTTCAGTTGCCTCTCCAAGCCGGTGCGGGAGGCGGTGTCGCCTGCGGAGGTCGGATCATCATCAAACCAAGACATGCAAGAAAAAATGCGGAACGACAAGACAGAGGATGCGAGCAGGAAAGAAAATCGGACCTTTGGCCGCCTCAAGCTCTCGCTTGAGCAGAGTCGTCTCCTTGGCCGCCTCGGTAAAGCCATACTCTATGGAGGAGCAGAGCAACGTTATGTTGGCCAGGTTCTCCTTGGCCTTCTGCTCCACCAGCGCGGCGAGGGGAATCTTCCCCGATGCGTCGGGCAGGGCCGGCACCGGCCCAGAATACGGAGGAGAAGACACCAAGATGGATTGGTGGGGACCAGGGAGCGAAGCCGTCACCCCCGCTATGGCCTTGTCCTTGGCCGTTTCGGCCACCGACGTGGAAGGAGTGGGAAAGGCGAGGTATCCGGCCCCGGCGCCGGGCCGGAGAACTATCTGGAAAGCGTCCACCGACGCCTCAGCGCCACCTGCTGAAACCGGAGGGTTGGAGTCGACCACGGGGGGAGCGGCATTTGCCGACGCCGGGCCGACCGGTTCCACGTCCGCCGTCGCCGTTACCGCCTCTGGAGGCGGACCAGCCGTTTGCGCCACGGGAGCCTCAGGAGCAGGCCTCGTGGCCGGCTCCACCATCGCGACGGGCGCCGTCTCCACTATTGGAAGCGGCACTCTGCAAAACGAAGAAAGCGTCACCACCAAGAAGTACAAGCCGCGAGATTTCTAACACAAGACAAGGACTTACCCGTCGCATGAGCCCAGTTCCCTGGGCTTCCTCCTCAAGCGCTTTGGCGGGGGAGCCGGCACGTCGTCGGACAGGCGCTTCACGCCTCCGGACGGCACCTCCCCGCCCTCCGCTGTAACAGCAGGGTCGTCAACCGGCCGCTCCGCACGGGCCGGTACCACTTCAACCTCTGCACCGGCCTCCGCGGTCTTGCCGGCGTCCGTGCCCGCTCCCGCCTTCTCCTCAGCCGCCTTGGCAGCGGCCGCCTTGGCGTCCATCTCCTTCCGGATCAGATCCGCCTGCGCCAGCTCCGCGTAAATAGCTTTTTCCATACCTTCAACGCATAAGTCATAACCCGGATCAACAGCAAGAGCAGAATTAACCACCTGGGCGCTGGTTCCGCCGGCGAGAGATTCCGCCCTCTCCACGTCCGCCGCCTTCGCCTTCTCCCCGTCCTCCTTCAAGGCCATCAACTGCTCCACAGTCAGACCAGCATCGGACATTTCCAAGGCCAAATCCGCCTGTGTCATCTAAGCATAAAACTCCTTCTCCAAATCACCCGGATTCAAATCATAAATAAAATCACCACCGGAAGCACGACCAATCACCTCATTGTTGGCCCCACCAGCTGGGACATCCGCCTTCTCCGCCAGCCTAGCATCGACCTCGGCCCTGATATCGGCCACAATTGCATCCGCCTGGGCCTCCGCCGAAATTTCCCGGCGGGCATCAAGCCGGCCATAGTAGGCCGGGACGACGAAGAAGCCAACTTCTTGGCGGGCAGCACGCCCCGCCTCTCGAACGCGCCCTTCCGCTTGTGCGGCACGGCGCTCGCATCGACATCGGCGGCCGACTTCAACCGCCTCTCTTTCAGGGCCCGCCGGGGAAGAATTGCTTTCTTCTTCCGCGCCGCCGCCTCCAGCTCCTTGGTCCTACGGGAGGACGGCGCCGGCTTGGAGGATGGCACGGAAGAGGAACCCTCTGAGTCCGGCTCGGAACCACTGGAGAGATCTACTACCACGCGCATGACGCCGTCAGCTTGCCCGGCGGCGTCGGGCTCAGAAGACTTACCGCGGGACGACGAAACCGGAGGCGGAGCGTCGCGCTCGAGGTCCTCGTCCCTGTAGGCTGCCGAATCGGAGTCGGAGCCGGCAGAGGGGATAGGGCTCGTCGCGGTACGGGCAGCGCCATCTTCGCCTCCGCCGCCTTCACCGACATTGGCACCCCCGCCGGACGATTCGGTGGTGTCACCGCGCCTGTCCAGGACGACGCGGGCGCCGCCGCCCGATTCATCCTCAGCGGTGGCGTCTGTTTCCCCACCCGCCTGCTCGTCGGCGGAATCCGCCTCCAGCAAGGCCGTCAGCGCCTTGGAGAAGGGACCACTGATGTCAGGCTCGAAGATGAATTCAAAATCTTCAACCCTCTGGAGCTCGCAATGCTGCACAACAGGCCGACTGGGTCAAGCGGCAGCCAGACGAAGGAATTGAAAATGGATTAGGAAGCAATGGCTAACCTCAGGAGCAGGTTCCGAGCGGGTGAATGGATCGAACCCGAAATCCCAGTCCGCCTCGATCCTGTCGGTGATGAGGCGGGAAGCCCACTTGCAGAGGTTCTTTAGCTTCGGCACCTCCAAGCTGACCCGGTTGGGATCCCGGATACCAGAGTAGAAGCACATCTTGTGCGGACGCGCCTGCAGCGGGTATATCCGCCTGGACAGCCACGCCAGGGTCAGGTCCCTGGACGTTAGGCCGGCCTCCACCAACACCTTCAGCCGGCCAAACAAAGCGCTCTCGAGATTCCCATCCACCGGCGGCTTCCGAATCCAGGACTTGGACGCCGGCAGCGAGTTGGAGAAGGCCGGAAGGCCGATTCGGTCAGCGTCAGTAAGATTCCAGACGTAGAAGTAGGTGCTCTGCCACTTCTTGATGGAATCAGGCAGGTTAATCTTGGGCAGCGGCGTATTCTTCGTGCTAATGGAGACGCTGCCGGAATCGCGCTGCTGCCCGGCGGTCGTTTGAGCCCGCAGGAAGAAGAACATGCCGAATATCTCCATGCTGGGCCAGATGCCCAAATACGCTTCGCACAACGTGACGAAGCAGGACAACTGAGTGATGCAATTTGCCCCCAAATGATGGGGCTGCAGCCCGTAGAAGCGCAGGAATTCCGAGAAGAAGGAGCTCACCGGGAGCCCGAATCCCCGCTCCAAGTGCGCGGAAAACACGACGAACTCGCCTTTCTGGGGCGCCGGCGAAATCTCTCCTTCAGGGGGAACGCGAGCTCCCACGTCGCCCGTCATCCCCAAGAACCTATTCCGACGGAGCTTCCAGAGGAATGCATCGTCCACGGTGGAGCCCATCCACGCGCCCGAACTCACCATGGAGGATCTGTTCCCCGTCGGAGAAGAGGCAAGAGCAAGGACGGCAAGAGCGAAAGAGAGAATGGGCAAGAACCGAGGAGCGCAGGAGCTAACGGAGAAGACGAAGCAGGAATGGGGAACGGTAACCCCGGCCGTTCCCCCTCTTTCCCCTTTAAAAGCGAGGTAGGCTGAACCGCCCCGCTCATCGCGCCGCGTGCCATGCGAGCGTGCCGCGCTTTCCGCAAACGATCCCACAAGCAAGCAGTTGCCACAAAAAATCCAACCCGGCGAAGCCGAGGCGACGTGCGCCAGGCCTCGGGCGGAACACCAACGGCTCCCCAAAGCGGCGGAGCATAGCTGATGTAGGCCACGACCCAAGCCTTCGAGCCGGCCGTTCCGGACCGCTAAGATCTACTGATCCCGCACCACGAAGCCAAACAAGTCAACGACAACTTCGACAGTATACAACCAAGGTCAGGAGTGCCCATGGAGCTTTCCCCACGAGCAAGCTTCGGCTCCACCCGGCTTCGGTTCCAGCCGGCGCCGACTCCAACCTCGACATTTCAACCGTAACGTTCAAGACAGAAGAGAAGATCGAGAAGTCTTCCCAGCAAGCTAGCAAGGCTCCACGATCTCGGGGGCTAGTGTCGGGGATATGAACCCCGGATATCCCAAAGAAGCCTATTCCTTCAGTTCTCCGCAGGCCGGCTAAACAAGTGCCGGCTGCGCAGTGCCGCCTGAAACCCGCCGGATGAAGCAAGCCGCCTGCGTCTACCCGGATGCGGACGTCCGGCTGGGCTGAAGCCGGACGCACCAACCGACAGCTCGGTACGAGTGGGCCCGGTCCGTATAACCGCTCTGGGTGAACAGTACCCCTTGTCGGGCATCTCCTGTACCGAATCATGACAACAAGCTCCAGCCGGCTCAGAAAGTAGTGATGTCATAGGGACAAACTTGTAACTTCCCTGTAACCTGAAACCCTAGCCCGTTGCCTATATAAAGCGGGCTAGAGCCTCCTGCGCAGAGGAGGGAGGCATCGAGTGAAAGTAGAACAGACCTACACGCGCACGTAGCATCACCTTCAACCTCCAGCCGGCTAGGATCTCCAGCCGGCTGCCACCCGAAACAGCTCAAGGGGCACCATTTGTTGCCCGATTCTGTGATCAAGCAATAAGAGCAAGAAGAGCAGGACGTAGGGGTGTTACCTCCGCAAGGAGGGCCCTGAACCTGGGTAACTAGCGTGTGTTTTGCGTGCTTGTTGCCCAATCCCGCGCGAGCATCCATCGTCGCCTGCCCCATAATCTTTTCCATCGCTGATGGATATGCCGTGCAACCCACCACGACAAGGCTATAAAAAGCCTCCTTCCCCCCCCCCAAAACCTGGTGACACACCTTGCTCACTTGTTCTTACTCTTCCCCTTTGTTCTAATCCTTGTGAGCTTGATTCCTCTCTTCCCCTCCAATGATTCTTGTCCAAATTTAGGGTTTCAAGAGAGGAGATCTAGATCTACCATTCCACCAATCAAAATCTCCTCTAAGCGAGGGGAACCTAGTGGATCTAGATTTGGGGTTGCTTTGTGTTCATCCCTTTTGTTCTTCCTCTCTTATTCCCTCCATAGCATTAGTTGCTTTGGTTGGAATTTGGGAGTGAAGGATTTGACCACTTTGTGTGCTCTTGCCTTTTGCATTAGTTGCATCGGGTTGCTCTCTCCATGGTGATACGTGAAGTTGAAGGTTGAGAAGCTTGTTACTCTTGGGTGCATTGTGTTCCCAAGAGCTTGTTGCCTCTTGGGTGCATTGTGTACCCTAGACGGTTGGAGATGCCGCGAAGACTTCAAGTTGTGAAGCTTCGGCACGAGTTTGGGAGCCCCCAATTGAGTTGTGGGTGTGTGCCCCAAGGAGAAGTTGTAAAGGGCTCCGGAATCCGCCCCGAAGGATTCCGATAGTGGAAGGTGAACCAATCCTTTGGGTGAGGTTCATCGGAGAATAGGGTGAGGCCTTTGTGGCATCTTGAGTAGGCCTCTTGTGGCGAGCTCACACCCCTCCAACGAGACGTACTCCCTTAACAAGGAGGAACTCGGGAATACATCCTCGTCTCCGCGTGACTCGGTTATTTCTATACCCGAGCTTTACTTATGCAATTTACATTGTGATAGCCTTTGTGCTTGAAGTTCATATCTAGCTATCCCCCTTGTTGCTTAATTTGCTTAGCATAAGTTGTTGGTGCACATAGGTGAGCCTAGTAATTAGGTTGTTGGCTTGTTAATTTAAACACATAGTTTTATTACGCAATTATCAAGCCCCTAAATAGAAAAAAGTGTTAATCGCCTATTCACCCTCCCCCCCTCTAGGCGACATCCGGGCATAGCTTGTTCTTTCAGATGGGACAAGAGACCACAATGATGTATTTACCAAGAAGGCAATTTATCAATCTCTAATCCAATCAACTGTCTATTTAAGAAAGCCCACATAATAATACTCTCTAATGAAATTAATTCCCAAGGAAGAAAGTAAACCAAATGATAAATACCACGTATATGAATTCTGCAAAGCCACTTGATCATCACCAACTATATAATTCAAGGTCCCATAAGTGGAAAGTCATAAGCCTATCCTGTAACTAAAGCCACTTGGCATGCCCAAGAATAAATCCTACAAGAGGTTAATATCAAACATGAGAGATATAAGCTTGTCTCTTAGGAGAGTGATCCCCAAGCAAAATATCTAGCTCAACTTTAACCCAAATAATGCCCTTGCATAAGAACTTGGTTACATATAAAATAAAAGGTGAACACATTTAAATAACTAAAACATCTCCTTATTTTTAAATGTGACAAAGTTGTTTCAAAAATTCAAAATAAAAATATGTGGAGCCTCTCTATGGTATTAGGAGCATCCATGAATTTTTCTATGATTTTGGAAGTAATCTAAAAGCTCTAAACAAATATATGAATTCTCTGTTTTAAAAGATTCAGCAATTACAGAAAAGCCCAGGGAGTTATTTGCAAATTTTCTTTTCTTTTCCTTTCTTCTTCCTGGCGACAGAAGGACGACATCCTTGCCGTCGACACCTCCTGCCTGCTTGCTAGCTCGCCTGCGAGGATAAGAGCAAGGGGAAGATGTCCCCATCTCTCTCTCTCTCGCTCACTCACCCCCTCGCCCTCTCTCTCCTCAAGCTCTCTCTGTCGAAAACTGACCCAAACCCTAACCCTAGCCGCTCAGCCGCCGACGTCCACCTCACTTCACCGGCGAACGGAGGAGCTTCACGCCCGAAGACCTTGTCCAACGGATACGCCTCGTCGTCCTCTACGCGTGGGTGCTCGGCGTGCGTGCTGGGACGGACGGAGGTCGTGGAACGCGTCCGGCTTCCCGTACGCCAGCCGCCGGTGTCGAGCTCGATTCTGTCGCCGAAGTTGCTCCATCAGCGCCTAAACCTTGTCCACGACGTCCGCGGTGAGTCAACGCTTCGATTGAACCTCTCCGCCCTCTCGATTGCATGCCTGAACTCGAGATCGAGTTCGTCCACCGGAAGCCGCCGCCGCGCCGTCGTGGTGGAGCATGCTCCGGTGACCATTTAGGGGTGGCGCCGCCACCCTTAGGTACGTCTCGACCGTGCGCGTCGAACGCGCACGTCCGCGTGGTCGGAGTCGGCTGGAATCGGCCGGCGCATGGTTGGCATGGCCACTGGCCGTGGTTGCCGACGTCAGATGGTGTGGCACCCCGATCCGGAGATCGAGTTACCCCATATATCAGTCCCAGGAGCACTGAATATATGACAACTTGATAGCAGAACAGAACCACTTTATTAAGGGGTCGGGGAAACCGACGATGGATTACAAGGGTCTCATTACAAGGCTGCGCCCTAGCGCACACAACAGTTTGTACATTATTTATCAAACATGACTTCATCAGAGGGCGTCAGCGGAATGGCGGAAGCGTGCGACGAAGAGGGCCTAACTCCACAGGGCTCTGCCTGGATACCGGATCTAGTTCTCGTACAAGGGGTACTCGGCGACGGGGGTAGGAGGATCTGGCCACATGAAAAGCCAGGTGAGTACATGGAATGTACTCGCAAGACATCAATCCATCAATCAACCGTAACCAACGATCCTATATGGCATGGCATGGGTGCAGGTGCGAGTCCAAGCTTAACGGTTGGACTTAACTTACCTACTTACCTGTGACGAAAACCGTGGATTATGAGAACGAGTCTCATTCCACACAACAATATTCTCAACACTTAGGTTCTCAAGCGTGACCAACTCTGGTCTACCTCGAGCTCAGCTTTTGACCAACTATGGTCCACTTTTCAGCTCATTCAACTTTGGCCAACTCTGACCGCTTGGTGGATTTATTTCTCCGTGTTCGACTGGACTGACTCTAGTGTGACTGGACCCAACACCGTTCCTTAGGTAGGAACAATACTAGATTCTAGATTTGACACTCTCGAGAGGTTGCAACTTTTATCCACACGTTGGGGTCTAAGCTTGTACAGCCGGTACCTGCCGCACAAACCTATTCCCCCGTAGCCGTCCGCTCTACCAAGACACTCCTTGTATAGCTACCGACTTACCACTCGGGCTAAGTCTTATGACGAAGTGAATCCGGCACGTCCCCAACTCATGAGCAACGCCTAGCTCCGGAACCTTCACAAGACTAGCCCCGACCACAACTATGCAGTAACCGACTAGAATTGCCAAGTGGGTAGCATCAAAAGAGGCTCGATAGGCTTCTAAGCTACGGTCTGCCCATTTCAACGACGCATGGTTGTGCGGGTGTGTTTGGCGAGTGGCACTATTTGACTCAATCTAGTCGACGGAGGTGGTTATCTTTTTAGTCAATTTTTATTCTCGGCCATAAGACAGCAGCAAACGTTAGTCCACAAGATATACATGAGCATCAATAATCACATAGTAGTTCAGCAAGTAAAAATAAGGTCAACCGGGCGATGGCGGAGTTTCCTCCAACCAGTGACAGCCACAGGTTGGTTAAAGATAAAATAACAAAATCAACCGGGCGAGGACGGAGATGTCTCCGGCCAGTAGCAGCCACGGGTCGAGTAAGAAGATAAATAACAAAATCAACCGGGCGAGGACGGAGATGTCTCCGGCCAGTTGCAGCCACGGGTGAGTAAATAAATACGCACACCCCACTCTACGGAAAGTAGACGAGATTCAATCCACGTGGGCGGAGCCCGACATGTATTTAGTCGCCGGCCGGAACTCAACCCACACTTGATGGGTTTATCGTATTGCAGGAAAGTAAAGTTACTTGAAATAAAAGTACTGAAAGTAGGCGAGATTCAATCCACGCGGGCGGTGCCCGACATGTATTTAGTCGCCGGCCGGAACTCAACTCACGGAACATGAGTTTATCGTATTGCATGAAATAAAGGTGACAATAATAAATTGCATGAAATCATAAGCATGAAATATTAGCATAGGGGTGACATATGAGATGCAACTACCGCTCAATCAAGCAACAAATAAAACATCGAGGACTTGGAACAGATGGTTGGGGGCTGATGGCTTGCCTTCGGGTGTGGGATCAACTTCTCCTTCGTTAAAGTGGTCGGAATCTATTAGAGAATTCAAAATAGGCATTATAAACCTTCCGATGGCTACTCAACTACTTCCAAAGCAAATAAGCTTCAAATCTTTCAAAACCAGTGCCAATGGATAGAGAATTTCACAACAAAACTACTGCAAAAAGATTCATATTTTTCTGAATTTTTTTGAGAGAGTTATACCCTTTCAAACCTAACCCTAGAATCTGCCCTTTTAAAAACAGAAACAAATAAAGAAAAACGTCTCAGGAAAGTTTAAAAATCTGACGGCCGGGACCCACTGGTCAGCGGCCCATTTAACTGAACCGGTATGCGCCAGGGAAAGAAGAAAAGAAAAAGAAAGGAGACCAAGGGGGGGACGAGGTCGCCGGCACGGCGAACTCACCGGCGGGGTTTTCCGGCGGCTGAGGCGTCGGTGAGGGGAGGGGAAGGGATCTGGGAGGCTCAGGGAGGCGGGGTGCAGCTCGCCGGCATGCTCACGGGTGGCGGGGAGGATGGGAGCCGCGGCGGCGTCGGTGACCACGGAGGCCGTGCGGTGGTCGATGATGAACACGGCGATGCCGACCGCTATTTTCCCCGGCGAGGGTGGCTACGGGATCATGACATCGTAGGGAGGCTAGGGGTGGGTTTAATTCGGCAGAGGAGCTTTGTAGGCGACGAATTTGGCCAGAGCCCGAGTGGCTAGGTCAGACTCGCCGGCGGCGATTGAGGCGGCTCTGGGTGCAATGGAGGGAGGGGGCGGCTGCTGGAGGGGGAGGGAGGGGTGTGTGGCCTGGTGGCTGCTCCCGGGGGTCCTTTTATAGCCTCCCGAGGTGGGGGTCCGGACGGATGCTTGTGGTGCGGTGGCGGGACGAGGAGGCCATGGCAGAGGGAGACGACGGCAATTCCGTCGATGGTGTAGCTGCGGCGGTGCTGGACGACGCGGAATCCGCGAATGTGGATAGGGACGGGGTCGAGGCACTAGCGCGGGAGAGCGAGGTGTCCAGGCAGCTGCGGCGGGTCGGCGGGCATCGTTGTGATGGTGTAGATGCGGCGCGTCGGCTTGCAGGTGGCGCACATGCGAGACGACGGAGATCGCGGAGGGGTGGATAGGCACGGCAGCAGTGGAGCACTGGTGAGGGGGGGGGGGGTGCCCAGCGTCGGTCCTGTTGGTGCGGCGCGTCGCCAGGTGACCGACGGCGCTGTAGAGAGGGTGAGGTGGTGAGGCGTGGCTTCAGGCGGGCCGAGGGAGTGGAGGGGGACTGGATGGGCACGCGGGAGAGTGGCGGGAGGGTTGATGGCGGCAACCAAAAACCGGCGGCGCCGTCGGGCTTGGTCATGCCAGCGGTGGCCACGCCACTGGCCATGCCGACGTCGGCATGAGGATGCCATTGGCACCACAGAGCTCACAACCAAAATCCAATCGCGTCACTCGATGCAGAATTTCAAAACCTACAACTTCCTAGTTATGTGTTTTTGCTGGTTTGAAACTTGGGTTAAGCAAAAGTTTCATCGAACACCTCTGGTCAAAAATGAAAAACAGGTTGTGGGGCTTTAAATCAAAATATATTTGTCCAGGAAAAATCACAGAGGTAGATATTGGTTAGGAGCATCTACCCTAGGGTTTTTAGAATTTTTGGATAATGTTTAGTAGGGTTTCCAAAAATAACAAGGTTTAGGCCAGAAAGTAAAACAGGGAAAAACTCAAATAATTTCTTAACAAGGTGTCAAATATTTTTACATATTTGGGTTATACACTTGTTAGAGATCTTCCCTGAATTTTGGTAGAATTTTTGAAGATGGTTTTGATATACTTCATTTGGAAAGGGGTTTTTAGGCAGAAAATAAATCAGGGAAAATATCAACCCTTTTCTTAATAAGTCACCCAATATTTTTGCATAAATAGGTTCTACTCTAGCTGGGGATCACTCTGGAATTTTTTGAGGAATTTTTGAAGTCACCTTTGGCACACTTCCTTTGGAAGGCTAGGGTTTAGGCCCTTTTTGCAACTAAAGAAAAGGTAAATATTTGGGAACCTTGGGGTTTTTGGGAATGTCGGAGAAAATAGAGGGGCAAAGATCCGAAGATCCAAATCCAAATCCAAATTTTGGTTTTGACAAAGAGAATTTTATAGGGCCAAAATTCGGGATGTGACAAACCTTCCCCCCTTAAAATGAATCTCGTCCCCGAGATTCGAGTTGCTCGTGGAATATGGGTGGTTATTCCGCTCTCAAGAATTCTCTCATTTCCAGGGACTTCCTCTTTGGTGGTTTGTCCTCTTTTACTTATTTATCCTTGTGATTCTGCTGCGGGTGTTGCGCTCAGGCTTGTCCAAACGTTGGAGGGGACATTCCTCACACGTGAACTCGTGGCTTAGGTCCAAGTCTAGGGAAAACATAAAACGGTGCCTTGCAACAAAACCTTCTGACGAGAGTGGGGAGTCCAGGGTCAACAAAAATTATTGTAAGTTTAGTGTTGGTGGTTCACATACCAAGCATCACATCTGAAGCTTCGTAGGTTCCTTCGGCGGACATGTGGTGGACGCGAGCGACTTGAGGTGGCCTCATTGTTCCGGCGGGAGGGTTGTTGAGGTTGCCAGTGTTGTTACTGCCATTGTTGTTCTTGGTCAACGGGCAATCAGCTATGTAGTGCCCTTTCTTGCCGCACTTAAAGCAGGAATTTTCCCTCTTGCAGTCATCCACGAGTGGACGCTTGTGGTAGAACTCATTGCGGGGGTATCCTTCCTTTCTGGGTGGGGTCCAAGGTAGTTGGAGGTGTAGTGTCCTGTGCGTTGGGTGGCCAGGTACGGGGCTTCTTGTGAGCTTCTTCAGGCTGGTGTTTGCGAGACTCAAACTTCCTCTTGTGGGAATCATAGATGGTGCGGTGTTCCTTCTCCGAAATCAGTGCGGTGTTTACCATGGCTTGAAAATCTGGGAACTGTAGGACGCTGAGCTGAGTCTTGATGGCCTGGTGCATTCCGTGGAGAAATCTGTCCTTCTTCTTCTCATCTGTGTTGACATCATCAGGGGCATAGCGGGCAAGATCGTTGAACTTGGTCAGGTACTCGCTTACAGTTGAGTTGCCTTGAGTGAGTGCTAGGAGTTCTTGCTGCTTCATCTTCATAAGGCTTGAGGGTATGTAGGCTTTGCGGAAAATTTCTTGGAATTCTGTCCAGGTGATGGTGGTTCCATTTCCTCTCATATCTTTCTGATTGTCCCACCACACATCGGCTGGTCCTTCAAGATAGTGGGTGACGAAAGGTACCTTGTCTTGCTCATCAACGCGAGCGATCTCTAACTTCTTCTCCATGGTACGGAGCCAATCATCTGCTTCGAGTGGGTTGGTGGCCTGCGAGAACTGAGGTGGCCGAGTGCGCTGGAAGTCTTGCAGCTTGGACCGGGTCGGGCGAGGGGCGTTCGGTGCTTGCATGTAGGTGCCAAATTCTCTCATAATTTGAGTCATGTACAGCTGGTGGCGTTCATCCATCATCAACAATAGCTGGCTTGGAGTTGGTTCCTGTGGGGTTGGCGGCTGTGGGGGCATTGGGTCCATGCCGGCTTGTCGGGCTGATCGGCGGATTGGGGTTCCTTGGCTGCCACTTGTACCTGTGTTGGGCCTCATCCTGGTTGGTTGAAGGTGGGGTTGACGGGTGCCATGAGCTTCCATAAGGGGAGAGAGAAATGCAACATCCAAGAAGATCCAAATAAAAGCAAGAGATAAAACCAAGGCGTTTTTATACAATGGAGAGTTGGGTTACATGACACATGGTACACAATATTGTGCGAGGAACAAGCCATTACTCCTACATTATTCACGTGCACGTCGGACTACGCGATCGTCGACTACGATACATAACTAGGATGCAAGCGCTACTGCTCCGGAGGCTAGCGTCTAGAACTACATCTCGAGGGGAGTAGCAGGTGCGATGATGTCGATGCCGTTGATGCTCCTTCCCAGCGCTATGGGGGTGTACGAGGGGAAGGGTGTGCCGATGTCGACGCGGAGACACTGGGCCTGAGATTCCTGAGTGTATCCAGTGAAGAAGCGAGGAGGGGCGCTAGAACTACGGAACGCGGTGGCTCGAGCGGAAGTGGAAGCGAGTCTTGCTCTCAGCTGGTCAAGAGTACGGGGAAGGTGGGCTGGGTACGGAGGGATCTGGTGGGAAGGATCGAGTCCTGGTGCTACTTGTTGCTTCAACCGCAGCCATGCTGGCGTGAGAAGGTGTGTCGTGCAGATACTGGTGGTGGTAGGATGTGTACCGGAGAAGGGCGGTGAGTTTTGAAGAGAGATCCCTCGGGTTGGGAAAGAGGACATCTCCGTTGCCCCAATCCAACCTTGGGAGGTGTGCATAGCGGGGGCACCTCCTCATGATAGGGTCGTGGGTGCGGAGAAGAACGATGGCATCTGCAGCGGCTTCTTGGATGGCTCGGGTCTCCTGGGGGTGGACACCGGAGGAGAGGGCGTACATGTGTCCTTGGCCCACGGGCGAGGCGCACAAGTAGACGGTGGCGATAAACTCCGAGTGGGTCCCATCACGACGGGAGCATAGCACGCGGTAGGTCGGAGGAGGAGAGGTTGGGTAGAGGTGTGCCCAAATCTCGCGGAGGAATTGCGGCATGCCGGGAACGTTCCAGGCGGGGGTTTCTACGGGTAGCTCAAACTTCATCTGTACCAGAGGTAGAAGCCAAAAATGTGAGTTGCAGGGTTAGAAAAACACAAACAGATAGATAAACAATTAAAAGCAAGCAAAGCAACATTCGCTAACTAAGGCTCCGTTTAGAACTAGGGTATCCTATAGGCAGTTAGGCTCTGATACCAAGCTCTGTGGCACCCCGATCCGGAGATCGAGTTACCCCATATATCAGTCCCAGGAGCACTGAATATATGACAACTTGATAGCAGAACAGAACCACTTTATTAAGGGGTCGGGAACCGACGATGGATTACAAGGGTCTCATTACAAGGCTGCGCCCTAGCGCACACAACAGTTTGTACATTATTTATCAAACATAACTTCATCAGAGGGCGTCAGCGGAATTGGCGGAAGCGTGCGATGAAGAGGGCCTAACTCCACAGGGCTCTGCCTGGATACCGGATCTAGTTCTCGTACAAGGGGTACTCGGCGACGGGGGTAGGAGGATCTGGCCACATGAAAAGCCAGGTGAGTACATGGAATGTACTCGCAAGACATCAATCCACAATCAACCGTAACCAACGGTCCTATATGGCATGGCATGGGTGCAGGTGCGAGTCCAAGCTTAACGGTTGGACTTAACTTACCTACTTACCTGTGACGAAAACCGTGGATTATGAGAACGAGTCTCATTCCCACACAACAATATTCTCAACACTTAGGTTCTCAAGCGTGACCAACTCTGGTCCACCTCGAGCTCAGCTCTTGACCAACTATGGTCCACTTTTCAGCTCATTCAACTTTGGCCAACTCTGACCGCTTGGTGGATTTATTTCTCCGTGTTCGACTGGACTGACTCTAGTGTGACTGGACCCAACACCGTTCCTTAGGTAGGAACAATACTAGATTCTAGATTTGACACTCTCGAGAGGTTGCAACTTTTATCCACACGTTGGGGTCTAAGCTTGTACAGCCGGTACCTGCCGCACAAACCTATTCCCCCGTAGCCGTCCGCTCTACCAAGACACTCCTTGTATAGCTACCGACTTACCACTCGGGCTAAGTCTTATGACGAAGTGAATCCGGCACGTCCCCAACTCATGAGCAACGCCTAGCTCCGGAACCTTCACAAGACTAGCCCCGACCACAACTATGCAGTAACCGACTAGACTTGCCAAGTGGGTAGCATCAAAAGAGGCTCGGTAGGCTACTAAGCTTCGGTCTTCCCATTTCAACGACGCATGGTTGTGCGGGTGTGTTTGGCGAGTGGCACTATTTGACTCAATCTAGTCGACGGAGGTGGTTATCTTTTTAGTCAATTTTTATTCTCGGCCATAAGACAGCAGCAAACGTTAGTCCACAAGATATACATGAGCATCAATAATCACATAGTAGTTCAGCAAGTAAAAATAAGGTCAACCGGGCGATGGCGGAGTTTCCTCCAACCAGTGACAGCCACAGGTTGGGTAAAGATAAAATAACAAAATCAACCGGGCGAGGACGGAGATGTCTCCGGCCAGTAGCAGCCACGGGTCGAGTAAGAAGATAACAAAACCAACCGGGCGAGGACGGAGATGTCTCCGGCCAGTTGCAGCCACGGGTTGAGTAAATAAATACGCACACCCCACTCTACGGAAAGTAGACGAGATTCAATCCACGTGGGCGGAGCCCGACATGTATTTAGTCGCCGGCCGGAACTCAACCCACACTTGATGGGTTTATCGTATTGCAGGAAAGTAAAGTTACTTGAAATAAAAGTACTGAAAGTAGGCGAGATTCAATCCACGCGGGCGGTGCCCGACATGTATTTAGTCGCCGGCCGGAACTCAACTCACGGAACATGAGTTTATCGTATTGCATGAAATAAAGGTGACAATAATAAATTGCATGAAATCATAAGCATGAAATATTAGCATAGGGGTGACATATGAGATGCAACTACCGCTCAATCAAGCAACAAATAAAACGTTGAGGACTTGGAACAGATGGTTGGGGGCTGATGGCTTGCCTTCGGGTGTGGGATCAACTTCTCCTTCGTTGAAATGGTCGGAATCTATTAGAGAATTCAAAAATAGGCATTATAAACCTTCCGATGGCTACTCAACTACTTCCCAAGCAAATAAGCTTCAAATATTTCAAAACCAGTGCCAATGGATAGAGAATTTCAAAACAAATCTACTGCAAAAAGATTCATATTTTTCTGAATTTTTTTGAGAGAGTTATACCCTTTCAAACCTAACCCTAGAATCTGACCTTTTAAAAACAGAAACAAATAAAGAAAAACGTCTCAGGAAAGTTTAAAAATCTGACGGCCGGGACCCACTGGTCAGCGGCCCATTTAACTGAACCGGTACGCGCCAGGGAAAGAAGAAAAGAAAAAGAAAAGGAGACCAAGGGGGGGACGAGGTCGCCGGCACGGCGAACTCACCGGCGGGGTTTTCCGGCGGCTGAGGCGTCGGTGAGGGGAGGGGAAGGGATCTGGGAGGCTCAGGGAGGCGGGGTGCAGCTCGCCGGCATGCTCACGGGTGGCGGGGAGGACGGGAGCCGCGGCGGCGTCGGTGACCACGGAGGCCGTGCGGTGGTCGATGATGAACACGGCGATGCCGACCGCTATTTTCCCCGGCGAGGGTGGCTACGGGATCATGACATCGTAGGGAGGCTAGGGGTGGGTTTAATTCGGCAGAGGAGCTTTGTAGGCGACGAATTTGGCCAGAGCCCGAGTGGCTAGGTCAGACTCGCCGGCGGCGATTGAGGCGGCTCTGGGTGCAATGGAGGGAGGGGGCGGCTGATGGAGGGGGAGGGAGGGGTGTGTGGCCTGGTGGCTGCTCCCGGGGGTCCTTTTATAGCCTCCCGAGGTGGGGGTCCGGACGGATGCTTGTGGTGCGGTGGCGGGACGAGGAGGCCATGGCAGAGGGAGACGACGGCAATTCCGTCGATGGTGTAGCTGCGGCGGTGCTGGACGACGCGGAATCCGCGAATGTGGATAGGGACGGGGTCGAGGCACTAGCGCGGGAGAGCGAGGTGTCCAGGCAGCTGCGGCGGGTCGGCGGGCATCGTGGTGATGGTGTAGATGCGGCGCGTCGGCTTGCAGGTGGCGCACATGCGAGACGACGGAGATCGCGGAGGGGTGGATAGGCACGGCAGCAGTGGAGCACTGGTGAGGGGGGGGGGGTCCAGCGTCGGTCCTGTTGGTGCGGCGCGTCGCCAGGTGACCGACGGCGCTGTAGAGAGGGTGAGGTGGTGAGGCGTGGCTTCAGGCGGGCCGAGGGAGTGGAGGGGGACTGGATGGGCACGCGGGAGAGTGGCGGGAGGGTTGATGGCGGCAACCAAAACCGGCGGCGCCGTCGGGCTTGGTCATGCCAGCGGTGGCCACGCCACTGGCCATGCCGACGTCGGCATGAGGATGCCATTGGCACCACAGAGCTCACAACCAAAATCCAATCGCGTCACTCGATGCAGAATTTCAAAACCTACAACTTCCTAGTTATGTGTTTTTGCTGGTTTGAAACTTGGGTTAAGCAAAAGTTTCATCGAACACCTCTGGTCAAAAATGAAAAACAGGTTGTGGGGCTTTAAATCAAAATATATTTGTCCAGGAAAAATCACAGAGGTAGATATTGGTTAGGAGCATCTACCCTAGGGTTTTTAGAATTTTTGGATAATGTTTAGTAGGGTTTCCAAAAATAACAAGGTTTAGGCCAGAAAGTAAAACAGGGAAAAACTCAAATAATTTCTTAACAAGGTGTCAAATATTTTTACATATTTGGGTTATACACTTGTTAGAGATCTTCCCTGAATTTTGGTAGAATTTTTGAAGATGGTTTTGATATACTTCATTTGGAAAGGGGTTTTTAGGCAGAAAATAAATCAGGGAAAATATCAACCCTTTTCTTAATAAGTCACCCAATATTTTTGCATAAATAGGTTCTACTCTAGCTGGGGATCACTCTGGAATTTTTTGAGGAATTTTTGAAGTCACCTTTGGCACACTTCCTTTGGAAGGCTAGGGTTTAGGCCCTTTTTGCAACTAAAGAAAAGGTAAATATTTGGGAACCTTGGGGTTTTTGGGAATGTCGGAGAAAATAGAGGGGCAAAGATCCGAAGATCCAAATCCAAATCCAAATTTTGGTTTTGACAAAGAGAATTTTATAGGGCCAAAATTCGGGATGTGACAGATGGCGTCAGCACGCCCTTATCCATTTACAAAATAAACAAAAATCTGACGGGTGGGACCCGTTGTCAGAAATTTGAACTTTATTCAAATAACAGAAAATAATTCAAACTTAAAAAATCATAACATTTGATTCACAATTTAGAAAAATACAAATAAAATATCAAAATAACCAGAAAAATTAAATCTATTTGATTATGCTAAATTCATAATTGTTTAATTAACTTTAAATAAAAGTTGTTTATAATTACTCAAATGCCATTCTTTGGTTAATTGTTGAAATAATTTCATTTATGCAAATAAAAATTGCATAAAATTATTTTAAATTAAGGAAAATATAACCCTTAGTTCAAATATTTCAAAATACAATATTTCTGATTTTCCTAAATTCATTAACTCAATTAAAATTATGTGATAAAAAAACCCCTTAAGGTATGTTTTAAAATAAAAATCATTTTATCTTAACAACTAAATGAATTGAAATATTTTCAAGAACAAATATTTTCTAAAAGAAAGACAATTTGAGATATAGTTCAAAATATAAAATTTGAACTCAATTACCATTTTGTAAATGACTGCTCCGTTACCCATCCTAGGTAAAACACACAAAGAAGAGTTCATTATAAATTCATCCACTTTGGTGTTAGTAATATTTACAAGTGGTTAGATTAATTAAAATTTATAGAATGAATGCAATTCTTATGTAAGCACCTTTGAGTTGTTTATTAATCACGTAGATCATCACTTCGATAGTCATAGCAAACACTTAAGTTTGAATGTTATGATAATTCAAAGTATTTTACCAACTTAGTAAATTATGAACTAATTAAACCATAAACCTTAAACACTTCAGTTAACAAAGTATTTAGTAAAGTGATTTGTGAGCTTGGGTATTTTTAGGTTACTTACGATGCATCTCATATTTATGCATAATAGCATCTTGCAAGTGTTTCCAGTAGTCCTTACCTGGACTACGTTACTATTTTCAGATCTCCGGGTTCTGACGCAACCCTAGAACCCAGAAGAGCATGAACTGTCACCTCTGCCACAGGCAAGTTCATCACTTGCTCATACTTCTTGAAATATTTGTTAGAAAACTATTTGCAAAACCTTAATATACTATCACCTTTATACAAAAGAAAGCATAAAACCTATTTCTTTAATAATATGACTATTTGGCTATCTACCTGAGTGGTGGTAACCTATTATGGTTGGCAAATGGGACCATGGTAAGAAGAATAGGTCCAGAGGTTCCATTTGCAAGGGAAAGTACTACCTAGGAATTAAGAACAGATACCGTCATAATGATTGCGTCGTAAAGACGCGTTAACCATAAGGCTTGGAATGGGACAGGAAATGTCATCTGTGATCTTCTCTTGTTCGCATGTCAACGGACTTCCAGTGCCGTACGCTGTAGATCTTGCGAGACTATGATGGTCTGCAAGGGGAGCCTAGGTGTCTACCGTGAGGGGTAGAGCATCAGGGGTAAACCTGCTATGCATGAATTGGGTGGGCATGCGGGGTGGTGGAGAAGCACAGTGAATGGCTTGGATCAAAAACCGGGCCCCACACCAAAGAGAGTGTGGACAGGAAAGTACGCCTGGTTGTGCAACAAGGTCTTGATCCCTTATGGGTAAAGTGACGCACCTCTGCAGAGTGTAAAGAATTGTAACATGTTGCTCCCCGTTTCGGGAAGGAGCTGCGAACGCTGCAGGAAAGGAACTCCATGAAGTTCTAGCCCTGTGAAGGATGACGGGAATAGTTTTCAGAATAAAAGCTACCTCTTGAAGAAATGTTTACAAAAACCTTGCATTAAGCTTAAGGCTCCCTGGAGTCTAAAGCTGTAGCTAGTGCATCAAACTTCCCACCGTACATAATGGACTTGCTGGGTAACGCTGGTTACTCACCCTTTCCGTTTTGACCCCCTGCTTAGATTTTTGGAGCCATCGGTCAACTTCAACAACGGACGGTCGGCGACAACAATGACAATGGAAGAGTCAACGTCGAATGGAAGGATGGGTCCTATCTTGGTTAAAGATACTCCAGATAGAGTAGATTAAGGCTGTGACAATAGCAGTAGTGGATTAGGAGTTAGAGCTAGAGTTTATCTCCAGCTTAGTGCTACAAATTGGCTCTTCTCTTGATTTCATTTGCACGAGGCTATCCTCTATGTATCGAGGAGGTTCTCGAGATTTTGTATAGAATATTGTTGTAATCCTATAGTGTTACCTTGGACCTGCTATGTTTCTGTTGTACCATTCTGAGGGATGTAATATTCACGGATAGGTCCTTCTATGAGTATTATTTCAACGACTTGCACACTACACCATGAAGTGGTGTGTTGGGTCACCGCAAAGTGCGCTAGGGATCACTGACCTCGCCGGTATACTCACACAAGAGTTGATCCCGGTGCTGGAGTGGCTGGATCGGCCTTATGACCCAGCAAAGGATTGTGTCTTCTCCGGTGAGTTTGGCCGAGCCGAAAGTCAGCTTAGTGATCCGCCTTTTGATAAGGTTGAGATCATTGGGAAATACTTCCACCGGCTTTTCGGTCTAGGCGTCATTCGGGATGCCGGCAATGTCGACAAAAGGCGGGATCCCAAAAGGCTGCCCCGGCGCTGAAACATCTTTACAGTAAAAGAAGGTGGCATTCCACCCCTTGACGGATTCAACTATGGAGACTTGGGGATACCATGTGCCATAACCCCTACGCATGTTGAAGCTAACAGTGCCGCAAGAGACTAGCTTGCCCTTTATCGTTTGCTTCTTGACATAAAAGCAGTAGGTAAAGAAATCTAACCTAGGTTTGATACCTAGATAACCCTCAAACAACCCAACAAAGCCGTCTATGTACAACAGGCTGTTGGGTGTGATGTTATGAGGTTGCAGGCTGTAATAACGAAGCAGCTCTAAGAAAAAGGCGGAAAGCGGCAGCGCCATTCCGTGAAAAGTGTGGGAGGATAGAAGTACCCGTTCGCCGCAAACCGGAGTCGGGGATGGCTCGTCAAGCGCGCTCCTCCACATGTTTTTATCGGATGGTGGGATAATCCCCTCCTTCGCCATCACCCCCAACTCAGCCTCTCCAATGTAGGAGGGCTGCCACCCGCAGGACGGTGCGCCGGTCACCTCCTCGCCGGTGCCGATCTCCTCGTCAACAGCCACCGATTCGCCGTCCGATCCCACGGGCTTGGATGCCCCTGTAGGGTTGCTAAGGTCTGGGCTGGGAGGCATGGCCGATGAGGACGCCGCAGCCATACCCGCTGTAGATCTTGCTGCCGACGTTGCCGGTGCGGGAGAAGGAGCGGTTGGCGCGGGAGCGGCGGAGTCGCCGATGACGGGCGTGGTGATGGGTGTAGCCGCAGGCAGTGTCGAGGCGATCGAAGCTCGGTTCCCGATCGTGGGAGCAAAGGATTTGGGCTCGGGAGAGATGGGAAGATGAGGAATGGAGGAGATGTGGCGGAAGGAAGAAAAAGAAACAATGGGGAGGCCCTTATAAGGGAGTTCCTCGATTCGTGTGAAGCACGGTTTCTATCCCGTGATTTTCGCCCCGCGTCACATAACTGCGCCCGACGGATTCACCCCTGCAGTGTATCTCTTCCGCGGCACCTCGGTTCCTTCGCGCAGGAAAATAGCAATCATAATGTTCCTGCCGTTTGAGTTCTGCGGTCAAACTAACAAGACCCGGGCTTCTGACACGGACGTCATGTCAGTATTCCACTGAAAATCGGATCCTCGTACATCATCCATAGAGCCGTCTTATGCAATAATTCGACATATGAGCTAGAATGATGGGAAGAATTCAAGTTTTTGGCGGACAATTCAAAGATGGCGGACGTGGTCAAGACAACAACTCCGAAAGCCGGACGCCGTCAACTTAAAGTTTTCCGGGGGCTAATGTTGGGGATATGCCGAATAGGGATCCTCATCATTAGGTAAAAGGCCAGACTTACAGGGTGGACCAAGTGGTGGCATAGCCAGCCGGCTTTAACCGGTCGGCCTTGTAGGCTGAAGCGCAAGAGGCCGAACCAGCTTAAGGAAGGTTCCGGAAGGCGGCCCAGAAGATGTTGCCTTGGCAAGGAAGATACGGCCCAAACCGGAAGGAATATGGACTCTTGCCTTAGTCGGTTAGGAAATCTCTTGTAAGCTCTAGTCCGGACGCCTATATAAGCCGGACTAGCGGATGCCTTAGGACACAATCTCATACTCTCGATACAACCTCATTGTGACCGGCACTGTTTTGCCTTATAGTGATTTATAGCAGCACGTAGGATCTCGTCGCCGTTGTGAGATCCAAAGCTGGGTAAACCTGTGCCAATCTCATCACCGGAATCACCTACGTCCTACTCCACCCTCTATTCTCACCGTCGTAGTATGGCACCCCCATCTGAGATGCCTCGACAATGAGCCTCTGATACCAATTGAAAGGATCGATGAGGTTAACTAGAGGGGGGGTGAATAGGTTAACAACAAATTTTACTTAGTTTTCTTTTAATCGGGTATTGCTCAAATATAAGTTCTCTAGATTATGCAAATAGGTGAACAATCCTATATGTTTGAGCAAACGACTACTAGCACAAGATATATGAAGTAGTAAGTTAGTACCAACAAGTAAAGGTAAGTTGAGGAATAACCAACAAGGTGACACGGAGATTTATCCCGAAGTTCACTTCCCAATGGAAGCTAGTCTCCGTTGGAGCGGCACGGTGTTCACCAAAGTGAAACACCGAGTAGCCTTGATATGGCACACCGTATCTCCTTCGTGTCCTAACACCAACGTGGAGAGGCATGAATCACTATGTTGCCGTTGAGGTTGACAGCTAGAACGTTTACAAGGATGAAGCACACTCCACAAGTTGGAGGATCTTCACCAAATGCACCGAGCCGCCAAGACTCGATCCTCCAAGACCGGGGCACACACCACAACTTAATTGGTGGCTCCCGGCAATGTCTTCGTAGCTCCCAAAGCTTCGAAGGACCACAAGCTCTTAGGGTTCCTATAAACACAACAGAAACAAGCCCCCTCTCACAAATCAAGGGGGGAAAACAAATCGGTTTGGTGGAAGTGTAGATCTAGGTCCTCTCCATCAAATCCCCGAAGGGCAAAGTGTTTGAGTAGCTAGAAAGAGAGATCTATCGATTTTGAGATTTTGCAACAATGGTGGTGTTCTATTCTTCTTGTGGTAGCTGGCTGGAGGTAGGTGGAGGGGTATTTATACCCCTCCCCAAAAGTAACCGTTTGAGGGGAATCTTCACTGCCCCCGAGTGCCCGGGTTGGCCCGGCCAGGCAGGCCAGGCATCTGAGGCGGCCAGCAGTGGGCGCAGGGAGACCAGCCTCGGCCCGGCCTTTGTCCGGCCATGAGTTGTCGAAGGAGGCTAGCCAGGAGCCAGAGGCGGCCGGCCTCGAGCGCACAGGAGGCCGGCTTGGTGGCCGAGGCGCCCGGCCTTGGCCCGGCCAACCAGGGAAACCCCAATGGCATCTTTTTAGGCTTAATCTTTTTCGCCTTTTTGGTGAGAAACATATTTAAACGAATTCATTTCAAATCTGCAACACTTAGCACCATATTAAAATATCACCAGTGTAGTTATCTGGCACACAAAACACAGAGAGATAAATAGATGTTCTTTCACTACTTCTATCGTTGTAGAAATATTTCTATACATGGAAAAATGCTTCTACTATTACCATTGTTGAATGCTATAGATTTTAATCTATTAAATGCTTATAGCACTGTTGAACGAAAGGCATAAAAGCTTTCAAACCACAGCTAGAAAAATATTGGGATCTCATAAATCTCCACTACAACTTATTAATTATATATAGCCAAATCAGCAGCGCCGCATCTGTCCGCGATGCTAAATTAATGTAGACATCAAAGTCGAGTCATTTTTGTACTTTTATCTTTTTCTATTACAGGTAATATACCGGTGCATAAGTTTGCTCCGTTTGTGGTCCATATTACAACGCGTAGAGTTTCGAGACCTTTTTACGGAGGTGTCTGCGCGACTGGAGACTACGGCGAGGGACATTTTTATCCCACATGGGTGGCAGCGTGATCTCCGGATCGGTCCACCACCATAGGCGGCGTGCAAGATCTTATGATTTGTAATTAGGCCTATGTTTCTTTTTATACTTTCAGTTTGGACTTGTCGGCTGTGTGCATCTTATTATACAGAGGTCGGATGTACTATTTAAACCTTTTAAATAATAAAGCCCTTTATCAAAAAAAATCTTCTTTACTGAACTCTGTGCTTACAGAGGCCACTATAGAAACGGTATAATCAATTGCCCACATGGTTTGCAGAAAAAATTGCATAGGCAAAGAAGGTTTATTCAAATAAAATTGACGTCTACTAATTCTTTAGAAGAGCTCTAATAATATAGATAAACCTGCCTCACCCATCAAATGATCAATACTTCGTATTACATATTAGGTAAGCCACAAGCAGCACTATATATCCCAAACACGCGTCAAATAGAAGGATGGATGTTTTGATTTGCCCTAAGTGTGTCAGCTTCTGATCGTCCATCATGTTCTCATGCTACTTGGGGAGTGCACTACTTACAAGCTGAATCAACGGTGTATGTTTGAAGAACGGCGGTACCACCGCTGCAGGACGACTGAGCGGAGGCCCCTCGCTCCTTGTGGAACTCGAATTTTGAGGGCACGCTCTCGGAGTCAAATGTTCTCGGTCACCCTGAACCTCGAGGTTGTGAAGCAGGTGTCCTATGACCGGAGCCGGCTCCCTATATCCAATTCCAACAAGGATGAGGATCCCAACATGGTACTCACCACGTCCACGTTCTTGTGTTCTTCGCCCCTCGTCCTACATGAAAAAATGCCATAGTTTCACACTCTTTTCTCAAGCAAAAGTTTCTATTTCAATTCACTTTAACTCGATACTCCAGAGGGTAGTTTTCTTCCAGCCGTGCTGAATGCATTCTTACAGTCTAATTTTCATCTAATTCCGAAAACACCAATCTCAGGTTCAGCAACCAGCGATTAAGAATGTGCACTGAATACATACACAATCATGGATGCAACTGACTGGCAGACTGGAACAGTAAACTAAACCCAAAATTGATGGAAAAAATGGTCCAAATCAAGCAATGGAGGCTGCTAGCAGCATCAATTGGTGAGGAACGGGAAAGGAAATACTCACTGCGCACGTTGGAGTCTGAGTCGGGAGCGTCAGATCTGACAGAGGCCATGGGTATCGCGTCGTACTCCTCCTATTCCTTGCTGTCGTCGTCCTAGGCGGCGGCGTCATTGCGCTCCATCTCCCACATCCAGGCGCCGGCAGCTCTCGGCGACCGCTTCCACGGCGTCCACAGGCGGCGCTCGACCGCATCCACGACTCTTGACAAATCGATCGCCGGCGCAACCTCGATCTCCTCAGCGACGTCCTCCTCCTCACTCCTGCTCGCGTGGCCGCACCGACGCTGCCACTCTCCTCTTCCCCCGAGCCTCTCCTCCTCCACCGACCACCGGACCGTCGTGCGTGTGTGCGTGCGCTCTGTCCCTAGTGGCGGATCGGTGGAAGCAAGGAGATGGAGCGACGTGGGTCTAGGTTAGATTTGTTCGTAATTTTCTTGTTGGGCCGCGCCAACGGAATATGTAAATGGGCTGAGCGTGGGTGACGACGGACGATGGTGGCATCGAGCGTCGCAGAATTAGCGATGGTATGCGCGTAATTAGCGATCGGCAGACCGTGGTCTGCGACATACAGACTGCAAAAATGATGGAAAAAACGGTCCAAATCAAGCAATGGAGGCTGCCAGTAGCATCAATTGGTAAGGAACGGGAAATGAAATACTCACTGTGCACGTTGGAGTCTGAGTCGGGAGCGTCAGATATGACAGAGGCCTGGGTATCGCGTCGTACTCCTCCTATTCCTTGTTGTAGTCGTCCTAGGCGGCGGTGTCATTGCGCTCCATCTCCCACATCCAGGCGCCGGCAGCTCTCGGCGACCGCTTCCACGGCGTCCACAGGCGGCGCTCGACCGCATCCACGACTCTTGACAAATCGATCACTGGCGCAGCCTCGATCTCCTCGGCGACGTCCTACTCCTCACTCCTGCTCACGCGGCCGCACCGATGCTGCCACTCTCCGCTTCCCCCGAGCCTCTCCTCCTCCCCCGACCACCGGACCGTCGTGCGTGTGTGCGTGCGCTCTGTCCCTAGCGGCGGCTCGATGGAAGCAAGGAGATGGAGCGACGTGGGTCAAGGTTAGATTTGTTTGTAATTTTATTGTTGGGCCGCGCCAACGAAATATGTAAATGGGCTGAGCGCGGGTGACGACGGACGAAGGTGGCATCAAGCGACGCAGAATTAGAGATGGTCTGTGTGTAATTAGCGATCGGCAAACCGTGGTCTGCAACGTACAACCTGCAAAATTGATGGAAAAATGGTCCAAATCAAGCAATGGAGGCTGCCAGCAGCATCAATTGGTGAGGAACGGAAAAGGAAATACTTGAAGGGTCGCAGCATAGAAAACAAAAAAATTCCTACGCAAAGATTACAGAATAAACCCAAACACGAGATCTGATCTACGAGAGGTTGGTAGCAAGAAGGAGATCAAATCTCACCCTCGAAGAAAACCGTGAGCGTTTTGTCGAGGCAGGGGTTAGCTAGTCGATCCCCGCAACTAGACTGGTCTAGTCGCGAGGAGATGTATTATCCAAGCGTCGCACGAGCAACGCCTCCGAGAGATCCACACGTACGGCTCGATGAAGACTCCACGTTCTTTATCCCGCAAGAGGTGGTGGAGAGGCTCGCGAGATCAGCAGCACAACGACGGTGGTGTGGTGGACATGGTGGAGATCCGACAGGGCTTCGCCAAGCGGCTGTCGGGGAGAGAGGAGGAGGAGGCGGCGGCTAGGGAGGGGGGCGGCAGCTTGGGGGGAGCAAAAGGGTGCGGCAGCCCTCCCCTAGCCCCTCATTATATAGGTGGCCAGGGGGGCTGTGCCCCATGCCCTTTAGGGCCGGCGGCTGGGGTGCCTTGGCCCCCAAGCCAGCCGCCCTTTAGGGTTAGGGTTAGGTCGGCCCCTTTGGGCCTTGCCCTAGCCCACATGGGCTTTTGCCCTAGCCGCATGGGCCCCTTGGGGCTTTGGTGCGGCTGGCCCAGCCAACCACTGCACCATCCCTTTGGCCCGTGTGGGCCCCATACTCATATGGGCCCCACTTTTAGACTCCTCTAGAACCTTCCAGAATATTCCGGTACCCTACCGAATAATTCCCAAACCTTTTCGATACCTCCGGAACCACTTTCCTTATATGAATCTTATTCTCCGGACCACTCCGGAACTCCTCATGATGTCCGGGATCCTATCCGAGACTCCGAATCAATATTCATTACCACCATCATTTATCTCGAGCCCTAACTACATCGAACGTTAAGTGTGTGACTCTGCGGGTTCGCGAATATGTCATATTAATAGCGGGACCGGGATGCCCATATTAATTTCTACATATTCGACGAAGTACTTTACTAGTCGAACCACAATGTCCGGGATTCAATTAATCCATATACAATTCCTTTTGTTTCACGATATATTACTTGCCCGAGATTCAATCCACCGATATCTCTATATCTGATTAATCTTGTTACCGACAAGTTCTCTTCACTCGTTCCCATAGAATATGATCCCTTATGACTAGCTACTTAGTCATATGCTTGCAAGCGTTTGGATGCTATACTGCCGAGAGGGCCCAGAGATATCTATCCAACTGTTGGACAAACAAATCCCAGTCTTGAAACATGCAACCCAACAGCTTACCATAGGAATACCTGAAAGCCACCTTTATAATCACCCAGTTACGAAGTGACGTTTGATGTCCACAAAGCACTCCTCCGATAAGCGGGAGTAACATAATCTCATGGTGTAAGTAAACTATATTTGACATCTAATAAATTGAGTCTTGTCCATCATATCATCTCCCATGATACAAACTTCGTTTATCAAGTGATTCATCAATCCTTGGTTAGGAAACTTCTAACCAACACTTGATCAAACGAACTAGTTATTAGAGGCTTTACTAGGGACACTTTACCGCTTATACTCCACACATGTATTTGTTTCCGCTTAATACAATTCTAGCATGGATATAAACATTTATCATGAACAGAAATATGATAAATAATAACCTTTATTATTGCCTCTTGGGCATATTTCCAACAGTCTCCCACTTACACTAGAGTCAATAATCTAGTTTACATTTATAGTAATCTAACACCCATGGCTTCCTGGTGCTGATCATGTTTTGCTCGTGGAAGAGGTTTAGTCAATGGGTCTGCCACATTCAGATCCGTGTGCACCTTGCAAATCTCAATGTCTCCATCTCGGACATTCTCACGCAAATTGTGAAAGCGGCGCTTGATATGCTTTATGTTCTTGTGTGAAGTTGGCTCCTTGTCAAGAGCAATCGCACATGTATTATCACAGTATAGGGCCAGTGGTCTTGACGCACTTGGAACCACACCCAGCTCTGAGAGGAACTCCTTCATCCAGACTGCTTCACTTGCTGCCGACGAGGCTACCACATATTCCGCTTTTGTTGAAGATTTCGCCACCACGCTCTGTTTGGAACTCCTCCAACTCACAGTGCCACCATTTAGAATAAACATGTATCCGGACTGAGACTTCGAATCATCCGGATCTGTATCCCAACTAGCATCGACGTAACCCTTTACGACTAGCTCTTGGTCACCTCCATATACGAGAAACATTTCCTTAGTTCTATTCAGATACTTAAGGATATTCTTGACAGCTGTCCAGTGTTCCACTCCTGGATCACTTTGGTACCTGCTAGTCAAACTTACAGCATGGCACACATCCGGTCTAGTACATAGCATGACATACATGATAGAGCCTATGGCTGAGGCATAGGGAACCTTGTTCATTGTCTCTCTATCTTCTGCCGTGACTGGACTTTGAGTCTTACTCAAAACCTTTCCTTGCAACATTGGTAAGAACCCCTTCTTTGAATTTTCCATTCTGAACCTCTTCAGAACCTTGTCAAGGTATGTACTCTGTGAAAGCCCTATTAGGCGTTTTGATCTATCTCTATAGATTTTAATGCCTAAAATATACGCTGCTTCGCCAAGGTCCTTCATTGAAAAACACTTATTCAAGTAAGCCTTTACACTTTCAAGTAGTTTTATATCATTTCCAATCAATAATATGTCATCCACATATAGTATTAGAAATGCTACAGAGCTCCCACTCACTTTCTTGTAAATACAGGCCTCTCCATAAGTTTGGACAAATCCAAACCCTTTGATCACTTCATCAAACCGGAGATTCCAACTCCGCGATGCTTGCTTCAGTCCATAAATGGATCTCTGAAGTTTACATACCTTGTTAGCAATCTTTAGGATCAACAAAACCTTTGGGCTGCACCATGTACAATTCTTCCTTAATATGACCATTAAGGAATGCGGTCTTAACATTGCCAAATTTCGTAATCATAAAAGGCGGCAATTGCTAACATAATCCGAACAGATTTCAGCATCGCTACTGGTGAGAATGACTCATCGTAGTCAACCCCTTGAATTTGTGGCAAACCCTTTGCGACAAGTCGAGCTTTGTACACGGTGACGTTTCCGTCAGCGTCTGTCTTTCTTTTGAATATCCATTTGTTCTCAACGGCGTTGCGGTCGTTTGGTAAGTCCACCAAAGTCCATACTTGGTTTTCATACATGGATTCCATTTCGGATTTCATGGCTCCTAGCCATTTATCAGAGTCTAGGCTCATTATTGCTTCCTCATAACTCGTAGGTTCATCATTGTCTAACAACATGACACTCATGACAGGGTCGTACCGATCAGGAGCGATACGTTCCCTTGTTGACCTGCAAGGTTCAATAGCATCCTTGACCGGAGCAGTATGATCTCCATCATTTGCTCCTTCTTCAGGTGGCGATGGCTGCTCTGGAACATCTTCCAGATCTGCGCTACTCGGCATCTCAAGAACAGGTTTGATAACCTCGTCAAGCTATACTTTCTTCCCACTCACTTCTTTCGAGAGAAACTCCTTCTCTAGAAAGGAACCATTCTTGGCAACAAATATCTTGCCCTCAGTTCTGTGGTAGAAGGTATACCCAATAGTTTCCTTAGGGTATCCTATGAAGACGCATTTTCCGACTAGGGTTCGAGTTTATCAGGTTGAAGTCTTTTCACATAAGCATCGCAGCCCCAAACTTTAAGAAACAATAACTTCGGCTTCTTGCCAAACCATAACTCATATGGAGTCGTCTCAAAAAGTGAATGCAGCTGTCTCTAATGCATAGCTCCAAAATGATAGTGGCCGATCAGTAAGAGACATCATAGATTGCACCATATCCAATAAGGTTCGATTACGACGTTCAGACACACCATTACGCTGTGGTGTTCCAGGTGGCGTGAGTTGTGAAACTATTCCACACGTCTTTAAATGCATACCAAATTCGTAACTCAAATATTCACCTCCACGATCAGATCGAAGAAACTTTTGATCCATTTCCGACGCGCATCGTCACCTCGTCCCTCGCCAAGCGTCGTCTATTCCGCAGCTCCTGTTTCGAGTTACATATAATAGCAACCGAACCAGTATCAAATACCCAGGTGCTACTACAAGCACTTGTTAAACACACATCAATAACATGTATATCACATATACCTTGTTTGACGGTGCCAGCCTTCTTGTCTGCCCGATACTTGGGGCAGTTCCGCTTCCAGTGTCCAGTTCCCTTGCAGTAGGGCCCTTCCTTGACTTCCTCACAGGCGCGGCAGCTTGCTTGCCGCCCTTCTTGAAGTTGTCTCTCTTGCCCCTTTTCTTGAAACTGGTGGTCTTATTGACCATCAATACTTGATGCTCCTTCTTGATTTCCACCTCCGCGGTCTTCAACATCGCGAAGAACTCAGGAAGAGTTTTCTCCATCCCTTGCATATTATAGTTCATCACGAAGCTTTTGTAGCTAGGTGGAAGTGACTGGAGAACGCGGTCAATCCCCAACTCATTGGGAATCACAACACCCAGCTGCGCCAGACGATCACCGTACCCAGACATTTTGAGCACGTGTTTACTGACGGAGCTATTCTCCTCCATCATACAGCTAAAGAACTTGGAGGAGGCCTCATACCTCTCCACCTTGGCTTGAGTCTGAAACATTGCTTTCAGATCACTGATCATCTGATGAACGCCATGGTGCTCAAAACGCTTTTGGAGCTTTGGTCCTAAGCCGTACAATAGACCGCACTTAACTATCTCGTGGTTCTCAGAGTGGGCTGGCCAGACGTTCCTAACATCTTCAGCCGCTCCCTCTGCTGGAGCCTCACCTAGCGGTGCATCTAGGACATACAGTTTCTTGGCAGCAGTGAGGATAATCTTCAGATTCATAAACCAATCTGAGAAATTGCTTCCATCGTCTTTCAGCTTGTCTTTCTCTAGGAACGCATTAAAATTCATGGTGGTGTTGGGACGGGCCATTGATCTACAACATTATTTGCAAGGTGTTTAGACTATGTTCATGATAGTTTGTTCGAATTTAATCTGATTACAAAAACGAACTCCCACTAAACTCAACATCTCTCTGGTTGTTTAGTGATACACGATCCAAATCCACTGCACCACGACCGATCATCACATGAGGTGGTGCAGCCTCAAAGGTGAACATCGCCATGTTGATCATATCATTCATATGACTCGTGTTTAGCCTTTCGGCTCTTGTGTTCCGAGGCCATGTCTATACATGCTAGGCTCGTCAAGGAAACCGTAGTATTTCCGCATGTGTAAACTGGCTTACACCCGTTGTATGTGAACGTATAATCTATCACACCCGATCATCATGTGGTGCTTCAAAACAACAAGCTTTTGCAACGGTGCATACTAGGGGAGAACACATCTTGATATTGACGGGAGAGATCACCTTATCATGCTACCGTCGAGATCGAATCTAAGAAAAACCATAAGGTGCATAAAAGGATTAACATCACATGCAATTCAATAATTTTTGTGACATGGTATAGCCTTTTCTTGTGCCTTTGATGTCCATCTCCAAAGCATCGGCATGATCTCCATCATCACCAGCTCGTGGCGCCATCACCATGATTGCCTCCACCAACTATTGCACCTACTACTATGGCTACTCTTAGCAATAAAGTAAAGCAATTACATGGCGTTTAAAGTGACACGCAGGTCATACAATATTTAAGAGACAACGATAAGGCTCCTGCCAGTTGCGGTACTCATCGACATGCAAGTCATGAAAATTACAAAACATGATCATTGCATACATCACATAATCACATCTTGGGCCATACCACATCACAAACCCTGCAAAAACAAGTTAGACGCCTCTACTTTGTTTATGTAATTTTTACGTGGCTTCTATGGGTCATGAGATAGAACCGTTCTAATCTACGCAAAGCCACAACGGTGATAAAATAGTTGCTTATTTGCTCATCCTTTTCAAAGGCCTTCCATTGAAAATTGCATCTGACTAAAGCAAGAGAAACTGACACCCGCCAGCCACTTATGCAATCCAAGTTGCATGTCAGTCGTGGAACCGGTCTCTCGTGCGTGGACGAGTAAGGTTGGTCCGGGCCGCTTCAATCTCACAATACCGTCAAGATACAAAGTGCACGCGAGAAGGTAGCAACATAAAATATCAACGCCCACAACACTTGTGTCTAATCGCACCAACATCTACGAATAGATCTAGGCTCTGATACCACTGAAGGGTCGCAGCATAGAAAACAAAAAAAATTCCTACGCAAAGATTACGGGATAAACCCAAACACGAGATCTAATCTACGAGACGTTGGTAGCAAGAAGGAGATCGAATCTCACCCTCGAAGAAAATTGTGAGCGTTTTGTCGATGCAGGGGTTGGCTAGTCGATCCCCGCAACTAGACTCGTCTAGTCGCGAGGAGATGTATTATCCAAGCGTCGCACGAGCAACGCCTCCGAGAGATCCACACATACGGCTCGATGAAAACTCCACGTTCTTGATCCCGCAAGAGGTGGTGGAGAGGCTCCCGAGATCAGCAGCACAACGACGGTGGTGTGGTGGATATGGTGGAGATCCGACAGGGCTTCGCCAAGCGGCTGTCGGGGAGAGAGGAGGAGGAGGCGGCGGCTAGGGAGGGGGGCGGCAGCTTGGGGGGGAGCAAAGGGGTGCGGCAGCCCTCCCCCAGCCCCTCCTTATATAGGTGGCCAGGAGGCTGCGCCCCATGCCCTTTAGGGCCGGCGGCTGGGGTGCCTTGGCCCCCAAGCCAGCCGCCCTTTAGGGTTAGGGTTAGGCCGACCCTCTTTGGGCCTTGCCCTAGCCCACATGGGCTTTTGCCCTAGCCGCATGGGCCCCTTGGGGCTTTGGTGCGGCTGGCCCAGCCATCCACTGCACCATCCCTTTGGCCCGTGTGGGCCCCATACTCCTATGGGCCCCACTTCTAGACTCCTCTAGAACCTTCCAGAATATTCTGGTACCCTACCGAATAATTCCCGAACCTTTTCAATACCTCCGGAACCACTTTTCTTATATGAATCTTATTCTCCGGACCACTCCGGAACTCCTCGTGATGTCCGGGATCCTATCTGAGACTCCGAATCAATATTCATTCACACCATCATTTATCTCGAGCCCTAACTACATCGAATGTTAAGTGTGTGACTCTGCGGGTTCGCAAATATGTCATATTAATAGCGGGACCGGGATGCCCATATTAATTCCTACATATTCGACGAAGTACTTTACTAGTCGAACCACAATGTCCGGGATTCAATTAATCCATATATGATTCCTTTTGTTTCACGATATATTACTTGTCCGAGATTCAATCCACCGATATCTCTATATCTGATTAATCTCGTTACCGACAAGTTCTCTTTACTCGTTCCCATAGAATAGGATCCCTTATGACTAGCTACTTAGTCATATGCTTGCAAGCGTTTGGATGCTATACTACCGAGAGGGCCCAGAGATATCTATCCAACTGTTGGACGAACAAATCCCAGTCTTGAAACATGCAACCCAACAACCTACCATTGGAATACCTGAAAGGCACCTTTATAATCACCCAGTTACGAAGTGACGTTTGATGTCCACAAAGCTCTCCTCCGATAAGCGGGAGTAACATAATCTCATGGTCTAAGGAAACTATATTTGACATCTAATAAATTGAGTCTTGTCCATCATATCATCTCCCATGATACAAATTTCGTTTATCAAGTGATTCATCAATCCTTGGTTAGGAAACTTCTAACCAACACTTGATCAAACGAACTAGTTATTAGAGGCTTTACTAGGGACACTTTACCGCTTATACTCCACACATGTATTTGTTTCCTCTTAATACAATTCTAGCATGGATATAAACATTTATCATGAACAGAAATATGATAAATAATAACCTTTATTATTGCCTCTTGGGCATATTTCCAACAATACTCACTACGCACGTTGGAGTCTGAGTCAGGAGCGTTAGATCTGACAGAGGCCATGGGTATCGCGTCGTACTCCTCCTATTCCTTGCTGTCATCGTCCTAGGTGGTGGCTTCATTGCGCTCCATCTCCCACATCCAGGCACCGGCAGCTCTCGGCGACCGCTTCCACGGCGTCCACAGGCGGCGCTCGACCGCATCCACGACTCTTGAAAAATCGATCACCGGGACGAACACCACGACAGGATTCCATACCGCACCGTCGTCACTGCACGAGCACGAGGAAGTCAGGGTACGTGCACCGCGCCATGATTTTCCCAAATTCAGTGGCGAGACACCATTACTGTGGATTGATCAGTATCTCACATACTTCGACATGTTCAAAATTGGGATCCATCCACTACTAGGGGAAAGGCTATAGGAGACATCCTTATAGGAGGCGCATATGGAAATATGCGCCTCGGCTAAATTATCCGAGGCGCACTGTTTGGCCATTCGCCTCCAACTATCAAATAGCCGAGGCGCATACCGGGGCCATCCGCCTCCCCTATTCCATGTACGGACGAATCTGGCGGCCCCAGGTTATGCGAGGCGCATTTCCGCAATATGCGCCTCGGATATTAGAGGCGCATATGATTGAAATGCGCCTCCCATAACCCTAGTGGGCCCGGGTGGGGGCGGGTGGTGGTAGGTGGCAGCTTATCCGAGGCGCATACTGAATATGCGCCTCCAGTATCTCACATATCCGAGGCGCATATTGTGCAGTATGCGCCTCGGATAAGTCGCGCCACCTTTTTGCCACCTTTTGGCACATGGAGCCACCTACCACCCCACTCACTTGTCTCACTTCTTCCTCCTCCACCAAACAAATCTGGTCGACCCCCTCCTCCTCCCCACCTCATTTCCCCCATTGATTCACCATAGAAGCTTGCTCAACCTCCATTGGTTGACACTCATATGTAAGTGAAGTCTCTTGCTCCTCTAGATCTACAACATGTGCCTTTGTTTTCTCGTCCGGATCTCTTGTGCAAGTCGTCGTTGGAGGAAGCGTGAAGGCGTTGCTTGCATGTATGCGTGTTGTCGGCCAAACCGACTATATGATTGTGTTGTGGTGCTTCTTCTTGTGCAGGGATTTCATTTGAGATGCCAATGTTTCGCCGAAAAGTCGATTCATTTCTTTTCCGGCGAATTTCTGGCACTCGCGGATGTCCTCTTTTTAGGGGAGGTCATGCCGAATTTTTCCGGCGATCCACATCCATATATGCTCTAATTACCCTCTTGCTCTTTGTACCGTGTGCAGGCGACCATGGTCCGGCCACGGATCAGCAAAGAGCTCGTGGATAGGTGGATGAGATGCGCGAGGGCCGACATGGCACACACAAACAAGACGGAGATAAGATGTCCGTGTCGCGATTGCAAGCTAAAGTATCTGATACAGCACGATTCCGGAATGCTGGAGTCGCACCTCCTCCGACGTAATTTCATGGATGGCTACACTCGGTGGATACGTGATGACGAAGATGATGATGAGGATGTCAATCATGGTGGTGATCAAGATGCCGGTCATGATCATGAAGATCAAGATGCCGGTCATGATCATGAAGATCAAGATGCCGGCGGCGGGGCAGGTGATGATGATCATGAAGATGATCAGGGTGGAGCCGGGCATGGACACGAAGATGATGAAGGTGGTGATTCGAGCTGGCTGCAAGACCCTCATTATCAAGATCTGCTTCTCAAGGAGACGAGTAACGCCAGAGCCGCTGCTAGAGAGAGAGAGCTAAGATGGAGCAAATGAGAAAAGACGCGGTCGCTCCATTGTTTGAAGGATGCAACGACGGGCATACCCGTCTGAAGGTAACGCTCAGGGCTCTAGAGATTAAGGCGAAACACAAAATGACCAACGAATGCTTCGACGAAAACATTGAATTCGTGCATGATCTTCTTCCCAAGAAGGGTAACACATGTCCGACTAGTATCGCTGAGGCCAAGAAAATCGCATGCCCTCTCAATCTACCGGTCGAGAAATACCACGTCTGCATAAATGATTGCATCATCTGCCGGGGCGAGGACGCGGAGAAGACCACGTGTCCGGTGTGCAAGACATCTCGATACAAGAGAGGGACCAAGAAAGCTCCTAGAAAGGTGGTGTGGTACTTTCCCCTAACTTCCCGCCTGCAGCGGTATTTCGCGGACCCTAAGGAAGCACGGCTCATGCGCTGGCACGCGGAAAGAAAGAGGCCGGAAGACGATGATCCGGATAAGGAGGAGATGCTGAGGCACCCTTCGGATGCTTGCCAGTGGAAGGCGTTGGACCTCCAATATCACAAGCATTTCGGTAAAAAGTCAAGGAACCTAAGGCTGGGCATGAGCACCGACGGACTCAATCCGTTCGGAAGCCAGAGCAGCACACACAGCACCTGGCCCGTGTTTGTATGGATCTACAACCTCCCACCCTGGCTGTGCATGAAGAAGAAGTACGTAACCATGAGTATGCTGATTCAAGGGCCAAAACAACCCGGTACAGACATCAATCTGTATCTCACGCTGTTGAAAGAGGAGTTGGCCACGTTATGGGAAGGAGCCCGTACGTGGGACGCCTCGAGACAGGACTACTTCAACATGAAAGCGGCGGTGATCATGACGGTGCAAGACTATCCCGGTTACGGATACTTCTCGGGGCAGGTGGTCCAAGGATTCTTGTAACAGCCCAGATTTGGTACCCTAAAATATGGGCCAAATTTTCACTTTTTATTTTCATTGCATCATGGCATACATATTTAAATTGCTAAGTTAAATATTGCAAACAATGGAAATAATTAAAAGGAATCAAACACTTCCCCAAAAATCCCAAACCAAATGCAATTGCTCAAATTGGCAAAACCAAATATTCTGGAGTTTCCATATTTGTCCAGGAAGTTCCAACAACTACAAATAAAATTGCTGCAAAATTTAATGCAATTGCAAGAGCAAATATTTAAGTAAAGCCCTAAAATGCAAGAGGGCAATTTCTGAAATATTAACACATGAAAGGTTTTTAAAATGGGCTGCAAATTTTATCACAGGTTCCAAATAATATATATTGGCTCTGTGAATTTTTCCAGATTTTATAAAAAGGTTTAAAGGCCTCAATTAAAAATGAGAACTTCAAATAGTTGCAAATCAACTTTGAATTTTGAAACCAACTTAAACCTTTCAAAAATTCAAAACAAAAATATGGTGAGCTCCCTTATCTCATTATGAGCCTCCACAAATATTTTCATAATTGTTGCACATGTTTTGATGCCTCGAATAAATGGGCAAAGGTTGTTGTTTTCAATTTGATTAAAATCAGATAAGGGAAAAAGAAGAGCAGGGGGGTTCTGCAAAGTGTCCGTCTTCCTCCCCTGTAGCGACCACACGCACTGGCGCCAGGCCTCACTCCCCGTCGCCGCCGGACCCTCTCTCCCGTGCCCTTCGCGTGGATAAGAAGGAGGACCCCGAACCCTAACCCTAGCTCTCCTCTCCTCCACTGCTCTCAGCTCTCCCTCGCGCGAAACCCTAGCCGTGCTTCCTGCCCAGTCCGCCGCCGCCTTGCCGCTTCAATCGCCGGCGACTCTGGCCGCCCGGAGCTATCCAGCACCGCCCTGAGCACCGCACCGTCGCCTTCTTCCTCCCCGCGCAAAGAATCGGGCCGGGGTGCCCGCAATCGCCAGCCACCGTCCCGGTCTCCTCCGCCACGGCCGCGGCTCCGCCGAGCTCCTCACCGCCGCTATGGTCCGCCCCATGCCTCTACGTCAAGCTCTTCATGCTCCTGGTGAGCTTGTGATGCTCGTGCGCCTCTCCTCCCTCTCCTTCCCTCTCTGGCCCGTCGCCCCACCGTGCACCGTCGCCCGCCGCCGCAACCATGGTCGCCGGCCATGCTCCGGTGACCATTTGGTCAGTCCCGCCTGCTCCCCCTGACTCCCCTCTCCTTCCTCTAGCTCCTGGTGCTCGTGCCCGCGCCCATTCCCGCGCCGAAGCGACGGATTTGTGATCGACATGCCGCAGCTACGCCGATGACGTCATGCCGACGTCACGTGTTCTTCTGTTTTTAAATTCCAGAAATTTAACAGAAACTTGTAATTGCGATATCTTTTAAATGGTAAAACAGAAAAATGAAATTGACATATCAAAGTTGTTCACAGAAATAAGCTCTATCTGATAGTGTCAATGCCTTGATCAAATAATAAATTTTTATTGTTAAATTAGTTAAATTTATAAAATGGCAGAATATATTTGAAAATTGGAACTTGCCTAACTTGAAAATGAATTATCCCAAAAATCATGAGTGAGCTATCAACATGTTTAGAATTTCATAATCGGTCCAAATATGTAACTCATCCATGCTAATGAAATTTGTAAACATGAATTTAAATGTGAAATGCAAAATCACCTATTAGTTATTCAAAATTTGGAAATTAATATGAACTTAGAAATTCATAACTTTTGAACCACAAGTCCAAAAATTGCAAATAATATGTCAAAATGCTCAGCAATAAAATGTCTACCTATTAGTACCATTGGTTAATTTAATTGGTCAAAATAAATTGCCTTTACTTGCTGAATACTAAAATGGCAGAAATAATATTGAAACTGTTCTATTTGTCCAAAAATTGTGTTCAATAGCTCAAAATGATCAGTGGACATTGGACTACCACTCTATGCCATTTTAGAGAGTTGGAGATTTAAATTTAGTGCTGTTTACCAAAAATTACTAAAATGGCAGATTTAAATCCCATTTTGAATAATTCATAACTTGGTGAATATTACTTCAAAAATTGCAAATTATATACCAAAATGACCAGCAAAGCAAATGCTATCTACCTATGTTAATATCACAGCATGCAAATAACTTTTACTTTGATGTCATTTTCGAATTGGTTAAAATGATTTAAATTGCTTAACCGTTTAAATCACTATTTCCTCACCGTTAGTCGGAAAAATGCAAACAAGGTACCAAAACGATCAGTGGGTTAATATCTATCAAATAATGTCATTTTCATGCATATTTACCCCATATTTTAGTACTGGACATTTCGGTAAATAACACAAATCACTAAGTTAAAGATGGAGTTTTAACCCGTTAATTGTGATATTTGATTTAGGGGTTCCATTTAACTTGTGGGACATGCCCAATATGTTTTCCATGCATAATTTGACCATTTCATCATGATTGTGCATTGCACTTGTATTCGTGTTATTTATTTCCTTTCTTGTGTTGTTTGTGTTTCGGTAGATTCTGGAGTCGAGGTTCCACCACAATACCTTGACAACCAGCGCGACCAGTACTACCAGCAAGGCAAGAGCTAACCTAACCTTCTTGGCATATCTCATATTACCCAAGTATTTTATCCACCATACTATTACTGCATTCGATTCTGGTGACAAGTTTTGGTCAGTGTATATAATATCCTATCATTGCATGTTCCCTGAACCATTACCTGTTTCCCCACCTATGAACCATAGGTTGAAGTGTTGGCCTGAGATAATTCATATCTGTCGTATGTCATGCTTAGATATGCTTAGCCATGCTTAGTCGAATGCTTAAGTTGTCCGTTGATTATTTCCATACTTGTGAATTGAATGGAATGTTCGGACAGTGGTGGAGACTTGTGTTGATAATTAATTGCTAAGAAGGCTGGGATGAGTTGCCATCGGGAATGGTGTTTTGTCTCGTTCTGGCCCCTAGGTGTGAGTTCTTATCTCTTGAACCAAGACCGAGCGTGCTTCCAAAGGTGGGAGTATGGGCTCCTTACTAACCGAATAATTTGTGCGGGCGTATCCAAGGGTCCTCTAGTTTGCGCTTTCCATTTGCGGGTGTATGGCCGAAGACGATGATGAAGATGAATATGATGGAGGTGATAGGAGTGGCGATGGGGCAGGGTGTTGAAATAGGCGCTGAACTTGTCCTGTCGTCATGATGACCCTTGGATAGTCTCATGCTTTGTAAAGGTTTAACCGCGCCTACCCTGCCGGCTTTCCCCGGAAGAGAGCTAAATGTTCAGGCAAGGGGTCGGACGGTACCAATGGTAAAAACAGTACACCCCTGCAGGGTTTAATCTTTTCGAAAAGCCGTGTCCGCGGTTATGGACAACTTGGGAATAGATTATGAGATCATAGATAACCTGAACCTTTAATCAAATGGCAGCTAGAGGTTGCATAATCAACGTGTGTTAAAGGTTCATTTCCTCGAGGGTGATTCGAGGGAGTGCCTTGGTGGAGATAAGTAGTGTTTCTGAATACAGTAGGTTCCCCGTGAACCGAAGAGAAAAGTGTTACCCTCTTATCCCCTTATGAAAATCTTCTGATTAGACGATGCCTTGAGTCCTAGTCTTCGGAAGGAAACAAAACTCGCTTTATGCAAAACAACCACTTATATAGCTTTGAAGCCTCCGTCTGCATCGGGCCTATATCGCCCTACTAATTCTTGCGAGTACGTCGTACTCAGCCTTGCTTTGTTGCTGATTATTTGTTTCAGAGGAGGACGCCACCGAACTGGAAGGTGGGTTCTACGTTGACTTCGACGAGTAGTCTGGGGTTCCCAGGTGGCAGCTTGGGACGTCATGGAACAGGCTGGCACGGGATGTTTATCTGTAGGCCTCTTAGGCCATAATTTGGATCTTGTTGTTTAGACAACTTTAAATTGCTTCCGCTTGTTGTAATGATGGGTCAGTGACCTCTGATGTGTCATTTGCTATCTTTCTCAATTATATGAGTTGAACTATGATATCTTGTGTCGTAGAGTCTGTGATGTGTCAGTTCGTTCCACAAGTCTCGGTCTCTTTACTATACATGGAAGCGATGTCTGAGCTTATGGCATGATTGAGGTGTTGTGTGCCGATGATCCATTCCGAGCACACCTGCCAAGGAGTATTGGCCTGGGATTGGTAAACCCAGTAACCCTCAATTGTGTAGCATGACTGGTTACACAACGTTCCACTGTATAGTTCTGGGGTCGGGGCGCTACAATTCTATGGGTGCGTTAGGTGTAAGGACAATACATCGTACACCCAGCTATAGAAAGATCTCGGGTCTGGGAAAACCGTGCACCTTTCGGCTCGGAGGTGGCTTCCCATGGATCACCCATGGAGAACGCTATCACATCTGTTCGATGGGAAGGTCGAGCTCCGAGGAAAACCGGACCAGAAGAGAGGCGCGGTAATCGCCGAGCTGCTGAATAACTGGAAGGAGTGCCCTGCACCGGGAAAAGACCCAGAAGAAGCCAGAGCCGCTGTTGAAGGTATGGAAGGCGAGGTCTGTCTTCTGGGACTTGCCATACTGGAAGATTCTCCGCGTGCCTCATAGCCTCGATCTCATGCATATCACGAAGAACGTGGGCGAGAGTCTGCTTGCCACTATCCTTAACACCGACAAGACCAAAGATGGGCCGAAGGCAAGGAACGACTTGAAGCATATGGGCATCAGGGTTGAACTTCAACCACCACCTAGCGATGACGAGGAGGAGGAGGAGACAGAAATGTAGAATAGCCGTCGTCGCCGCAAGGGCAAGAAGGGCGAGGTCAAGCTAAAGGCCGCGTGCTTCACTCTGAGTAAGAAGGAGGCCATACAGTTTATGAAGTGCCTCCTCGGAGTCAAATTTCCGAACGGCTTCGCGGGGAAGATAAGCAGATGGCTAGACGAGGCGAAGCAGCGCTTCAGCGGGATGAAGTCTCACGACGTCGCCGTGCTGATGACGCAGGTACTCCCGGTCGCGATCCGAGGTATAATGGACAAGCACGCCCGTGAAACTCTGTTTGGCCTCTGCAACTTTTTCGACGTCATCTCTCGGAAGTCGATAGGCATTAGGCAGCTCACGAGGCTACAGGAGGAGATCGTGGTGATAGTATGCGAGCTCGAGATGTACTTCCCCCCCCCCCCCCCCCCCCCGCATTCTTCGACGTCATGGTTCATCTGCTTCTCCATGTCGTGGAGGATATCGTCCAGCTCGGTCCTTTGTTTCTGCGAAGCATGATGCCGTTCGAAAGGCTGAACGGACACATCAAGGGATACGTTAAAAACAGGTCCCGTCCAGATGGAAGCATAGCAAACGGCTTCCTGGCCGAAGAGTGCATCTCTTTCTGCTCGAACTTTCTACAGTCCGAGACCCCTGTTGGCCTGCCAACCAACAAGCACTTCGGGAGGCTCGCTGGATTGGGTCACCACGAGGGTCGGCACCCAATGCATGTCAACTTCGAGGGCCGAACAAAGGACTTTGAAAGAGCAAACCTCGTCGCGCTGCAGCACCTGGAGGTGGTCGATCCATACATAAATGAGCACAAAGAGTTTATCAAGAAGATTTACGCCGACCGGGGGCGCCAGGTCCCGATGGAGGACGTTGTTATGAAGGAGCACAACTCCGGTTTCACGAGGTGGTTCAGGAATAGGGTCTTTGCTAATCCGCCGCATGGAGAGTACTTGGAGGAAGATAAACTCATATTCGCCTTGGCACAGGGCGCCGCGCACAACCTGATGACCTATCAGGCATACGATATCAACGGATACACGTTCTACACTGAGGACAAGGACAATAACTATGATTACCAAAACTCAAGGGTAACGGGGATATTCTACACCGGAGACGTCCCGGAAAGATACTACGGAAGGATCGAGGAGATTTGGGAGCTCGACTACATTACGGAAAAGGTGCCGATGTTCCGTGTCAGGTGGGCCAAGAGCGTCGAGAAAGAAGGCCGGTATTTCACCACCATGGTTATACCGCCAAAGTCAAAGACCACCGGCGCGAACGCACCCGCGAGAAATGAGCCTTGGGTTATGGCTAGCCAAGTCGACCAATGCTGGTTCATCACAGACCCGTCAAAGCCTAGCCGGGTGGTCGTCAGGAGAGGCAAAAGAAACATCATCGGAATGGATGGAGTCGCCAACGAGCAAGACTTTGACCAGAACGGCGACCCGAAGATGGAAGACGGATACGGCAACCAAACACCGTACACCACAACCTGCACCTAAGAAAGGAGTGCTCCCGTACAAGAGAAGTAGCGAAGACGTCCCGGACCTAACCTATGCAACCGCGACAAAGAGGGGCAAGAAGAAGATGGCCGTCAAGAAACGCTAATGCGCTAGTTCCGACCATATTGTCAAGATCGAACCATTCATAAGTGTCACTATTTGTATGTTATAATATTGCATTGAATATTATGTATCGAGACACATTCATAATTGTCACTTGCATTGTATTGTTTTGACAATATTTGAATATTTAAAATATATTCAGTATATTTTATAGTCTATATTTGTTTGGACAAAGTTTTTACACTAAATCTGGCCTTTACAAAAAAGAATAAAAAAATTGGGCCTACCAGGAGTCGAACCTGGGTGGCCAGGGGTACAGCATAGGACGCTAACCAGTGAGCTAGTGAGTGTTTAGTGACAGGATCTGAACCGCGTGTTATTTGAGTAGTAGCCACAACTATGCGAGGCGCATTTAACCAATATGCGCCTCGGGTAAGCTTAAGCGAGGCGCACTTTGCAATATGTGCCTCGGCTATTCGCTGTACCAGATCAAAATTCCCCTTTCTTCTTTTTCCTCCATCTCACACTCTCTCACTCTCCCGATCCGCCCTCGCCAAGGTCCTCGCCGCCGCCCGCCCGTCCGTGGAGCCGCCGCCCGCCCGTGGAGAAGGAGCCGCCGCCGCCCGCGGAGAAGGAGCCGTGGAGCCGCCGCCCGCCCGTGGAGAAGGGAGCCGCCGCCGGAGCGCCGCCCGGCATCTTCCAAGCCCTCGGCGACCTCCTCATCGACGCCCTCTGCGTCTACGACCGGGAGCACTGCCTCGAGGTACTACTACCAAACGCATCCCCCCACTCCCCACGCCCACCCCCTCGAATCTGATCGCCCATTCCGCTTCCCCCAATCTGGGTTAGAGCTTCGATTTGATGGCCAGGGTTATAATAGCTCTATGCTGTAGTTCTACTTTGCATGTTACTGCCGGATATGCTGGTTTTGTTGCGTATCGTCTGCTTCTGGTATAAAGAAATGTGAATATTGGAATAGATGTTGAATCCATAGTCTCCAGAAACCTGGTATCCTTTTTTTAGCTGTTGCATTGTGTGTGATGCATATGTTGCTGGAGACTGGAGAGTACCTTTTGTTGTTGACAGTTTGTGAGAACATATATAATAGCTATATAAGGTGACTGTTATTGCTTTGTCAACTACACTGAGCAGTTAAATCATGTTTGCTTAACTGGGAGTCTAGCTCTTCTCTTTTCACTTATGTGATCTTGTGATTTTTCTGCTAAAGTGAGCATTCTCTTGTATTAAATGCTTGCAGCTAACCCTTTACGGTATACTCTACAAATAATGCTGATGTCTTGTCTGCTAAGATACTTCTTTGACCAAATGCAATGTTTCTCTAAGTACGGCTCCTACCTGTTGTCATTATCAGTATTTGTTCTTCAATATACATTTTTTATATGTACATTTCAGGTTCTGGCCATCAATAGTTAGTCACTAATTAACCTCTATGACGCGCGTGCCATCCCAACTTACCCCCATTGAATCTTAATAACAAAGGCATGCACACCATTCTAGGTTCTGCGGCGGGAATAGTAGAGGAATTGTTTCCTATGCATACATTTCCTGTGATATTTAGCTACTGTTTGAAAATTTCTGTGATGCATGTATGTATGATGCCTTTGTGGCATAATATCTGTGATGTGTATGCTGCCATCAATTGGATGGGCGTGTATGTTGTCCAGCCAGCAGTTGCTGGCTGTGTTTGTGCCTTTTTAGGCCATTTTGTGCAGGTTTTTTCTTTTTGAGTTGCCAATGTTTCGCCGGGATGTTGATTCATTTCTGTCCCGGTGAATTTCTGGCACTCCTAGGCATAGAAATACAGGGGAGGTGCTGCCAAATTTTTCCTAGGAATTTTTGTGCTAATTAGTTCCATTTAATTGTGTGTTTAGATATGTCGGGGGAGCCGGGCCCTTCTAGCAGCAAGAAGCCATTTTGGGAGCAGCTGGCGGAACTGGAATCCCAAGAGGACCCGGAATTCATTCCGCCGGACGACGAGATGGAGGACGACGAGGATACCTCGTCTTCCGATGGTATTGAGGAGACCGGGAACGACGATGGCGACGCCACTAACACGGATGGCGGCGGCGAAGCTACTACGGACGGTGGTAGCCAACCGAAACCGAAGAAGGCCCGGAAGAATCGGACCCCCATCGTGGTCGACACCACCAAAAGGTCCATCTTCACAAGAGTGAACGCTATAGGGGCGCCTCAGGAGCCAGAGGAGTTTGTCACGGGTTACGTAAACCAACTCGCTGCAATCCTCCGAAACACCGTCACCATCAACACGGAGAACCTGAAGGGCGAAGAGAACAGGGGTTTCCTGATTCAGCTCTTCCGGAAGCTGCACCAAAGATACGCGTTCCCGTGTGATGAAAATGGGGCAGAGCAGTACAGCAATGACAAACTCAAAGGGAATCCGGTGAACAAGTACGCCATTAGGAAGTTCACGAAGGACTTGTCAAATTGGAAGGCCCGGGTGAAGAAGCTGATTGTCGAGGACAAGCTAAGTTACTCGGAGCTCATCAAGAAGGAGCCTCTGGTCAAGGAAGAAGACTACAATCAGTTCAAGGCCAGATGTAACTCCGCCGTGGGCAAGGCCAAACGTTTGAGGGGCAAGGAGTTGAGAGCCCTGAACATTGGTACCCACCATCTCGGCTCCGGCGGTTATAGAGCCGCGAAGCCCAAATGGGACAAGGAGGACGCCGCTGCTCGTGAAAGGGGGGAGACACCTCCCTTTGACGACATAAAGGAGGAGCAGGCAAAGAACTTTGTAAGGGCCCGGTTTAAAAAGCCGAGAGGGTCCGCTGAGTATTCCTCGGAGCCCGCCGGTCCCTTCTCTACGAAGGTGAAAGACTTCATGAGTAACTATGTAAGTAGTTTGCATGCAAGTCGATTAATTGATTGCGTTCACGATTAATCAATGAAGTCTAGTTTTCTGATCAAATGCTTCGTGTTCCTTGTGCATAGGAAGCGGAGTGTAGGAGCTCCTCATCCCAGGGCGGGTCGACGCCCGTCGCCAAGTGGGACAGCACTTTTAACAGGGCGCTGAACAAGACCAAGAATGTCGATCCCCTGGCGGCCCCGTCGTCGGCTGGTCGTGTGGTGGGCTATGGCGGCCTTACATGGTCCGAGTACTATGGCCAAGAGCGGAAGGGATCCAAGGCCGATGTGAAAAACCTAAGGGAACGGGTGGACGCCATTCCCTCTATAGTCCAACAAGCCGTGAACCAGGCTGTGTCGTCTGCCGAGACAAAGTTCCAAGAACGAGTCTCACAAGTCCAGACACAAGTCCAGTCACAAGTGAATGAGAAGCTCAACACCATCCTTCCCGTCTACATGGAGAAGTACATCAAGTGGGAGAAGGGTGGTAGACGGGGGCCGCCACCGGTTGCCAACGTCGACAGCGCCCAATCGGAAAATGTGGTGCGACCGGAGGCGCTTCTGACTCCTCCAGCTCCGGAGCTTAACTTGCCGGCCCGCACCGCCGTGGCATCAGGAAGCCACTCAGCCGCCACTTGCGCGCCCAACAAGCCTATCGTCGGTGGCGCCTCGACATTGGCCGAGTTCGATGCCCTCAAGGTAACTAATTAATTAGCTGGGAGAGTCTCAACCACATGACCGACTAATGACTTGATATCCGTTTTACTGACGCCCCGCCTACATGTCTTTCGCAGGAAGACACTCCTTGCACCCTAATGCACTGGGTGGGCGGCCAGTTGAAGGATGTTGCCAAGGGTAGTATCCTTCAGCCGGAGAGCCGCGCATGGCACAATGGCACAATGGACCCCGGCAATATGAGGGTCAAATACACTATGGTGCTTCTGGGCTATGAGCAAGTGGAGCCTCCCTCTCAACCGGCTAGATGGGACGATGATGACCCGCCGGCGGTCCTCAGTACCGCCTTCGGCTACGTGTTCCAATGGCCGAAGAGCCAGATCCGTTTAGGGACGGAGGACCAGCACAACATCACCCCAGAGGCAACACGTCCACCACATGATGAGGCAGCACATCAAGCACAACCTGATGAAGACTTTGAGATGGCGGACTTGGACAACATGGCACAGGATCCCGACGATGGAGACATTGACCCGTACTTCGGCGACCAGTTCGTTAACACAAGGTTTTCATATTATTATGAGCCGGCACTATCAGGCACGCATGATCAAGTTGCCGACACCCAACCAGCACCGGCGAAACCCCCTTGCCAGGTGCGTCTCTTCCGAAATAGTCAGGAGACGCCGCCACCCGCCCCCTTCACCGAGCCTCCGAGGCCAGCAGTTCCTATGAGCACGCTCAAGAAGGCAGTCGGTGAGGTGAACACGGCCGCCGTGCCCAACGCCGTGAAGGGCAAGAAGCAAGGTGGTCGCAAAAGGAAGGCTAAGGGTGACCGGGGCCAGGAACAAATTCCTGTTTACCGGGCTAAGGATGGCCCTGTGGGAGAAGCTTCCAGGAGTAAGCATCACGTGGCTGGTACACCGATGATGCCTCCATCGATGCTCGACGTCGCAGGCCCGCATATGCGCAATCTTCATCATAGCTGTCTACATGTCGAGGAGCGCTGCCTTCGAGAGAACGATCAGTCGTACATGGTTTACAGGGCTAAGGTGCCTTCTGATGTGCCGTGCCTCGTCAGTGTACCCCCCGGGGATATCTTCTACGTGCGACGTACCGACATCTTCGACATGTTGAACGGGTTCCGGCTGCATGATACCCTGGTCCGGCTGTTCTCCCTGAATATGGCCATGCAGATCATCCGAGATAACATCCCCGGCATCCAGATAGTGGACCCCTTCTTCATGCGTGACGCCTTCCTGAGATCTGAGGACAACATCGCGCTAGCGTCCGACTACCTCTCAGCCTTCATGGAACAATACTCAGACAAGGAAAAAGCTTTGGCTATCTTGGAGAAACCTTCGATGAATCGGCAGTAGTAAAATGGCGACTCCACCCCCCTCCCACCGACCTTGACCTAGCCGCCGGCGATCCCATGTCTCCGGCCGCCAAAACCCATTTCCACTCCGACCAAAACCTTCCCCTCCACTCAATGCCTAACCCTAATCCCTCTAAACCCCTTTTCGTTGGAGGGATTGAACCTGCATGGCGTTGGAAGGCGACGTACTCCACCAACATGGATCTGGATCGTGGACGCAAGAAGACGTATGATGGATCACTTCACCTAAGGACTCATCGGGATTGGATTGTCCTCAAGAGTGCAAAGGGGGAGGCGATCGTTGGCCGTCATCTTCATCATGGTGAATACGTAGCCCCTAGATCTGAGGTAATCTTTCGCTCGCATTTTGCTTTGGTGGGAGACTGTTTGGAAGCCCCCCTAGATCTGGCTTCCGGGTTGGCTTCTAGTTCTTCCGCTGTTACGGTTGGTGCTGATCAGGTTGATCTGGATCCTCCACTTGATCGGCCGTCACATGTTCATGATCCGCTCTCCTTGAAACTGGACTACTCCCATGGCATGAATTTTGCTAAGGAGATTAGAAGGAAATTTCATTCTAGGGTGCATCCATCCCTCAATTCTGGCCATTTCATTATGGTCGCCTCCTTTGATAGAGCCAGTTTCAGATTGAACCCTTTCTCGGTTGGTTTGGCTCTCGAGGCAGCCATTGGTGGTTCATGTGAAGAGATGAAAGTTTCTGATCTCAGAGACAGGGTTTTCTCTTTTAATGTTTCCTGCAAGGCAGTTGGCTTTCAAATTTATAATCTGCGTAAGTTTGAATGTAAGCAGTTTAAATGTTTTTTCCATCTCTGGGGACGTGGGGGTCCCAATTGGAGAAAGGAATTCAGGGACTGGCAGAGAGAAGAAGATGAGGAATGGACTATTGTTAGCCCTTCTAAGAAAAGAGTGATGCTTGGCCTCCAAGCTCTCAAACTGCCTAGGCCAAAATCTATTTTACAGCGTGCACATGGCACTGGTCGGCGTATGAACTTTGCTGAATCGTTGAAATACACTGCTTGCAAGGGGTATATTGACCCTGCCTCTGTTCCAAGGCAGCCAGAGATCATCTACAAAACAAAGGCGACGCCAGTGATTCGTTTTGGCTCCTTTCGACCTATTGATTTCATTGACAAGGATAGTATTGAATCCACCAATGTCGTTCTTAACTCTTCTGAGCTGGGCGCGTCAAATTGGGTTTCAAATGATCTGACTGATACTCCTTCTACGGCCCATGTGCTGCAGTCCAACAGGACAGTGGCAGAAAACAACTCGCCCCATGCTGAGCCCACTGGGCTGGAGGAGGTGGTTGATGATATTGCTTATCGCTTCTGGAAGTGTGGACGGTGTCTTTCCATGGGCCATGACACTAAAGATTGCGTTAATAGGGTTCGTTGCAGGAGTTGTTTCAAGCTGGGTCATTATCGGAAAAACTGCCTATCCAAAAAAGAAAAGATCTGGGTACCTAAGAGGACAAGTAATGATACCGATACCGGTCACATCAAGGACACAGAGGCTTCCCCTGCTGTTTCGTCTCCAAAAACCCCCACCCCTGTTTCGACAGCTCTGACCTCGCCGCCCCCCAGCCCTCCTCCTCCACCATTGCCGTCGGCTTGCCTGAGTTCCAGTAGCTGCATGGCGGCCTTTGAACTTGACCCGGGTCGGTTTGTTCCTCTGGGTCACGAGATCATCGACGGTGGTCCGACGCGACTTCCCCGTACCTACTACAACTCTTCGGTCAGGCCGCCGCGCCGACATGGTGCCTTCTGTGTGGCTTCGTTGTTGCCTCCGTAGCCGCAGCATCAAGAAGCTCAATGGAGGGAACAGGTTAGGATCTTCATTACTGAGGTGTTGGAGCGCCAGGTCCGATCTGTTAGTCTGTGCTTATTTGGGATTGGGATGTTTGAGCTTAGTAGCCCTGCCGCTTTATCTGCTTTGGTTCACCATGGCCCATATCATCTGCACAATAATGTCTTCGTCAGATTTGTGAATCATGACAATAGAGAGAGGATTCATCGGGTAGTGCAGGGATTTCGCCGAGGTTGGTTGATGTTGCTAGGTGTTCCTTTGGATTATAGGAACGATTATGATATTACCAATGCCATTGCTGCTTTTGGGAAGTTCATTAGTTGGCACCAGGATGATGCGGTTAAAGACCGAACGCTTGTTTATGCAGCTTTCAATTCCCCGGCACAAGTTCCCCGTGATGTTGTATTTGGGGATTATAGTGATTTAGGAGCTGTGAAAGAAACCTGGACAGCGCCTTGTTATGTCCTAAGTGCAGATTTTGCTGATGTCATACCGGTAGATGAGGACCCAATGCCTATGGATGGGAACCCACACCCTTTACCAGGTAACTTAGTGGAAGATCCACACATGTTTGTGTTGCCCCAGTATCCTGAAATTGGGTGGAATGGTGACCACCAGAATCTTCAGCATAATGAGGAGCCTATCCCTGAGGTGCAGGACCAGCCAATGCCACACGAAGAGGAAGTTGAACAACCTGTGGAGATGCTGGTTGATAATTCCATTGTGCTTGATCTTTCTGGGAACTCCAATGATTCAGTTAACCAGGCAGACTTTGAAGTAAATCAAGTCAATGATCTTGCTCTTGTGCCAGGTCAGCAGATGCAGCAGGCTAACTTGGTTATTAATGTTGGAATTGTAACAACTAGGTTTGTGGGTCCTACGGTACCACCATCTCTGTTTTGGGAAAGGAATATTTGTCCAGTTCTGCAGAAGTGTTTCTCTCTGAACATTCCTAAAGTTGTTGTCGGCTACCCAATTTCCTCTGCTCTGCTCTCCAAGAGGTCATGGTCTGAAGCTTTTGATTTGTTATGCAGCTTCTCTGCTCCAAAGCTTTGTGCTATGGACAGAGTTGTTTTGTCTGCTAGGAAACGGCCAGTGGCTCGGTCTCTATGTTTTGACAATGTGATGACACCTGATACTGCCTCAGCAAATTTGTTTTGTTCTCCAGCTGTCACCAGGAGCAAGACCAGGATGAGAAGGGCTGAAACACCTGTTGTTGAATCTCTAGTGAGGAGGTGTACTCGCAGTAGTGTTAAGAGGGATGGCTTCCGACCTATTTCTGTGGAGAATTCTGCTGCAAGGAAGAAGATCAAGAGACAGCCTAGGAAGCAAGCAGGAAAGAAGAAGGCTGATAAGGAAAAGGAAGAGGTGCAGATATGTGAGATCCCAATTCATGTGATGCAGCAGGTTGGTGCTGCCCTAGGTATTGTTGCAGACAAGTTATCTGAGGAGGTGCTTAAGGCGCCACCCTTTGCTCCTACCAAGAAACCTTCCAATGATGATGAGTAGAGCCTGTCAGTATGGAGGGAGAACAGCTGGTCCTCTTTTGTGTTGCTGTTCTTATTTAGGCTTTGAGGATGGGATCCTCTGTTCTAGACTTTGTCATACTTTTGGGTCTGTAATTATTTTTGCTAGCTGCGCTGGTGATATTTGCTACCTTATTCTGCTACCTTGGTGTTTTAATGGGGACACAAACTAGAAATTGGTGTGTGCTTTGTTGGAATGTGCGCGGTCTAAATGGTGAAAATCGACAACTCGCTTTGCGTTCTAAAATTGAAGAGAGTAGGTGCTCTGTTATCTGTGTTCAAGAGACTAAATGTGAATTCATTGACCAAAGGCTTCTCAGGAAATTCAGCCCGAAACGTTTTGATAATTTTGCCTATAGTCCTTCTGTTGGAGCCTCGGGTGGTATTTTGGTTATGTGGTGTTCATCCGTGTTCAGTGGGCGCTTAATCCAGATTAATGATTTTGGCATTATTATTGAATTTACTTCTGTGCACCATGGGGAAACCTGGACCATGGTTTCGGTTTATGGACCGTGTAATGGGCAGAAAAGAGAGGATTTCGTGTCCTGGCTTTATAATCTTCAGATTCCAGTTTTGGATAATTGGCTGCTTCTGGGGGATTTTAATTTCATTCGATCTGAGGAGAACAGAAATAGACCTGGGGGAGATGTTAATGATATGTTCCGGTTTAATGACATCATTGGGCACTTGGGCCTTGTGGAATTACCCCTCAAGGGAAGAGCTTTTACTTGGTCTAACATGCAAGAACAACCTTTATTAGAGCAACTAGATTGGTTTTTCACTTCAGTGAACTGGACCTCTGCTTATCCTAATACTGTGGTGCTTCCTTTGGCAAAATCCTCCTCTGATCATGTTCCATGTATGGTGAATATAAGTACAGTTATCCCAAAGGCTACCCTGTTCAGATTTGAGAGCTTCTGGGTGGATCAGCCTGGTTTCTTGGAGGTGGTGAAAGGTTCTTGGGAGAATTCATCACATAAAATTTCCTCTGCTGCTGTGTTGGCTGATAAGTTTAAGTCACTTAGATTTGTTTTGAAAAAGTGGCATATGTCATTATCAAAGCTTAAATTGCTTATCAAGAAGTGCAATGAGGTTATCTTTATTATGGATGAGTTGGAAGAGGTTAGGCCTTTGTATACTTCTGAATTTAATTTCTGGAAAATTGTGAAGCTTCATCTAGAGGATTTACTTTTGATTGAATGCAAATATTGGAGGAAAAGATGCACTGTCAGATGGGTTAAAATGTCTGAGGACAATACCAAGTTTTTTCATGTGATGGCGACCAACAGATACAGGAAGAACTCTATTGCTATGTTGAAGGATGATAATGGCAGAATTGTTTCTGGTCATGATGAGATGGCTGGAATGTTATGGTCTTCATACAGAAACAGAATGGGACAGGCAGATGGAATCAATATGTAGTTTGATCTTGCCAGACTATTTAGCAGGGTGGATGGATTGGAAGATCTGACTATTCCTTTCACAACTGAGGAGATGGACTTGGTTGTAAAAGAGATGCCAGCACATAAGGCCCCTGGCCCGGACGGGTTCAATGGATTGTTCCTCAAGAAATGTTGGGGTATTATTAAGGATGATTTTTATAAACTGGCAAAGGACTTTCATGAGGAAAATCTGAATTTGCAAAGTATCAATAGCTCTTACATCACCCTGGTACCCAAGGTGGCTAGCCCTGAGGGGGTCAATGACTTTAGGCCCATTTCTTTAACTAATGTTTGTCTAAAGTTTTCTGACCAAGCTGGCAGCCAACAGGTTACAGACTCATATTCTCAAGTGCCTGCATAAGAACCAGTATGGGTTCCTCAAGTCTAGGTCAATTCAGGATTGTGTTGCATGGGGTTTTGAATATCTACACCTCTGTCATACCTCTAAAAGGCCAATTATTATTCTGAAGTTGGACTTTGCAAAAGCTTTTGATACTATTGAGCATGAGGCGATTATAAAAGTAATGGAGAGCATGGGATTTAATAGTAAATGGCTAAACTTGGGTCAGAAATATTTGTCCACTGGCACATCGCAAATTCTGCTAAATGGTGTACCAGGTAAACAATTCCATTGTAAAAGAGGAGTTAGACAAGGGGACCCTCTTTCACCCCTTCTATATGTTTTGGGATCTGAGTTACTTCAGGTGGTGGTGAATGATCTTTATCAGCAGGGGGGAATTGATTTGCCTATTGTCACAAATGAGGAGGACTATCCCATTATTCAGTATGCTGATGATACTCTTTTGATCGTGCCTGCGGTTTTTAAGTCAAGTTGTTGCAATGAAAGAGTTATTACATAAGTTTTCTCTCTCAACGGGTTTAAAGGTCAATTACCACAAATCCAGTATGGTACCTATCAATGTTCCCGATAACCTTGTTGCACAGTTGGCATCTGTCTTTGGGTGTCAGATTGGTGGGTTGCCTTTTACTTACTTGGGACTGCCTCTGGGAACTACCAGGCCAAGAATCAGTGATTTAACACCTATTGTTACTAGGTTGGAGAGAAGGCTTTGTTCCACTTCCTCTTTCCTGTCTCAGGGTGCAAGGTTACAATTAGTGAATTCTGCTTTATCATCTATGCCTATCTATTTTCCTTTGTTCTCTTCAATTGCCTTCTGGTATTATCAAGGAAATGGACAGGGTTCTGAGACAGTGCCTATGGAGAGGTAATTCTGACACCCCTAAACAGTCTTTGGCAGCTTGGGATATGCTGTGTAAACCAAAGAGTGTTGGTGGGGTGGGGATTGTTAATTTCCCTAAGCAGAATGAAGCTTTGCTTTTGAAGCATCTACATAAATTTTATAATATGGCCGATGTTCCTTGGGTCAGTCTGATTTGGAATGCTCATTATGTTGATTGTGTCCCCCATGTTGAGAATCCATGTGGCTCGTTCTGGTGGAGAGATATCATGAAGCTAGTGGGGCAGTTTCGTTCAGTGTCGACTGTTGTCCCTGGGAAAGGAAATACTTTCATGTTCTGGGAGGATGCTTGGGCTATTGGAGATTCAACCCAACCTCTTGCATTCAGATATCCAAGGCTATTCTCTTATGTGTTGGACAAGAAGATGTCAGCTGCTGAGGTTTATGGGCACCCAGATTTGCTTTCCTTGTTTTATTTGCCTCTATCTGAGTAGGCTTTCGAGGAATTCCAAGACTCTCGGCTAAACTGGAATTAGGACCATTGTCCTTGGAGAATGATACTTGGGTTTATTGCTGGGGCACTCAATACTCTGCAGCACAATATTACAAGCATATACATCACCATCAGGACACACTGCCCATGTATCAATGGATTTGGAGATCTTCCTGCATGTTGAAATTTAAGTTCTTTGCTTGGCTCCTTCTCAAGGATAGACTGAACACCAAAGATCTCCTTCAGAGGAGACATTGGCAGGTGACCGATGACTACTCTTGTGTTCTTTGTGTCCAGAATCTTCATGAAGACAGGATGCACTTGTTTTTTGAGTGTCAATTCAGTCAAAGGGTCTGGAACTATTTGCAGATTGATTGGTTCTCAAGCACTGATGTTCAGACTGCCGCATCTGCTGCCAGAGAGGGTTTCAATAAACCTTTCTTCATGGAGTTGTTATTCTGGCCTGCTGGAATATTTGGAAGCAAAGAAATGGTAAAATCTTTGAAGCCAAAAGACCCTCCTTTGCTGCTTGGAAGAGGGATTTCGTCCATGATTTATCGTTGCTTGGGCATAGGATTAAACATAAATATCACTCTGATCTTATGGCCTGGATAGGCAGCCTCTTGTAATTTGGACTCTTATGCTAGTTTGTACAGGTAGGTTTTATTTTCTTTCCACAGCCTGTAAATTTTGTAAATACTTTTGAAACTCTATGAATAAAATGTTGTGGGGCTTTTGCCTCACAGTCTTATACCTCAAAAAAATACTCAGACAAGGATGTGATTCTCCTTCCCTACCATCCCATCACGGCCGGTGATCGGACAGGCTGCGTGCTCATATACTTAGACGTGAAAGACTCAACACCGTGTACCTCGACTCTAACAGTGCTATCCGGAAGGACTACTCCACTATCAGGAGAATTCTTGATGGTGCTCTCACCGGCTACGTCGCAGCGGGAGGCGTCAAACCAAGAACACCACGTCTGAAGTTCGGCGCGCACATGTTCCGCCACACGATGCAGTTCCCCTGCGTCAAGCAGCCGCCTGGCAGCGAGAAGGATCCCTTCTACGTCATCCACCACATGAAGGCGTTCTTCCAGGAACAGGAGAACCGCACGCTGCCATCTGACCTCAAGAGGTGGGCTGAAGATCTTGCAGAAATACAGGATCGCAACCTCAGGCAGAACTTCTTCAACATCCAGGAGGAGCTCGCGACAATCGTGCACCAGGAAGTCATGAGGCGGGGCGGCGCCTTCAGTATCGCCTATACACCGCCCAACAAGGAGATAGACGCAGAGTTAGTGCGGCAGGGCGACGGCAGGTCATTCATGCAGATGGCGAAGAATCGGTCGGGCTTCATCAATGTCCCCTCGAAGAAGTCTTGATGATGCATGATGTTTACCTAGCTAGCTAGTTGTTAGTTCCGAACTATATCCATGATGTCCTTGTGTGTTGTAAACCCTATCCCTATGTTTACTTGCCTAGCAAACTCTAGTGTGTTTCCGTCAAACCGTTGAAACCTGATTGTGAGCGACGCTATCTAGTTATTTGTGTGTTATGAACTATTTCAATGCCTTGGTCATGTTGCTTTTTATTCGTTAGTTGCCATCATTTGCTTTTTGAAATGCCGATGATTAAAACGCGTTGTGGCACAATGTGTGTGATTATACCCTGACGATCTGGTAGTGTGCCTTGTGATATGTACAAACACGAGTCGTTGTGCATCTAACTTGGCACACCAGATCCGTCAGCGGCATTGTCATTTCCGTGTCCAACCTAAGTATATATGAGGCATGCTCTATTTTTTGAGTTGGCTCTTTTCTTGATAACAAGTGCCGATGATTAGAACGTGTTGTGGCACTATGCGTGTGACTAGGCTCGCTGTTCGATCTTGTGTGGCAACTAGACTAGTAATTTGGGCATATACTCTACTTGCTGCACAAGATCGAATAGCGAGTCTGGTCATTTTCCGTGCCCAACCAAAGTATGAGGCACGAATCCAAGTCATTCTTGGGTTGCTTTCTTTGTCTTCTCTTCGAGTTGCCTCTTTTATTGAGAAGTGTGTGTGTGTGTCTTTTTTTTCGGGTCTTTCTTTGAAACGCCGATGATTAGAACGTGGTCTCTTACATGTTGTTGCACCATATATATGCATGATTCTATCTTGTGAACTGCTAGCTATTGTTTCCCACTGACATAACTAATATCATCTTTCTTGTGTGTGTGTAGGAGATGGCGAAGAAGTGCTATGTTGTTTACATAGGTGCTGTTCCAGGAGTGTACGACGAGTGGAAACACTGCCACAACCAAGTGAACGGGTTCCCGGGCAACCTCTACCAAGGCTACGAGAGTAGAGCGGTGGCGGAAGCTATGTGGAGACAACACCAGAGGGAGAAGAACCGGGTGAGGAACTTCGTCATCGTCATCACCATCACCTTGCTCTTGGTGGTTGGTGGTATTCTCTACCTTGCCTACTAGTTTCAATGTTATTGTAATGAGATGGTGAACATCATGTACTCGGTCTCGAGAGATATGTGGACATGGCACTTGTAATGTGATGGATGTGTGATGATGATCTACTTTGACAACTATTTGTGTGATGATCTACTATTTGATGGATGTGTTGGTTTTATCCATATTTTGGTCCATTGGACCCTTTTATATATATCTGTGAATATACTGTGAATATACTGCTGAATACCTGTATACTGTACAGTATACAGGTATTTTATTTTTAATTTCGAAAATGATAGCAGAGGCGCATATTGAAAGTCATAGGAGGCGCAGATGCCACCTATATGCGAGGCGCATCACTGAGCTATGCGAGGCGCACCCTGTATGCGCCTCTGCTAATCTGAATAGGCGAGGCGCATATCAGTATGCGCCTCCGATATACTTATAGGAGGCGCATATTGATATGCGCCTCGCATAAGGCAAATACCCGAGGCGCATATCATATGCGCCTCCGGTAAAAAATACCAGAGGCGTGGACATAGAGGCGCATATGATATGCGCCTCGGATGGGCAAAGTGGTGCGCCTCCGCTAGCGTTTTCCCTAGTAGTGATCAATGGGTGAGCTTGGCCTCGCTGTATCTCGAGGGGCATGCTGCGCTTTGGTTCCAGGCATACAAACGGCGACATGAGCAACCGTCATGGGACCAATTCATGGCCGCAATACTGGAAGAGTTTGGGCAGGACGAGTTTGATGGAAAAATGAATAAAATGATGCAGTTGAAACAAACGGGGGACCGTGAGTGAATACAAGCAATCGTTCGAGGAGTGTATGTATCATTTGTTGGTAGTAGATGAATCTCTGAGCACACGTTGGTTTGTGTCACACTTCGTATTTGGATTGAGGGATGACATTCGTACAGCAGTTCGTCTCTAGGCACCAACAAGCATCACTCGCGCAGCCTCTCTAGCCCGGATTCAGGAAGAAGAAACAAAGCATATCAGACCGCGTACTCGACCAGCGGCGCCTACCAAACATCCACCAAATGCAGTAACAACCACAACAGCGCGGGGCGATTGGCCGCGCAAGCAAGGCAACGATGATTTCAACCGAGAGCGTGTGGCACCCCCCTCTGACACATATCGCCAGAGAGGTGGTCGCCCCGTGCGCCAGCCCAGGATATCTGGACGCACGTTACGACAATGCAACATAGCGAAAATATCATTACACAATCAGGCCCAAAGGGCTACAAACGGTTTACATGGCCATCAAGGCATGAAGAATTATCATGGCCAAGTGTGGCGCGGGACAGAGTTTTAACTGGCAGCGCAAGACAAAGATATGACAACGGCTTGGTGCGGCTCCAATCCACAGGCATCTGGCTGGGCTACTGATCCTAGCACGCTCCTGCTCGATCTCCATGCTATGGTGGGAGATGGATCCTCTCAAAGTCTGGCCACATGAAAAGCCAGTCTGAGTACATTGATGTACTCGCAAGAAAATAACCACAAGACATGAACAGTCAAGCAATCAGGCAACAAGTAACTAGCGATAGAGAATAATCTAAACATGGCAAGTGACTACTTACGGCAGTCCAAGTGGGTAGCAACATGGCATCATAATAAAACATGGTATAAGCAAACAATGGAAGTACCACCAGTACCGAGTCCAAGCCAGGTGGGGTTGGATCGTGTACCGGGGTCACACAAAGAGCTTACCTGTGACGAATAACGGGGTACCAGTTGGTAACAAGTAAAACCATGAATCATAATACCACAGCTACGCCCACTGGCCTCTAGCCTCACGAGGCTAATCTCATCTGTCACCACGGCTAGGCCCACTGGCCTTGTCACACTTCCTTATCTCGAGTAACGTTCCCTGCACCCTCTTATTGTTTATTAAGTGAGGTCAGGTCGTTCATCAATTGTTTCAAACAGATCACAAGTTTAACCTCCGGACACGACAAAGACAATAGTGTGACCGACACTGAACTGTTGTTCCATATCCCAGGAACGGGGCTAGCTGGCTAGGTTGATGCTCTCGAGAGTTTGCTTTACCACCTATCAGAATGCACTCCACTTAGCCGACACCTCAGGTTCATCACGCCCAAAGCCGTACTAAGCAAATTACATTCTCGTGACGGTCCACTTGCCAAGACACCCTCCTGCCCCACCCTATACACATGGTACAACGGGCAAGTAAGTCCGGCACATCCCCCGGCGCTACCGGGTATGCCTAGCTCCGGACTCCTTATCGCAGTCGAACCCGTGCCTGTCGACCCCTCCCCTCGGACAGCACAACCGAACGACTGCGCCCAACAGATGGCACAAAAGGGGCTCAACAACCTACTAGGTCACGGTTTCCATGGGACAACGGTGGTATCGCGTTCAAGGGTTCAGATTAGTGGCACTATGAATAGACCTCATCGTTGTTTGGAGGGGTGTTTCATTTAGTCAAGTTTCAGCATTCACATGCCCAACCAACAAAGGATTAGTTCAACACAATAATCACAACCAACAAGGCATTAGCAACACAAACAAGCACAAACAAACATAGCCTAGAACATGCCTAACACTTGCATGAATAAATAACCACATCACAATAATAATACCCGGGTGACTGTGGCGGGCAACCCGGCCGGTGTCACACGGGGTTAGTGTCACAGAATAACAAGAACACCCGGGTGACGGTGGCGGGAGACCCGGCCGGTGTCACTCAGGGGTTGGAGTCACAGAATAATAATAAGCATACCCGGGTGACTGTGGCGGGCAACCCGGCCGGTGTCACTCGGGGGTTAGTATAATAATATAGCACAGGCGGAGTCTGTTACGCATCCGTTCCTCCACGCGCAAGTCTTTGGCGGCGTTATCGTCCGACCGTTGACCAGGAAGTGGGGAGTTGGGCATATAGTCTCCAAAACTAAACCGAAAAGCAATCATAAGAATGAGAGAGCATCCATTCCACTCGAGGGTTCCCTCGACGTGGTGTCAGCAATCTCGGCAAAAAGAACCAAATGGAAAGTCAGCTCCCAAGCGTCGCAGTCCGGGTGGTCTACGCCAACCATATTTGACGGAGGGACAAGAAGCAAATAACTCTTTTGGCAAATGCCCCCAACTCCAAGGATCACGGGCCGACATTTGTCCGCACCTAGCCTCGGCGTTGAAGAAGAAGCAACAATCAACGCATGTTTTTGTTATTTAGTTGTCAGAGCCACGCAAGTGCGAGGCGCACAGATAATTCATACATCAATCTAATGCATATATGGATGAAGTACAAAACAAGGCAACATTAACAGACCGACATAATATAAATACCAAACGCAGACAAATATAACACTTGGCATGACAATAAGCGACTAACAAACAACTTGCGGGACTGCTCATAGCAAGGGGTTAGCTTGCCTTTGACGATCGACGCTATTTGGTCTCGACGGTCACGGACGCCATGGTTTAGGGTATCGGTCTGCCGGTACCGCGGGTTACCTATACAAGCATACAAGTGTGCTGAGCATCTAAGCATTTTACAAAAATACAAAACCTGTACCACTGGATAGGGCTTTTCAAACTATGAATTTACAAATTTGAATCACCTCAAACGGAGCTACGGATCGAAAGTTATGGCTCGGCGAAGTTTAACTATCTGCTGCTCACTCTGGAAAAAAAAACAGAACGGGCTGTTTTCTGTTCGGGCCGGATTGGTCGCGCACTTCCCGAAAAGACGCTTTCGCCGCGGGGAAACGCAACGTACCGGTTACGCCTCCTCTTGATCTGACAGCGGGGCCGGGCCAAGGCGGGACCCGCCTGTCGGCGCCTCAAGGCGCCACGCTGGCCGCCACGCTGGCGTCCTCACCACGGCGTCGACCACGCGCGGGACGAGCCCGACGCGGACGTGCCAGGGGAGGGCCGGCCGCCGGAGCTGGCCACGCCGCCACCGCTGCCCGGAGCCGCCGCCGGCCATCGGCGCCGGGGGGGGGGGGGGGGGAGCACCGCCGCCGCCGCTGGTCGCCTTCCCAAGCGCGGACGGCCCGCGGGAGTGAGCCCGACGCGGCTCGGGCCGGTTCGGCCGCCGGCCGTCGACCACCACCGCCGCCGCCCTAGTGCTTGCTGCCGGCCACCGGGGTGCGGGGAGGACCACCCCAACACGCCGCCTCCGGAAGGGCGGCCTCGACCGCGGGGAAGCACGGGGGCGCCGCCATGGGGCCGCGCTCCGAGAGCTTGCCGGCGGCGGTTCCCGGACGGAACCGAGGCTACGGGCCACCAAAACGCGAACCAATCTGTCTAGGGGGTAGAGGGGATCGAGGGGAACTCCTCCATGGTCTTAATCGAAGGATGGCTCTGCAGGGAGCTCGCCGTGGTCCGTGGACCGACGACGACGTCCACGGCCGAAACGGAGTAGGACTCCGCCATCCCGCAACTAAAAGGCAGAGGGGTTCCAGGGGGGGGGAGAGTGAGGTGCTCGGGCGCGAGGGAGCTCGGAGGTGGCCTCTTATAGGCAGGGGAGAGAGAGGTGGGTGGTGGCCGGTGCGGCCATTGATGGCCACCTAGGTCATGGGTGACGTCCTCCAGCTACAGGGAGGTGATAAGGAGGAGGAGGGGGTGAGGCAGCCATGCTGGAGGCACAGTGGTGCACGTGGTGATACTGCTGCAGAGGATTTGGCACCGACCAAAGCAGTAACGGGAGTTTAGGTCTTGCCAAAGCGCGCGTCCCGGACGTTCAGAGCGGCATCGTCGCGTTCCCGACGACTCGGGGCACGAAACTGAAAAAGGTTTGCATTACTGGGTTCACAAGGACAAGACCAAGACAACCAAACTAGCCACACTCAAAAACTCCACACTTCGCAATACAAGATTTTCAGAAAACCAAGGGTGCGCCAGGTATTCGATGAAATGACAGGGGCCTTGCACATCTCAGAAAAATCCCCAAAATTCACAGTAGGTTAGGATAGGTGTATGTAGTATGTATGTGGAATCTTAGATCAAATGGAGGCCTGGAGCTTGGTCAAATAAATTGGTGTCCAAAAATGCCCAAATGGCATGGGCATGCCAATTGTTTTTATTCAAATGATCTTGACCTGGTATTCTGGATATGTGGTTATATAAGGGAGTTGGTCAATCTGGCAAAGTGGCAATGCCAAATGAATTTTGTAGCTAGGGGTTGCTTTGGAAATCACAGTTAGGCATAATTAGGGCATTACAAAGGAAGTACCTCAAATATTGCTCAAATGAGGTTGGACCAATGGAGTGAAATGTTCAGGAGGTCAAATCATGCACCTCACCAAAATGGCAGAATTTTTGGATGAGTGGAAGGTGTCCAGATGATTTCTGAATTGGAAATGGCATAATGGAGAATATGGATAAACTTGGAAATATTGCATTGGAGTATGCAATATTTTTGGATGGATTGTCTTTGTATGAGGAGAGGAGTCTCTGGTATTTTTGGTGGAATTTTTCCAGCTTTGGAAACAGGCTTTTCTTTGGTAGGTGGAGAAAAGGGTTTTAGAGGTTCGATAAGTAGGGCTAGGGTTTTCGAGAGAAAACCCAAGCATAAAAATTATCACGGGTGTTGGAGTGGTTCGTGGATCATCGGGAAAAAATTCTGAGAGAGCAATTCCAAAGTCAAATCCTCCCCAAAAGATTTGAAGAAACATTTAGGAAAAGAGAAAAGTTTTTCAGGTGTCAGGAAACACCGCTAAAATTAGGGATGAATTTTCGGGGTGTTACAAACCTTCCCCCCTTAAAAAGAATCTCGTCCCGAGATTCGGAGACTAATAGAGATTCCCGGGGTTACACAAGATATTTCTTGTATGGTTTAATCTACCCCTATATTTAAAATATTTAAAACTCTTTCTACAAAATATTAGAGCTTATCATTCAAAACGATTAACACTCAGCACGATATTTCTAAAACAACCATTATCAAGGCGTGATACTGTTGTCCCACTTAATGCATTCTAAGGATGGCATGGCAGTGGCTCACTCAATCACTCAACATAGGTTCTTTACTATGGTTAAATAACAAAAAATTAAACCTATGGTTCTTAGTTCAACCCACACAAGCACGGCAAGATTAAACAAGATCCACACACAGATCATCACTTGGTAGCCTAAATTTAACTTGGCCAAAACATCACTAAATTTTGCAAAACAAAATGTTAGGGATATGCTAAACATGCCCCTTTTTTTTACATTTTTTTTTTGAAAAGCTGTATCTACCTTTTCAAGTATACACAGGTTTGGAAAAAGAAAACAGGGTTTCTTTTCAATAGAAAGCATCTGCGTTGCCAATAATTGACTAACAGACACTGCGGGGTAGGGCCATCCCCAAAATTATTTGGCAAGATTTTCCTACGAAACGCTGGGGAGACGGGGGAACTGATCTCCTGAGGAAAGGATAGAGGCACACAGAGGATCATCTTCTTGCTTGCTTACATGCGGGTCCGGGGTCCATCTGACAGTCTCCTTCTTCCTTTCTATCTTCTTCTTCCTCGCAGCATCTTCCCTCGTACCTGGCTGACTCTGAGTGCGCGAAGCACTCCTCTACGGCACTGCTGCGCGTGCTGTCCATTGACGCGGCGGCCATCACGGCTTTGGGCACCTTGGTGGTTTCGCGCCAATTGGCCGAGCATGGCGCGCGATTCTTTTCCTTTCTCGCGTGAGGCTGAGCAGTGTGCGGCATCCGAGCTTGCGGCTATAAACAGAGGTCTCTGAAATTCCTTCCTCTTCCATTATCACCATGGGTTTCCTTTCAGCCATCTTCGACGAATATTACGCGCACCGAGAGGGAGCGGGATTCTTCAAGCAGCTGTTCGTGATCGTGATCTTCTGGGTCATGGCTTCGGTGGTGGTGGCACTGTTGTATGCGGCGTTGGTTCTCTTGTTGGTGGCTCTGTACGACTGGTGGTGCGGCACTGGCGGTGATGCTGCTGCGGTGCCGGCAGTGGGCGAGCTGGCAGGGCCGGCTGCGGGCGAGCAGGTGGTGCTGCCGCAGGTGGCTGATGCAGTGGTTCCTTTGGCTGGAGGGCAGCTGGCGGCTCGTGCCATCCGTCGTCGTCGTCGCGCGGCTCGCGATGAATCAGGCTCATCATCAGGTGAGGCCACTGAGCGCGAGAGGGAGTAGGATTTTCCCTGGGGTGCTCTTCTGTATCTGCACTGAGGTAGTGGTAGGGTTGTATGTTGGAGTAGATCTTGTATCCTCTGTTTCTGAAATTTCCCTTGTGTACTGAACTCTGTTGATGTATCAAGCTTGTCTTCACTGCTGATTTGGATCCATATTTGCATTCCTGAGATCTTCCCTGAGCTGTCACAGATTTGTTCTTGCAGCAGAGAGAATTGCAGAGGCACTATCACACAGATGGTAGAACTTGCTACTCGGGGAAAATATCATTTTAGAAAGTAATGCTTCACTTTTATGGCCCTAAAAACTTGAAACAACATGGAACAATCATTTCAATCATACCAGATAACAAGCACGCAACGGCTATTAAACACTCGTCATGACACAAACACACGTACAAGCAAGCATAGGAATTACAAACAGTCTCACAAACTCTCATCTAACATCTCATAAGCGCCACTCCGGCTAAACTAAACAGATCTTACTCCGCTTGGCGGCCCTTCACAGATGGTGGAGTGCGGCCGAGCCGAAGAGTGGTGTCCACGTCCCCTTCTTCCGCAAGGTCGGAGGAGACAGGAACACCTTCGAGGATCGGAACCTGCTCGGGGACTCGTCGGGATGGGCCGGGATCTGGAAGTGGAGGTCTGCTACTTCGAGCTTGCCTACGGGAGAGCGTAGGTGTGCTTTCCCCTAGGTATTGGTGTAGGCGGGCACGGCTGAGGTTCCTCCTTGTGGTCACGAGCTCCTCCATCAAGAGGTTGTTGAGGTTCGTCATTGCGATGGCGTAAGCAACTTGGTTGATTAGTGCTGGGTCAGGCTCCTTCGAGACGTCGGCTTGGACCATTTCTCCACGGGGTCGTGGTCTGGCCGGAAGGTAGTAGAACTCTCGAGTTTCAGCTAGCAGGGGTTCGGAGGATCGAAGACGAACGAGGCATTCCCAGGATGCTACCTGGATGGCTAGCCCCAGAGTGGGCATGCGGCCTCCATGGATTAAGTAGGGCTGATTCGTGCCCCGGGGACACGGGCTGATCCTCACATCGGCCCGGAATTCATCTCCGGACGACGAGAGTGAGCTCTGGAACACCACATACACTGGGCGAACGGAGCTACCAAGGATATGGTTGACGGCCCTCCAGAGAAGCAATCGAAAGCTCGAATGCTCCTCGGCAGTGGTTTCCAAGATGGCATTAAGGGTCGCCATCGGATTTTCGTGGGGTCACTAGATTTTTCTTGGAGGGGATAAGGATGCGGGGTTCCTCTATGGGATTCTACTTTAAAGGAGTTGGGTTGCCAGAGAGCTGGCGAGGGTGGGTTATAAAGCAACTAGGACTGGGTCTCGGGTTCACTGGGTAAGGTCGGCTTCTTCTCATGGAAGAAACCGGCTCGTCTTGCTGGGAAAGATTGGGACAGGTCCTACTGCTCCATACTGTTGTCCGACACGAGCCATGCCGGTTTGGCGGAGATGGGTTAAATCCATCGGGTCATTGTCGGGCAAAAGTAAGGCGGGGCTTCCATGCTAGGGTAGTCTACAGCCAGCCTGGTGCTCTGATACCATGCTTTGTGGCACCCCCCTCTGACACATATCGCCAGAGAGGTGGTCGCCCCGTGCGCCAGCCCAGGATATCTGGACGCACGTTACGACAATGCAACATAGCGAAAATATCATTACACAATCAGGCCCAAAGGGCTACAAACGGTTTACATGGCCATCAAGGCATGAAGAATTATCATGGCCAAGTGTGGCGCGGGACAGAGTTTTAACTGGCAGCGGAAGACAAAGATATGACAACGGCTTGGTGCGGCTCCAATCCACAGGCATCTGGCTGGGCTACTGATCCTAGCACGCTCCTGCTCGATCTCCATGCTATGGTGGGAGATGGATCCTCTCAAAGTCTGGCCACATGAAAAGCCAGTCTGAGTACATTGATGTACTCGCAAGAAAATAACCACAAGACATGAACAGTCAAGCAATCAGGCAACAAGTAACTAGCGACAGAGAATAATCTAAACATGGCAAGTGACTACTTACGGCAGTCCAAGTGGGTAGCAACATGGCATCATAATAAAACATGGTATAAGCAAACAATGGAAGTACCACCAGTACCGAGTCCAAGCCAGGTGGGGTTGGATCGTGTACCGGGGTCACACAAAGAGCTTACCTGTGACGAATAACGGGGTACCAGTTGGTAACAAGTAAAACCATGAATCATAATACCACAGCTAGGCCCACTGGCCTTTAGCCTCACGAGGCTAATCTCATCTGTCACCACGGCTAGGCCCACTGGCCTTGTCACACTTCCTTATCTCGAGTAACGTTCCCTGCACCCTCTTATTGTTTATTAAGTGAGGTCAGGTCGTTCATCAATTGTTTCAAACAGATCACAAGTTTAACCTCCGGACACGACAAAGACAATAGTGTGACCGACACTGAACTGTTGTTCCATATCCCAGGAACGGGGCTAGCTGGCTAGGTTGATGCTCTCGAGAGTTTGCTTTACCACCTCTCAGAATGCACTCCACTCAGCCGACACCTCAGGTTCATCACGCCCAAAGCCGTACTAAGCAAATTACATTCTCGTGACGGTCCACTTGCCAAGACACCCTCCTGCCCCACCCTATACGCATGGTACAACGGGCAAGTAAGTCCGGCACATCCCCCGGCGCTACCGGGTATGCCTAGCTTCGGACTCCTTATCGCAGTCGAACCCGTGCCTGTCGACCCCTCCCCTCGGACAGCACAACCGAACGACTGCGCCCAACAGATGGCACAAAAGGGGCTCAACAACCTACTAGGTCACGGTTTCCATGGGACAACGGTGGTATCGCGTTCAAGGGTTCAGATTAGTGGCACTATGAATAGACCTCATCGTTGTTTGGAGGGGTGTTTCATTTAGTCAAGTTTCAGCATTCACATGCCCAACCAACAAAGGATTAGTTCAACACAATAATCACAACCAACAAGGCATTAGCAACACAAACAAGCACAAACAAACATAGCCTAGAACATGCCTAACACTTGCATGAATAAATAACCACATCACAATAATAATACCCGGGAGACTGTGTCGGGCAACCCGGCCGGTGTCACACGGGGGTTAGTGTCACAGAATAACAAGAACACCCGGGTGACGGTGGCGGGAGACCCGGCCGGTGTCACTCAGGGGTTGGAGTCACAGAATAATAATAAGCATACCCGGGTGACTGTGGCGGGCAACCCGGCCGGTGTCACTCGGGGGTTAGTATAATAATATAGCACAGGCGGAGTCTGTTACGCATCCGTTCCTCCACGCGCAAGTCTTTGGCGGCGTTATCGTCCGACCGTTGACCAGGAAGTGGGGAGTTGGGCATATAGTCTCCAAAACTAAACCGAAAAGCAATCATAAGAATGAGAGAGCATCCATTCCACTCGAGGGTTCCCTCGACGTGGTGTCAGCAATCTCGGCAAAAAGAACCAAATGGAAAGTCAGCTCCCAAGCGTCGCAGTCCGGGTGGTCTACGCCAACCATATTTGACGGAGGGACAAGAAGCAAATAACTCTTTTGGCAAATGCCCCCAACTCCGAGGATCACGGGCCGACATTTGTCCGCACCTAGCCTCGGCGTTGAAGAAGAAGCAAACAATCAACGCATGTTTTTGTTATTTAGTTGTCAAAGCCACGCAAGTGCGAGGCGCACAGATAATTCATACATCAATCTAATGCATATATGGATGAAGTACAAAACAAGGCAACATTAACAGACCGACATAATATAAATACCAAACGCAGACAAATATAACACTTGGCATGACAATAAGCGACTAACAAACAACTTGCGGGACTGCTCATAGCAAGGGGTTAGCTTGCCTTTGACGATCGACGCTATTTGGTCTCGACGGTCACGGACGCCATGGTTTAGGGTATCGGTCTGCCGGTACCGCGGGTTACCTATACAAGCATACAAGTGTGCTGAGCATCTAAGCATTTTACAAAAATACAAAACCTGTACCACTAGACAGGGCTTTTCAAACTATGAATTTACAAATTTGAATCACCTCAAACGGAGCTACGGATCGAAAGTTATGGCTCGGCGAAGTTTAACTATCTGCTGCTCACTCTGGAAAAAAAACAGAACGGGCTGTTTTCTGTTCGGGCCGGACTGGTCGCGCACTTCCCAAAAAGACGCTTTCGCCACGGGGAAACGCAACGTACCGGTTACGCCTCCTCTTGATCTGACAGCGGGGCCAGGCCAAGGCGGGGCCGGGCCAAGGCGGGACCCGCCTGTCGGCGCCTCAAGGCGCCACGCTGGCCGCCACGCTGGCGTCCTCACCACGGCGTCGACCACGCGCGGGACGAGCCCGACGCGGACGTGCCAGGGGAGGGCCGGCCGCCGGAGCTGGCCACGCCGCCACCGCTGCCCGGAGCCGCCGCCGGCCATCGGCGCCGGGGGGGGGGGGAGCACCGCCGCCGCCGCTGGTCGCCTTCCCAAGCGCGGACGGCCCGCGGGAGTGAGCCCGACGCGGCTCGGGCCGGTTCGGCCGCCGGCCGTCGACCACCACCGCCGCCGCCCTAGTGCTTGCTGCCGGCCACCGGGGTGCGGGGAGGACCACCCCAACACGCCGCCTCCGGAAGGGCGGCCTCGACCGCGGGAAGCACGGGGCGCCGCCATGGGGCCGCGCTCCGAGAGCTTGCCGGCGGCGGTTCCCGGACGGAACCGAGGCTACGGGCCACCAAAACGCGAACCAATCTGTCTAGGGGGTAGAGGGGATCGAGGGGAACTCCTCCATGGTCTTAATCGAAGGATGGCTCTATAGGGAGCTCGCCGTGGTCCGTGGACCGACGACGACGTCCACGGCCGAAACGGAGTAGGACTCCGCCATCCCGCAACTAAAAGGCAGAGGGGTTCCAGGGGGGGGAGAGTGAGGTGCTCGGGCGCGAGGGAGCTCGGAGATGGCCTCTTATAGGCAGGGGAGAGAGAGGTGGGTGGTGGCCGGTGCGGCCATTGATGGCCACCTAGGTCATGGGTGACGTCCTCCAGCTACAGGGAGGTGATAAGGAGGAGGAGGGGGTGAGGCAGCCATGCTGGAGGCACAGTGGTGCACGTGGTGATACTGCTGCAGAGGATTTGGCACCGACCAAAGCAGTAACGGGAGTTTAGGTCTTGCCAAAGCGCGCGTCCCGGACGTTCAGAGCGGCATCGTCGCGTTCCCGACGACTCGGGGCACGAAACTGAAAAAGGTTTGCATTACTGGGTTCACAAGGACAAGACCAAGACAACCAAACTAGCCACACTCAAAAACTCCACACTTCGCAATACAAGATTTTCAGAAAACCAAGGGTGCGCCAGGTGTTCGATGAAATGACAGGGGCCTTGCACATCTCAGAAAAATCCCCAAAATTCACAGTAGGTTAGGATAGGTGTATGTAGTATGTATGTGGAATCTTAGATCAAATGGAGGCCTGGAGCTTGGTCAAATAAATTGGTGTCCAAAAATGCCCAAATGGCATGGGCATGCCAATTGTTTTTATTCAAATGATCTTGACCTGGTATTCTGGATATGTGGTTATATAAGGGAGTTGGTCAATCTGGCAAAGTGGCAATGCCAAATGAATTTTGTAGCTAGGGGTTGCTTTGGAAATCACAGTTAGGCATAATTAGGGCATTACAAAGGAAGTACCTCAAATATTGCTCAAATGAGGTTGGACCAATGGAGTGAAATGTTCAGGAGGTCAAATCATGCACCTCACCAAAATGGCAGAATTTTTGGATGAGTGGAAGGTGTCCAGATGATTTCTGAATTGGGAATGGCATAATGGAGAATATGGATAAACTTGGAAATATTGCATTGGAGTATGCAATATTTTTGGATGGATTGTCTTTGTATGAGGAGAGGAGTCTCTGGTATTTTTGGTGGAATTTTTCCAGCTTTGGAAACAGGCTTTTCTTTGGTAGGTGGAGAAAAGGGTTTTAGAGGTTCGATAAGTAGGGCTAGGGTTTTCGAGAGAAAACCCAAGCATAAAAATTATCACGGGTGTTGGAGTGGTTCGTGGATCATCGGGAAAAAATTCTGAGAGAGCAATTCCAAAGTCAAATCCTCCCCAAAAGATTTGAAGAAACATTTAGGAAAAGAGAAAAGTTTTTCAGGTGTCAGGAAACACCGCTAAAATTAGGGATGAATTTTCGGGGTGTTACAGAGCGTCAGTTGAGGGATTTTCGGCGAGCAAATGGATTGTGCTTCAAATGTGGAGACAAATATTCCAAAGAACACCAATGCAAGCGTCGTTCTGGACAGTTGTTGACAATTGAAGTGGGAGAATTTGGAGAAGTGCTATCAGATGAAGCAGTGTTAGCACTGGAATTGCTTCAGGAGTCTGATGTGAATGCAAGTTGTTGTCATTTATCTCTGGACGCTCTAGCTGGTACAGAAACGACCAACACTGTGAGAATTGAAGCAATAGTAGGGAAACAAACCATGCTACTCTCAGCTATAGAAAGATCTCGGGTCCGGGAAAACCGTGCACCTTTCGGCTCGGAGGTGGCTTCCCATGGATCACCCATGGAGAACGCTATCACATCTGTTCGATGGGAAGGTCGAGCTCCGAGGAAAACCGGACCAGAAGAGAGGCGCGGTAATCGCCGAGCTGCTGAATAACTGGAAGGAGTGCCCTGCGCCGGGAAAGACCCAGAAGAAGCCAGAGCCGCTGTTGAAGGTATGGAAGGCGAGGTCTGTCTTCTGGGACTTGCCATACTGGAAGATTCTCCGCGTGCCTCATAGCCTCGATCTCATGCATATCACGAAGAACGTGGGTGAGAGTCTGCTTGCCACTATCCTTAACACCGACAAGACCAAAGATGGGCCGAAGGCAAGGAACGACTTGAAGCATATGGGCATCAGGGTTGAACTTCAACGACCACCTAGCGATGACGAGTAGGAGGAGGAGACGGAAACGCAGAATAGCCGTCGTCGCCGCAAGGGCAAGAAGGGCGAGGTCAAGCTAAAGGCCGCGTGCTTCACTCTAAGTAAGAAGGAGGCCATACAGTTTATGAAGTGCCTCCTCGGAGTCAAATTTCCGAACGGCTTCGCGGGGAAGATAAGCAGATGGCTAGACGAGGCGAAGCAGCGCTTCAGCGGGATGAAGTCTCACGACGTCGCCGTGCTGATGACGCAGGTACTCCCGGTCGCGATCCGAGGTATAATGGACAAGCACGTCCGTGAAACTCTGTTTGGCCTCTGCAACTTTTTTGACGTCATCTCTCGGAAGTCGATAGGCATTAGGCAGCTCACGAGGCTACAGGAGGAGATCGTGGTGATAGTATGCGAGCTCGAGATGTACTTCCCCCCCCCCCCCCCCCCGCATTCTTCGACGTCATGGTTCATCTGCTTCTCCATGTCGTGGAGGATATCGTCCAGCTCGGTCCTCCGTTTCTGCGAAGCATGATGCCGTTCGAAAGGCTGAACGGACACATCAAGGGATACGTTAAAAACAGGTCCCGTCCAGATGGAAGCATAGCAAACGGCTTCCTGGCCGAAGAGTGCATCTCTTTCTGCTCGAACTTTCTACAGTCCGAGACCCCTGTTGGTCTGCCAACCAACAAGCACTTCGGGAGGCTCGCTGGATTGGGTCACCATGAGGGTCGGCACCCAATGCATGTCGACTTCGAGGGCCGAACAAAGGACTTTGAAAGAGCAAACCTCGTCGCGCTGCAGCACCTGGAGGTGGTCGATCCATACATAAATGAGCACAAAGAGTTTATCAAGAAGATTTACGCCGACCGGGGGCCCCAGGTCCCGATGGAGGCCGTTGTTATGAAGGAGCACAACTCCGGTTTCACGAGGTGGTTCAGGAATAGCGTCTTTGCTAATCCGCCGCATGGCGAGTACTCGGAGGAAGATAAACTCATATTCGCCTTGGCACAGGGCGCCGCGCACAACCTGATGACCTATCAGGCATACGATATCAACGGATACACGTTCTACACCGAGGACAAGGACAATAACTACGATTACCAGAACTCAGGGGTAACGGGGATATTCTACACCGGAGACGTCCCGGAAAGATACTACGGAAGGATCGAGGAGATTTGGGAGCTCGACTACGTTACGGAAAAGGTGCCGATGTTCCGTGTCAGGTGGGCCAAGAGCGTCGAGAAAGAAGGCCGGTATTTCACCACCATGGTTATACCGCCAAAGTCAAAGACCACCGGCGCGAACGCACCCACGAGAAATGAGCCTTGGGTTATGGCTAGCCAAGTCGACCAATGCTGGTTCATCACAGACCCGTCAAAGCCTAGCCGGGTGGTCGTCAGGAGAGGCAAAAGAAACATCATCGGAATGGATGGAGTCGCCAACGAGCAAGACTTTGACCAGAACGGCGACCCGAAGATGGAAGACGGATACGGCAACCAAACACCGTACACCACAACCGCACCTAAGAAAGGAGTGCTCCCGTACAAGAGAAGTAGCGAAGACGTCCCGGACCTAACCTATGCAACCGCGACAAAGAGGGGCAAGAAGAAGATGGCCGTCAAGAAACGCTAACGCGCTAGTTCCGACCATATTGTCAAGATCGAACCATTCATAAGTGTCACTATTTGTATGTTATAATATTGCATTGAATATTATGTATCGAGACACATTCATAATTGTCACTTGCATTGTATTGTTTTGACAATATTTGAATATTTAAAATATATTCAGTATATTTTATAGTCTATATTTGTTTGGACAAAGTTTTTACACTAAATCTGGCCTTTACAAAAAAGAATAAAAAATTGGGCCTACCAGGAGTCGAACCTGGGTGGCCAGGGGTACAGCATAGGACGCTAACCAGTGAGCTAGTGAGTGTTTAGTGACAGGATCTGAACCGCGTGTTATTTGAGTAGTAGCCACAACTATGCGAGGCGCATTTAACCAATATGCGCCTCGGGTAAGCTTAAGCGAGGCGCACTTTGCAATATGTGCCTCGGCTATTCGCTGTACCAGATCAAAATTCCCCTTTCTTCTTTTTCCTCCATCTCACACTCTCTCACTCTCCCGATCCGCCCTCGCCAAGGTCCTCGCCGCCGCCCGCCCGTCCGTGGAGCCGCCGCCCGCCCGTGGAGAAGGAGCCGCCGCCGCCCGCGGAGAAGGAGCCGTGGAGCCGCCGCCCGCCCGTGGAGAAGGAGCCGCCGCCCGCCCGTGGAGAAGGAGCCGCCGCCCGCCCGGCATCTTCCAAGCCCTCGGCGACCTCCTCATCGACGCCCGCTGCGTCTACGACCGGGAGCACTGCCTCGAGGTACTACTACCAAACGCATCCCCCCACTCCCCACGCCCGCCCCCTCGAATCTGATCGCCCATTCCGCTTCCCCCAATCTGGGTTAGAGCTTCGATTTGATGGCCAGGGTTATAATAGCTCTATGCTGTAGTTCTACTTTGCATGTTACTGCCGGATATGCTGGTTTTGTTGCGTATCGTCTGCTTCTGGTATAAATAAATGTGAATATTGGAATAGATGTTGAATCCATAGTCTCCAGAAACCTGGTATCCTTTTTTTAGCTGTTGCATTGTGTGTGATGCATATGTTGCTAGAGACTGGAGAGTACCTTTTGTTGTTGACAGTTTGTGAGAACATATATAATAGCTATATAAGGTGACTGTTATTGCTTTGTCAACTACACTGAGCAGTTAAATCATGTTTGCTTAACTGGGAGTCTAGCTCTTCTCTTTTCACTTATGTGATCTTGTGATTTTTCTGCTAAAGTGAGCATTCTCTTGTATTAAATGCTTGCAGCTAACCCTTTACGGTATACTCTACAAATAATGCTGATGTCTTGCCTGCTAAGATACTTCTTTGACCAAATGCAATGTTTCTCTAAGTACGGCTCCTACCTGTTGTCATTATCAGTATTTGTTCTTCAATATACATTTTTTATATGTACATTTCAGGTTCTGGCCATCAATAGTTAGTCACTAATTAACCTCTATGACGCGCGTGCCATCCCAACTTACCCCCATTGAATCTTAATAACAAAGGCATGCACACCATTCTAGGTTCTGCGGCGGGAATAGTAGAGGAATTGTTTCCTATGCATACATTTCCTGTGATATTTAGCTACTGTTTGAAAATTTCTGTGATGCATGTATGTATGATGCCTTTGTGGCATAATATCTGTGATGTGTATGCTGCCATCAATTGGATGGGCGTGTATGTTGTCCAGCCAGCAGTTGCTGGCTGTGTTTGTGCCTTTTTAGGCCATTTTGTGCAGGTTTTTTCTTTTTGAGTTGCCAATGTTTCGCCGGGATGTTGATTCATTTCTGTCCCGGTGAATTTCTGGCACTCCTAGGCATAGAAATACAGGGGAGGTGCTGCCAAATTTTTCCTAGGAATTTTTGTGCTAATTAGTTCCATTTAATTGTGTGTTTAGATATGTCGGGGGAGCCGGGCCCTTCTAGCAGCAAGAAGCCATTTTGGGAGCAGCTGGCGGAACTGGAATCCCAAGAGGACCCGAAATTCATTCCGCCGGACGACAAGATGGAGGACGACGAGGATACCTCGTCTTCCGATGGTATTGAGGAGACCTGGAACGACGATGGCGACGCCACTAACACGGATGGCGGCGGCGAAGCTACTACGGACGGTGGTAGCCAACCGAAACCGAAGAAGGCCCGGAAGAATCGGACCCCCATCGTGGTCGACACCACCAAAAGGTCCATCTTCACAAGAGTGAATGCTATAGGGGCGCCTCAGGAGCCAGAGGAGTTTGTCACGGGTTACGTAAACCAACTCGCTGCAATCCTCCGGAACACCGTCACCATCAACACGGAGAACCTGAAGGGCGAAGAGAACAGGGGTTTCCTGATCCAGCTCTTCCGGAACCTGCACCAAAGATACGCGTTCCCGTGTGATGAAAATGGGGCAGAGCAGTACAACAATGACAAACTCAAAGGGAATCCGGTGAACAAGTACGCCATTAGGAAGTTCACGAAGGCCTTGTCGAATTGGAAGGCCCGGGTGAAGAAGCTGATTGTCGAGGACAAGCTAAGTTACTCGGAGCTCATCAAGAAGGAGCCTCTGGTCAAGGAAGAAGACTACAATCAGTTCAAGGCCAGATGTAACTCCGCCGTGGGCAAGGCCAAACGTTTGAGGGGCAAGGAGTTGAGAGCCCTGAACATTGGTACCCACCATCTCGGCTCCGGCGGTTATAGAGCCGCGAAGCCCAAATGGGACAAGGAGGACGCCGCTGCTCGTGAAAGGGGGGAGACACCTCCCTTTGACGACATAAAGGAGGAGCAGGCAAAGAACTTTGTAAGGGCCCGGTTTAAAAAGCCGAGAGGGTCCGCTGAGTATTCCTCGGAGCCCGCCGGTCCCTTCTCTACGAAGGTGAAAGACTTCATGAGTAACTATGTAAGTAGTTTGCATGCAAGTCGATTAATTGATTGCGTTCACGATTAATCAATGAAGTCTAGTTTTCTGATCAAATGCTTCGTGTTCCTTGTGCATAGGAAGTGGAGTGTAGGAGCTCCTCATCCCAGGGCGGGTCGACGCCCGTCGCCAAGTGGGACAGCACTTTTAACAGGGCGCTGAACAAGACCAAGAATGTCGATCCCCTGGCGGCCCCGTCGTCGGCTGGTCGTGTGGTGGGCTATGGCGGCCTTACATGGTCCGAGTACTATGGCCAAGAGCGGAAGGGATCCAAGGCCGATGTGAAAAACCTAAGGGAACGGGTGGACGCCATTCCCTCTATAGTCCAACAAGCCGTGAACCAGGCTGTGTCGTCTGCCGAGACAAAGTTCCAAGAACGAGTCTCACAAGTCCAGACACAAGTCCAGTCACAAGTGAACGAGAAGCTCAACACCATCCTTCCCGTCTACATGGAGAAGTACATCAAGTGGGAGAAGGGTGGTAGACGGGGGCCGCCACCGGTTGCCAATGTCGACAGCGCCCAATCGGAAAACGTGGTGCGACCGGAGGCGCTTCTGACTCCTCCAGCTCCGGAGCTTAACTTGCCGGCCCGCACCGCCGTGGCATCAGGCAGCCACTCAGCCGCCACTTGCGCGCCCAACAAGCCTGTCGTCGGCGGCGCCTCGACATTGGCCGAGTTCGACGCCCTCAAGGTAACTAATTAATTAGCTGGGAGAGTCTCAACCACATGACCGACTAATGACTTGATATCCGTTTTACTGACGCCCCGCCTACATGTCTTTCGCAGGAAGACACTCCTTGCACCCTAATGCACTGGGTGGGCGGCCAGTTGAAGGATGTTGCCAAGGGTAGTATCCTTCAGCCGGAGAGCCGCGCATGGCACAATGGCACAATGGACCCCGGCAATATGAGGGTCAAATACACTATGGTGCTTCCGGGCTATGAGCAAGTGGAGCCTCCCTCTCAACCGACTGGATGGGACGATGATGACCCGCCGGCGGTCCTCAGTACCGCCTTCGGCTACGTGTTCCAATGGCCGAAGAGCCAGATCCGTTTGGGGACGGAGGACCAGCACAACATCACCCCAGAGGCAACACGTCCACCACATGATGAGGCAGCACATCAAGCACAACCTGATGAAGACTTTGACATGGCGGACTTGGACAACATGGCACAGGATCCCGACGATGGAGACATTGACCCGTACTTCGACGACCAGTTCGTTAACACAAGGTTTTCAGATTATTATGAGCCGGCACTATCAGGCATGCATGATCAAGTTGCCGACACCCAACCAGCACCGGCGAAACCCCTTTGCCAGGTGCGTCTCTTCCGAAATAGTCAGGAGACGCCGCCACCCACCCCCTTCACCGAGCCTCCGAGGCCAGCAGTTCCTATGAGCACCCTCAAGAAGGCAGTCGGTGAGGTGAACATGGCCGCCGTGCCCAACGCCGTGAAGGGCAAGAAGCAAGGTGGTCGCAAAAGGAAGGCTAAGGGTGACCGGGGCCAGGAACAAATTCCTGTTTACCGGGCTAAGGACGGCCCTGTGGGAGAAGCTTCCAGGAGTAAGCATCACGTGGCTGGTACGCCGATGATGCCTCCATCGATGCTCAACGTCGCAGGCCAGCATATGCGCAATCTTCATCATAGCTGTCTACATGTCGAGGAGCGCTGCCTTCGAGAGAACGATCAGTCGTACATGGATTACAGGGCTAAGGTGCCTTCTGATGTGCCGTGCCTCGTCAGTGTACCCCCTGGGGATATCTTCTACGTGTGACATACCGACATCTTCGACATGTTGAATGGGTTCCGGCTGCATGATACCCTGGTCCGGCTGTTCTCCCTGAATATGGCCATGCAGATCATCCGAGACAACATCCCCGGCATCCAGATAGTGGACCCCTTCTTCATGCGTGACGCCTTCCTGAGATCTGAGGACAACATCGCGCTGGCGTCCGACTACCTCTCAGCCTTCATGGAACAATACTCAGACAAGGATGTGATTCTCCTTCCCTACCATCCCATCACGGCCGGTGATCGGACAGGCTGCGTGCTCATATACTTAGACGTGAAAGACTCAACACCGTGTACCTCGACTCTAACAGTGCTATCCGGAAGGACTACTCCACTATCAGGAGAATTCTTGATGGTGCTCTCACCGGCTACGTCGCAGCGGGAGGCGTCAAACCAAGAACACCACGTCTGAAGTTCGGCGCGCACATGTTCCGCCACACGATGCAGTTCCCCTGCGTCAAGCAGCCACCTGGCAGCGAGAAGGATGCCTTCTACGTCATCCACCACATGAAGGCGTTCTTCCAGGAATAGGAGAACCGCACGCTGCCATCTGACCTCAAGAGGTGGGCTGAAGATCTTGCAGAAATACAGGATCGCAACCTCAGGCAGAACTTCTTCAACATCCAGGAGGAGCTCGCGACAATCGTGCACCAGGAAGTCATGAGGCGGGGGGCGCCTTCAGTATCGCCTATACACCGCCCAACAAGGAGATAGACGCAGAGTTAGTGCGGCAGGGCGACGGCAGGTCATTCATGCAGATGGCGAAGAATCGGTCGGGCTTCATCAATGTCCCCTCGAAGAAGTCTTGATGATGCCATGATGTTTACCTAGCTAGCTAGCTGTTAGTTCCGAACTATATCCATGATGTCCTTGTGTGTTGTAAACCCTATCCCTATGTTTACTTGCCTAGCAAACTCTAGTGTGTTTCGTCAAACCGTTGAAACCTGATTGTGAGCGACGCTATCTAGTTATTTGTGTGTTATGAACTATTTCAATGTCTTGGTCATGTTGCTTTTTATTCGTTAGTTGCCGTCGTTTGCTTTTTTAAATGCCGATGATTAAAACGTGTTGTGGCACAATGTGTGTGATTATACCCTGACGATCTGGTAGTGTGCCTTGTGATATGTACAAACACGAGTCGTTGTGCATCTAACTTGGCACACCAGATCCGTCAGCGGCATTGTCATTTCCGTGTCCAACCTAAGTATATATGAGGCATGCTCTATTTTTTGAGTTGGCTCTTTTCTTGATAACAAGTGCCGATGATTAGAACGTGTTGTGGCACTATGCGTGTGACTAGGCTCGCTGTTCGATCTTGTGTGGCAACTAGACTAGTAATTTGGGCATATACTCTACTTGCTGCACAAGATCGAATAGCGAGTCTGGTCATTTTCCGTGCCCAACCAAAGTATGAGGCACGAATCCAAGTCATTCTTGGGTTGCTTTCTTTGTCTTCTCTTCGAGTTGCCTCTTTTATTGAGAAGTGTGTGTGTGTGTCTTTTTTTTCGGGTCTTTCTTTGAAACGCCGATGATTAGAACATGGTCTCTTACATGTTGTTGCACCATATATATGCATGATTCTATCTTGTGAACTGCTAGCTATTGTTTCCCACTGACATAACTAATATCATCTTTCTTGTGTGTGTGTAGGAGATGGCGAAGAAGTGCTAGTTTACATAGGTGCTGTTCCAGGAGTGTACGACGAGTGGAAACACTGCCACAACCAAGTGAACGGGTTCCCGGGCAACCTCTACCAAGGCTACGAGAGTAGAGCGGTGGCGGAAGCTATGTGGAGACAACACCGGAGGGAGAAGAACCGGGTGAGGAACTTCGTCATCGTTATCACCATCACCTTGCTCTTGGTGGTTGGTGGTATTCTCTACCTTGCCTACTAGTTTCAATGTTATTGTAATGAGATGGTGAAGATCATGTACTCGGTCTCGAGAGATATGTGGACATGGCACTTGTAATGTGATGGATGTGTGATACTTGTGTGATGATGATCTACTTTGACAACTATTTGTGTGATGATCTACTATTTGATGGATGTGTTGGTTTTATCCATATTTTGGTCCATTGGACCCTTTTATATATATCTGTGAATATACTGTGAATATACTGTTGAATACCTGTATACTGTACAGTATACAGGTATTTTATTTTTTATTTCGAAAATTATAGCAGAGGCGCATATTGAAAGTCATAGGAGGCGCATATGCCACCTATATGCGAGGCGCATCACTGAGCTATGCGAGGCGCACCCTGTATGCACCTCTGCTAATCTGAATAGGCGAGGCGCATATCAGTATGCGCCTCCGATATACTTATAGGAGGCGCATATTGATATGCGCCTCGCATAAGGCAAATACCCGAGGCGCATATCATATGCGCCTCCGGTAAAAAATACCAGAGGCGTGGACATAGAGGCGCATATGATATGCGCCTCGGATGGGCAAAGTGGTACGCCTCCGCTAGCGTTTTCCCTAGTAGTGATCAATGGGTGAGCTTGGCCTCGCTGTATCTCGAGGGGCATGCTGCGCTTTGGTTCCAGGCATACAAACGGCGACATGAGCAACCGTCATGGGACCAATTCATGGCCGCAATACTGGTAGAGTTTGGGCAGGACGAGTTTGATGGAAAAATGAATAAAATGATGCAGTTGAAACAAACGGGGGACCGTGAGTGAATACAAGCAATCGTTCGAGGAGTGTATGTATCATTTGTTGGCAGTAGATGAATCTCTGAGCACACGTTGGTTTGTGTCACACTTCGTATTTGGATTGAGGGATGACATTCGTACAGCAGTTCGGGCACCAACAAGCATCACTCGCGCAGCTTCTCTAGCCCGGATTCAGGAAGAAGAAACAAAGCATATCAGACCGCGTACTCGACCAGCGGCGCCTACCAAACATCCACCAAATGCAGTAACAACCACAACAGCGCGGGGCGATTGGCCGCGCAAGCAAGGCAACGATGATTTCAACCGAGAGCGTCAGTTGAGGGATTTTCGGCGAGCAAATGGATTGTGCTTCAAATGTGGAGACAAATATTCCAAAGAACACCAATGCAAGCGTCGTTCTGGACAGTTGTTGACAATTGAAGTGGGAGAATTTGGAGAAGTGCTATCAGATGAAGCAGTGTTAGCACTGGAATTGCTTCAGGAGTCTGATGTGAATGCAAGTTGTTGTCATTTATCTCTGGACGCTCTAGCTGGTACAGAAACGACCAACACTGTGAGAATTGAAGCAATAGTAGGGAAACAAACCATGCTACTCTTGGTAGATTCAGGGAGCTCCCACACTTTTGTTACTCGCAATTTTGCTCTGAGAGCAGGCTGTAAGATCTCTAGTGCAGCACCAGTTTCAGTGAAGGTTGCCAATGGGCAGATAATGCAATGTGATGCACAGGTTAAGAATTTGGAATGGAAGTATGGGAAACATTTGTTCTCTGATACAATGCGTGTGCTGGATGTTGGGGCATATGATGCTATTCTTGGTATGGACTGGCTTAACAGTTGCAGTCCTATGTTGTGTCATTGGCCAGAGAAAACACTGCAATTCATGCATAATGGGGAGCAGGTTACTTTACAAGGTTTAACACACACAACACATCAGTTGACCGAGATCTTCGTGATGCAGTTGCAGCAGCTAGTGGACACTAATGAAATTTGGGCAATGGCCATACTGGACCAAAATGCAGAAGTCACAACACAAGCAGTAGCATCGGACTTGCAGTCTATTCTCTCTGAATTCTCTGACGTTTTCACTGCTACAGAGACATTACCACCACAACGAGCACTCGATCACGCCATCACTCTCGAAGCAACGGCTCAGCCGGTGAATTCACGTCCTTATCGTTACTCACCACTGCAAAAGGATGAGATCGAGCGCCAAGTGGCAGAGATGATCAAAGCAGGGGTGGTCACACCAAGTATGAGCCCCTTTGCGTCCCCTGTACTGCTGGTGAAAAAGAAGGACGGATCTTGGCGGTTTTGTGTCGATTACCGCAAGTTAAACGCATTGACAATCAAAAACAAATTCCCTTTAGCAATAATCGATGAACTCCTGGATGAATTGGCGGGAACTCAGTTCTTCTCGAAGCTGGACCTACGTGGAGGATATCACCAAATACGTATGCGTCCAGAAGATGAGCACAAGACCGCATTCAAAACACATCATGGTCATTTTCAATTCCGTGTGATGCCATTTGGATTGTCCAATGCACCGGCAACCTTTCAGTGCGTTATGAACGCAATTTTTGCTCCTTTCCTTCGGAAATTTGTTATTGTATTTCTGGATGACATTTTGATATATAGTCCTACCTGGCAAGAGCATTTGAAACATTTGAAACTGGTGTTGGAGAAACTCAGGGAAGTTCAATTATATGCAAAGATTTCCAAGTGTGCTTTCGGACAGACCAGCATTCACTATTTAGGTCATATTATCTCAGCAGCTGGAGTTGCAACAAACCCGGCCAAAACACAAGCGATGAAGGATTGGCCAATTCCTCTATCAGCCACTGAACTGAGGGGTTTTCTTGGTTTTACAGGCTATTACCGCAAGTACGTGGAAGGCTATGGCATACTGGCAAAACCCCTGACACAGCTCCTCACCACAAAACATTTTGAATGGACTGAACATGCTACTGTTGCGTTTCAGGCATTGAAAGAAGCAATGCTCAAGACACCTGTACTCGCATTACCTGATTTCAATCTGCCCTTCGTAATTGAAACTGACGATTGCGACACTGGAGTTGGTGCCGTGCTGATGCAGAACGGCCACCACATTGCGTACATGAGTAAGGCATTGGGAATTCAAAACCGCAATTTGTCAGTCTATGAAAAAGAGTTCTTGGCCGTGATGATGGCAGTGGACAAGTGGCGCCAATACTTGGAGCGTGGCCCATTTCTGATCCTTACGGATCACAAAAGCTTATGTTCTCTTAGTGATCAACACTTGATGACAGAATTGCAACGGAAAGCAATGGCTAAGCTAATTGGGCTCCAATTTCAATTCAAATGCAAAAGAGGAATTCAAAATGGGGCTGCAGACGCCTTATCCAGGGTGGGGCATTTACTGACAATCTCTAGCTGCTAACCAGAGTGGTCACTGAAGTAACAAATTCTTATGCCACGGATTCAGAAATGACTGCATTGTTACAACAACTGGCTGTACAATCACCTGATGCTAAGGGCCATACTTTGGAACATGGACTGATAAAATACAAAGGACGTATAGTGATTGGTGCTAACCTTGCTTTGCAGACAAAATTGATTGCTGCCTTGCATGATTCAGCTGTGGGAGGGCACTCTGGCATCCAAGCAACTTATCAAAGAGTGAAAAAGTTGTACCATTGGCCTGGATTAAAACTTGTAGTGGAGTTGTATGTGCAACAATGTACTATCTGTCAGATGGCCAAGCATTCCAATCTGAAACCTGCGGGGTTACTGCAACCTCTACCCCCACCTAAGAATGCCTGGCAAGAAATCACCATGGACTTCATTGAAGGACTACCACTCTCAGGTAATGCAAATGCCATTCTTGTTGTGGTCGATCGTTTGACGAAGTATGCGCATTTCATACATCTGCGCCACCCATACACTGCTGCAACTGTCGCTAAGGCATATATGGATAATGTGGTGCGTTTGCATGGAGTTCCACTTTCAATCATCTTGGATCGAGATAGGATTTTCACAAGTGCATTTTGGCGTGAGTTGATCAAGGCAGTGGGTACAAAATTGCAATATAGCACTGCCTATAATCCCCAAACCGATGGAGAGAGTGAAAGGGTGAATCAATGCCTTGAACAATACCTTCGTTGTGCAGTCCAAGATCAACCCAAGACTTGGCGTCGTTGGCTAGCAATGGCGGAGTTTTGGTACAACACCAGTTACCACACAACAATTGGTTGTTCTCCATTTAAAGCACTTTATCGAACCGAGCCCAATTTCGGTGGTTTGCCTAACATAGCTGTGGCGGAAAGTTTTCCAGCAGAAGCAGAAATTTTGGACTATGAGCAACATACGGAGTTCTTGCATGACAAATTGTCCCAGGCTCAAGCTCGTATGAAGCGGCAAGCAGACAAGAACCGTACTGAGAGACATTTTGCTGTTGGTGAGCAAGTTTTGCTGAAACTACAGAAGTATGCTCAACATTCAGTGGTCAATAGACCCTACCCAAAGCTGTCTTACAAGTATTTTGGCCCTTATACGGTACTGGAACGCATTGGGGCTGTCGCATACAAATTGCAACTGCCTCCTGCAGCTCAGGTACATCTAGTATTCCATGTATCTCAGTTGAAACCTTTCACTGCCAGCTATACCCCGGTCTTTCATGATATTCCTCTTGTCCCGGATTTACTGACATCAACTATGGAGCTGGAAAGCATTTTGGACCGCCGCATTGTTCGTGATGGTTACACCGCAGCAACTCAAATTCTGGTGAAATGGAGTGGTCTCGAAGCAGAGCAAGCCACTTGGGAGGATTACTACTTACTGAAGCAAAGATTTCCGGATGTTGCCATTTGGGATGGCGATCAATCTCAAGGAGGGAAGCATGTCACACCTCCTACACCTGATCAGGCGTCGGTGGACAAAGAGTCACCAAGTCAGGGCTTGGTGCATGAAGAGGGGACCACAAGTCAATGAAGCTTTGGACCTGCGTGATGGACAAGTTGATCAGCTCTGTGAGCTCAGTGCTGTGGACCGGGGGGGGGAGGGGGGCAGCTGTAAGCGTGAGTGTGTGCGTTTAAGAGGGGGCCCGATACCCTGTGGGGATGGTGTGTTGTAAACTGAACTCTGAACCTCTCCTCTCACCTTCGTCTGAAATCCCATCCCAATTCGTCCTCTCACCCCTTGATCTGTTTCCTCATCCCCTTGCCTGCTGCTTGAAATTTGTGGTGCCCGTTCCAATCATAGTTCGGGATACCACATCGTCCCCATCGTCATCCCATCCAGCGGCACTAATCGACCTTCCGTGCTAGAGCTCCGTCTTCCTGCACGCATGTGAGCATGTGTGGTTCATGGATGGATACTTGCTCGATGTACCATGTGTAATTGATGGACGTATTGTAAGGATCTGTTGGTTCACACATGTATGTATGTACTAGAAGTAAAAAGGCGCGCGTTGCTTCGCCCGACCATATTGAAGAGATAACTATTTGAGAAACTTTAAATACTACCAAATTTTCATAAATTTAAATGATTCTTTACAGTGTCCAAATTTGGATGGTTGTTTAGAAATTGGACATGTCCAAAAAGGAAACAACAAAAATACTTTTCTTTGGGACTCCATTTTATTAACGACGTTTCCTGTACGATGCTCGTACGATCCAAACGTGGCTAAATCTGTTAGCTTAATCCCTCGTCTGCCTCACATATGAAGGGCACCGATGCATGTCTCGGGCATGTGCGAGCAAGCGTCGTACGTATAGCAGTCCTCGAGCAAATAACACCTTCAGCTTTCTGGCTTTCAAATACTGTGTCCGGTTAGTTGTCACATTAGCTCGCTTGCCTTGCCCATCATCTGGCAAAATTATCTCCAACATAGTAGCATGCAATCTTGATAGGCAGGTCTCCAATGGCTTGCTATAATTTTTTTTTATGTACCTCTCACTAGTAGAAAAACACCCTTTCGGACGCTGCCGAATTTGCATTCGGCCCGGTTGACTGATAAACCGGGACCAATGCCTGGCATTGGTCCCGGTTCGGGGGCCCGTGGAGCATTGGTCCCGGTTCGGTTGGGGGCATTCGTCCCGGTTCGTGGCACGAACCGGGACCAAAGCTTCACGGAGGATTTGGTCCCGGTTGGTGCCACGAACCGGGACGAATGCCCGAGCTTTGGTCCCGGTTCGTGCCACGAACCGAGACGAATGCCCCTCCCCTGCCTATATAACGTAACCCCACCCCCGTCTTCTTCTCTACTCTGTTATTTTTTTTGCTCGGATTGGTGGGAAGTGGGTGCTAGTTTTTATTTCCTTTGCCACGCACAAGATGTGTTCGATGAAATGCCCGAGCCACACTTAAGTTCACACAAAATGATATCCTCGACCGAGGTTAGCAACTTTATCCTTCTCATCTATAATTGATACAGAAATATTGCATGTGTCGATGTACGGTGGTCATTTCAGTATTCAATATGTTATTCTAATTGTATTTGATAAACTTAATTATATGATATGCAGATGGATGAACGGCAGCGATGGATGTACGGCGACCGACGCAGTTCTGATTTTATTACAGGCCTGCATAAATTTATCCATGTGGCTGAGGCAAACAAATATGATGGTTTTATACCTTGTCCATGTGTGGACTGTCGGAACGTTAAGGAGCACTCTTCGTCGAGAACCATTCAAGGCCACCTGCTTCGGAGAGGTTTCATGCCCAGCTATAATTGTTGGACCAAGCACGGAGAAAGAGGGGTTATGATGGAAGACGATGAAGAAGAAAATGATGATGAGAACTATCGTATGTTCTCTGAAGAATACGGTGATACTGCGATGGAAGACAATGAAGAAGAAGGTGGTGAAGAACAACGGACGCCAGATGAGCATGCTGATGGTCTTGGTCGGGTCATTTCCGATGTACAACGAGAATGCGATACAGAAAAGGAGAAGCTGAAGTTGGAGGCCATGCTAGAGGATCACAAAAAGTTGTTGTACCCAAATTGCGAAGATGGCAGCACAAAGCTCGGTACCACACTGGAATTGCTGAAATGGAAGGCAGAGACTGGTTTATCTGACAAGGGATTTGAAAAGTTACTGAAAATAATGAAGCCGAAGCTTCCAAAGGATAACGAACTGCCCGAGACTACGTACGAAGCAAAGAAGGCTATCTGCCCTCTAGGATTAGATGTGCAGAAGATACATGCATGCATCAATGACTGCATCCTTTACCGCGGTGAGGAGTATGAGAATTTGGATGCATGTCCGGTATGCAATGCACTGCGATACAAGATCAGACAAGATGATCCTGGTGATGTTGAGGGCGATGACGAGCCCGTCAGGAAGAAGATTCCTGCTAAGGTTATGTGGTATGCTCCTATAATACCACGGTTGAAACGTCTGTTCAGAAACAAAGAGCATGCCATGTTGTTGCGATGGCACAAAGAAGAGCGTAAGAAAGACGGGAAGTTGAGACACCCCGCCGATGGGTCTCAATGGAGAAAAATCGAGAGAGAGTTCCCGGACTTTGCAGGTGAAGCAAGGAACTTATGGTTTGGTCTAAGTACAGACGGCATGAATCCTTTTGGGGAGCAGAGCTGCAGTCACAGCACCTGGCCCGTGACTCTATGTATCTACAACCTTCCTCCTTGGTTGTGCATGAAGCGGAAGTTCATTATGATGCCAGTTCTCATCCAAGGCCCGAAGCAACCCGGCAACGACATTGATGTGTACCTAAGGCCATTAGTTGATGAACTTTTGCAGTTGTGGGCCATACCAGGTGTACGTGTGTGGGATGAGCACAAACAGATGGAATTTGACCTACGAGCGTTGCTGTTCGTAACCATCAATGATTGGCCTGCTCTTAGTAACATTTCAGGACAGTCAAACAAGGGATACAACGCATGCACGCACTGTTTAGATAAGACTAAAGGTACATATTTGGAAAAATGTAAGAAGGTCGTGTACCTGGGGTGTCGTCAATTTCTTCCAGGCAGTCACCCCGTAAGAAAGAAAGGCAAGCATTTCAATGGTGAGGCAGATCACCGGAAGAAGCCTAAGCTCCCTGATGGTGATGTTATATTTGGTATGGTCAAGGACATAGAAGTAATCTTTGGAAAGGGTCCTGGCGGTCATTCTGTTCCGAAAGACGTCGCTACCGGACACGCGCCCATGTGGAAGAAGAAATCTATATTTTGGGAGCTACCCTATTGGAAAGTCCTAGAGGTCCGGTCTTCAATCGACGTGATGCACGTGACAAAGAATATTTGCGTAAACCTGCTAGGCTTCCTCGGCGTGTATGGGAAGACAAAAGATACACCGGAAGCAAGGGAGGACCAGCAGCGTATGAAAGACCCAAACAACAAGCATACAGATAAAGGGCGTCATTACTTAAGCAGCTACGCTCTTACGAAAGCAGAGAAGGAAATATTTTTTGAGTGCCTGAGCAGTATCAAGGTCCCGGCTGGCTTCTCGTCAAATATAAAGGGAATAATAAATATGGCAGATAAAAAATTCCAAAACCTGAAGTCTCATGATTGCCACGTGATTATGACGCAGTTGCTTCCGATTGCATTGAGGGGGCTTCTATCGGAAAATGTTCGAGTACCCATTGTGAAGTTATGTGCATTTCTCAATGCAATATCTCAGAAGGTAATCGATCCAGAAAGTCTGACAAGGTTACAGAAGGATGTGGCCCAATGTCTTGTTAGTTTTGAGTTGGTGTTCCCCCCATCATTTTTCAATATTATGACGCATCTCCTGGTTCACCTAGTCGACGAGATTGCAATTCTCGGTCCTGTATTTCTACACAATATGTTCCCTTTCGAGAGGTTCATGGGAGTCTTGAAGAAATATGTTCATAACCGTGCTAGGCCAGAAGGAAGCATCTCCAAAGGCTATGGAACAGAGGAGGTCATTGAGTTTTGTGTTGACTTTATTCCTGACATTAAGTCGATTGGTCTTCCTGAATCGCGGCATGAGGGGAGACTTAGTGGAAAAGGCACGCTAGGAAAGAAAGCAATGATATGTAGGGACGGGCATTCTTTCACTCAAGCACACTACACAGTTCTACAAAGTTCCACCTTCGTGGCTCCGTATATCGAGGTACACAAGAATAGTGTACGCTCGAAAAACCCAGGGAAGCCTGACTCCTGGATTAAACAAAAACACATGGAGACTTTCGGCAGTTGGTTGCGATTACATCTCATGAATGACACCGATGTTGGAGATCAACTCTACTTATTGGCCGCGTCACCATCTTCGACTGTATTGACTTTCCAAGGGTACGAGATAAATGGGAATACATTTTACACGATTGCCCAAGATAAAAAGAGTACCAACCAAAACAGTGGTGTTCGCTTTGATGCAACAGACGAGAATGGACAAAAGGACACATACTATGGTTACATAGAGGAGATATGGGAACTTGACTATGGACCTACTTTTAAGGTCCCTTTGTTTCGGTGCAGTTGGGTCAACATGAATGGAGAAGGGGTAAAGGTAGACCAGCTGTACGGAATGACAACAGTGGATCTCAAGAATCTTGCGTACAGAGACGAACCATTCGTCCTAGCCAATGATGTGGCTCAGGTTTTCTATGTGAAGGACATGAGCTCCAGACCGAAAAAAAGAAAAGATAAGGAAACAAATACAGCACACGATGAGCCAAAGCGTCACATAGTTCTTTCAGGAAAAAGAAACATCGTGGGAGTCGAGGACAAGACAGACATGTCAGCAGACTATAATAAGTTTGATGAAATTCCGCCATTCACAGTGAAAACTGACCCAAGCATCCCGTTACATAATGAAGAAACTCCATGGTTACGGCCGAAGAAGCGATCATAGAGATCATGTCAAATGCATGAGTGTTCTCAAAAACTTTTTATGTATGAGTGTTGTCAAATGCATTACACAATTAATATATGTATGATCGAGTGTTCCCAAATGCATTAAACCTTTTATGTAATTTGTATTCGGTCTTTAGTCCCGGTTGGTATTTATAGCTAAAAGATCAGGGGAAATCTTCATCTTTAGTCCCGGTTGGTAGCTGGAACCGGGAAAAAAAGGAGCGTTGATATGTGTGCCTTATCTTCTGCTTGAGATCCAACAGCTTCACAAGGACTCGAAAGAAACACACTCTGATCCAACGGCTCACAAGCCCTTTAATAATTAATGTATTAAACCTTTTATCAAATCCACACGGTTTCCCCGTCATACAGCCCAACGGTGGCTCGTGAGTGCCTGCATATCAAATGCACCGTTGGGCTGTATGACGGGAATCCGAATGATTTGCATATAGGGTCATGTGGCTGATCCAACACTGGTTTTGCCCATCCGGAAGCTTGCGCATCCGTCTCGCGTCGTCGTGAGCAGCAAATCGACCTTCGATCCAAACAGCCCCAAAACATCTCTGATGATCTAACGACCGTCCCAAAAAGTGTTGGGAATGTTGTAGATCATCAGAGAGCCTTGGAGCTGCTTGGATCCGACCGAGGGGCATGGCTACCACTTCCACCACCACCACTCCCACCTCCTCGGCAATTCATCATTGTGTCACCCTAATCCAGTGGTTGGATTCAACCTACCCGAGGGCTTGTGTTAGGGAACATGCCAGCGGGTAGGCTAAATCCAACCATTGGGTTCGGTGGCAAAGGTAGACGCTCGTTGTGTGCCGTTTCGCTGCAGGGACGTCGCTATTTATAGGCGTGTGCTTCTGATCCAACGGCTCACAAGCGCTCTAAAGAAACACACCCCTGATCCAACGGCTCACAAGCGCTTGAAAGAAACACACGATCCGTGTGCTTCTTTAGTCCCGGTTGGTAACACGAACCGGGACCAAAGGCCCTGATCCAACAGCTCACAAGCGCTCGAAGGAAACACACGATCCGTGTGCTTCTGATCCAACGGCTCACAAGCGCTCTAAAGAAACACACCCCTGATCCAACGGCTCACAAGCGCTTGAAAGAAACACACGATCCGTGTGCTTCTTTAGTCCCGGTTGGTAACACGAACCGGGACCAAAGGCCCTGATCCAACAGCTCACAAGCGCTTGAAAGAAACACACGATCCGTGTGCTTCTGATCCAACGGCTCACAAGCGCTCTAAAGAAACACACCCCTGATCCAACGGCTCACAAGCGCTTGAAAGAAACACACGATCCGTGTGCTTCTTTAGTCCCGGTTGGTAACACGAACCGGTACTAAAGGCCCTGATCCAACAGCTCACAAGCGCTTGAAAGAAACACACGATCCGTGTGCACACGATCCAACAGCTCACAAGCACTCGAAAGAAACACAACTCTGATCCAACGGCTCACAAGCGCTCGAAGGAAACACACGATCCGTGTGCTTCTTCCACCGCTTTCCGCCTTCGTCTTCCCGCAATTTCTCACTATATATATCACATCTAAACTCATATCTGCAACCTCATCACTCTTCCATGGCTTCCACCGTACTAACCTACCGTCAGGCGGAGGAGCTTTCCGCCTCGAACTACCCCTGCCCGCCCGGCTACCGCGTCCCCGCCGGCTGGAGGCTGAGCGCCGGAGGCGTGCCGGTCCCTCCTGTCCCTCAAGGTGTGGCGCGCCGGGCGGCCATCACGAACCACTACTACCTCGAGCTCACACCGGAGCAGCGGATGGATCCGGGCTGGCATCCCGACTACCGCCCGACTTGGGAAGCCTTCTTCATCAATCGGCGTGAGAGGGCGCTCGCCAGGTACGAGGGGGATGGCCCTCCTCCTTCGGACTTCAACGAGGCCGGCCGTCAGCTGTGGTGGGCTGGCCGGACTCTCCAGGGCGTTATGAACTACATCATGGCTGGCGATAACCCCCGCCTACGCTACCCTAACATGCAGTCCGGGGGTGCTCACCCGTCGAGGTTCGAGCCACGAGCGCCGTATGAGTACGATGACAGCGACGACGACGATGACGGCGACTACGAGTACGAGTATTATAGGCCTAGGCAGGAGTATGACTAAGATTGTTAGGACAACTGATCCACTGTTGTCATTCTGTACCGTATCAAATACACCGTCGAAGTTAGTTTCAGAGTATGTGATCACCATTGCAGTTCTCTTTTATGTGATCATAGTTTAGGTTACTACTTGCTTTTGAAAACTTGCGACCTAAACTATCGACTTCCGGATATGTATGTGATATTCATGCATATGTATGCAAAATATTTGGGATCCACTGTTGTCATTCTGTACCGTATCCGGTCGATTACCTGAAGGATCCACTGTTGCCATTATGTACTGTTTAGTGACATATGAATTAAATCAATAGATATGAATTAATTCAATAGATATAAATTAATTCAATAGATATAAATTAAATAAATAGATAGATTACATTTTTATCAACAATTTGATATATTATTTGCATTTTTCTGATAAACAGATCAAAAGATATTGAATTTATAAGTTCAATGAATTAATTAAGTTCACATTCCAAAAAATTTACTTAAATGAATTCACCTCTAATCTTAAAAAAATGACAAAATGGTTAATAGTTTGTATAGATAGAATAATTATTATAGAAAACAGAAAATGGTTTTGAATTATTTATTCAAATTTAAACACTTTTCATGTTGAAAGTCTTTTCAAATTCGAAACCATTTGAAATTCATATTCAAACACCTTAATAAGAATAAAAAAGGCGGGAACAACATTCAGAACTGAAAAGTTTGAAATAAAATTGAATTTTCAGGGCATTGGTCCCGGTTCATGCCACGAACCGGGACCAAAGGGTATTTTCGCGCGCCTTTTCGGTGCCGGACCTTTCGTCCCGGTTGGTGCCACCAACCGGGACGAAAGGTTAGGCCTTTGGTCCCGGTTGGTGCCACCAACCGGACCTAAAGACCCTTTCGTCCCGGTTGGTGGCACCAACCGGGACGAAAGGTCTTTGCCTTTTAAATCTGGCCGCCTCTTCTTCTCCCCCAACTGCTTCTCATTTTCGCTAAGGACCAGCGCGCGAACCGACCCGACGCCGTCAGGCTGCCCAAATCCGCCGCCGGCCTCCACGCGCCCGCCGCCGGCGGCCTCCACTCGTCGCCGGCCTCCACGCGCCGTCGGACTCCCCCTGCACCGCCCGCAACCTGCGCCGCCCTCCCCCGCCGATCCCTCCTCGTCACCGGCCAACTGCACCGCCCGCCACCTCCACGCGCCCGCCGCCGCCGACCTCCACTCGTCGCCTGCAACCTGCGCCGCCCTCCTCCGCCGAGCCCTCATCCGCCGCCCTCCTCCGCCGAGCCCTCATCCGCTGAGCCTCTCCTCCGCCGAGCCCTCCTCCTCCGGCCTCCGGTGAGCACCTCTGTTAGTTAGTTTTTTTTAATTTAGTTAGTTTTTTTAATTCAGTTAGTTAGTTCATTTTTAGTTAGTTAGTTAGTTAGTTAGTAATATAAATTATTAGTTAGTAATTTTTGTTAGTTAGTGCATTAGTAATTTTAGTTAGTTAGTTAGTTTTAGTTAGTTAGTAATTTAAATTATTAGTTAGTAATTTTTGTTAGTTAGTGCATTAGTAATTTTAGTTAGTTAGTTTTAGATTTAGTTAGTTAGTTTTAAAAATTACTAATTAGTGTAGTAAATTTAGAAGAGTTAGCAAATTTAGCAAAGTTAATTTCTTTAACAAAGTTTGGAAATTTAGCAAAGCAATGTTATTTGATGATTGTGTTAGCAAAGTTAGAAATCAAAATTAATACTCCATAATTAGTTGCAATATTGTTGTTAAGAACTATTTGTTACTCCATAGTTAGTTAGTTTTAGTTAGTAATTTAAATTAGTTAGTAGTTTAAATTAGTTAGTAATTTAAATTAGTTAGTAGTATAAATTAGGTGTGTAGTTTAGGTACATTTTTGTGTTGTTTTTGTAGTGTAGGAAATTTAGTGGTAGGTAATTTAGTGTTAGAAATTTAGTGTTAGAAATTTAGTGTTAGGAAATTTAGTGTTAGAAATTTATTAGAAATGTTATTAGAAAAATTTGCTAAGTCAATTTGGAATGATTTAGTGGTAGCTGATTTTGCTGTTTTTTATGAGCCGAAAGAAATAATGTTGTCTTCTTGGCTATTCTTAATGCAAGCCGATGATTAGAATAGTCCATTATGCTTGCAAGAAGACTGTCTACAGAACCAAGGGTAAATGCAAGAACAATGCATTTATTTCTACTTCGTTCTTGTAGGCACTCTTTTTGCTGACTAATGGCTTTGACATATGAGGCTTCAGATGTAAAACCACGTTCCCTATGCTTAGGCTTCATATTTATTTATGATTTTAGGCTTCATATTTGTATAAATAAATATTTATTTATGATTTTAGGCTTCATATTTGTATAAATAAATATTTATTTATGATTTTAGGCTTCATATTATTACTACAAGTTTTCTGAACGACACGGCAGAGACGGCTCCGAAAATAACTTTCCTATTTTGCAGAAACTATGGAACCACACGGCAGAGATGAAATTCAGGAAAATATCCTCGAGGATATAATCTGCGGCGATGATGAAACAAGTCACTTTCTGAACGACTCCGGTGAGGGGGATGAGTCTCTCAACGCCTGGAAAGAGGCCGAACTCGGCATCTCCGATGAGGGAGAAGCCGACAAGGCAGAAGCCGGCAGCTCCGGTGCAACATTGATTATTACAAACTCCGACGAGGTGCATATATATTTATATTAATTAATTTAGCCTCTGTTGTCCATATACACATATTAACGGTCTTTCTTCTTTTAGCCATCCGGATCGAGCAAATCCTCTGTGAGGACGAAACGAGGCCCAACCAAAAAGTTGCAGGACAATGTCCGCTACAGGATCGAAGAAGTCGCTGCAGACGGCGAACCCATTGCTCCAATTGATGTTAGACAAAAATTTGTGAAGCAATGCGGTGTTATTGTTAGGGACTACGTCCCGATCACCATCCGAGAATGGAATAAGCCAAGGGATCCTAAAGTTAGCTATATCGGCCCCGAAGGCAAAAGACGCCTTTTTCAAAAGGTCATGGTTAATTTCACATTGCCGTTGCCAGAGGTGGATCCAGAGGAGGGGGAGCCAGATGAGGAGGAGATGGATGCCCGAAAAAAAGCTCTAGTAGATAAAGTCAAGGCGTGGGCTCTTAAGAAGATGGCCGAGCTATTCAACAAATTTAAGAAAAGATTGGTCACCGACTATATCTTGAAAGATAAAACTCCGGATTTCGATCACGGGTATGAGAAGATAAGAGACTACTGGGAAGATTTTGTGAATTACAAGAAATCAGAGGAAGCTCAGTTAAAGTCTGCAGTAAACAAGGCAAATGCTGCTAAAAAGAAGTACCACCATACTATGGGGGCTGCTGGCTACGCCTGTTCCATGCCTAAGTGGGACAAACTTGAGGCCGACCTGCTGGCTAAAGGGATCGTTCCAGAGCCTATAAAAGAAGGATGGACCGAACGGACAAGAAATTGGTTTTACGGGCATGGGGGCACATTGGACGCAGAAGGAAAGTGCATATATACCAGAAGACACAAGGATAATCCCCTACTACCCATCGAAGAAATTAGGAAAGCATACAAGGATGTTGAAGAGGGACGGTTCCGTCCCGATAGAGAGGTTGACGAGCTTTCACGCGCCCTTGGGAATAAAGAACATGATGGACGAACACGAGGCACCAAAGGCTCCAAGCCGTGGAAACATGGGTTTCCCGTGGAAAGGAAAATATTTCCCGATAAAAGTCATCAGAGGAGAAAGGAAAGGGAGGCAAGGGAAGCAATCGCTGCTGCAGACCGGCTGCGTAATATAGAAGAAACAATTAAGCGGCAGCAGGATCAAATGAAGCGGCAGCAGGATCAAATTAACGAACTTAGCCAGCAAGGCACTGCCGGCCTATCTCAGCAGCACGTTGTAGAAGCTGCAGTCGATGCTACCGACCCATCATATCGGAAAAGCAGCGTGGCTTCGAGCATGGTCCCGGCACGTGATGATGATGCACTGACGACGGATGCTCTTCGTCGCTACCCAGTGGATGATATCACGGAGAGCACACCTTGTGAGCTACATGTGAAAGTGTTCAACATAACCATGAAGGTGGCGGTCGGCTATGCCGTACCAATTGGACCTACACCAACTTTCCATTGCTCCCCGGTTCCTCATGGCTACGCTATTGTCGGGGTCGATGAAGTTAGTAAAGGATTTGAGGAGCTGAAGCTGGAACACCCTGCAGGTGAAGATGGGGAGGTGGTTGAACTTGGAGAAGCCAAGAAAGGGACTATTCTATGGCCAAAGGAATTCATCGTGCTTCCAAACTGGCCGCCTCCGCCGCCTCACCACTCTCCACCGCCGCCGCCTCACCACTCTCCACCGCCTCCGCCGCCTCACCACTCTCCACCGCCTCAGGCGCCGTCTCCGCCGCCTCACCACTCTCCACCGCCGCCGCCTCAGGCGCCGTCTCCGCCGCCTCACCAGTCTCCAGAGCAGCCGTCTTCGCCGCCGCGTCAGTCGTCTCCGCCGCCGCGTAAGTCTTCTCCGGCGCCACGTGTGGGTACTCTGGGGTTTGATAAAAACCGATCACCGAAACGTTCAAGGTCACCCCTCCCAAAAGTACCTCATAAGAATCTTGCCAAGAGACCTTATGACTATACGGTGGAGGAAAATAAGGCGATCGCAAAAGGGGAAACGGATAAGTGGTTTGCTAACTTGAAGGCAAAGAAGGCGAAAGCGCCAGAGTTCCCCGACACCCCAGAAGAACATGCCGCTGTCGTGAAAATGCTGAAAAATTATGGCCCAACCCCCGCCAAAGCTGACACCAGACTATGACCGCTCTATTCTCAAGTCGGTTCGGGCAAATAAACAGCGGTCGAAGAGTATTAGTGCAAGCCGGAAGACAGTTGCCCAGCTAGGAGAACAGCAAAAACAATCGTGCCCCCCGCTCAAAGTGTTTTCCGATACCAAGGTGGGGTCGAGCAAACCTGCGGTCGGCATCGATCCTGAGTTTGTTGCAACGTACGGAGAAGCAGCCGCTGCTCACGGCTTGTCTATTGCTCAGTACTTAGACCAATTACAATTCCACGAAGAAATAGTTCCAAAATACAAATACCGGCACGGGCATCCTCTCGTCAAATCTCAGTTAGTCAAAGATCTACCAACAAAAATGCGAAGATTGCATAGTTGGTACATGGCAGCCTCAAAGAAAGGGGAAAATTGGATCTACGTGGGATATAAGAACGAGCATTACGGGCATGGAGATGACCACGTAATGATTGAATTTTGTGAATTATTTCAGTTATACCAACAAGAAGCCCTTGACAAAGCTATCATCAGCGCCTATTGTCTGTAAGTATTATTTCTGTAGTTAAGTCTCTACCTAGCTCACCTCGTTCATTGCATTTATAATCTTACTTATCACTATATTAATTATGCAGAATGAAGATTCTCCAATGCAAAAGAGGACAAATCTATGACATTGGGTTCGTTGATCCAAATACCGTTCATGAAAAAAGTCTCCTTGATTTTTACGACGAAACCGAGAATAACTTGGTAAATGCGTTACGGTTCAACGAAATCAAAAGAGAAATATTATTTCCTTACAACTTCAAGTAAGTGTTACTGTCTTCTACATATTTTATTTCGCTTAATTTCTCGATGTTAAGTGTATAATTGATGACTTATGCGTGCGCAGCTTCCACTTTATTTTGCTAATCATTATGCCTGACAAAGGAGTAGTACAAGTCATGGACTCCTTACATAAACCCCTTGAGAAGTGGGCGGACATGCAGGAATGCCTCCAGAGGTAATTTCAATCATTATGGCATTATCGGCAACTTTCCGTTCATTTACTGATAGCAAGTAATTAATATATAACTCCTTTATTCATTTTCTTTGCCGGGCAGGGCTTGGAAACGATTCACCGCCAGGGCTAGGGGTGAATGGGCGGAGAAGCTTACATTTAAACCAATAAATGTAAGTACTACTATCTAGATCCGCGCATCTCTTTGATTCTAGTTCAATACCATTACCATTCTTGATTATTATTTGATTGAACTCTGTTTCCGTAAAGTGTTTGAGCCAGGGAAGTGGGAATCATTTATGTGGATACTACGTCTGCGAGTTCATTCGTCAGACGTGCTGTGAGAAGGGCAGAATCTTAGAACAACTTCAAGTGCGTATGCAATATTCATAATCTTAGTTTATTGCCATCAATTCTGTTTACTTTCATTCATATATATTGACCCTTTTTTAATTAGATCGAACGGTTGCGGGATGGCCTTCTACCACACGATCGCATACGAGCAATTCAAGAGGAATTGCCGGATTCTTACTTGCAGAGGTCCTAGATCCGAAAGGAGAATACTACTGTAAGGTTGAAATTAAATAGTGAGAGTGTAAAAGAGATGTATATATGTAGGACGACGAATGAGATGTGTGTAATATATATATTCGTGGCGATGATGTGTAATAGTGGTTCCTCTTATTTAACTAGTAGTGGCATTTTTGTAGTTCTAAGAAATATTTAATTTAAGTTTTTTAAACATGCATGCATTTTTCATAATCAAATAGGTCTTATTTTTCTGAACATTTTGGTATTTTATTCATATTTTTATGAATTATAGAATAAGCATTATTTATTTTATAAATTTAAACAATTTTCTGAAATTTTTGGAAAAAGTAAAATCTGACGGGACAATAGTCCCGGTTCGTATTACGAACCGGGACGAAAGCCTCCGCCCCTGCTGCCTGTGGCCGGGCCACGTGCCCCCCCCCCCCCCCCCCATTCGTCCCGGTTGGTGTCCCAACCGGGACGAGCATTCGTCCCGATTGGATAGTCCCGGTTGGGGAACCGGGACCAATGGCCCAAACCAACCGGGACAAAAGGCTATTTTTCTACTAGTGACTTGTCTCTCTCCACATCGCCGAGTCTAGATTGGCGGCGCGAGTCCAGAACCCATTCGACGCGGCGATGAAGGAGATTTGCGACGGCGGCGGCGAAAGAGAGGTTTGGGGCGGCGGTGCCAAGGCAGGAGAACTTGAGGGGTCTGTGAAAATGGAGGGAAGAAATTTGAGAGGGTTTTGACGGTCGACGTGCCAATGTAAAGAGGGGGAGAATTTGGAGCCCGGCCTCTATCAATGACAAGGCGATCCCGCCTATCGGAGGGCCTGTCTGGCCACTGTCCGGCATCCTCGAGCAGGCCCCCAAGTTTGGAGGCCCTCTCGGGGGTGCCGGACATAATTTAGGTCGGTTCGGGCACTTGTGTGTGTGGGGGGGGGGGGGGTGCGGCTGATTTATTGTTCAGACTCCCAATGGACCTTTGGGGGTGCTTCGGGTCGTGCCGGTGGAGATGCTCTAGGGGAGATGCTCCTCCTCGCGATATGCCGTCGTCTCCCTCTCCATGGCCGCCCCGAACTCTTCCCTCCCCATCGTCTTAGTGTCCCGGCCTATTGTCTCCATCTCCACTGCTTCATGGGTCTGGCAGAAAGCATCTTCTAGCCATCGGCGGTGAGAGTCCACCACGCCGATGAAGCACGCCACCCTCTGGATGTTATCCTGGCACTCGACGGCAATGAGCTGCGGGCATTCTCCTCCCTCGCAGTGCTCTCGCCCAACGTCTTCATTGCGCACTCCTCCGTCATGTCGTCCACCTCTCCACGAGGACCGCACTGGCTGTGCACCTCCTTTAGACTAGCCGGTCAAAAAATACTAAGCCATTTTAATGACTCCATTTACTTTGGTGCTTTTGTATTGTCAAAAAAGAACCTTTTATATTGTCGAGAAACGAATGGCGTATTTTCTACCCGTGGAGAATCTCACGGGCTCTGATATTGTAGAAACGGCAAAATAAATGAAGCGATTTTAAATGACTTAGTTGTTTTTTACATTTCGCAGTCTCGAATAAGTCAAACTGAATGGCGTTGACTGCATGTCGAAAACCGCCATTGTGAGTGACGTATTTGGGATGCGTCAAATTTAGTTGAAAGTTTTTTTTAGGAGACATTAGTAGCTGTTAGTTAGGTAAATGGCTATTTAATTAGGACAAAAGATGAACTTTGTAGTAGTAGCCGGAAACGGCAAGGGGCACAGATATGCATACGGGCAAAGCATGCACGCCTACACCAGATCGTCCACCTGCAGCTGCAGAGCGATGGACGCAGATGAGCACACGCGATATGATCGCTGGACGTGGACGAACATGCGCGCAGCAGGTACGCCTGTGGAGCCCGCACGTACTAACACGTACATGAACACGACCAGCCATCCCATAGGACAGGATCAATAATGATTGATGGTTCAAAGCCATATCACGTCAAGAATTTCTAGCAAGTCTCCATTTTGACAAAAAGGGATTGCATTCAGTGAAACAAGCTTACAAATTCATTGCAGTGCCAAGTTGATGAACATGTAAGAAATGGTGGACGAACTAGTTGGACAATGAAGGAGATGAGCGATGGCGCCGTATTTGGAAAATCACATGCCCGCGCCGACGATTAAAATGTTTACTTGGCGGCTGGCTCATATATAATGATCTGGCTCTTAGACCAAACCTGATGAAAATGGGGGACAGTGCTAAATGTATCTTCTGTAACATGTGTGCAGTGCAGTGACGAGGAAGGGGCCGGCACATATGTAACATATCTTCTGTAACATATGCAAAACTCTTTAATTAATAAAGTTTCCTTTATCAGAAAAAAATGTGACGAGGAAGGGGCTGGCACACATGTTCATTAATTAAATCCAAATATGTGAAGGAGGTCTGGAGCAGCTGCGTCGAACTCTTGCCGGGGTTCGTCATCCGTGGATCATGCTCTTTTTTCTTTTGAGGGAAAGCATTCAGCTTTATTACGAAAACATGGGTGAATCACCCACCACAACTTCAACCACAATGGCTGGTACATCATCTTCCCAAGTTATAAACTCTTGGGCAACTCTTGCCTAGAATAGCAAGTTCATGAGCTGCTCTGTTTGCAGAACGTTGACAGGCTGCTACTTCGCTCAAAGAAAACCAAATGCAAAGCTGGATCTTCATGTCATCTATTGATGCGGCAAGCTAGGAGGCATCTTGACCTTGTCGATTGATTGCAAGGGCCAAGTTCAGAATCAGTTTCAAAGACTGCCCGGATCACACCAAGGTTAGTAGCCATATCGCCGGCTCGCTCCATTGCATTCAGCTCAGCATTGAAAACATCTTGTTACCTTCAGTCTTGCCTGCACTTGCCACAACGAGTTCACCATTTTGGTTCCTGACATCAACTCCCCATGTTGCATAGGTGTCACCAGGAATATATGCAGCATCGCAATTAAATTTCAGGACACCATCAGGTGGTGGTTTCCCCATCATTCGGTCAAAGCTATTTGTTTTCTTGCCCTTTCCAAATAGCTCTAGGAATTCACCAGTCTGACTGATCATGCGACGAATAATAGCATCAGAGGAGTCCGGTAATTCTCCTTCACATAGCCTGTCGCGGTTGTTTTGCCACCATCCTATCAGAATCCGAACCCGAGATCGTTCCGGCAAAATCCAAAGCGAGTCCATGGTTTGAGCCACACTATCCAGGTTTTCCAGCTTGATTCTGATATCCTCCATGTCACTCAGGCGCCACACTTCTTTCATGATACATGTCAAACATATTTATATTTTTTTATTAATCCATGCTAGTTTAGTGATGTTGTCACATGTTTCTACTATCTTATTATATCATTTTGAGGCATTTTATTGGACTAATCTATTGACAAGATGCCCAGTGCCAGTTTCCTGCTTTCGTGTTGTTTTTGTTGCAAAAAGTTACTTCTGGAAATATTCTCAGAATTGGATGAAAATTTACGACGATATTTTATTGAAGAAATAAGGACCGGAGCCGGAAGGACGACCCTAGGAGGGACCCACAGCCCAAGGGCGGGTCCCACCCGCGGGTGAGAGGGGGGCCGCGGACCAAGGCCGCCTGTGCCCCTCGGGCACCCTCTCGGCCGCCTTCGACACCTATATTACCCCGTGACGGAAAAACCCTAAACCCTGAAGGATTTTCCCAAATACGATACAGAGCTCCGCCACCATCGCAGACAAGTTTCGGGGTCAGATTGTTCCTGTTCCGGCACACTGTGGGGACGGGGATCGGCCCCCGGAGCCATCTTCATCGCCATTGTTGTCTCCGGGATGTGTTGTGAGTAGTTCCCCCATGGACTACGGGTCATGGCAGTAACTAGTTGGTAGTCTCTCTCCCTTGTGCATCCATGTTTATGATCTTTGTGAGCTGCCTATCATGATCAAGATCGACTATTGTAATGCTATATGATGTGTTTGCAGAGATCCGATGGATTATGAAGTTATGATCAGATTGTGCATGGTTTTTATATGTTAATTTATGTTCTTGCATGCTCTCCGATCTAAATGGTTAATGGAATCCCAAATTAGGGTTTGCTGTATGTTGATAGATCTAATGGTTGGGTTTGCCGGAGTGAAAGAAACCTAAAACCCCGAGTTAGATCTTGAGATGTATGGGATGAAGGAGGACCTTTTATGTTTGTTAATGCTATGGTTGGGTTTTTCCTTAATGAATGTTTAGTAGTTGCGGATGCTCGCTAACATTCTAATCATATAGATGTGTAATCACTAGTTGTGAGAGCTCGTGCGCTGTGGCCTCTCCCACTTATAAGTTGCAGTCCTTTTATGCATTAACTGTTTAGATCTCCAAGAGGGAGTACTTATTCAAGATGGTGGGTTCATGCCCCTTTTTGTTCCTGGGAACGAGTGACAGAAACGTCTAAGGGCGAGGGTGTGCTGTTGCTACTAAGGGTAAAGCAGCGGTGTTAAAGTCTATTTTGATGTTTAATATTGCTTACTTCATGCGCTTTACTTAATGCAAATGTATGTTACTTGCAACTTAATACCGATGGGTGATGATAACCCACAAGTGTAGGAGATCGCAATAGTCTTTGCGGGTAGTATAACTCTAATTTATTGATTCGACACAAGGGGAGCCAAAGAATATTTATAAGCCTTAGCAGTTGAGTTGTCAATTCAACCACACCTGAAAAGGATCTCACTCACAGCGATTTATTACTGCAACAGTGATTTGATAGCAGTAGTAAAATAGTAACAGCAGTGATAAAATAAAGGTAGCAATGGTGACAGGTCAGCGACAGTAACGAATGTAAATAGCAGGATTAAAACAACGTAGACACAGGGACAGATGAAAGGGCATTGCATGAATAAGATAGCTCATTCATGGCCTTTAACTCAGCAACAGCACCAAAGAACACTTGATGGCAAGGCGCCAGAAAAACAGGCGTAGTTGATGGTGAAGTTACCTGCGTTAAAAAACAATGTTTAGGTTGAGACTCCAAGTGCAGATTGTATAGTATAGGAAAGACGGTTTTCCCCAAGAGGGATGACTCGAGGGTTTATATCGAACTCTCGGGGAATCAGTAGTCAAAGGTTTATCTTCTTATCCTTCCCTTGAGAACCTACAAACAAAGTAAATTGTTTTGTGCCCTCAACCTCACCAAGTGGTTGTCAAGCACAAGGTGTGAGAATAATATCAAAATAAAACAAATGAAAAACAATAAATAAATATGCAATGGTGGTAAATAAATATTCAAGGATGGTGAAAACAATGATGGATGATATTTTTGGGGTTTTTATATGTGAATGCAAGAAGTAAAAGTATTTTTGTATTTTCTGATTTTAAAATGGCTGAATGTAGATGATGCTTAAAAGTGGTTGGAAAGTTGTTTCTTATGATTAAAAATGGACCGGGGTTCATGGTTTCACAAATGCACTCTCTCTTTTAATATTGTGGTGGACAATGGAACATAGGAATTGACATATGAGATTGCAACACAAAGTTTTATGACAAGTTACTAATTATATGGGCATCACGTCCTAACATAGAGATCTTTTGGTTATTAATCTCTCTTATACTCCACTAAGATGCGAACTAAATCATAACACCTTAGTATTAAGATAAATCAGTGCATAGCTTTAATCTTATGACATGAAGTGAAAATAAGAACATGCTAGATCTAGTCATGAGAAGTGGCAATGGTCAACCCACATCTCTGGTAGCATGGTAATCCCTAGTGAGGTAACAAAGTAAGGTTGGAATACCCAAGTGGATCGCGGAACTTCTCTCACTTTCACCGCACTAGCCACCCCCTCATTACTCCAACTAATGCACACGTTCCCCCACACATGCTCTCATAAACAATCTTGATCAAAATAAGTAGACAAGAACGGGGTACATAATATGCATCTACTTCATAACTGAAACAAAACAATTGCAATCTTCAAACATATATTAACTCATAGAGAGATCCACCACATAGGAATTACATAGATGACCGTAATCACGTTCGGCTGCTCATACGACGCTAATTAGTGAAGCTCAAGAGAGAGGAGAGATACATAAGTTACTTCCACAAACCCATAGTCCAGGGGTGGACTACTCACACTACCATTATAAGACAAAAAATGCACTACACATGTAGTTCATTCGCCAACGGAGACGGGCACTTGGGGTGGCAGGGTCGACAATTCGCCTGGCACTCCTTCATCGTAGGCCAACAAGGAACGTTCTGCGTCGTGAGGCAACAGACGCAGTTCTCATTCCAGGCTTCACCTTTGGTCTTGCAATCTCTAGGAGCACACATTATCAGGTTAACCTTGCTCTCATCTGTTAAGGTGTCCATGGTAGTAGCAGCATCAACTGTATTCGAGCTACCATCTTGGTAGCTTTGCATTGCCTCGGGAAGACCTATTACAAGAAACATTATGTGTGTCAGCTTAAAACTAATACACCGCCATATATATACATGTCATATAACCAGTGGCAAGAATTTATACAACATAACGAACCTATGTAACTATTATTTTTTCGATGAAAATGCAGTCGGAGCTGCTTTTCATTGTTTTAGAAGAAGAGTACAAGATGTACAAAGAGCAAAATAGAAAAAACTAAGCTAGACAGCTAGAGAGCCCGAAACTTTCGTGGCCCCTCAAAACGCTAGACAACCACATCAGGTCTATGTAGCAGCAGGTCTGTTCTAGGCCTCCATGCATCACGCCAATACAGTCGGAGCTACTATCTAACTATCTAACTACCGGAAAGTGGTTTTTGCTCCTGAGTTCCAATGCTCCCGCTACTTTAAAAAATCAAAAAATATATTTAGAAGTTTCAAAAAAAAAACTGAAACAAATCGTGCATGTTCTTAAGGATGTATACTACATGGGTGCAAACTCTCAGTGTAAAAATATTTACATTGTAGTCTACGAAAAAATGACAAAATTTGGAGAGTTGAAACTATGCAATATTAACTATAATCAGATATGGAAATTTGTCATTTTTGTGTAGACCGTAAGACAAAGTATTTCGCATTGTGATTTTGTCTATAGGATATATCATCTAGAACATGCATGATTTTTGTTAGATTTTTTGAAACTTTGAAATATATTTTCAAAAAAAAAATCAAGTACCAGGAGCACCGGAGCTCGGGTGTAAAAAATCTCTACCCACTAATAACTACTCGCAAGAAACAACTATTTAACTGAAAGGGCAGTACAGGACAACACTTACACTGTCCAACCACTACGAGCCATCCGATGAACAAGACAGTGATCGCGCACGCCTGCCAGCTCCTCTTCATATTTTGACGTCCACCTTTTGACCGATCGATCTAATGAACCAGAAACATACGTATAGCGGTATGGGAGTCAGATTGCAAAGTGTGTCAAGCAATATGAACAGAACCCCCGCTCACCTCAAAAATTTATAGGCGGAAGGCAGGCCCAACACGCGAGATATTCTGTGATTACATTTCACAGATCTCACAGTTATGGCAGTCGAATGATGACTAAGATATGTCCCTGATATTTTGACGGAATCTTCTTGAATTATGGATGCATTCAATCGGCAGGATTTTAGGTATACGCTGAGGATCAGGTAATCTCAACGATTGCTCACCTACCATAGCATAACACTAGTAGGCCTCGGCACGGCGGCACGCCGCGCCCGTAGGGGGATTTTGAGGTTAAATTCGGAGAACATTAGATTTATTTTAAGATAACTATATATGTTAAAATGATAAAATATGATTACTGAAGATGTAAGTGCCAATTATGTGAGCTGAACTCTTCTATCAGCTATCATTTGAGTTATTTTTTTTATTACCGCACCCGATACAACAACAATTTTTACGTTGTTTCTAGCAGTGGATCTAGATAGTGCGACGTACGATTTTGATTACGTTGCAAATATCATGATCATGTAATATATAAATTGTTTATTATTACTCTGTATATAACATCCTTCTGTAATCATCCATTTCTAATCAATCCAATATAGGTTATATATATTTCATGCAAAATTTCATCGTCCAATCATCATAGGAAAAAATATAAGCATCCAAATATAGCATCATCATATGTGCGGTCAATGATTAATAAGCCTTTATTCATTAGTTGTACTACTAAACGAATGGATATACTCCTGGAGTAAATTATTTTGGGCATCATATATAAATCAACCTGATTGTGGTGCAATACTTTTATACAAACTTCCAAAAAAAAATCTTAGAGCCACTCCTGGACGAATGGATATACTCCTGGAGTAGAATTTGAGAGACTGGCCTCTAACTCAGGACAAGGTTTCCTAGGTCCAGAAATAAAGTGCATCTTATAGCCAAACTTCAGTACAGGAATTTGATTAGGCTGAACAGAAATGGCAGGAAGCAAAAGAAAAAAGAAATAGCACCAAGAAGTTGAGGTACTATGCATCACGATGACAAATGGATGAATTACACGCCTCTCAAACATAGAGCATCTTCAATAGCTGAATGCGATTTGGGTTGATCTAATTACTTTATGAGAAATTCCTGCAATTCAATTTGTCATTTTCATAAATAAATTAAAGCTTACGCCGAGAAGACAAATAGGTTGATACTGCTGAATATGAACCACATCTCCCTCTTTTTCATTATAGGGCTATGTCACCATAATTAAGTCTGAACAGAGGCAACTCGGAGTGAACATAGTCCTCAAGTCTTTCTTCTTGTCTGGTCCCGGAAAACTTGCCTGGTCTGAGAGCCTTATTACGCTCCATGTGGGAAATACCTTCGTACACTTCATTCTCTATGAAGTCATCTGTTAGAATACTATTCTCTTCGTATATAAGTGTGGTGTATCTATCGTAGATAATTGTTTTTCCTGGGCAACGTCCTAAAAAATATCTTATATTATTAGTTTATATAAACCTTCATGTTTGCCTCACCTATCAAATCCTCTCGTTTTTTCTAGCTGGAAAATCTTTTTTATGATGTTTACCATAGTACTTTTGTGCATATATGGTCATGGCCATATAAAAAAAAACCAAGAATATTCCCTCTCTCAAGTCTCAACTCCCCGATCCCCTGTCTCTTCCAGCTCCGTCTCACTCCTCTCCCGACCCTTCTCAGGGCGTCTCCAATGTTGCAATAAGCTCGGTCATAGCGCAAAAAGTTGTCTTGTGTCCGGGTCTTACACATTGTGGCGGTCGGCATTAGGCAGAAACAACTTGTGGTCGACCATACCGATACTACCCGGCCACAAGGTATAAAATATAGTTTCATCTCTCTCTCCTCTGGCTGTAGTGGGCATGGTTGATGGCGGGAACGAGCAACGACAAGTCGTTGTGGTTGAGAACAGGAAAAAAGCCTGGCACATGGGGTCCACTTTAAATCCCAGAACGTACTTAAGCATTGGAGGATTTTCAAACTGCTATAGCGCAGCTAGTAGGTCCCAGCTTAAGACGGAGTCAAGACATAAGCATTGGAGACGCCCTCAGTTCTCACTCTCTCACCTGCACCTCCACCAAGCCTAGATCCCTTTTCTCGATCTGCTCCCATCATGGCCGAGCTCCCGGCTCTACTCTCTCTGCTCGGGGCGGCGGTGCTCTCTCTCTCTGCTCATGCGGTGACAGGAGAAAGGGGACTTGGCGACCATGCCCTCTCTGACCATTCTCATCTCTGCCATCGCTCCGGTCAGCTCCCGGCCATGCCACCCCTCACAAGCCCCCTCCTATCCCGCCTCCTCTCGGTCACGGCCGCGGCCGCCGGCGACAATGGCGCGCGCGGTGTGGAGCGGGACCGCTACCCACGCAGCACAAACGACATGGAGTCATCATCCTCAAGTGCTACAGCCTACTCGGTATGCTTTCCGGCCTCGCAAACTGATTTTGTATTTGATGGTAAACATGAATATTTCATCAAACTTACCCGAAAACGAATGGATTCGTCGACAGGCTCCACCAATTTTCGCCGATTTAGCTGTTTGCATAGGTTCATTAGGTTGTGGTGTGCTCGCCGTGCTGACTGGCTTGGAGGCATAGAGGGATATTTTTGGCAAGGGGAGTGGTGCGGACCAAACCAATGGCACGACTGTTAGGAAAGATATCGCGGGTCAGCGCGGGATTTGTGTTTTGAGAAAAAAAATCTGTTTTTTGGAAGGTGGTATGTAATCTTAATAATTATTACCAGGCGAACATTTCTCTTGGTTTATCCCACAATCTATTATATGGATCCATCCTCTATTATGTGGACAGTGCATACTTGATACTTGTACGTGAATTATGTACTATGTCGGGATTTAGATGTTCATCATTCTAATTTGTGCATCGGGCCCCATGCCATATAGGAATGGATCGACGAGTTCACCGAGAGTACACGAGAGTTATCTTTGATTAATCTGTCCTATTTCATCAGCACAGTTTTATCATGGAAACCAGACAAGCATGTGGATTATCTAGCTGATTTACCTTGTCCGCATTTTTCTTACCCGGTCACCACATAGTATATGTAATCAATCTTGTGCGCACTAAATTAGGGATATAATTATACAGATATATAGAGAAATGAAATCAGCATTTCGTCCTATGAGTACGAGGGCAGTTAGTACCTTTTAGATGGAGCAACATCAGCTGCCGTTGGGAAATAACTCGACACACTCGAATACTAAGTAGTAGTGCCCGTGCTAATACCTGGTGTAGCTTCTGAAGCTGATCCTCAGTGCATTAGTGGTTTAGTACTATCTTGTACACAGAAAACATCACCGGAGTTTTGATTCTTCTAACTTTGACAAAGAAAAATGCGGGTTTGATTCTGAAATATGCACATGGAATTAGTATTCTAAGGGTTTTCAGAGAACACATACATAAGACTTCATGAGAAAGCAAAGATGGTTGCCATAGACCCATAGTAGCTCTACAACATTGATAAAGATTGTTATCTCAAACAATACACAAGTGGGTTGCCTGATGCTTGCAAATCTGCCGAATAGTCCACTTGCAGACATATGGTAGTTAGTAGATGGAGCAACTGTAGGTGCCTTTGGGGAATGAGTTGTAACAGAAGTCAGTAGCAGTCTGCAGCTCCATACAGAATGTTGCGACATCTTCAACTTCTGCTGCTACACACTGAGGAAGTGAAATTATTTGAACTGGTTTTCTGGAGTACTTGACCTGGCTATACCTGATTATCCTGAGTACTTGCTGACTTATATCGATCAAACATTTATGCATACTTGTACTCAGTCATCGTTCTAAGTGGGCAGCTTGATTTATCAGTAGTGGTAAGAATATTATGTAGAAAAAATGTAATCGATTATTCATGTTCATTGGTTAAACCTTTTGTTCATCTTTTGTTGCTTCTGACTACTGTGAATATAAATATTGTTCAAAAGAGAGTAAAGACAGCAGTCGTAGCTATGCTTACAAGATCGCGTGAAGATCACTCTTCTTCTGATGGTACACTCACAGAAGAAGAAAAGTGGGAAAAAGAGCAAACCAACCTTGTTCTTCGTACTGGCTGGCAGAAAATTGAAACCTCACCAGATCTAATAAGGTATAATATCAAAAGTTGTCTTTCACTATGCTTATTTTGCTTTCTTATGTGGAATACTTGATTCCAGGTTTGTTTCATCTCTGTCTGGTCTTTATCATGCAGATATAGTGGCTCGGGCAGAGATAAGGAGAAAATTTATGCCCTAAAAACTTAAAAAGTTGGTGCTGATTTTCCGATAATAATCACTTCACTTGAAATGTGCATGTATGATGCAAAATTTCTTGCTTATTATGACTGGAAGTATGTTGTTGTAGATCAGGTGATTGAGTAAAATATCCGATGTATTAATATTGTCACTGTATGTTTGTCCCCTTCCCTACATATTTAGGTGTTAATTTGATAATTCTTTTTTTCAGGGGCATTTGTTGAAAAATACGAAGTGCAAATTACCGAGGGAGTTAGGATTCCAATGGAGAATAAGCTCCGTTTGACTGGGACACCTCTTCAGAATATCCTAGCAGAGATGTGGTCGCTACTGAACTTCATTTTTCCCGATATATTCTCATCCCATCAGGTTTCTTGAGTCATGGTATGTCTGCTGAACTAAAAGCTGCACCAATGCCTGCCCTTTACTTCATGTAGTTTATGTACATGCCTTTTCTGCCTTTTATTGATTATGAGCTACTTGAATCATCCAAAGTAGCTGAACCAAAGGATTATCTTTGACATGTTCCTGTTACCACCAGAGCAAACTGATAGGATTTACAGCCTCCCGAGTCGAAGATTTAGGGCATGATAGATTACACACGTGTAGTTATACCTTTTTTTTGTCCCTCACCAACAATGTTAGATCTTCCTTAATTAATTGTTGTTTCTATTCAAATTTGTCTTCCTCCATCTGCAGAATAGGACATATTACTTTACACAGAACATTATGAGTTGTAAGTGTTGCTTTCTTAGTGGCCAAGCAGTTAGAAGTCTCTACTCATCTTGCTCTGTATAATCTACCACTTCAAAAAAGGGGGTCAGTGCAAAGACGGAAATTGTTGGTGTATTAATTTCTAGAGTAAATGTTCATCTTTGGAGAAGTGAAAGTGTAAGGAAAGACTGACAACCAATAAAAGGAATCTTTGAGAGGATTGAAACTGTAATGTACTATCCATTTTATGTTCTATATTGAGATTAAACATCTTGCATGCATTGGTAAGTTGTAACTACCAGAAATGCTACTGAGAATACATTATGAAAATTAATCTTAATGAATCTTATAATACCTCCGTCCCTAATTGTAAGACGTTTTGGTAGGCCAAAATAGCCTACCAAAACGTCTTATAATTAGGGATAGAGGAAGTAATGTGTACCTCTACCTCTTCAATACGTAAAATGTTACGCCCATAGACTAAAGATTACATGAATAGACTATCTTATTCTCAAGTTTATTTACTCAACCAGAGTAATAGAACATAAATAACAGCCTACAGTTAATGAATGGAGACGTCGAATTAGAAAATTCATGTATGCATGTCAGTTTTAGTAAAATGTAATTGGATTTCTTTGTGTTTCTCAAGACAATAACAAATAATTTCCTGAACTGAAGTCTAACATAAATATTTACAATGGACTAAATTATTTGTTAGTAGAGATGTGTTTGTATTAGCAAATCAAATCTGAATATAGTATAACCATCGTGTAAAAACACAAGGGAAGTAGTCCATAAATATTCCAATAGGATACAGTCAACCTGCATGTATGAAGGTATCTGAAGTCATACGTACCTAGCTTGGATACCAAAGAATAAATTTGTCACGCACCTAACCTGCAAGAACCAACAAAGATGCATCTATCCTGATCCACCTAAATTGCAAGAACCAACAAAGATGCATCTATCCTCATCTATGCATCCTTATAATCGAAACAGCTACAATAAACTACTGAAGCTTATAATGTAAATTCAAACTATAGTGTAAGTGGACAATTGAATTATTCAGTTACATTCTAGACATCAGCATGCTTGTCTGTAAGGTTGGTCTTGCGCTCTGGCATGGACATACTATCCACCACCAGCTGCACATAAAAAACTAAGACAAAGTAATTTCAGAAAATATTCATTTGTATTGTACATTTGTACTACCATAGAAATATGGTCTTACATGGAATTGTCTAGCTCGCTCGATCACCGGGCATCTTCACGTTGGCAGGAAGAAAGATCCCGATTGATCGACGGATCTACATAAAACTTAAATGAGGGCCTCTAAAGAATACAATGTCCATTCAAAGTATAGTGTATGGATCAATTGAACTATTCAGTTACCTCCTGGACTTCTGCATGCTTGTGTCTGTGAGGTTGGTCTAGTGCTCTGTCATTAACTTACTATCCAGATCGACTGATCTACATAAAACTTAAATGAGGGCCTCTAAAGAATACAATGTCAATTCAAAGTATAGTGTAAGGATCAATTGAACTATTCAGTTACCTCCTGGACTTCAGCATGCTTGTGTCTGTGAGATTGGTCTTGTGCTCTGTCATTAACTTACTATCCACCTCTAGCTGCATATAAAGAAGTAAGACCAAGTAATTTCAGAAATTCAGCATGCTTGTGTCTCTGAGGTTAGTCTTGCACTCTGTCATTGGCTTACTATCCACCTCCAGCTGCATATAAAGAAATAAGACCAAGTAATTTCAGAAATTATTCATTTGTATTGTACTACCATAGAAATATAACCGTACATGCTTGTCTAGCCACGCAGTAGGTTTCCATTGAGCTTGCTACATGGTTATCATGTTCCCAACCCAGGAATACATCATCCCTTTTAATTATTTAGCTCACACCCCTTTATTATTGTGTTGCATCTGCTTTATCTCGTTCTCCTCCTTGTTCCATTCTTTTTCGTGGAAATAGAATTTCCGTGACGTCAGAATTAATATGTTCAATGTAGTACCTATGATGATCAGAGGATATTTCTATTTAAAGAAACTCTAAATATGCATATTTCATTCTTATATGTAGTCTAATTAAATGTTTCCACAATCTTTAAACTGCCTTGCGGCCACACAAGAACAATGAACATATCGGTTAATTTATGTACCTTGGATACTCGACTCGACAAGAACTTACAATCTCAGTTGAAGCTGAATTCCAATGAAGAAACAAATTCTCGACGAGAGGCTATAGTCCCATAGGTATGTCACTCCATGTCCATCTACCTGTGGCATTAGTTAGCTACCGAATAATTACACCAAATACACTTGTAGTTTACTATTTGAATAATATAATGGTATGGTTTTTCTGCCTTTGTTAATAATACTATGCAGAATAATAAAATATGTTTTTACTTTGAAGCAAACAAACATATTATAAATTCATATCCAACTGTGAAGTTATAAGAACATATGCAAGGGAATTTTCTTTACCTTTTATACAGATAATAGGCCTAATTAAGTTGGACCACGGCAGGCTACAATAGAAATTCAGCAAAACATATTTCTCAAAATTTAAAACAAAAAGTATTAGCATGATTCATGAAGAACCCAAGACAACGAGCAACTCAAAGAACAATCAAATATGAGTCTATGTTCATCGCAGTGAAATATATTTCTCAGGGAGGCTAATTGATAGATTCCTAACTATCGTTGTCACACTCAAATATGAACACAATCCAAACTTTGTTGTCGTCTCAGGGAGGCTAAAAAGAGCTTTGGTAATACACTGAAAATAATTGGCATCTGTCTGCCAGCTGCACCCTACAGTAGCAATGCATAGTTCTAAATCATGAACTAACATAGGGAAGCAACTCTTGCTAAACCCAAAAGCTTGCAAATAAAACTTACCAATCTCACCATCAACGGGCATACGTACTATGATCAAATCTAGGCAAACCAGAAGAAACCTGTGAATGCTTATAGCCTATAGAAGAAGATCCTGCATGCACAACCAAATAGAAATCAGATGCAGCACCACCAAAAAAAGAACAGCCCAACCAGCTGCACCCTACTGTAGCAACGAGTAGTTCTAAATCACGAACTAACATAGGGAAGCAACTCTTGCTAAACCCTAAAGCTTGCAAATAGAACTTACCAATCTCACCATCAACAGCCATACTACGATCAAATCTGGGCAAACCAGAAGAAACCTGTCCATGCACATAGCCTATGGAAGAAGATCCTGCATGCACAACCAAATAGGAATCAGATACAGCACCACCGAAAGAAGAACAGCCCAACCAGCACAAACCTCCTCCAGATTCAAGTGGCTATTTGCCAAGACGGATACTACGACGAGCAGCCGCAGATGCATCAGACCGCGCAGAGCTCGGCGGAGACTGCCTGATCACAGAACACGAAGAACACGCAAAGCACAGAGACGCGGAGCAACCAAAGAGAAAAGAAAACCAAGTAGAGTCACCGGAAGAGAACAGAATAAAAGGAATTAATTAACAAGAGGCTACGAAAAGAAGAGTACGTGGAGAGCAAGAAAACAAAGGAACAAACCAACCAAACGGATGGACAACCAGGCGGCCACGTAGGCAAACAAATAACAACCAAACAAACCAAGCACAACGTACACAGAGGGAGAAAAAACACAGGACACCCAAACCGGGGAACCGGGAACAACCAACGAGCAGAACGTCATGAGAAGAGAAGGCCACTGGTAGAACGCTGAACAGAAGAAGTAATGACGAGAAGAAGGGAGTAAGAGGAACACCGGCTAACGGAGGGAAGGCACTTAAAACAAAAACGAGCACCAAGACAAAAAGAGGAGGGCCTGCACAACGGGTCCACATGCTTCTCCAATTGGAGGAAGCCACGCCAGGCCACCCAAGAGCACGTGGCGCACCAGCATAGATCGACGAGGAGCCTTCAGCTGAAATCGCAGGGATCCCATGACCTTTATTATAGTAGTGTATGCGATGTGGACTGCTCTACAAGGATCTCACCCCCGGAGAACGCTCCCTGTGTCGCTTGGGCCATTGGGCGGAACGCGGAGGTGAATGTGATTTTTCTGATTGATTGAGGGCTATTCGTGGCACCATCTTTTATGTCTGAGGATTTGTGGCCTCTTTCTGTATACAACACTTCATTTCTCGTGGAAACGAAACTAGCGTAAGGTCCCGCTTGGTTCGGCGTGTTACGGCCAGAAATGGCCGGTAAAAATTCACGGGCCTCGGGATGTCCGTATCTTTTACATACCGATCCGTCGTTTTTTCTCGACGGAAATATAAACAGCGAATCAATCGGGCCCTAAGTGCTTTCTCGCTGGACTGGCGAACACTTGCTAGTAGCTACCTAGAAAAACAAATGAAACATGAATGATATCAAGTTATTTTTAACAGATTTTTCTTTTTAGAAACAACACTACAGGAATGGCGCTCTACGTCGATGGCCAGAGGCTACGCCGACGGCTTTTTGTCGGGGCCGTCGGCGTAGAGTCCGCAGAGGACAGTCCTCTGATTTAGCCATCGGCGTAGTTTTGACACAGGTCTACGCCGACGGCAAAGCCGTCGGCATAGATATGATTTTTCTATTTTTCATTTAATATGAAAAAATTCATATCTTTAAATCCGTAAATCAAAATTTAACAAATAAAATGTCTAAATCGATTAGAAAAATGAGAGGAATTCAAATATGACATACATATAATCTTTTTCACCATGCATGTGATTTTTTTTTGAATTAGTTATGTCTAAGCCTAGCCCGAAACCGAGACCGTAAACCCTAACGATAAACATAAACCTAACCGTAACTTCGATCCAGCAAAACCCATCAAAGATCTCCAAAGAAAGTATACATTGTGGATCTAAAAGTGATTGTTGCAAAAAATCATGAACAAACTATGTGGCACTCGTAATTCAAATCAGACCCACTTCCAGCGAAATCGGTAGGAACTTGTCTGAAATGTTTGAAATACCTATATATGTTTTTATATCCAAACTCAGGGTTAAATGCACTTATAAGGTGGTCTACTATTTTCTATATATTTGGATGTTCCTCTTTCGGTGAGCCGTTTCGGTAGTTGCTTCACAAAAAAAAGCCTGTTTTGACACTAAAAAAATAAAAAATGGGTTTTTTATTCAACAAAAACCCTAAACCCCATAGTCAATACTCCCTCCGTTCCTTAATATAAGGTGTCTAAGGTTTTGATAAAAAATTCAAAATATAAGGTGCATTGCGATTTATAGACAATTGTACCCATCAAAATATGAGTCACAATATGGAATAGATCGATTTGAATGATTGTTTCCAATTTGTGGCTATTAGAGACTCATATCTCTCGATTTTTTTCATGAGAAATAAGTCCATTACATGTAAAATACTGATGTCTTAATATCCGTACCAAAACCTTAGGCACCTTATATCAAGGAATGGAGGGAGTACTATTCTACAACCATGGCACACCAGTCTGTCAAATATTGCCTCATTCCGATATTTTTTTGCTATGTTAAATGTCATACCCTAGCTCATTTCAGTCGAAAACCATACATCTTTATACCTCGTAGCTCATTTCTGTGAAGTTTTTTTTATAAAAACCTCCATAACTCATGTTTGTAATTTTTTCAGGTGGTAGGTCACATAAAAGGATGCCATGTGAAGGTTTTCCATTTTTTGATTTTTTTTAATTAGTTATGTCTAACCCAAGTCCGAAACCGAGACAGTAAACCTTAACGATAAACCTAAAACTAACCGTAACTATCAAGGTTTTTGTGATGCAAAAAGATGATGTGGATGAAATATTTGAATTCCTCTCATTTTTCTAATCGATTTAGGTATTTTATTTGTCAAATTTTGATTTACGAATTTAAAGATATGAATTATTCCATATTAAATGTAAAAAGGAATAAAAATAAAGTAAATTCTTTTTTTATTATTTATTCGAAACATACTACTACCTCCGTTCCATAATGTAAGCCTTTTTAACATTTCTCTTTCCATCCGTATCTAGACATGTTTTAGTGCAAGATTCATTTGAACCTTACACTAAAACATGTCTAGATACGGGTGGAAAGAGAAATGCTAAAAAGGCTTACATTATAAAACGGAGGGAGTATTACATAATCATTGTTACTTTACTCAAACAAATTTTTAAAATTTAAACAATGAAAAGTGTAACATCATAACCCAGGGGTTAATATGATTGATAGGATAGTAATATCAGTAAGTTCTAATTTCTCATTTGGTAGGTAGTTTGGATGGAACTCAAGAGTTAAGCGTGCTTGGGCTGGAACAATCTGAGGATGGGTGACCGAATGGAAAATTTGAGCAGGGTAAGTACTTTGACTTGAGATTATGAGTAGAATTAGAGTTTAAGTGTGTGGCTAAGTGGAAAATTTCAGAATAGAAATAAAAATTGAATTAAAAAATATAAATAAAAGTTTTTTTAATAAAAATAATAAAAAATGAGGAAAAAAATATGCCGACGGTATTTTTGACTATGTCCACGGGCTGATACGCCGACGGCCATACGCCGACCTATGACGACGGCAATTTGATCTACGCCGACGGCTTTTGGCCGTCGGCATATCCGCAGTTTCCTGTAGTGCAAGTATAAGAGTAGTACGTTGATTAGCAAGAAAACTCATGCCAGCATATGTTCATCTACCTAGTGACCTACCCTCAACAAGCACCTATTACTGCTGCATGCTAAGATAACACTACATAGAGAATTGATCCATCTGTTTATACATATAGATTCTTATACTTGTGGCTGCTCATCTACTTTGGTAGATCAATGATACGAGAAAGAACATGATCATGTATTGACTGTAGACATTTAGCTGGTCAGAGGATCACTATCAGGTTGACCCGTTCCCCGGATCCCAGCACCAGAAAGATGAAAGCGAAACAAAATTATGAGATGGATTAGCAGCGAGATATTCACATATATATAAGAGGATCTTTTAGTCAATATAGTGCTCTAAGGAAAGGGTAAATATATTTTACAACAAAGTGTAATTAAAGACGTCGCAATTAATTTGCAACATGTCAATATATTTTCTGTTTACGTGTCATTTTGAGGGGTGGCCAAGCCTTCAGTATCCTCAGATAGTCTTGGATTCTGATCATAGCTGATGAGCGGTAATCAGAACCGAAAAGGATGTAGTGATACGGGTAGTGGTAGAGAAGATACAGGTCCTTCCCTTCTGAAAGCCTGATTGTTTCGGTCACCCGAATCAGAGTTGTTCAATAGTAGTAGCTGTAACAACCCTGAATTTTTACTAAACAAAAATTCCTCTTTTTTAGAGCTTCTTTCTTTGCTTAGTACACCACCCAACGTCATCATTAAACCGTTAGCACTAACCTATATATAGGGATATATAGAAGCTCTATTAGACGCTGGGTGCAGAATAAGTAATTCTACACCTGGGTCGTTATACCGAGCCAGACCAGCCACAATCCACCATCCGGTTGCGGTCGAACCCAGTTTTCCACCCGTTGCACCGCCTAAGGCCTCGTTCGTTTCCTGGGGATTACATCCGCTAGTGGATCTAATCCATGCAGGGATTGGGTGAACCCCACTTGTCACCCTGATCCCCACTAATCACTTACCCATAATCCATTGTATTTTTTGGCCATTCGGTTAATCCCTATGCTGCCGAGGACACGCATCAGATCCAAGCCCACCGTGGATGACCTCGCTTGCAGGCGGGCCGTTCTACTTGCCGTGATGCACTAGAAGAGAGAGAGAGATGAGCAAACCTGACAGCGCTTCTTCCTCTTCTCCGGCGTGAGGCTGCAGGGGAGATGGGACGTTGCGGATGCTAGGATTTCGGCCCAGGCTCCATATCCTCGTCTGGGTTGACGCAACGTGGAGTATTCGCCGGCCGCCGCCCGCCGCCATCCCTCCGTCCCGCCGATGGCGCCTCGGAATCGCGAGAAGAAGGTTATCGCTATTTTTTTTGTTGTGCCGGTTCGGAACGAGTGAACGACCCCGCGGGGAATAGTTCCACAGGGTGGAACTCAATGTTTTTTATCCCCGCGATATGGACGGGATTGGAAGGGAATAGCCCGGGTAGCGATCCCGATAGGGTTTAACCGAACAAGTTTTTTACGTGGGTTGGGAATGAACCCCGGCCGCGCCGATCCCGGCAAACCCACGGGGATTGGACGCAAATCCCGGCCGGTGTGGGATTAAACGAACGAGGCCTAACGTAATTTCATTTTTTCAACTGTTTTTTTTTTAACAGAACTGTTATTATCCTTTTGGTCGTGGGTAGGCCTGGAATTCGAGCCGAGCCGAGCCGGCTCGGCTCGACTCGCTTAAACTCGTTCAACTAATGAGTTGGCTCGGCTCGACTCGTTTAACAATCGAGTCCAGAAATGAAACTCGGCTCGACTCGCTTAAACTCGCGAGTTACTCGGCTCGACTCGTTTAGCTCGGTAAAACTGTCAACATGTAAAATCATAGTTTTTATATACATTTTTCTAATTATTTTGGGCATGTATGACATAATAACCCCGACAATCAATGATAATGTGACACCACCACGTAGCTTGTAGTCGATAAACTACGATAATCATGAACAATTATTTATATAGACAAAAAAAGATAGGTATTGACTACTTTTTACCGAGTTAAACGAGCTAAACGAGTACTCGGTAACTTGGCTCGTTTAACTCGACTCGTTTATCGTCCAAAATGAAAACTCGGCTTGGCAGTTTAACAACGAGTTCGAACCGAGCCGAGCCGAGTTGTTGCGAGGTGCTCGTTTAACTCACGAGTTTGGAGTTTTAGTTCCAGGCCTGGTCGTGGGGTCCTTTGGGAGCTATCGCACCTTCGTCAAATTTGTTCGTGCGTGCGGTCGGGGAATTTCCACGGGTGCGTGCGGCCGGCGAGCGAATGCACTTAGGGACTGCGGCGAGCGGCGTGTGTCCTTGGCGGAAGCTGGGGATTGCGGTAAACGGCGCGTGTCCTCGCCGGCGCTGTCGTCGTCGGCGGGTGAGCGGCGCCTTGCCGGCAACGTGTGGTGGCGTCCCCATGGCGGTGAGCGGCGGCCGGCATCCGCACTGCCCGGCCGTGCTGGAGTCGCCCGGGCCTAGGGGCTGCACCGGGCCAGGGGTACGCCGACTTCGGCTGGCGCTGCGTGTGTAACCGGCATCGCGGTGAGCGGCAGGTGGAGCTCGCCCGTGGACGCAAAGGTACGTGGCTCGTTTGTTCTCCCCTGGCATCTTCCCCCTCTCCTCCCAAGACCATGGTGAGCCACCGCTGTCCCGCCTCCACCCCTTCGAATCCGACGTTGCCGAGACTCTGGCAGCTAGATCTGGCGTCACGTTGGGTCCTGTGTCATCCACACGCCGGTCGTCGACTTTGGCCTGACCAGCCACTGCGTGTCGCGGGCTCGCGGCCAACCCTCACCATGGATCCGCCGCCCTCCAGCCTGCCGCAGCTGGAGCTTCCCGGGGCCGCCGTCTCCTCCATGATTTCGAGCTCGCGCCATCCTGCCTCGCAGCAGCAGGCCCCTCTCGAGGGCGCTGCCTCTTCCAACCTGCCACTGCAGCACAGCTCTTATACCCGGCCTAAATCAGCAACATCGAGCCTATTTTTTATTCTTCTGGATTGTTGCTCTTTGGTTCCATGGAATTTGTTGGATCCACGTTGCCTATGTCCAGTTGTTAATCCAGATCCGTGTAGATGTTTGTCATTCTCTATGAACTTCTCTCCTGTTCTTTGAACTTCTTATGTTCTTGATCCACATCCACACGTTTGGATTTTTCTTTATGTTTGGATTTGAATGTACGAGCTGGCTGTTTGTTATTAGTGTACACCGTGAAAAATCCCATTCTTTTGGAGACTATACATATTAGCTCGTAATTTATTTCCTCTTCTTGAAGATGACATAGGAGTGCAGAATCACAGTAACGATAGCCTTTGTCAGATGAAACGGAATCTTGAAAATCTTGCATGATATTGTCTCGACAAGATTTACAAAAAGTACATGCAGTTAAGCATTAGCAGAACCGATTGTAATTTTCAGGGTATGCATGTGCAATTTTGAAACTTCAGGCAATTCATAATTTGAAAAACTGATTGTTGTTGCATCAAGCCACATTGTCGTAGGTCCATGCTATTATACTTCACCTCATGCTTTTTTGGGAAACTTGTGCCATACAAATATTACGGATGAACACACATTGAATGGCATCTTAAGAAGTAATTTAGTTTTGCTAGAATCAAACACGGCAACTTAAAGGGGTTAGTTACAGGAATATTTATTGAGTGGCATATAGAACTTCAGGCGTAATTGAGGTAGACCTTGCTAGATTAATTAGCAGCTTAATTCGTTGCATATAAAATATCTGATGTTAGCAATGTTGCATAATTAGCTAGTTCATATTTCAGATTGTCTCATTCCTCGTGTTCATGTAGTAGGAGCAGCACGCCCGAGGAGGCGACGGATCTTGGATCCTTACCATGTTTCTTTTTTCTTCTAACTAGGTAATCACTTTGATTTGACCTTTGTAGTTTTTTTGTTGCCGTAGATATGTGCCTTGCTCTTATTTCCATTTTGTGAATTTTATCGGGGTATTTTTGGGAGCAGAATTGCGGCTGGGAGGACATTGCAGAATTGCAGCACCATGCTGACTAAACTACCGCTGCCGCTGTAATTCGTACAAATCTGTCTCATCTGTGCAAGGAGTTGTTTTACAAATGGCTACCATGTCATGCCCAAAAGGTCCGTCTCTTTTCCTTCTTTTGTCTGACCTGCTGTGTTTCCCGTGGGTAATAGCCTGTGTATGGTTTAGATCTAGATCTTTAATCTATTTAGTGGCAGTCCTGGATTGGGATTGTAGGTTGTCAATTAAAATTGGACCAGCAGCCTCTGACGGCTGCCACAACGCTAGCATATGGCCGCGAATGGGGCATCTAGCCCCTTGCATTTTTACGTCAGCTTGTAGGTTGGGTACTGGTTACAGGTTAGTTTCATTGGTAACTGTAAGTTCATCCACTGTCTACTGATTCTCATTGAGATACTGATATTCAATTCTAAAAGATAGGTATTTTCTCCAACTAGTGTTTACTAATAATTTGGTTTGTTCAGAATAAATCACAGCTGCTTCATTTATCCCAGCTTTGTTGTTGTGTAGATCCAGCTGAGGCCACACACCATATCACCTCTCTTTTAGAATTCATTTATTCACAGCCTTACAAGCCTATCAATTCATTTATTTAACATTAGAACTTTATGAACTAGTTTGATTAGGAATTCATCGGTACATGTACATTATAGTCCGTAGATTGTTTCGGGAGTAAAAAAACTAAATTATTTGCCAGTTTATGTACAGGTTTTATCCAGTCAATTATTAGGATTAGAAGCTTCAGTTCTGAATTTGGTAGCTGAGGAATAGCTTGCTCTGGTGTATTTAAATATTTTTGCAGTAGTATTGGATGTTAGCATTTTTGAGGTGTTTCTGTTAAAGCTAGATGTGCAATCTTTGCCTCTTGTAATCGCATTCATATATTGTCAATTGTCCTATCTCGCTGTATAAAATTTTACATCGCTCAACATCTTATTTGGGTCATCTTCGTTCCAGAATGCATGATTCTAGATGAGCCCAGTGGCAGTGAGAAGCAGGCACTTGCCACTTGCTTATAAAGAGCTAGTAACTTCGGTTATGCATATTTTTCACCTGAAATATACATCTTGTGTTTTGCAATATGATTGCTTTTTGTGATATGCTCCCTTTGGTTAAATGTAATTTTTAATATACAAAGCCCTTCATGTCGTTTTTTACAAATATTTTGGAAAGCTTATGTAATATTATCTGCTGTTTCAGGCACCAAAAGCAAATTACTCGCCATTGAGATGAGAAATGCTGGGCAATTATTTGGCAACCGGGAAGAAACGAGCATGACGTCTACACTCACTCAAGAGGCACAAGCCAACTTCTAGCACATTTTATTAGAGTTGGACGGATGATTGCATGAATTGAAATATGTCCTGATAGTTTATATCTTGATGTAAATGTGAAATGTGTAGTTTTGTACTAGTATAAACCCTGAATAGAAATTACTCCCCATATCTTTTTATGTGGTGTTGTCATGCAACAATTTTGTTCCATTTCTTTACGTTCTGGCAAAAAATCATGTTTAGTCTCGTTCTTACATGGCATGATGAAAGATGCCAATTTTTCTTTACGTTGTGTGATCTTACACAACTTGTTGCATTAGACAGTCCCAATTGTTTTTATATGAAGATGAAACAACTTTATAAGCATAAAATGAAGCATGGATTGCTGTAATCTAGTTTACAAAGATTTAATTTTCTTACAATGTGAAAATATATTTTACTTACAAATTGGTGGAATATACAGGTTGGAAATTAAACTTTCTTACGTCATTTTTAATTTGTAGCTGGATGATCAGTATCTTAAAGTCAACAATGTTTTTTGTATCATGAACTCTGCTTAGTTGGAAAGTAGTTCCTAGTGGCAGAGTCTTTGTTATGGTCGAGAAAGCGCAACGGGCTTGTTCCGCCAACCGTTCTCCTTGGAGTGCTTTAACTACTTGTGGAACATTGAAATTGCTAATTGTTTGTAATATACGAAATGCATTGTTGAGCTCTTTGTTTTTTGGCACTTCCACCTACATAGTTTGCTAGCCTCTTCGGTGTTGTGCATTGTCCTCTCTCATTGAGACTTGGTGCATACTTTGCCAGTACATCCAACTCCGTGGGAGGACTTCCTCTTGTTGTCCTACACATTGGTCAATTATCTTTCTCAAAACAGCCACCATACCTACCTATTACGACATTTTCATAACCGTTCAAGATACACTACCATGCAACATCCATCATTACATTATATGGCTTGGTGTCATTCTTCATTGTTATATAGTTTTGCATGATCATTTGAGTTAGTGTGATGAGTGGCTTGCCACATGTTCTACATTTTTTCAACACTATACTCGATCATACATTCTTTATTTTATAAATCATGTTTTAGTCTTTATGAGTTATGAGTACAAAAAGTATGATGATTCTTTTGTAGTATAGAGTGTTGCTCTTACCAGTGAGGATAAAAAAAATATAAAAAAAGAGCTCAAAAGAGGCCAAATAAGAGAACATTTAAAATAGCCATGGAGGCCAAAAAAACATATATAGAAAAAAAAGGGAGCAACACTACTATCCTTTATTCCACACTTGTGCTATGTGAGCACCTACACTTTAGTTTTAGAGAGTTTTCATATTTTTAGTTGTATTTCTATGTGGGGATCTTTTCGTTATAGAACTTGGGTTGCATATTCCAAGAACGAGCCTCGTCAAGTGAGCTCTAGGTCTTCATGAGCAAGCAAGTTGAATGCACCCCCACTTGGAGAGCTTCCATACACTTATAGCTCTATGTGCATCTGTTGCATGGCAATCACTACTCCTCTTAAAGTGTCAAGTACGAGACTTCCTCTTGTCTTGTGGTTGCCCTCTTCACTGTTTGTGTCTTTTTTACCTTCTAAACCCCCATTGTTATTCTCTTTGCCATAACCTCTTGGTGCCAAAACTTTGAGTATCACATGCACTAGTTGAGTAGACTTCGAAACAGTTGATGTGGGAAGAAGTAGATTAGATCACTTGACTTGATCTTGGCTATTTCATGAATAATTACTTGATGCTTTGTAGAATGATTGATGGTTGACATTGGGGACACAATTTACACTTCTTCTTTATAAACCTTATGTATGGTTCCATGTCTCCAAAGCTCTTATTCATTAAAAGTTTCTAGCTTGGTAGCTGAGCTTGTGCTAATCATTGTTTGTTTGATATCAACTATAGACAATTGGTTTGGATCACTTCATCTCAGCTCATATACTTTTATGTTACTATCTTGATCAATATTATTACGTTACCCACGGGGCCATCTTCATCGCCATTGCTGCCTCCGGGATGGATTGTGAGTAGTTTCCTCATGGACTACGGGTTCATAGCAGTAGCTAGTTGGTACTCTCTCCCCTTGTCCTTTCATGCCATGATCTCGTGAGTTGCCCTACATGATCGAGATCGGTCCGATGTAATATATGTTGTGTTTATTGAGATTCGATTAATTGTTACAATATGATCAGTCACTTATGTTTATGAATTGTTGTTGCTGCACCCTTGTCATGTTCATTGCTTGTCACTAGTGCCGGAGTGGCATGATCTTAGATTTGAGCTCGTTATGTTTGCATAAATATAATTGCTGCTTAGTTCGTATCTACAAGTTGTATGCACCTGTTACTTGTCAAAACCGGCGACCCCAAAGGTGACAACTTGGGATATCAATGGGAATGGCTTGTAACTTGAGGATTACATGTGTTCATCAAGTGTTAATGCTTTGCTCCGGTGCTCTATTAAAAGGAGCACCTTAATTACCATAAGTTCCATGTTTGGCCCGGCTGAAACCCGATGGTAGGACAAAAGATATTGTGTGAATCCTCATTGCGAGTAGATACAACTATATACCGAACACATGACTATGTGTGATTCATAGGCTATGCTGCTTTATCATAATTAATTTGTGTAATTCTGTCAATTACCCAACTGTAATTTGTTTACCCAAGGCATGTTATTTTATTCGGAGAGTTATCTCTAGTGAAATTATGAACCCCGGTCCATATTCCATCATCACTGCTTCCGTTGTTACTGGTACTACTGCTCACAAATCATTGCTGCTTTCACCCTCTCTTGTTACTAGTGCTTTTCCAGGTGTAGCTGAATTGACAACTCAACTGCTAAGGCTTGCAAGTATTCTTTGCCTCCCCTTGTGTCGAATCAATAAATTGGGTTACACTACCCTCGAAGACTGTTGTGATCCCCTACACTTGTGGGTTATCAGTTGGTCGTCGTTGTTATTTAAAATGCCCGAAGAGACGCAAAAGAAAGTGATGGTGAGGGATCATTAGGGGATGAGGACATGTTCTTTGCCTCATGCACATTGTCAGTCTGCATGTTGGACTTTGCCGACGAGGACAGTCCATTCGACTTTTGGACGCCCAAGTTATGGGCGTGAGCATCGACGCATCGATGTTGTGCTGCACCCTGAGAAGAACTTTCGGGAAAAAGCAAGTACACAACTACGGTCCCTTACTTACACACTGATACGTGTCAAACGTATCTATAATTTTTGCTTGATTCATGCTTGTTTTGTGTCATTGTCACGTGTTTCTACTATCATGTTATATCATTTTCACGCATTTTATTGGACTAACCTATTGACAAGATGCTGATACGTCTCAAATGTATCTATAATTTTTGCTTGATCCATGTCAATATTGTGACATTGTCACATGTTTTTGCTATGTTATTATACCACTTTTATGCATTTTGTTGGACTAACCTATTGACAAGATGCCTAGTGTCAGTTTCCTGTTTTTGCTATTTTTGTCTTTCAGAAAAGTCACAACAGAAAATATCGTCGGATTACGCCCAAAATTTACGGAGAATTTTTATGCGAGGAAATACACAGGTGGACGAAAGGGGAGCCCCGGGGGCCACCCACAGGCCAGGGCCGGGTGGCGGCCACGGCCCCCCTGGACCCGTGGGTGGGGCCCGCCCCTGCCCCCTGGGCATCGTCTCAGCCCCCTTCGACGCCTATAAAATCCTAATTGACCTAAAACCCAAAGGGCGGTGAATATTTTCCAGAAACTCCATCTCGACGCGCCGTCACCATCAACCCTAGTTTGGGGTTGAATCTGAAGCTAATCTCGGCACCCTGTCGGAGGGGAGATCGATCCCGGAGGGCTCTTCATCGCCATGCTGCCCTCCGGGATGATTCGTGAGTAGTCCTCCTTGGACTACGGGGTCATGGCAGTAGCTAGATGGTAGCCTCTCTCCTTTTGTGCTTCATGTTTATGATCTTGTGAGCTGCCTAACATGATCAAGATCGACTATTGTAATACTACTGTGATGTGTTTGCTGGGATCCGATAGATTATAAAGTTATGTTCAGATTGTGCTTGATTCTTATATGTTCATTTATGTTCTTGCATGCTCTCCGATGTGCGTAGTTACTTTGGCCAAGTGATTGTGTGTATCTCCAAGAGGGAGTATTTATGCTAGATGGTAGGTTCATGCCCCCTTTTGTTCCTGGGCACGAGTGACAGAAACATCTAAGGGCGAGGGTGTGCTGTTGCTACTAGGGGTAAAACAGCGATGTTAATGTCTCCTTTGATGTTAGTATTGTTTACATCATGCGCAATTCTTAATGCAATTGTCTGTTGCTTTCAACTTAATACTGTTTGGGTGACAGGCTGGTTAAGCGATCCCATGGTGGACTATTTAGACAAAGACGCAGTTGGACTCAATGGTCTTTGTTCTTTATCGTGATGCCTACATAAATATTATCTTGTTCTCTTTGTCATAACTAGGGTGGTTCCGGCATATAATCTTGTCAATTGCCCAGCTGTAATTTGTTTACCCATCACTTGCTTATCCTGTTTGCTTGAGAGGCTCCGCTAGTGAAACCATGGTCCCTAGTCCTTTGTTTTATATTGATTGCAACTTTATTTTACCACTTTTAATTACTATTTCACCTCTGGTCACTTTTCATATTATCATCCACTTCACCATACAATTAGTCGCTTTGTTTTCTGCAAGACCGGAAAGATTGACAACCTTTCCGCCGTTGGGGGCAAAGTATTTGATTGAGTGTGTGCAGGTCCACGTCCGTCGAAGATCAAGCACCAGAGGTCTCTCGATGTTCACCTCGTTGTTGATTTCAAAGTCCTACTGGTTCGATAAACCTCGGTTCGTTTACGAGGAAAACTGCTGTTTGCTATATCACCGCCTTCCCTTGGGGCACCACCCAACGCTATTACTATTCACCGTAGCAGATGCCCAGTGCGAGTTCCCTATTTTTGTAATGTTTTTGTTGCAGAAAGTTACTTCTGGAAATGTTATCGGAATTGGACGAAAATTTACGAAGATTTTTTATTGGACAAATGAAGACCGGAGCCAAAAGGGCAACCTAGGGGGGCAGCCCACAGGCCAAGGGCGACCTGTGGCCACGGCCAGGGGTCCACCCACAGGTGGGACCCATCCCTGCCCTGTGGGGCACCCCTCGGCCGCCTCCGATGCTTATAAAATCATCCCCGGCGAAAAAACCCTGACGCCCGAAGGGTTTTCTCAAATACGATACAGAGCTCCGCCGCCATGACTAATCCCTGCTTCCCTCCGCGAAGGGCCTTTCTTTTACTTGGTTAGTGGTAAAACAAAGGAGAACGAGGAGTGATCTCATTCCTCTAATTACCAGCCGCTCTCAAAAGTCTAAAAGCCTTGCTTGTTATGGGGGTCTAACTAGTTTCTCTACTGTGAAGTCGTTGACGAAAGCATGCATATCTCAAATGTTTTACTTCTGTCAAAAATCCCTGCTTCCCTCTACGAAGGGCCTTTCTGTTACTTTTATGTTGAGTCAGTCTTCCTCTTCCTTCTTAACCCCCTCAAGCAATCACATGGTATCAACTTTGGTTCATGTTTTACTTCATGTTATCTTTATGTCTAACAGTGAAAACTTTGTATTGACTTTATCTTGAGATAAACAAGTTGCAAGTTGAAGCTTTTGCTGAAAACTTAAATCTTCCTTTGTGTTGGCCAAACCCCTTTGTTGAACTAATATTGCTTTGTGAGATATCAATCATTATCAAGTGTTATGCTTCTAAATATCGAAGGTACTATTTTCTAGTTAATTCTTGCTGAGATGTTACACCTGGTTAATCATTGTTTGTATCATTCAATGAACCTATGTTTTGGATCAATGCATTCAGTTCATATGCTTTACATGATTATATGATCAAGATTTTGATTGGTAGCATGTTGATGGCCTTTGACCTGTGTCAAAACAATGGTTAGGTTGAGACTCCAAGTGCAGAGTGTGTAGTATATGGAAGACGGTTTCCCCACGAGGGATGACTCGAGGGTTTAATATCGAACTCTCGGGGAATCAGTAGTGAAAGGTTTATCTTCTTATCCTTCCCTTGAGAACCTACAAACAAAGTAAATTGTTTTGTGCCCTTAACCTCACCAAGTGGTTGTCAAGCACAAGGTGTGAGAATGATATCAAAATAAACAAATGCAAAACAATAAATAAATATGCAATGGTGGTAAATAAATATGCAAGAATGGTGCAAACAATGGTGGATGATATTTTTTTGGGTTTTGATATGTGAATGCAAGAAGTAAAAGTGTTTTTGTATTTTCTGATTTTTAAATGGCTGAATATGGAAAATTCTTAAAAGTGGTTGGAAAGGTGTTTCTTATGATTAAAAATGGACCGGGGTTCATGGTTTCACAAATGCACTCTCTCTTTTATATGGTGGTAGACAATGGAACATAGAAATTGACATATGAGATTGCAACACAAAGTTTTATGACAAGTTACTAATTATATGGGCATCACGTCCTAACATAGAGATCTTTTGGTTATTAATCTCTCTTATACTCCATCAAGATGTGAACTAAATCTTAGCAACTTAGTATTGAGATAAATCAGAGTATAGCTTTAAGTCTTGTGACATGAAGTTAAAATAAGAACATGCTAGATCTAGTCATGGAGAAGTGGCAATGGTCACACCCACATCTCCGGTAGCATGGTATTTTAGTTTATCCCTAGTGAGGCAACAAAGTAAGGTAGGAATACCCAAGTGGATCGTGGAACTTCTCTCACTTTCACCGCACTAGCCACCCCCTCATTACTCCAACTAATGCACACTTTCCCCCACACATACTCTCATAAACAAGCTTGATCAGAACAAGTAGACAAGAACGGGGTACATAATATGCATCTACTTTCATAACTGAAACAAAACAATTGCAATCTTCAAACATATATTAACTCATAAAGAGATCCACCACAAAGGAATTACATAGATGACCATAATCATGTTCGGCAGCTCATACGGTGCTAATTAGTGAAGCTCAAGAGAGAGGAGAGACACATAAGTTACTTCCACAAACCCATAGTCCAGGGGTGGACTACTCCCTCTTCATCATGGAGACAGTGGAGATGTCGTTGGGGGAGAAGAAGACCACGCCGGCAGCGCTCCGCCGGAGTTTTCCCCCTCCAATCTGCAGCTCCTGATCTCTGTTTCGGTGTTTCTGTGCTTACGGCGGCCTCCCTCTGGAAAACGTCGGAGGACTATTTTTATAGTCGTTTTTAGGTCAAGACGAAGCTTCGGGAAGAAGGATCGACGTCAACGGAGCCTCGAGGCCCAAAACACCTGGTCCCACGCGGCCAGGGAATCTGGCCACGTGGGCCTATGTGTTCTGGCCCTCGGGCCTCCACTCCTTCGCCTCCTTCGATCATACGCCTTCTTCCTTCCAAAAATTGATCCCCATAAATTTTCATGTCATTTGGACGTCGTTTGGGTCCCTGAAACTCAAAAATATAGAAAATAGGGTTTTCTGCCAGAGCAGGGTTAGTTCCAGAAAAATTGGGAAACTGTGAAATATTCCCAAAATCAATAGAAAACAATTATATAACCCTTATATGATGCAAATATGATTGAAATATAAGTAATTCAATGCAAAATTCATGTATGCATTTTAGATGCATCAACATCCCCAAGCTTAACCTATACTCGTCCTCGAGTATGAAGGTGATAAAACTAACATGGACTTTGCATTTAAATACTAACAATGGATATAAAAGATGATTATTATTGCTACAGAGAGTTAAATGATTCATTCTTTAAAGGAATAGCAATATGCAAGATAGATTATAAAGTGATATCAAATATTCAATGCAAGGATGTTCAATGATAATTCACAAAGTGTAACATAGAAGAAAGTATTATGGACCAAATGTATGCATAATGAAAAGTAAAAAAGGTCCTATAATGGTCATAGAGTACTATTATAAAACTAAAAATAAAAGGTGGACACTTTGGATAGATAGATATGAGTAGAGGTAAAAACATGAACAAGTTTCATCTAACTTCCAAATGCTTCTACTTAGGTTAATGTTTGCAATGTGGTATCATTGGTATCAAGCTCTCATTACCCCTTGTTATAGCATATTTAATGGTTAAGTTTAAATTGAAAGAAATTATGAGTAGTGTGCTTGACAAAGCAATGGTTGAAAGTTTTATGCTCCTTGAATATGAGTACCTACACCATGGTGTTACTCAACTTGGGAAACAAAGCAAGTTCAAGCAAAAGCATTGTATAATAGCGTCATTAAGAGGGTAAACTGGGGTACTTCTTGTCCCATGACATGGAACAAGCCCATGTCAAAATGACAAGACAAACAAACATAAGGAACAATCTCAACACCCTTTTTTATTTACTATTGGCATAGCTTTTTATTGTGAGGTGTATCACTGAAGGTTCACATAGTATGTAAGTAAATTTCTACCATGACAGCATGGCTTAGATTGGCGGCCCAGGTATCTCTCTAGCCATTTATACAACTACTTAAACCTACTAAATTTCCACATTTATTTGGCACCATGATAAGCATCCATAAACAAAAGTACATGATATCAACTAGATATAATTTAGTGCAATGTTGAAAGCTTGCCATGTGATAGCACATTTGGACTAACTAGCAACCAAGACTCTTGTCAAATTCACAACTTCATAATTTTAATCACAATGGTTCATGTTTATTAAGTGCAATAGTAAGGTGTGAGAGCTATTTAACCAAAAAATTCTCATACCAATTAATAACATAAGCATTTTAATTCAGAGGTATAGATAATACAAAGTAACATGATAAACATACTCGGAATAGCTTAAAGCTAATAGGTAGATATGGTGGACTCACTGGAAAAACTTTGGCTGAAGGTGTTGGAAAACAAGTTTTTACTTGTTGGGATTTTTGGGCTAGCAAAAGGGAGAAAGTTGACCAACTAAATGCATGCACAAGTGTCCATAGAACTACTCAATCCATGTTAAACCAAGTAAAGTATCATTCAGCATCTAAACATGAATATAAGATAGCTCTTGATAAAACACTTGCAAATTGACACTCATTAAAAACATATGAATTATGCAACTATATGTATCTTTTTAAATCAACTTAAACATTCCATTCCCAACTTTTTTAATAGCATCCAACTTTATTCAACCCAAACTTCCAGTAGCTATCTCATATATAAATGATAGTGGTGGTCTCAAAACAAAAACTGAACTAACATAACAAGCAAATAAAAGACGCTCCAAGTTTATGCAATAAAGTGTATTGATAGAAAAACAGAAGTTAGACGTGTGCAAACCGAGAGTGTGTAGGTCCAGTGGGGTTGTCTTCACATCCCCAAGCTTATGGTCTTCACCATCCTTGGATAGCTCTTGGTGCATCTCCTCTAATTCTTGTGAAAAAACTTCAAAACACTGTTTCTCCCATTTCTTTTCTGTGGGGTGACATTAGTAGTGATAGATAAATGCATTACTTGCTGCATATAATCCTTAGACAAAAATTCATATGAATGTCCAGAGAGTGTATAATATTGTATGCCTACTTATAAACTTAATTGGATCAACAAGATTCATGTTAAAAGTTCAAAACATGCATCAAACAATATGGGACAGAATCTGTCCAGAAAACTAGCAGCAGCAAAACGTATTTTTCTACCTAACTTAACCATGTCTAAAAATTCTGCAAAATTCACACATACAGAGGATGAAAATTTGCAGTTACTGTAAAAATATGAGCTGATTCGGAGTTACAAAATAAAAATTAAAAACTATACCGTGCATAGACTCGTGCTGGAATAAAATCTCCGCATGCAAAATAGCAACTTTTTCATACCAAAATAGGTAAAACTTGGCACTTTATTAATTATTTCAGAAACTAAACTAAAAACTAAGTCTCTTGTTACAGCAAGAGGACACAAAAAAAATAAAAAATAAAACAATCGGGTTGCCTCCCGTAAAGCGCTTTCTTTATAGACATATAGCTAGGCTTCTTACTTGATACTTACTGAGGACGAAGCTCATGAGGGAGCTTGAACTTTGGTATGTATCTCTTCCTTGGGAAGCGTTTCATGCATAATACCAGGATCCCATGGTGCTCTCAAGCCAATAAAAATAATAGTCAAGTTGAAACCTAGTACAGAGAAAAACAAAACACAAAAGTAATAACAACGAAGTCTAACTTTCTTTCTATGCATTGGCATTTTGTATATGAATGAATCACAATAAATAGAGGTTTTCTAATGCATATTAACAATAGTTACTTGCAGCCCATAATTATTAGTAGCATACAGAGGGTTCTTATCACCTCCTTTTTCATAATAGTTGGAAGTAGTAGAAGCAAATTCAACCATATAACTACAAGAATCATTCAACTTAGATAATTTAGGCAAATAAAGAGGATCATTCAATTTATTTTGGAATTCATTAGCATGCTTCTCTCTTTCAAAATAGTTATTAAGATCAATATTAAGTTTAATATCATGGTTGCAACAAAGATTTTGAACTGAAGATAATTGCAAACCACATAAGTACTTTTCAACATATAGAAGCTTCTCCTCCATGGTGTGAATAGGAAAGTTCAGAAATAAAGTAGGACTCTCATTAGTAAGAGTATTATCACAAGCAGCAAGTATATCATCTTTGTCCTCACATAAAGTAGTAACAACTAAACATTGAGGATTGTCAATAAGCATAGGACCATCATCTAAAGCATTATCATATAGCATGTCTAAACCATACTCCTCATCATTTTTAAAATTATTATCAATAATGTTCTCATTAAGCATAGGTTGATATTCTTCCTCATCATCGGAATCATAAAAGCAAAGTTTATCATCAACCAAATTTTGAGTGTTACCCTCATCCATAGGTGGTGAAGGTGGATGTTTCCTCTCTTCATTCTCTAGTTGTTCATCATTTTGTTCCTGCAAAATATTAGATCTTTCTTGGGCAAATCTCTTCCTTGTGCCAACAACATAAATATTTTCATCAAATTCATTTATGCAGAGATCAAGGAGATTGCCAATCAAAACTTTAAATTAAGAAGCTATAGGGCAGGTTTCATGTTCATTAATGAAGGTGTATAATTCATAGGTTGCCATAAAAATGACAAATTGCTCTACTTCCATCCTTAAGTGAGCATAATTCCATATATGATAAGTTGCAATAACAGGTTCATCTTTAATGGAAGGGCACTGGAATTCAAAGTGTCTACAATATTCAGAGCAACAAATTTCTTCCTCATGAAAATTAAGCAGTGTATTAGCAATTTGATTTAGAAGCTCTATGTAGCCTCCTAATCTTTTCCCTTCATCTGATTTTCTAAATTCAGCAGCTATCATGGCGTTTTCATAATAGTTTGCCATTTTCTCATTTTTTGGGTTTTCTGACATATGGAACTAAAAGTAAAACTAAACTAAATGCAAAACTGAAAGTAAAATGACACTAAACAATGCAAACTGAAATAACAAATGCAACACAAAATGCAAAACTAAAAATAAAATATGTAAACCGAAATAACAAGATGATATGCAAGACAAAAACAAAACAAAATAAAATGATTTGTAGGTAAAGATGGATAAGATGATGCTCACTTAGGTGCAACCTCCCCAAGCTTAGGTGTTAGTACAAGTTGGTGATGAAGTTGACTTTGTTGTGAGACACTCCTTGGACAAATCTTTACAGCAATGATTCCCCGGCAACGGCGCCAGAAAACGTTTTGATGGCCTTTGACCTGTGTCAAAACAATGGTTAGGTTGAGACTCCGAGTGCAGAGTGTGTAGTATATGGAAGACGGTTTCCCCACGAGGGATGACTCGAGGGTTTAATATCGAAATCTCGGGGAATCATTAGTGAAAGGTTTATCTTCTTATCCTTCCCTTGAGAACCTACAAACAAAGTAAATTATTTTGTGCCCTTAACCTCACCAAGTGGTTGTCAAACACAAGGTGTGAGAATGATATCAAAATAAACAAATGCAAAACAATAAATAAATATGCAATGGTGGTAAATAAATATGCAAGAATGGTGCAAACAATGGTGGATGATATTTTTTGGGGTTTTGATATGTGAATACAAGAAGTAAAAGTGTTTTTGTATTTTCTGATTTTAAATGGCTGAATATGGAAAATGCTTAAAAGTGGTTGGAAAGGTATTTCTTATGATTAAAAATGGACCGGGGTTCATGGTTTCACAAATGCACTCTCTCTTTTATATGGTGGTAGACAATGGAACATCGGAATTGACATATGAGATTGCAACACAAAGTTTTATGACAAGTTACTAATTATATGGGCATCACGTCCTAACATAGAGATCTTTTGGTTATTAATCTCTCTTATACTCCATCAAGATGTGAACTAAATCTTAGCACCTTAGTATTGAGATAAATCAGAGTATAGCTTTAAGTCTTATGACTTGAAGTTAAAATAAGAACATGCTAGATCTAGTCATGGAAAAGTGGCAATGGTCACACCCACATCTCCGGTAGCATGGTATTTTAGTTTATCCCTAGTGAGGCAACAAAGTAAGGTAGGAATACCCAAGTGGATCGCGGAACTTCTCTCACTTTAACCGCACTAGCCACCCCCTCATTACTCCAACTAATGCACACTTTCCCCCACACATGCTCTCATAAACAAGCTTGATCAGAACAAGTATACAAGAATGGGGTACATAATATGCATATACTTTCATAAGTGAAACAAAACAATTGCAATCTTCAAACATATATTAACTCATAAAGAGATCCACCACAAGGGAATTACATAGATGACCGTAATCATGTTCGGCAGCTCATACGGTGCTAATTAGTGAAGCTCAACAGAGAGGAGAGATACATAAGTTACTTCCACAAACCCATAGTCCAGGGGTGGACTACTCCCTCTTCATCATGGAGACGGTGGATTTGTCTTTGGGGGAGAAGAAGACAACGCCGGCAGCGCTCCGCCAAAGTTTTCCCCCTCCAATCTGCAGCTCCTGCTCTCTGTTTTGGTGTTTCTATGTTTACGGCGGCCTCCCTCTGGAAAACATCGGGGGACTATTTTTATAGTCGTTTTTAGGTCAAGATGAAGCTTCGGGAAGAAGGATCGATGTCAACGGAGCCTCGAGGCCCAAAACACCTGGTCCCACGCGGCCAGGGAATCTGGCCGCATGGGCCTATGTGTTCTGGCCCTCGGACCTCCACTCCTTCGCCTCCTTCTCTCATACGCCTTCTTCCTTCCAAAAATTGATCCCCATAAATTTTCAGGTCATTTGGACGTCGTTTGGGTCCCTGAAACTCAAAAATATAGAAGATAGGGTTTTCTGCCAGAGCAGTGTTAATTCAATAAAAATAGGGAAATTGTGAAATATTCCCAAAATCAATAGAAAACAATGATATAACCCTTATATGATGCAAATATGATTGAAATATAAGTAATTAAATGCAAAGTTCATGTATGCATTTTAGATGCATCACATGTCACTTCAAAAACTATTTTGTTATCACTTACCTACTCGAGGACGAGCAGGAGTTAAGCTTGGGGATGTTGATACATCTCCGACGTATCTATAATTTTTTATGTTCCATGCTTGATTATATATCAGTGCCACATGTTTTTCTATCATTTTGGCATGATTTATGGAACTAGCCTATTAACAAGAAGCCAGTGCCAGTTCCTGTTTTCGGCTGTCTTTTTGTTTCAAAAAAGTTGTTAGGGGAAGTTTCTCGGAAAGCGCTGAAAATTTACGTGATTTATTTCCAATATGAAATGAAGACGAAGCCAGAAGGAGGCCCCAGCCTCCAGACGCCCTCCAGGCGCTGCCCCACCCTTGGTCGCACCTGGGGCCCACCTGGGCGGCTCCCTTGCATCCTCGCGTCTTCTCATCGCCTATAAATTTACCTCTTACCTGAAAACACGAGGGGCACGATCATATTCTCCAGAAAAGCCGTCATTTCAAACCCTAGTTCGGGAGTGTTCTGCAGCTCTTCCCGGCACCCTGCCGGAGAGGGGAATCGACACCGCAGGCATCTACACTACCATGCCTGCCTCCGGAGTGATGCGTGAGTAGTCCACCACGGGACTATGGATCCATAGCAGTAGCTAGATGGTTGTCTCTCCTCCTTGTACTCCATTGCTTAGATCTTGTGAGCTGCCTACACTACTACAGAATAGCCTATTAGTGGCGCACCAATTTAGGATTCTGTGGCGCATCCTGGAAAAAGAGGGATGCGCCACAGAATCATCGCCACTAAATTATATTTCTGTGGCGCATCCAGCTCCATGCGCCACAGAAATATTTTGGAAAATTTTGAATCTGTAAATTCGAAAAAATGCAAAACAAATTCAAAAAAATGGGAAAAAACAAAATATGAAATATTTGAATGATAACTTCCCACGAGGTCACCCATCCTCAAATTGCTCCAACCTAAGCACGCTTAACTTCTAAGTTCCATTCAGTTCACCTACTCTTATGCTACTCATGTTCTTATTGATATAATTATCATATTAACCCTCTTAAGCCTTGTATGTGTATATATATGTATGTAGTTTATGTGTGTTTTTAAATTTCGAAAAAAATCAAAAACTTCACATTGTGGCGCACCTAAAATTCAAAAAAGTTCAAAAAATTCAAAAATTCAAAAAAAAATAAAAAATCCCAAAAAATTCAAAAAATCCAAAAAAAAATCAAAAAATCTAAAAAACTTAAAAATCCCAAAAGATTCAAAAAATTCAAAAAAAATAAAAAAAAATTCAAAAAATCCCAAAAATTCAAAAGTTTCAAAAGCAAATCCAAAGTTTTAAAAAATCTCAAAAATTTCAAAAAACCAAAGAAAATAAAAAAAACCAAAAAAATCAAAAAAATAAAAAAATCCAAAAAATTCAAAAATCAAAAAATTCAAAAATTAAAAAAATCTTTTTTTAGAAAATATTATTTTTTTGCAATTGTTGAATTTTTATTTTTTTGAAGTTTTCTGGATTTTCTGATTTTTTTGAATTTTTGTTTTATTTTTGATTTTTTTTGATTTTTTTGAATTTTTAGAAATGTATAACAAAGAAGATTGTTGAATTATTTGAATTTTTGGATTTTTTTTGAAGTGTTTTGACTTTTATTTTGAATTTTTTGGATTTTTTTGGATTATTGGATTTCTGTGGCGCACATCCTACATGCGCCACAGAAATGCACAATTCTGTGGCGCATGGGCATGGTGCGCCACAGAATGTCACATTTCTGTGGCGCATGGGGCTGGTGCGCCACAGAAATATGACTTTCTGTGGCGCATGGGGGAGGGTGCGCCACAGAAAGTCATATTTCTGTGGCGCACAGGGCTGGTGCGCCACAGAAATAAGACTTTCTATGGCGCACGGTGTTTTGGTGCGCCACAGAATTGAAAATTCTGTGGCGCATTCAAAACCGTGCGCCACAGAAATTATTTCTGTGGCGCATGGCTTATTGGTGCGCCACAAAAGGTGGTTCCACCTATAGCCTGTTTCCTAGTGTAGCGCCCTTGCTTAGAAAAGCAATGACACGTCGTGAAATATGCTATTCCCTGGATCGAGTACGGATAGCAATTCACAAATAGATGTAATACCATGCATCAATGTCAAATAAATATTACATCGCGAGATCATAAGTAAAATATTCTTTACAAATTGCATAGCCAAAGGCTAGCTTGAATGCAAAGTTTGACAGCGGAAACATAAGTAGCACAGAGAGCTTCATCATCTTCATGTGCCACTGGCATACATGTTGGTTGCAAGCTCGAAAGGTAGACGTCCTCACTCTTCATCGTAAAAACCTGCAACATTAACGTTGCAGCCCAGGGAATTTGGGTCAATACCTTGTGACAGGCTGGCAAGTGATACTTTGGTGGAATATAGAATGGCAAGACTAATACTACATGCTTATATGGCTGGTGGAGTTCAAGGCTATTGCGTAAAGCAAATTTTGTCCTACTTTCATAAACATTGTATTCTCAACTTTTCAATATGAGACACACCCATGGAACGCATCCAAGGTCTCATATACCCGAGTTCACCCATCAAATTTTATTATGAAATTGGAATGAGGAGATTTTCCATCGACATCCTTGTCCAGCTGCTCAGAATTGTCCGTAACCGGGGACACGGCTATGATCATAGTTTTACACTCTCGAGAGGTTGTGCACTTTCACCACGAGACTTCATCAACCCATTCTGTCCTTGACCTTCTTGAAGTGAAAAGGAAAGGTGAAGATGAAGACGAGACCTTTGGGAAACAGTCCCCTGTTCGTCAGACAGACCCATACAAGACGTTCATCCGCTGAGAACTATCGGAATCAGGTTCCTAGAACTTACTTAGTCAAGGCAGAGCCATAATACCAAGTGGCTGCACTGGAAGCAATCTAAACTTGGAGTGACTTAAATCTCTTTGTTCCTGGGTGGCCGTTCACAAGGTGCACGTACTCAGTTAAAACCATGGAAATGGCCCTGAGCAGCCACTCAACTTTGACCACCAATAGAGCAAAACCAATTGCCACCCAGGTAGTTCATTAACTTAGTAGAGTTTTTATCCTTTCGTACTACGATAAAACATTTCAGCATAGCAGTTCTAACTTCTACTAAGTGAATGGGTTCCTAAAACAACAGGAATAAAGGGGTGATATATTAGATAGGTCTGCATAGCAATATAGTAGTACACCTATCATGCATACTACTGAAATAGTCTACCATGCCAATATAATAAAATAGTAGGTCTTTCATGAGAGGTTGTATGCACTTGCCTTTTGGAACTTGTCGTAGCTCACACACTCTTTTTCAACGTAGCTCGTAGCTCTCCGTTAATCTATACAATACAAACATATGGCAATAAGCAACAATACAACAATCAAAGAAACAAACATAACAACAAACATAGATAGAAACAAACAAAACTAGGTTGGTGGTCCAAGTTCAATACATGATTCCATATGCAAAAAGAATCAATGCATTAGGTTTGGGGTTTGCCATTTGGGTCAGGGGTTGGTCTGAAATCAAATTTGAATATTTCAAACTTGAATAGGTTGAAGGGTTGTTTCCAGGTTGTTGGGGTTGGTCTTGATCAGAGTGATCACACAAAAGAGTTGGTCAAGAGTTTTAAAACATTTTGAAACTATGGTTTACAAAACATTGACATTTAGATGGCCTTTGGCACACTTTCAATGTGTATGTTTCAAAAGGTGGTAGCTAGGCCTAGTTTTGGTCTTCTCTGGACAGAGACAACTATTTGAGGAAGTTTTCTAAAAGAAAACAAATTAAAAGGATTTATAGAAATTAAACTATATCAGAAATACTCCAATTTGAGTCTCTGATTAAGAAATCTTTTTAAAACTATCAAAAATTAATATAACAGTGGAATCATGTCATGCATGTTCCAAGGTTTCCAGAAATATTTTATTTGTAAAATTTGGACTTATAGATTTAAACTATGCCAAATTTACTCAAATGACTCATTTGTAATTTGAATAAATTTGGATTTGTCAAAACTGAAAACTAGCAGAACCAAAAGATTCTACAAGTTCAGAGCTTTTCAAAAAGATAAAGTTTGTTAAATTTGGCTAAAGGGTTAAAAAGATATGAAGGTTTGAATATGCAGGGACCTTTCTGCAAAAACTGCTTATATCCCCTTTTATTTTTATTTCGGAAATAGAATTCCAGAAAACGGGGTGGCTCAGGCTCGGCTCACGGCTCGGCTCGGCTTAGCCGCGGCTCGGACTCGGCTCAGCTCGATCTAATCCTGGCCGTTGGTTTCAGATCGAACGGCTGTGGATGCTAGGGTTTCTACCGGCGGTGCAGTGGTCGTCGGAGAGGAGCGTACGGCGGCGGGCGGCGCTGCCGTGGACGTCGACGATGTTCCCGTGGTCCTCCGAGCTCGAGGATATGATGACGAGGCGCGGACCGTCGAGGCTGGGTCGTTGGCGCGGTGGCGTCCTCGCGTGCGTCCTTGAACAGAGCAAGGAGCGGCTGGAGTTGGTGGTGGCGGACGGCACTCACGGGTCGTGGACCCCCGGGCCGTTTCTATGATCCTGGAGATGCACAAGTTGGTCAAGAGGTGCGGGAGGATGCGGTGGTCGCATTGGACATCACGGATAGACGAGGAGACGACTCACCTCGTCGGAAACTTGGTCGCGGCGGAGGTAACGGTCGGGCTTCGTGGCGGTCGTGCTCAAGAGGTTCCCTGGGTAGACCGTGTTGTCTATGAGTTGCGCAAGTTGGTGGGTAAGCTATTGGGGTTGTGGAGAAGACGAAAGGGGGCGTAGGTTCGCCGGAAATTGAGGTTGACGACGACGGCGACCGCGGCAAGGACGAGCTCGATTCGGGCAGCCTGGAGGTTCTTGGTTGGGGCTTTTGGGTTCAAACGAGAGAGGGCATCGAGGGCTTCGTGTAGGAACGAACGGCTCGTCGATTGGTGTAGTAATTCGCCCGGAATCAAGGTGGGAAGAAACGGCAACGTGAGGCGTAACTCCCGTGCGGGAAGTTGAAGATGAGTGATGACGTCAGCATGACGTCATCATTTCTTTTTCTTTATTTTCTGTTTTCTTTTACAAATTTTGATTTAGGCCTCCAAATCAAGTCAATAAATTTGTAAAAATTTGTAAAATTCCAAATATTCGAAATAAACATTTAGGAACTATTTTTGGTCAAAACAAAATTACCAAAATACCCTTTTGATCAAATATGCCTTATATGGCTAATTGGGATTTTCTAAATTAGGGTTTATAAATATCCCAAAATATTTAATTAAAAACCAGAGGATAATATGAGTAATATCATTCAAAATGATAACTCATTTTCATATTAAAATAATTTAAGATAAAACATTTTTATAAAACAAAGCTTGAAAAAGTATTTAATTATTTCAGAAATGAAATAGGGTTTATAATATCCCCAAATTATTTATTTGAAAACCAAATATCCAAAGTGGAAACTACTATTTGAAAACTCATTTAAATATTTTATTTCCAAAACATTAAAGTTGAAATTGGAAGATAAGGAATATTCAATTTAAAATATAACTTTGAAGATGTCAAAACAATCTCCTATAAAAGCTTTTTCTTGATTTTTGGAGACTTTATTTAATTATTAATAAAAGTTTTAAATTTTTGTGATTTAAAAACATTCCAAAATTTGGGATGTTACAAACCTACCACCCTTAAAAGGAATCTCGTCCCCGAGATTCGGAGAGGCTAGAAAGAAAGATGGGTTTGGGACAACTAGGTTTAGGCAACTGGGTGGGCTACCACCTTAAAATAAACTTTTGTAGGCAGTCTTGAACTCTTGATTTCAAGCAGGGCACACACATCGGGCGGTTCATGAATCCTTGTTGGTTCAACTTTAATCTTCGATTGTTTGAGTTATGCTTCATTATCCTTATTCCATATATAGCATGTACTAGCTCTTCTTAAGCATTTGGTGATTATATTCATCCTTGGTTGATACTTTGCAATCCATATAGCGTAAGCTTCACTTCCAATAGGTGGGTGTCTCTTCAAGATGGCTTGAACTATTATGTCTTCCATCCATGTGATGTCTTCGACAATCTTTTTTTTTTTTGTTTCTCAGGTTGGCATCCTTTAGTGCAAAACAAAGCGTCAATTCTAACGAAACTCTCATGGTAGGTCAAATTTTCATTGATGGATATCTTCTTCTTCTTCAGGAGAGTTGTGGTTTATCCTCACCGAATATCTTACGTTTCGGCAACTTTTGCCTCACATAGGGTTATAATATATTATCCTCCTACAGACCAGGCTTATCAACGGCGTCTCTCTTATAGGTATGTCACTCAGATTTATCAATCCAAATAGTGAGGGGAATAACATGAGTAGTAGGAATGGTGATCAGTCCATCCTGCACCCGTATCATTTCCTCAATATGTAGATAGGTAAATCACGTAAACTATCTCTCGGGCAGCCTCACTTGTCTAACAGAAAGTTTCCCATCTGCAAGACAACCTGAACTAAACTATCGCTCCTTTAAAACTAGTGGGTTGCGTAAGCTCCTGCACACTTAGCTCACAAGCTAAAGCTTGTTTTGTGATTCTTCTCCTTGGAAAATATGTCTTCTCACATCATCTTAGCTTGTCCATTTTCAATGTCATGTCTTCATCCCTGATATGACGACAGGCTTCACAACAATAGCTATTGTTTCGTTTAGAGTTTTGGCATAAGATAGTCGATACTAGTTTCATTCATCCTCATATATTGTTGTTCTTAATTGACATTACACCACTCTACATCATATTACTTATTCTTTTCCACTTGCATATAATTATCGGCATTTATTACATCCTCAGAACATTTCCATTCACTCTGGTCCTTCTTCTTGGCTAAACTCCTCATGAAGTCTCAGTTGGGGTCTTCGTTCTTGCTTACACTGATGTCGATCCGCTTCCTGTCTGGTGTAGTGAGGGTGACCACTTTACTGGCATGATCTATCCTGACCTTCATATCTGACATCCAGTCCTTGCCTATGATTATATCAAAGCCTTGCAAGTCTAGCACAAACAACTCGCTTGGAAACTTGTGTGTCTCAATTTCCAAGGTCATATTTTGGCATACCGCGTTTGCTGGTCTCTTCCCTTCTGTAGAGCTTACTCTGATGGGTCTTCTAATCCCTTGATAGGATATCTTATTTTTACTCACAAAGTCTTTTGATATGAATGAATGTGTAGCCTCAGCATCGAAAAGTACTAGTGCAGAACATGAGTTGATCAACAATTCCTCAATAACTGGGTTTGGTCTCTTGAGAACTCTCTCCATGTTTATAGAGAACACATGTCCCTTTCGGAATTGAGTTGGTTGGTCCCAATACTAATCTTCTTTTCTGGACAGTCCCAAGAATAGTGTCCCATTTTCTTGCATTTGCAACACTCCACCTGACTGAGGTCTTTCCTGTTGGGTTTGGGGTGGGTGTTCTGACTACTGTTTTTCTCCCATAAGGTGCTCATTTCCGAGATCATAAACCTCTTCAGTATGGACGGGGCTGTGGTGTCCATGGTTGATGTGGTGATCAATTTCTCCATGAAAGTCGTGTCTATGAATATTATGACAATGGTGGTTATTGTCTCCATGATAGTTGAACTCAAAATGATTACGTTCATCATCTGAAGTGTGCAATTCCTGCTGTGATTCCGAGTGATGCTCTTCCACATTATGCTTCGCTTCTTGTTCGCAACCTGCTTCAGTTGCTCTCCAAGGTTATCGCTTGGTCAACCAGTGACTGGTAGTTAGGGGTATAGGCAACTGTCAATAGAATGGATAGTTCGTCATTCAGACCATTTAGAAACCTTTCTTTCCTCTTAGTATCTGTATCAACATCATCCGGTGCGTAGCGCGACAGGTTATTGAACTCATTCATGTATTCTATTATGTTTTCGGTCGTCTTGTCGAAGATCAAGAAATTCTTCCCTCTTCAGCTTCATCACTCTGATGAAACATGTGCAGTACGGAATCCTTTTGAAGTAAATCCCATGTCATCTCTTCAATGGGGTAAGTGATCTTGTAGCTGTCCCACCAGTCTGCTGCAGGTCCTTCTAATAGGTGTGCCGCGAATCTAACCTTCTCAGCATCAGTGCATCCGATGGTCACCAAATCCTTATTCACTGATCGTAGCCAATCGTCGGCCAAAATAGGTTCTGCAGTTCTTGAGAACTTTTCCGGTCGAAGTTTTAGAATCTAATCAACATATCCACTTGAGTAGGAGGTGGTGCTAGAATGTCCTTGTGGTCTTCCTGGTTGTGGGTCATCAACTGATTCAACTGTTTCGGTGCATCTAGTAACTCTTGTAGTGTAGGCATCACCGGGTTGTTGGGATTTGGATGGGACATCTGTTTAGTTTAGCATGGATGAGTAGAGATAGAAAGATACTAAGGGAAGTATTAATACCCAGACACAGCAGATCAAACAAATCATCTTACAAACAACATCTAGCAAGCATCAAACAACAGTAAGAGAATCAATAGAGATAAAAAGAACTCCTCCCACTTAATTTTCGAAATTATAGTTTGGATAACAAACAAACACAACAAGGTTTTTCAAAATAGACACGATAGTACTGCCATACCACAATTTGGTAAGTCAATACAATATTACTATAACGCTATTCGGGTAAAAATGGTGGTCTAGTCTATCTCTTCCTTCAATGCTTCAAGACTCTCTTCTATTTCTTTGAGTTCGTCGAGGTACTTCTAGATGTTGTGAAGTCAAAATTTGAAGTCTTCGATCAAGGCACTTGATGGCTTCTCATAATTGTCATGTTGATCTTCAACGTCTTCGGAAACATTTCTGAGTTATGGTCATCTATAAATAAGATAAGATAACTTAGAAAGCAATTAGTTGAGAAGGTTACAAGAAGATATTAGGAAAGATTTGGACAAGAAGAAAATAACTTTTGTTCCTATGGTCATTCTTATTTCTAATCCAAACCTAAGGTTTTCGAGCCTACAGGCAACATTACGCTCTGATACCATCTGTAGCGCCNTGGTGAAATGTGCTGGTGTAGTGCCCTTGCTTAGAAAAGCAATGACATTCTGTGAAATATGCTATTCCCTGGATCGAGTATGGATAGCAATTCACAAATAGATGTAATACCATGCATCAATGTCAAATAATTATTACATCGCGAGATCCATAAATAAAATATTCTTTACAAATTGCATAGCCAAAGGCTAGCTTCAATGCAAAGTTTGGCAGCGGAAACATAAGTAGCACAGAGAGCTTCATCATCTTCATGTGCCACTGGCATACATGTTGGTTGCAAGCTCGAAAGGTAGACGTCCTCACTCGTCATCGTAAAAACCTGCAACATTAACGTTGCAGCCCAGGGAATTTGGGTCAATACCTTGTGACAGGCCGGCAAGTGATACTTTGGTGGAATATAAAATGGCAAGTCTAAATCTATATGCATATCTGGCTGGTGGAGTTGAAGGCTATTGCATAAAGCCAATTTTGTCCTACTTTTCATAAAGATTTTTCATTTCTCAACTTTCTATAAGACGAACTGGCATGAAAACCAGTGTCTCTTCTACTCTTGTTCACCCATCAAATTTTATTTATGAAATTGGAATGAGGAGATTTTCCATCGACATCCTTGTCCCGCTGCTCAGAATTGTCCGTAACCGGGGACACGGCTATGATCATAGTTTTACACTCTCGAGAGGTTGTGCACTTTCACCACGAGACTTCATCAACCCATTCTGTCCTTGACCTTCTTGAAGTGAAAGGAAAGGTGAAGATGAAGACGAGACCTTTGGGAAACAGTCCCCTGTTCCTCTGGGCAGACCCATACCAGGGGTTCATCAGCTGAAATCTGCCGGAATCAGGTTCCTAGAACTTACTTAGTCAAGGCAGAGCCATAATACCAAGTGGCTGCACTGGAAGCAATCTAAACTTGGAGTGACTTAAATCTCTTTGTTCCTGGGTGGCCGTTCGCAAGTGCACGTACTCAGGTTCACACCATGAAAATGGGCCTGAGCAGCCACTCAACTTTGACCACCAATAGAGCAAGACCAATTGCCACCCAGGTAGTTCATTAACTTAGTATAGTTTTTATCCTTTCATACTACAATAAAACATTTCAGCATAGCAGTTCTAACTTCTACCAAGTGAATGGGTTCCTAAATCAACATGAATAAAGGGTGATATACTAAACAGGTCTGCATAGCAATATAGTAGTACACCTATCATGCATACTACTGAAATAGTCTATCATGCAATATAATAAAATAGTAGGTCTTTCATGAAAGGGTGTATGCACTTGCCTTTTGGAATTTGTCGTAGCTCACACACTCTTTTTCAACGTAGCTCGTAGCTCTCCGTTTAATCTATACAATACAAACATATGGCAATAAGCAACAATACAACAATCAAAAGAAACAAACCTAACAACAAACATAGATAGAAATAAACATAACTAGGTTGGTGGTCTAAGTTCAATACATGATTCCATATGCAAAAAGAATCAATGCATTAGGTTTGGGGTTTGCCATTTGGGTCAGGGGTTGGTCTGAAATCAAATTTGAATATTTCAAACTTGAATAGGTTGAAGGGTTGTTACAAAGGTTCTAAAGATTGGTCTTGATCAAAGTGATCACACAAGAAAGTTGGTCAAGAGTTTTAAAACATTTTGAAACTATAGTTTGCAAAACATTAACATTTAAATGGCCTTTGGCACACTTTCAATGTTTATGTTTCAAAAAGTGGTAGCTAGGTATGGCTTTGGTCTCTCTGGACAAGGACAACTATTTGAGGAAGTTTTCTATAAGAAAACAAATTAAAAGGATTTATAGAAATTAAACTATATCAGAAATACTCCAAATTGAGTTTCTGATTTTGAATTCATTTTAAAATTACCAAAAATTAATTATAACAGTGGGATCATGTCATGCATGTTCCAAGGTTTCCAGAAATATTTTATTTGCAAAAAATTGGACTTATGGATTTAAAACTATGCCAAATTTACTCAAATGACTTGTAACATCCCAAATTTATAATAAGAATTAACAAGACCCAAAATTCAGAACCAACAAAAACTTTTTGAAATTACTACACTAATGATTGTGTTTCCTTTATTTTGTTCTGTTTGACCTTGTGTGACTTGTTGTTTATGTTGTTTGACTAGTAAATATTAATCCAAGAATCCAGCCCAAGTAAAATATATTAAACTTGGTGCTCATGTTATGACAAGAGTAGATTCCATATATCTTTTTCAATCTTATTTTGGCCAAAGTCTATTCCAATGATGTTTGATTTCAGCAACAAATAAAATACCCTTTATTTGTGAAAGTAAAATTATTTCCAAATTTATGTGTTCCCAAAAATATGGAGATCTATATGTTATCTCCTATCTAAGGCTAACCATGATATTTTGCATGTATATGCAACTCCCATTTTATAAGCTCTGATTTCCACCCCATTTGAAAACAACACTAGTGGGAATTATATTACCCCACATATTCCCTTTCTCAAATCGTTTTGAAAATAATTAAGATGAGTGAGACATTTCTTTAAAACATCATCTTGTCATAATTGAGTGTGATCATTTTTATAAGATAGTATTGTTAATTATGGAAATGGTGGTGTGATTAATTCTTGTGGTTTGATTTGTGTGATAATGGTTGTGATGTGAATATTGTTGTGTTTTGATGTGTGTGATTGTTAAATAGAAATATGAGGAAAGGAAAAGAAATAAAATAAAAACATCAACACATCAAACCATGCGACAAGTGACAAATGAAATTCTCTAAGTGAGAAGTTATTTTTCTTAAAGACCAAACTTCATTGGAGTGGGAAATGATCCCTCCCAATTTATTCTACCACTTTCCTATCTCAATTTATTATTTTCAAAAACCCAAATTTAAAATCTAGTTCTCTTTCTTTATCCTCTTGAATCATCCAATGTGTGGTGCTACACCTGCCAAATAAATTCCACCACAGCACCACAAATCCCTATTAATCTATAGAAAGCAAATGATGGAAATAAATCTCAGAAATTTGAATTAATTTTTCGTTGAAGCATTTCGTCGAACAAATAGAGGGCAGTGCCGTGTTCATCCCCAAACCGATGATCATCAACGCAATTCGATCGATTGGGAGTTTTATCCTTCGATTCCTTGCACCCCGTTGCTCCTCTCCACTCTCTAATCATCCCTACGGCACTAGAGCATCACGGGAGTATGCCAATTCGTCGGATTACTCGTCGCCAGCCAGGGAGCAGAAGCTCCTGTCGCCATGCCATGGTGTCCTCCCGTGGAGGAGACCACGTAGCCGCCCACCTAGCCCTTTGCCGCGCCCGACCCTTTCCTCGCGCCGCTCTGCTCCTGCTGGAAGCGGCCACGCCATCCCGGAGCCCCCGCTTGCGTGTCCTTGCCCGCGCCAGTGCACGCCGCGCGCCGTGGCCGACCATGGACGGCGCGGACGCACGCCTCGACCACCGCTGCCTCCCCCGACCGCTCAGCACCGCCCAGCCGCTAGCCTTGGTCACCTTAGCCTCCTAGACACCGCGTCGCAGCACCCCCTGCACCGAGACCACCGTGAGCCGAGCTCCGGCTATTTAAGCCGCCGAGCTCCCGCATTTCCTCTCGCCCCACCTCACCACCCCTCTTCCGTCTGCCTCCCCCTCGCACCACACTCTCCTCTCCATCCACCCCCTTCATGATGGGCAGCCCGGGACTGCTCCGCTTGTTCCTGGCCGAGGAGCTCGTGCTCAGCCCCGCCTCGGCCACGTGAAAGTTGCCGTCGTTCCAGCCCGTCTCCGGCAACGCCACCGGTGTCCAGCTGCTGCCCAGGACCTCCTCCGTCGACCACCACCCTCACCGCCGACGCTCCCCGCCGGCAGGTAGCTTCCCCGGCCATCTCCCCTCCGCCTCTGTCTCTCTTCCCGTCGGGAGCTAGGTGATGGCTGTGAGCCGTCGATCTTGCGATCAACGGCCACAGTGCGCTCCCGCCCAGATTTCGAATTCTGAAGAAATCTGTTAAGTCTGAAAACCAGTTTAGAGTAGCTAACTTTGCATGCAAATTCTGAGACATATTCCCTACCAAAATTTGAAATCTTTGCATGGTTAGAAAGAGAAAGTTACATAGATTCATATGCAACTTTTAGATTTCCAAAATAATTAGTTTAGATCAATGGAAACATGAGGAAAAGTATCTATGTTATGTCTGTTTTCAGAAACTTCTGAAAACAGATTACTGCTTAGGCCTTTTGATCCAATCATAGAAATTAATCTAGATTTATTTAGATGTTTGTATTGGTATGTCATGTTAGTATAGTTAGCATCCTACCATGAACAAGATTTGAGAACCCCAAAATAAAATCTGTGTAGAAGTTTTAAAATGAAAAAGATAGCTAACCAGTTTAGCTTAGCACATGAAATAATAAAGATAGCCCTTTTCCCATGCAAATCACTAATTAACCAGAGGCCTAAAAATAGCAAACTAAAATGATGTAGCTAGTATAACATGCCATCTTCACATAGATGCAGGCCATGATCATGTAGGGTAATTCCCTGATTCAAAATCAAAATGCCAAATGTGCTAATTGATAAACTTAAAATAGGTAAATTTCTCTGTCAGAAATTTGATTAGAACTTTGAAAAGGAATATCTTGAGATCTAGGAATCTAAAAATAGCAAATGAAAATGTTCTGGAAAGCTTATGAAATTATCTAACTAACTAAAGTGGTTTAACCCCATTTAGGTTAATAAATAAATAATGATAATCAAAATGCCACAGAAGGTATAAAACCTAAACTTGTTTGTTTCTGATACTCTACTAATTCAAATGAGGTCAAACCAATTTTGTTAGATCACATTTAAGCAATACTAGTTATCCCTAAGAGGATTTAACTTTTGAGTAAAATTAACTTGAGTTGTAGCAAAAAGAAGGAAACCAACCTTCTGGATTAAAACATTTATACAGGGAGTTTAATAACTCAAATTGAGTTAAATCCAATTGGGTTGTTTTCTATATATCAGTAGCTATCTGTAGAATTTTAGTTCATATTTTTGTGCCCAACATAACACAAGTTATGCAATTAAACATGAAACCCTAGTTTCTGCCATAATTGTGACACAATTAAATAATGGTTAATTCAATTAAATCGAAATCAAATCGTGTTGCTTTGTGAGTGCAATAGCCATGTGTGATGCTTGAGAGTTGTTGTGATGCTTGATTGAGTAGTTTGGTAATGGTAGGTATTTCTTGTTTATTCTTATGTAGATCATTTTGTGTAATTAATATGACTACCTTGCTTGTTAAACTTGGTGGTCTTTAAGTTGAGTATCTAGTAATATCTCTACCATAGCTTGGTAAGATATTTAGAATTACAGAAAAGAGTTGGTAACTTAACTTTTGTCTGAAGTATTTCCTGTTTAAATAAAGATGCTTAATCACAACTTTAATCATAATTTTTTTTTAAACATGAGTAGTGTTGGTAATTGCCTAACTTGTTTGTTAATAATAATCTTCTCTCGTGATTGTTGTTTGTTAGTGCTGCTTTTGTCTGTGTGTTGATTGTGTTCTTTCCTTTTTGCGACGCTAGATATAAACGCTACCTGGGTGATATTGGAAAGGATTTATTGGAGAAGAATCAGAGTTTATTTCTTTGATCAGTGAGGAGACGTCCAGCGACATTATGCTGAAAACAGGCAAGCTACTTCACTGAGCTTGCATTTATATTCATCTATTTGATCACCTGAAGTATTCAAAAGTAGCGATGATTTTAAAAACCTTTTTACAAAGATATGAAAAACTATTTTGCCAAGAGTAGATATGTATAACTATAGGATGGAAAAATATGATTTATTCCAAAACTCCTTTTCAAAGTACTTGGAAGAATGTGGAATGCCGAATGGTCGGCATGGAAGTGGAAAAGAGGTGATCGGTAATGTTTATGAAAAATGCACATTGTGTCTTAGTACTATGACGACCAGCCAATAACCTGTGCGACCACATCTACCCAAATATGGGAACGGGCGTAGTCATATAGTTTGCTCATGTTAGTACTGGATACCTCATCGACGGAGACGACTCCGTTATGCATGAGGGGATGGTCATGGCGACCTACCCCCTGACCTGGGTCCCGGCAATCTGAGGGATTGAGGGATTGAAGGGCTTCGTGCTCGCCGGGCAAAACTACGAGTCCTTACATCTAGGTTCCTCGACGGAGGATCCTGTACTAGGTGTTGAAGGAATGGTGAATTCGTACGGGCAGGGTCCTATACTAGCATGAGCAAAGGACAGGCTATGGTCGGTGGCTCAACTTTGCATACAACTTGTATGGCGGGACGTGGCAGACACGGTGAGCTACCGGATGGGTGTGGGAAAAGCGTGCTACCTCTGCAGAGGGTAAAACTATTCGAATAGCCGAGTCCTCGGATATGGACAGTTGGGAGGCTGTACTAGACCATGTGCTAAGTTTTGCTAAAATATGCAAGAGGTGGAAAAGTGGAAATGTTGTTACCCAACTATACCAAATGGTGTGGTATGAGTTGTGGAGATAATTGGAACATGATGAGACATGGTCGGGAAAAAGGAGGAGTTTTGGAGAAATAAACAAAATGGTGATTTTCCGGGAAAAACGTTTTTAAAAAGGGACTTCTTACCTTTTTCAACAAACATCTATTTTCGGGAAAAACGTTTTAAAAGAGATTTCTTACAAAAACCAATTTATGGGAAAGAGATCTAAAAGCCTTCTTTTCTTTTCACAAAGGCTATAGATGTTTTTGAAAATATACCAGGGTTATGAAAAGTTATAAAATTCTCCTTATTTTTCTTCAACGAAAGCTATAGAGTTTTCAAACAAAGTTTTATTAAACAAAAGTCTATCCTTCTCTTTTCAGTAAGGATAGAGTTTTCAAAGTAAGCAAAGTTTTACTAAAACTATAAAAAGAGTAGTGCATGCTCTTTCGGGGGTAGTTTGCGAGTACAATCAAATGTACTCATATTGGTTTCGTCCCTGGCTATTGTCTTAGCCAGATTTTAAAGAAGAGCAGCTTGAAGAAGGAGATGGAAATGACGTCAATGCGAACTAGGGCGCTTCCCAGTCAGTTGCCTGTAGGGTTAAGGCGAATGACTTGGGCTCCACGTTGCTTGGTGATTTCCGCTGCAAGTACCCATTGAAGATTATGACTTCAATCGAGTAAGTATATTCCTTCGGTATTTATGGATGTTCTTTGATTACCAGTTTGATTGTGCTCAGCGACACACTGATCATGGGATCGCTGATGTAGGCACAAGGGTATTTCGGACAACTAGTCCGGGGTCCCCACAGACTTGGTATCAGAGCAATCCTGACTGTAGGAGACCTTAGTTAGCATGGACGTTAGTTAGGAAAGCAAATATTTTTGTTAAAAATATATTACTACCAAAATATATTTTTATCTAGAGAAGTCCTAAAAATGGCTTCGCTCTTCTTATCTCCTCAAATATTTCAATGTCTTACCCCTCTATTTTAAGATTTTCAAAGGCATTCTTCTATTATCTTACCTTCATTCAAAACCTACGTATATACTTGACGATGAACCCAAGTGAGATCTAACTGGCCAGTAGCCAGAAGGAGAAGAAGGTTCCATCCCAAATCCTCGACATTCAACATCAAGGTGATTGATTTGCAAATGCCAAGATCTTCAGTGTCAACAAAGCAACAAACCTCCGAAGACCTCAGCTCAACCTCAACAATTCTACTCAAGCTGCAACTTCGACGATCTCAATTTCTCCAGCGAAAGACTAAGGCAATAAAATGAAGACTTCACCAACCATGTTCGACAAAGACCCCTAGGAAAAACTCATGATAGGAACCTTGGTTACCCCGACTACCACGAGTATTAGGCGTCCGTTGGTACTAGACGTACCTTGTGTGCACCTTGCTTGTGTGTAATCTGCTTGTGTGTTGTTTGCAAGTTCTCCGTTTGTGTGTTGTTTTTCTTGTGTGTTCACTATCACGCCTTGTCGGCAACACCAAGTAATCTCAAACTTCTCTTCTTTAACTCTTCACCATAGTTGTACCTTGTTGCGGATGTAAACCCGCCAAGGAAAATCTTTCTAAACTAATTTTCCCTCTCATCTCAAGATCTGACCGTTCCGCAAGATATAAAAGACCCCCGATCCTTAGCCAAATAGCCGAAAGTTTTGTAACCTAACCGGCAAGTCAGACCATGGACTTCATGCACCATCTGGAGCAAGTGCGTCAAGATCTTGAAGGAAACTGCAATTGTACGCCAACCTCGTGAAGACACGAGCCCCCACCTCACAAAATTAACTTGTGAAATTACAAGAATACCACACCAAATTATCGTATCTAACCTTAGGATAACCACTGACTCAAGTCCATGATAGTGCCAACTAATCTTCTAGGACCACAAACCTTGATATGAAACGAGGACATAAGGAGACTCATTTAGAATGGGTAACTAGAGGAACTCAAGGAGTGCATGAGAGTTGCTATGAAGATTCGAGCTCAGAGACCAACAGTAATGTTGGATTTCAAAGAGGATCATGTACCTACCCGCTTGACGAGCAGTTAGTGGCACTTTAATCCCTTGCAATCAAATTTGCTATGTTTGACCCACCCAAATTTTGTCCCGTGAAATAAAACCAAAGAAAAACCTCGACTAACTCCTACCTATCACCGCAAACTTGGAGAAGATGGATGAGAACCCTAGCCTGCCGCTGATTTTCTGAAGATTATATGAAGCCTCAAGCACAAGACTCATCCAAGGGAGATTGCCACCAACCAACCCGAAGGAAACCAACTTTAAAGATCGTCAACACGAAGTTACCCCAGGAAAAAGGACGCCATCGACGTTATCTGCCGAACAAACATCTTAGTTCCACATAACTCAACTAGTTGAAACAAGAAAGACAAAGGTACCTGTTTGGGAAACAACTGGTGTGAAGATTCTTCACTAATTTTTCTAAGGACCATTAAGCCGTGAGTTTTTGAACCAACTTACCAAATTCTAGATTAACATCTAACCCCAGTTGGTGACAGTACTAACTGGCCTTATCTAACCACAAGTTTTGACAAAAAGAGAGGTGATATAGAAAGAATCACATATAGTTGGTAGTGAGAAGATCGCCATCATCAAGGCCGAAGTCGATCAACACTGAAGACCATCTGCGCAGAATTGAACCAGGAAGCAAGCACCATCGACGCTACCTATCGAGCAATCATCCTGTACAACTGGCCTTGATCAATCACACCGAAGGAGGATTCAAGAAGCACGAGCAGCGACTGTTGACATGAAGCTCTTTCTCTAACCCTTTTAAGGCTAACTTAGGACACGACCCTTGTACCCTCGTCGGACAGCAGACCAAACCACTTACCTTTAGGGTCCTTGTACTGACTTTTAGATTCCTCTGGAGGCTCGATAATCTAGACTGTACTTCTTACCAACGCTTCATGAAGCTCAAGAACCAAGGAAGTCAGCAATGAAGTTCCTCCTTTGCTCAGCTGAAGAAGGGCAAGCATGAAGACAAATAACCAATGGAATACCCAGAAGAATCAAACGACGTAAGCACCTGCTGTGGACAACATCCACCACCAAGCAAGTCCAGACGAATTTAGACGTTTATAACTTCTTTTTCTAATTAGAAACCAGAGAGAGTTGAGTACGCAGACTCGACGCATCCTGAAAACCACGCGTCCCCATCTGCGACCCTCATAAGGAGAAAATAGTACGAAGTGATATCTGCACCGACCCCAAGCACCAAGGAGCAACAACCGAGACGAAGATCGTCAAGAAGAGCAGTGCCTCCAAGTCAACTTCAGCAGGACCAATTAAAAACCCCTTTTTAAGGGGGGAAGACCTGCAATAGGTATACAAGAACGTGGTAATAATTAGTTCCTTTCGCCTCAGCCTCGTAGAAACTGGAAACAGCCAACCAAGACTATCCATCAGCATCGAACGTCAAGTCAACCCTATCATCCAGGATCTAAACCCATCAGAGTAAAATTAACGACAAGGAACGACCTCGCAACATCAATTTGTCAATATCTCATCTGGTGACCTTGCTGAAGAAGTAACGACCTCGGAAGTATAGCCAGCCCAAAACCCGTGCCCTCGTACTCCCCTGTACCCCCGGGCAAATCTCGGGACGAGATTTATTTTAAGGGGGGAAGGATTTGTAACATCCCAAATTTATAATAAGAATTAACAAGACCCAAAATTCAGAACCAACAAAAACTTTTTGAAATTACTACACTAATGATTGTGTTTTCCTTTATATTGTTCTGTTTGACCTTGTGTGACTTGTTGTTTATGTTGTTTGACTAGTAAATATTAATCCAAGAATCCAGCCCAAGTAAAATATATTAAACTTGGTGCTCATGTTATGACAAGAGTAGATTCCATATATCTTTTTCAATCTTATTTTGGCCAAAGTCTATTCCAATGATGTTTGATTTCAGCAACAAATAAAATACCCTTTAGTTGAGAAAGTAAAATTATTTCCAAATTTATGTGTTCCCAAAAATATGGAGATCTATATGTTATCTCCTATCTAAGGCTAACCATGATATTTTGCATGTATATGCAACTCCCATTTTATAAGCTCTGATTTCCACCCCATTTGAAAACAACACTAGTGGGAATTATATTACCCAACATATTCCCTTTCTCAAATCGTTTTGAAAATAATTAAGATGAGTTGAGACATTTCTTTAAAACATCATCTTGTCATAATTGAGTGTGATCATTTTTATAAGATAGTATTGTTAATTATGGAAATGGTGGTGTGATTAATTCTTGTGGTTTGATTTGTGTGATAATGGTTGTGATGTGAATATTGTTGTGTTTTGATGTGTGTGATTGTTAAATAGAAATATGAGGAAAGGAAAAGAAATAAAATAAAAACATCAACACATCAAACCATGCGACAAGTGACAAATGAAATTCTCTAAGTGAGAAGTTATTTTTCTTAAAGACCAAACTTCATTGGAGTGGGAAATGATCCCTCCCAATTTATTCTACCACTTTCCTATCTCAATTTATTATTTTCAAAAACCCAAATTTAAAATCTAGTTCTCTTTCTTTATCCTCTTGAATCATCCAATGTGTGGTGCTACACCTGCCAAATAAATTCCACCACAGCACCACAAATCCCTATTAATCTATAGAAAGCAAATGATGGAAATAAATCTCAGAAATTTGAATTAATTTTTCGTTGAAGCATTTCGTCGAACAAATAGAGGGCAGTGCCGTGTTCATCCCCAAACCGATGATCATCAACGCAATTCGATCGATTGGGAGTTTTATCCTTCGATTCCTTGCACCCCGTTGCTCCTCTCCACTCTCTAATCATCCCTACGGCACTAGAGCATCACGGGAGTATGCCAATTCGTCGGATTACTCGTCGCCAGCCAGGGAGCAGAAGCTCCTGTCGCCATGCCATGGTGCCCCCACTGTGGAGGAGACCACGTAGCCGCCCACCTAGCCCTTTGCCTCGCCCGACCCTTTCCTTGCGCCGCTCTGCTCCTGCTAGGAGCGACCAAGCCACCCCGGAGCCCCCGCTTGCGTGTCCTTGCCCGCGCCAGTGCACGCCACGCGCCGTGGCCGACCATGGACGGCGCGGACGCACGCCTCGACCACCGCTGCCTCCCCCGACCGCTCAGCACCGCCCAGCCGCTAGCCTTGGTCACCTTAGCCTCCTAGACACCGCGTCGCAGCACCCCCTGCACCGAGACCACCGTGAGCCGAGCTCCGGCTATTTAAGCCGCCGAGCTCCCGCATTTCCTCTCGCCCCACCTCACCACCCCTCTTCCGTCTGCCTCCCCCTTGCACCACACTCTCCTCTCCATCCACCCCCTTCATGATGGGCAGCCCGGGACTGCTCCGCTTGTTCCTGGCCGAGGAGCTCGTGCTCAGCCCCGCCTCGGCCACGTGAAAGTTGCCGTCGTTCCAGCCCGTCTCCGGCGACGCCACCGGTGTCCAGCTGCTGCCCAGGACCTCCTCCGTCGACCACCACCCTCACCGCCGACGCTCCCCGCCGGCAGGTAGCTTCCCCGGCCATCTCCCCTCCGCCTCTGTCTCTCTTCCCGTCGGGAGCTAGGTGATGGCTGTGAGCCGTCGATCTTGCGATCAACGGCCACAGTGCGCTCCCGCCCAGATTTCGAATTCTGAAGAAATCTGTTAAGTCTGAAAACCAGTTTAGAGTAGCTAACTTTGCATGCAAATTCTGAGACATATTCCCTACCAAAATTTGAAATCTTTGCATGGTTAGAAAGAGAAAGTTACATAGATTCATATGCAACTTTTAGATTTCCAAAATAATTAGTTTAGATCAATGGAAACATGAGGAAAAGTATCTATGTTATGTCTGTTTTCAGAAACTTCTGAAAACAGATTACTGCTTAGGCCTTTTGATCCAATCATAGAAATTAATCTAGATTTATTTAGATGTTTGTATTGGTATGTCATGTTAGTATAGTTAGCATCCTACCATGAACAAGATTTGAGAACCCCAAAATAAAATCTGTGTAGAAGTTTTAAAATGAAAAAGATAGCTAACCAGTTTAGCTTAGCACATGAAATAATAAAGATAGCCCTTTTCCCATGCAAATCACTAATTAACCAGAGGCCTAAAAATAGCAAACTAAAATGATGTAGCTAGTATAACATGCCATCTTCACATAGATGCAGGCCATGATCATGTAGGGTAATTCCCTGATTCAAAATCAAAATGCCAAATGTGCTAATTGATAAACTTAAAATAGGTAAATTTCTCTGTCAGAAATTTGATTAGAACTTTGAAAAGGAATATCTTGAGATCTAGGAATCTAAAAATAGCAAATGAAAATGTTCTGGAAAGCTTATGAAATTATCTAACTAACTAAAGTGGTTTAACCCCATTTAGGTTAATAAATAAATAATGATAATCAAAATGCCACAGAAGGTATAAAACCTAAACTTGTTTGTTTCTGATACTCTACTAATTCAAATGAGGTCAAACCAATTTTGTTAGATCACATTTAAGCAATACTAGTTATCCCTAAGAGGATTTAACTTTTGAGTAAAATTAACTTGAGTTGTAGCAACAAGAAGGAAACCAACCTTCTGGATTAAAACATTTATACAGGGAGTTTAATAACTCAAATTGAGTTAAATCCAATTGGGTTGTTTTCTATGCATCAGTAGCTATCTGTAGAATTTTAGTTCATATTTTTGTGCCCAACAGAACACAAGTTATGCAATTAAACATGAAACCCTAGTTTCTGCCATAATTGTGACACAATTAAATAATGGTTAATTCAATTAAATCGAAATCAAATCGTGTTGCTTTGTGAGTGCAATAGCCATGTGTGATGCTTGAGAGTTGTTGTGATGCTTGATTGAGTAGTTTGGTAATGGTAGGTATTTCTTGTTTATTCTTATGTAGATCATTTTGTGTAATTAATATGACTACCTTGCATGTTAAACTTGGTGGTCTTTAAGTTGAGTATCTAGTAATATCTCTACCATAGCTTGGTAAGATATTTAGAATTACAGAAAAGAGTTGGTAACTTAACTTTTGTCTGAAGTATTTCCTGTTTAAATAAAGATGCTTAATCACAACTTTAATCATAATTTTTTTTAAACATGAGTAGTGTTGGTAATTGCCTAACTTGTTTGTTAAATAATAATCTTCTCTCGTGATTGTTGTTTGTTAGTGTTGCTTGATGTTTGTTGTTGGAGTGTCCTACTGTGTGTTGATTGTGTTCTTTCCTTTTTGCGACGCTAGATATAAACGCTACCTGGGTGATATTGGAAAGGATTTATTGGAGAAGAATCAGAGTTTATTTCTTTGATCAGTGAGGAGACGTCCAGCGACATTATGCTGAAAACAGGCAAGCTACTTCACTGAGCTTGCATTTATATTCATTTATTTGATCACCTGAAGTATTCAAAAGTAGCGATGATTTTAAAAACCTTTTTACAAAGATATGAAAAACTATTTTGCCAAGAGTAGATATGTATAACTATAGGATGGAAAAATATGATTTATTCCAAAACTCCTTTTCAAAGTACTTGGAAGAATGTGGAATGCCGAATGGTCGGCATGGAAGTGGAAAAGAGGTGATCGGTAATGTTTATGAAAAATGCACATTGTGTCTTAGTACTATGACGACCAGCCAATAACCTGTGCGACCACATCTACCCAAATATGGGAACGGGCGTAGTCATATAGTTTGCTCATGTTAGTACTGGATACCTCATCGACGGAGACGACTCCGTTATGCATGAGGGGATGGTCATGGCGATCTACCCCCTGACCTGGGTCCCGGCAATCTGAGGGATTGAGGGATTGAAGGGCTTCGTGCTCGCCGGGCAAAACTACGAGTCCTTACATCTAGGTTCCTCGACGGAGGATCCTGTACTAGGTGTTGAAGGAATGGTGAATTCGTACGGGCAGGGTCCTATACTAGCATGAGCAAAGGACAGGCTATGGTCGGTGGCTCAACTTTGCATACAACTTGTATGGCAGGACGTGGCAGACACGGTGAGCTACCGGATGGGTGTGGGAAAAGCGTGCTACCTCTGCAGAGGGTAAAACTATTCGAATAGCCGAGTCCTCGGATATGGACAGTTGGGAGGCTGTACTAGACCATGTGCTAAGTTTTGCTAAAATATGCAAGAGGTGGAAAAGTGGAAATGTTGTTACCCAACTATACCAAATGGTGTGGTATGAGTTGTGGAGATAATTGGAACATGATGAGACATGGTCGGGAAAAAGGAGGAGTTTTGGAGAAATAAACAAAATGGTGATTTTCCGGGAAAAACGTTTTTAAAAAGGGACTTCTTACCTTTTTCAACAAACATCTATTTTCGGGAAAAACGTTTTAAAAGAGATTTCTTACAAAAACCAATTTATGGGAAAGAGATCTAAAAGCCTTCTTTTCTTTTCACAAAGGCTATAGATGTTTTTGAAAATATACCAGGGTTATGAAAAGTTATAAAATTCTCCTTATTTTTCTTCAACGAAAGCTATAGAGTTTTCAAACAAAGTTTTATTAAACAAAAGTCTATCCTTCTCTTTTCAGTAAGGATAGAGTTTTCAAAGTAAGCAAAGTTTTACTAAACTATAAAAAGGGTAGTGCATGCTCTTTCGGGGGTAGTTTGCGAGTACAATCAAATGTACTCATATTGGTTTCGTCCCTGGCTATTGTCTTAGCCAGATTTTAAAGAAGAGCAGCTTGAAGAAGGAGATGGAAATGACGTCAATGCGATCTAGGGCGCTTCCCAGTCAGTTGCCTGTAGGGTTAAGGCGAATGACTTGGGCTCCACGTTGCTTGGTGATTTCCGCTGCAAGTACCTATTGAAGATTATGACTTCAATCGAGTAAGTATATTCCTTCGGTATTTATGGATGTTCTTTGATTACCAGTTTGATTGTGCTCAGCGACACACTGATCATGGGATCGCTGATGTAGGCACAAGGGTATTTCGGACAACTAGTCCGGGGTCCCCACAGACTTGGTATCAGAGCAATCCTGACTGTAGGAGACCTTAGTTAGCATGGACGTTAGTTAGGAAAGCAAATATTTTTGTTAAAAATATATTACTACCAAAATATATTTTTATCTAGAGAAGTCCTAAAAATGGCTTCACTCTTCTTATCTCCTCAAATATTTCAATGTCTTACCTCTCTATTTTAAGATTTTCAAAGGCATTCTTCTATTATCTTACCTTCATTCAAAACCTACGTATATACTTGACGATGAACCCAAGTGAGATCTAACTGACCAGTAGCCAGAAGGAGAAGAAGGTTCCATCCCAAATCCTCGACATTCAACATCAAGGTGATTGATTTGCAAATGCCAAGATCTTCAGTGTCAACAAAGCAACAAACCTCCGAAGACCTCAGCTCAACCTCAACAATTCTACTCAAGCTGCAACTTCGACGATCTCAATTTCTCCAGCGAAAGACTAAGGCAATAAAATGAAGACTTCACCAACCATGTTCGACAAAGACCCCTAGGAAAAACTCATGATAGGAACCTTGGTTACCCCGACTACCACGAGTATTAGGCGTCCATTGGTACTAGACGTACCTTGTGTGCACCTTGCTTGTGTGTAATCTGCTTGTGTGTTGTTTGCAAGTTCTCCGTTTGTGTGTTGTTTTTCTTGTGTGTTCACTATCACGCCTTGTCGGCAACACCAAGTAATCTCAAACTTCTCTTCTTTAACTCTTCGCCATAGTTGTACCTTGTTGCGGATGTAAACCCGCCAAGGAAAATCTTTCTAAACTAATTTTCCCTCTCATCTCAAGATCTGACCGTTCCGCAAGATACAAAAGACCCCCGATCCTTAGCCAAATAGCCGAAAAGTTTTGTAACCTAACCGGCAAGTCAGACCATGGACTTCATGCACCATCTGGAGCAAGTGCGTCAAGATCTTGAAGGAAACTGCAATTGTACGCCAACCTCGTGAAGACACGAGCCCCCACCTCACAAAATTAACTTGTGAAATTACAAGAATACCACACCAAATTATCGTATCTAACCTTAGGATAACCACTGACTCAAGTCCATGATAGTGCCAACTAATCTTCTAGGACCACAAACCTTGATATGAAACGAGGACATAAGGAGACTCATTTAGAATGGGTAACTAGAGGAACTCAAGGAGTGCATGAGAGTTGCTATGAAGATTCGAGCTCAGAGACCAACAGTAATGTTGGATTTCAAAGAGGATCATGTACCTACCCGCTTGACGAGCAGTTAGTGGCACTTTAATCCCTTGCAATCAATTTTGTTAGGTTTGACCCACCCAAATTTTGTCCCGTGAAATAAAACCAAAGAAAAACCTCGACTAACTCCTACCTATCACCGCAAACTTGGAGAAGATGGATGAGAACCCTAGCCTGCCGCTGATTTTCTGAAGATTATATGAAGCCTCAAGCACAAGACTCATCCAAGGGAGATTGCCACCAACCAACCCGAAGGAAACCAACTTTAAAGATCGTCAACACGAAGTTACCCCAGGAAAAAGGACGCCATCGACGTTATCTGCCGAACAAACATCTTAGTTCCACATAACTCAACTAGTTGAAACAAGAAAGACAAAGGTACCTGTTTGGGAAACAACTGGTGTGAAGATTCTTCACTAATTTTTCTAAGGACCATTAAGCCGTGAGTTTTTGAACCAACTTACCAAATTCTAGATTAACATCTAACCCCAGTTGGTGACAGTACTAACTGGCCTTATCTAACCACAAGTTTTGACAAAAAGAGAGGTGATATGGAAAGAATCACATATAGTTGGTAGTTAGAAGATCGCCATCATCAAGGCCGAAGTCGATCAACACTGAAGGCCATCTGCGCAGAATTGAACCAGGAAGCAAGCACCATCGACGCTACCTATCGAGCAATCATCCTTTTCAACTGGCCTCGACCAATCACACCGAAGGAGGATTCAAGAAGCACGAGCAGCGACTATTGACATGAAGCTCTTTCTCTAACCCTTTTAAGGCTAACTTAGGACACGACCCTTGTACCCTCGTCGAACAGCAGACCAAACCACTTACCTTTAGGGTCCTTGTACTGACTTTTAGATTCCTCTGGAGGCTCGATAATCTAGACTGTACTTCTTACCAACGCTTCATGAAGCTGAAGAACCAAGGAAGTCAGCAATGAAGTTCCTCCTTTGCTCAGCTGAAGAAGGGCAAGCATGAAGACAAATAACCAATGGAATACCCAGAAGAATCAAACGACGTAAGCACCTGCTGTGGACAACATCCACCACCAAGCAAGTCCAGACGAATTTAGACGTTTATAACTTCTTTTTCTAATTAGAAACCAGAGAGAGTTGAGTACGCAGACTCGACGCATCCTGAAAACCACGCGTCCCCATCTGCGACCCTCATAAGGAGAAAATAGTACGAAGTGATATCTGCACCGACCCCAAGCACCAAGGAGCGACAACCGAGACGAAGATCGTCAAGAAGAGCAGTGCCTCCAAGTCAACTTCAGCAGGACCGATTAAAAACCCCTTTTTAAGGGGGGAAGACCTGCAATAGGTATACAAGAACGTGGTAATAATTAGTTCCTTGTGCCTCAGCCTCGTAAAAACTGGAAACAGCCAACCAAGACTATCCATCAGCATCGAACGTCAAGTCAACCCTATCATCCAGGATCTAAACCCATCAGAGTAAAATTAACGACAAGGAACGACCTCGCAACATCAATTTGTCAATATCTCATCTGGTGACCTCGCTGAAGAAGTAACGACCTCGGAAGTATAGCCATCCCAAAACCCGTGCCCTCGTACTCCCCTGTACCCCCGGGCAAATCTCGGGACGAGATTTATTTTAAGGGGGGAAGGATTTGTAACATCCCAAATTTATAATAAGAATTAACAAGACCCAAAATTCAGAACCAACAAAAACTTTTTGAAATTACTACACTAATGATTGTGTTTTCCTTTATATTGTTCTGTTTGACCTTGTGTGACTTGTTGTTTATGTTGTTTGACTAGTAAATATTAATCCAAGAATCCAGCCCAAGTAAAATATATTAAACTTGGTGCTCATGTTATGACAAGAGTAGATTCCATATATCTTTTCAATCTTATTTTGGCCAAAGTCTATTCCAATGATGTTTGATTTCAGCAACAAATAAAATACCCTTTATTTGAGAAAGTAAAATTATTTCCAAATTTATGTGTTCCCAAAAATATGGAGATCTATATGTTATCTCCTATCTAAGGCTAACCATGATATTTTGCATGTATATGCAACTCCCATTTTATAAGCTCTGATTTCCACCCCATTTGAAAACAACACTAGTGGGAATTATATTACCCAACATATTCCCTTTCTCAAATCGTTTTGAAAATAATTAAGATGAGTTGAGACATTTCTTTAAAACATCATCTTGTCATAATTGAGTGTGATCATTTTTATAAGATAGTATTGTTAATTATGGAAATGGTGGTGTGATTAATTCTTGTGGTTTGATTTGTGTGATAATGGTTGTGATGTGAATATTGTTGTGTTTTGATGTGTGTGATTGTTAAATAGAAATATGAGGAAAGGAAAAGAAATAAAATAAAAACATCAACACATCAAACCATGCGACAAGTGACAAATGAAACTCTCTAAGTGAGAAGTTATTTTTCTTAAAGACCAAACTTCATTGGAGTGGGAAATGATCCCTCCCAATTTATTCTACCACTTTCCTATCTCAATTTATTATTTTCAAAAACCCAATTTAAAATCTAGTTCTCTTTCTTTATCCTCTTGAATCATCCAATGTGTGGTGCTACACCTGCCAAATAAATTCCACCACAGCACCACAAATCCCTATTAATCTATAGAAAGCAAATGATGGAAATAAATCTCAGAAATTTGAATTAATTTTTCGTTGAAGCATTTCGTCGAACAAATAGAGGGCAGTGCCGTGTTCATCCCCAAACCGATGATCATCAACGCAATTCGATCGATTGGGAGTTTTATCCTTCGATTCCTTGCACCCCGTTGCTCCTCTCCACTCTCTAATCATCCCTACGGCACTAGAGCATCACGGGAGTATGCCAATTCGTCGGATTACTCGTCGCCAGCCAGGGAGCAGAAGCTCCTGTCGCCATGCCATGGTGCCCCCACTGTGGAGGAGACCACGTAGCCGCCCACCTAGCCCTTTGCCTCGCCCGACCCTTTCCTTGCGCCGCTCTGCTCCTGCTAGGAGCGACCAAGCCACCCCGGAGCCCCCGCTTGCGTGTCCTTGCCCGCGCCAGTGCACGCCACGCGCCGTGGCCGACCATGGACGGCGCGGACGCACGCCTCGACCACCGCTGCCTCCCCGACCGCTCAGCACCGCCCAGCCGCTAGCCTTGGTCACCTTAGCCTCCTAGACACCGCGTCGCAGCACCCCCTGCACCGAGACCACCGTGAGCCGAGCTCCGGCTATTTAAGGCGCCGAGCTCCCGCATTTCCTCTCGCCCCACCTCACCACCCCTCTTCCGTCTGCCTCCCCCTCGCACCACACTCTCCTCTCCATCCACCCCCTTCATGATGGGCAGCCCGGGACTGCTCCGCTTGTTCCTGGCCGAGGAGCTCGTGCTCAGCCCCGCCTCGGCCACGTGAAAGTTGCCGTCGTTCCAGCCCGTCTCCGGCAACGCCACCGGTGTCCAGCTGCTGCCCAGGACCTCCTCCGTCGACCACCACCCTCACCGCCGACGCTCCCCGCCGGCAGGTAGCTTCCCCGGCCATCTCCCCTCCGCCTCTGTCTCTCTTCCCGTCGGGAGCTAGGTGATGGCTGTGAGCCGTCGATCTTGCGATCAACGGCCACAGTGCGCTCCCGCCCAGATTTCGAATTCTGAAGAAATCTGTTAAGTCTGAAAACCAGTTTAGAGTAGCTAACTTTGCATGCAAATTCTGAGACATATTCCCTACCAAAATTTGAAATCTTTGCATGGTTAGAAAGAGAAAGTTACATAGATTCATATGCAACTTTTAGATTTCCAAAATAATTAGTTTAGATCAATGGAAACATGAGGAAAAGTATCTATGTTATGTCTGTTTTCAGAAACTTCTGAAAACAGATTACTGCTTAGGCCTTTTGATCCAATCATAGAAATTAATCTAGATTTATTTAGATGTTTGTATTGGTATGTCATGTTAGTATAGTTAGCATCCTACCATGAACAAGATTTGAGAACCCCAAAATAAAATCTGTGTAGAAGTTTTAAAATGAAAAAGATAGCTAACCAGTTTAGCTTAGCACATGAAATAATAAAGATAGCCCTTTTCCCATGCAAATCACTAATTAACCAGAGGCCTAAAAATAGCAAACTAAAATGATGTAGCTAGTATAACATGGCATCTTCACATAGATGCAGGCCATGATCATGTAGGGTAATTCCCTGATTCAAAATCAAAATGCCAAATGTGCTAATTGATAAACTTAAAATAGGTAAATTTCTCTGTCAGAAATTTGATTAGAACTTTGAAAAGGAATATCTTGAGATCTAGGAATCTAAAAATAGCAAATGAAAATGTTCTGGAAAGCTTATGAAATTATCTAACTAACTAAAGTGGTTTCACCCCATTTAGGTTAATAAATAAATAATGATAATCAAAATGCCACAGAAGGTATAAAACCTAAACTTGTTTGTTTCTGATACTCTACTAATTCAAATGAGGTCAAACCAATTTTGTTAGCTCACATTTAAGCAATACTAGTTATCCCTAAGAGGATTTAACTTTTGAGTAAAATTAACTTGAGTTGTAGCAAAAAGAAGGAAACCAACCTTCTGGATTAAAACATTTATACAGGGAGTTTAATAACTCAAATTGAGTTAAATCCAATTGGGTTGTTTTCTATACATCAGTAGCTATCTGTAGAATTTTAGTTCATATTTTTGTGCCCAACAGAACACAAGTTATGCAATTAAACATGAAACCCTAGTTTCTGCCATAATTGTGACACAATTAAATAATGGTTAATTCAATTAAATCGAAATCAAATCGTGTTGCTTTGTGAGTGCAATAGCCATGTGTGATGCTTGAGAGTTGTTGTGATGCTTGATTGAGTAGTTTGGTAATGGTAGGTATTTCTTGTTTATTCTTATGTAGATCATTTTGTGTAATTAATATGACTACCTTGCATGTTAAACTTGGTGGTCTTTAAGTTGAGTATCTAGTAATATCTCTACCATAGCTTGGTAAGATATTTAGAATTACAGAAAAGAGTTGGTAACTTAACTTTTGTCTGAAGTATTTCCTGTTTAAATAAAGATGCTTAATCACAACTTTAATCATAATTTTTTTTTTAAACATGAGTAGTGTTGGTAATTGCCTAACTTGTTTGTTAAATAATAATCTTCTCTCGTGATTGTTGTTTGTTAGTGTTGCTTGATGTTTGTTGTTGGAGTGTCCTACTGTGTGTTGATTGTGTTCTTTCCTTTTTGCGACGCTAGATATAAACGCTACCTGGGTGATATTGGAAAGGATTTATTGGAGAAGAATCAGAGTTTATTTCTTTGATCAGTGAGGAGACGTCCAGCGACATTATGCTGAAAACAGGCAAGCTACTTCACTGAGCTTGCATTTATATTCATCTATTTGATCACCTGAAGTATTCAAAAGTAGCGATGATTTTAAAAACCTTTTTACAAAGATATGAAAAACTATTTTGCCAAGAGTAGATATGTATAACTATAGGATGGAAAAATATGATTTATTCCAAAACTCCTTTTCAAAGTACTTGGAAGAATGTGGAATGCCGAATGGTCGGCATGGAAGTGGAAAAGAGGTGATCGGTAATGTTTATGAAAAATGCACATTGTGTCTTAGTACTATGACGACCAGCCAATAACCTGTGCGACCACATCTACCCAAATATGGGAACGGGCGTAGTCATATAGTTTGCTCATGTTAGTACTAGATACCTCATCGACGGAGACGACTCCGTTATGCATGAGGGGATGGTCATGGCGACCTACCCCCTGACCTGGGTCCCGGCAATCTGAGGGATTGAGGGATTGAAGGGCTTCGTGCTCGCCGGGCAAAACTACGAGTCCTTACATCTAGGTTCCTCGACGGAGGATCCTGTACTAGGTGTTGAAGGAATGGTGAATTCGTACGGGCAGGGTCCTATACTAGCATGAGCAAAGGACAGGCTATGGTCGGTGGCTCAACTTTGCATACAACTTGTATGGCGGGACGTGGCAGACACGGTGAGCTACCGGATGGGTGTGGGAAAAGCGTGCTACCTCTGCAGAGGGTAAAACTATTCGAATAGCCGAGTCCTCGGATATGGACAGTTGGGAGGCTGTACTAGACCATGTGCTAAGTTTTGCTAAAATATGCAAGAGGTGGAAAAGTGGAAATGTTGTTACCCAACTATACCAAATGGTGTGGTATGAGTTGTGGAGATAATTGGAACATGATGAGACATGGTCGGGAAAAAGGAGGAGTTTTGGAGAAATAAACAAAATGGTGATTTTCCGGGAAAAACGTTTTTAAAAAGGGACTTCTTACCTTTTTCAACAAACATCTATTTTCGGGAAAAACGTTTTAAAAGAGATTTCTTACAAAAACCAATTTATGGGAAAGAGATCTAAAAGCCTTCTTTTCTTTTCACAAAGGCTATAGATGTTTTTGAAAATATACCAGGGTTATGAAAAGTTATAAAATTCTCCTTATTTTTCTTCAACGAAAGCTATAGAGTTTTCAAACAAAGTTTTATTAAACAAAAGTCTATCCTTCTCTTTTCAGTAAGGATAGAGTTTTCAAAGTAAGCAAAGTTTTACTAAAACTATAAAAAGAGTAGTGCATGCTCTTTCGGGGGTAGTTTGCGAGTACAATCAAATGTACTCATATTGGTTTCGTCCCTGGCTATTGTCTTAGCCAGATTTTAAAGAAGAGCAGCTTGAAGAAGGAGATGGAAATGACGTCAATGCGAACTAGGGCGCTTCCCAGTCAGTTGCCTGTAGGGTTAAGGCGAATGACTTGGGCTCCACGTTGCTTGGTGATTTCCGCTGCAAGTACCTATTGAAGATTATGACTTCAATCGAGTAAGTATATTCCTTCGGTATTTATGGATGTTCTTTGATTACCAGTTTGATTGTGCTCAGCGACACACTGATCATGGGATCGCTGATGTAGGCACAAGGGTATTTCGGACAACTAGTCCGGGGTCCCCACATGACTCATTTGAAATTTGAATAAATTTGGATTTGTTACACTGAAAACTAACAGTGCCAAAAGATTATACAAGTCCAGAGCTTTTCAAAAAGATAAAGTTTGATAAATTTTGCCAAATGGTTTAAAAGATATGAAGGTTTGAAGGTATAGGGCCTTTTCTGCAAAAAGGCCATTTAAATCAATTTGGGAAAAATCCCAGAAAAGGCTTGGCTCGGCTGGGCTCGGCTTCGGCTCAGGCTTAAGCCGCGGCTTGGCTCGGCTCGGCTCGATCTAATCCCGGCCGTTGAAAGGAGATCGGGTGGCCGAGAAGCTAGGGTTTTACCACGGCGGCGCGGTGGTCGCCGGAGACGGCTCGGACGGCGGCGGCGGATCGGACGCGGACGAATGGCTCGCTCCGATGAGGCTTGGGCTCGACGAAGATCACAAAGAGATGAGGGACGACACGGTGAAGAGTAAGGTGCCGACGGCGTGCTCGAATGCGTCCCGACGCGGTGTGGAGGCGTGGCCGGAGTCGCGGCGGCGGACGGTGCCCTCGGTCGAGCTCGTGCTCCACCTCCTGGTTGCGAAAAAATCAACCACGGGCATGAGAGTGTGCCAAAGATGGAGGGGGAGAAGAAGAGGGCAAAAGGGGGCAGCGGGGACCTGTGGTTTTGCCGGAATCGACGAAAAGCGGCGGCGGCAGAACTCAACTCCGGCGAGCAAAATGGGCGGCCTGACGGCGTGATCTGGAGGGGGAAAAGAGGGGAAAGAGAGATGGGTGAGAGGGCTTTAAGGGGGGGGATCGGGGAGGCCAGGGGTGCCTTCAATCACGAGCAATCAAGAGGGGAGAAATCGGAAGAAAACGGCCGCGGATGAGCTTTGAAGACGATGACGTCATCGTGACGTCATCAAATTTTCTTTTTCTTTATTTTTCTGTTTTCTTTTATAATTTTACATTTAGGCCTCCAAATCAAGTCAAATAAAATTATAAAAAATTTGTAAAATTCCCAATATTCAAAATAGACATTTAGGAAATGTTTTTGGTCAAAACAAAATTACCAAAATATCCTTTTGGTCAAATTTGCCTTATATGGCTATTTGGGAAATTTCCAAATTAGGGTTTATAAATATCCCAAAATATTTAATTAAAAACCAGAGGAATAAGATGAGTAATATCATTCAAAATGATAACTCATTTTTATATTTAAAGATAGTTTAAGATATCATCTTTTATAAAACAAGTATTGGAAAGATGTTTAAATCATTTTCTCAAATAATTTAGGGTTTATAATATCCCCATGTTATTTATTTGAAATAATAAACCAAAAGGGAAAATACTATTTGAAAACCCCATTTAAAGTTTTTATTTCCAAGACTTTAAAAGTTGAGATTGGAAGATAAGGAGCAATTAAATTTAAAATATAACCTTGAAGATGTCAAAACAATCTTCTATAAAAGCTTTTCTTGATTTTTGGAGACTTTATTTAATTATTAATAAAAGTTTTAAATTTTTGTGATTTTTAAAACATTCCAAAATTTGGGATGTTACAAACCTACCACCCTTAAAAGGAATCTCGTCCCCGAGATTCGGAGAGGCTAGAAAGAAGGATGGGTTTGGGACAACTAGGTTTAGACGACTGGGTGGGCTACCACCCTTAAAAGAAACTTTTGTAGGCAGTCTTGAACTCTTTCCTTCGGGCTAGGGTCCATCGGGTTAGTCTTTAGGTCTCACTGGAGTCAACTATATCTTACACTCATGAAGTGCTCCATCTCGAATAGGTGGGTGTCTCTTTAGATAACTTCGGATACCATTCTCCTTAATATGGCTTGACATATTACATCCTCATCCATGTGATGTCTCCGGAAATATTTCTTCTCTAGGTTGATATCCTTCACTGCAAACAAAGCGTCATTTCTAACGAAACTCTCATGGTAGGTCAAAACTTTCATTGTTGGATCTCTTCTTCTTCACGAGAGTTGTGGTTTACCCTCACCGAATATCTTACGTTTTGGCAACTTTTGCCTCACATAGGGTTATAATATATTATCCTCCTATGGATCAGGCTTATCAATGTCGTCTCTCTTATAGGTATGTCACTCAGATTTATCAATCCAAATAGTGAAGGGAATAACATGAGTAGTAGGAATGGTGATCAGTCCATCCTGCACCCGTATCATTTCCTCAATATGTAGATAGGTAAATCACGTAAACTATCTCTCGGGCATCCTCACTTGTCTAACAGAAAGTTTCTCATCTGCAAGACAACCTGAACTAAACTATCGCTCCTTCAAACTATGGGGTTACGAAAACTCCTATACAGATTAGCTCACACTACACTTTTCTGCTATCCTTCTCCTTGGGGAAATCACGCTTTCCATGTCGTCTTAGCTTGTCCATTTCAGTGCCGTGTCTTCATCCCTGATATGATGAACAGGCTTCACAGCAACAGATAATTTTTTTTTTCACAATAGGTTTCGTGTACTAGAGTCGCCACACGCTTCATTCATAGTCACAAATTGTGGTTATTACATCGACATAACACCACTCTTACATCACAATACTTATTCTTCCACTTACATATAACTAGTGGCATTTATTACATCCTCAGAACATTTCCATTTACCATGGTCCTTCTTCCTGGCTAGACTCCTCATGAAAACTCAGTTGGTTTCTTGGCTTCTTGATTTAAACTGATATCTGGTCCGCTTCTTTTCTGGTGTGGTGAGTGTGACAGCTTTACTAGCATGATCTATCTGACCTTCATACCTGGACATCCAGTCCTTGCCTATGATTATATCCAACCCTTGCAAGTCTAGCACAAACAACTCGCTTGGAAACTTGTGTGTCTCAATTTCCAAGGTCATGTTTTGGCATACCGCGTTTGCTGGTCTCTTCCCTTCTGTAGAGCTTACTCTGATGGGTCTTCTAATCCCTTGATAGGATACCTTATTTTTACTCACAAAGTCTTTTGATATGAATGAGTGTGTAGCCTCAGCATCGAAAAGTACTCGTGCAGAACATGAGTTGATCAACAATTCTTCAATAACTGGGTTTGGTCTCTTGAGAACTCTCTCACTGTTTATAGAGAACACATGTCCCTTTCGGAATTGAGTTGGCTTGGTACCAATACTAATCTTCTTTTGTGGACAGTCCCAAGAATAGTGTCCCATTTTCTTGCATTTGCAACACTCCACCTGACTGAGGTCTTTCCTATTGGGTTTGGGGTGGGTGTTCTGACTACTGTTTTCTCCCATAAGGTGCTCATTTCCGAGATCATAAACCTCTTCAGTATGGATGGGGCTATGGTGGTCATGGTTGATGTGGTGATCAATTTCTCCATGAAAGTCGTGTCTATGAATATTATGACAATGGTGGTTATTGTCTCCATGATAGTTGAACTCAAAATGATTACGTTCATCATCTGAAGTGTGCAATTCCTGCTGTGATTCCGAGTGATGCTCTCCCACATTATGCTTTCGCTTCTTGTTCGCAACCTGCTTCAGTTTGCTCTCCAAGGTTATCGCTTGGTCAACCAGTGACTGGTAGTTAGGGGTATAGGCAACTGTCAATAGAATGGATAGTTCGTCATTCAGACCATTTAGAAACCTTTCTTTCCTCTTAGTATCTGTATCAACATCATCCGGTGCGTAGCGCGACAGGTTATTGAACTCATTCATGTATTCTATTATGTTTCGGTCGTCTTGTCGAAGATCGAGAAATTCTTCCCTCTTCAGCTTCATCACTCCTGATGAAACATGTGCAGTACGGAATCCTTTTTGAAATAAATCCCATGTCATCTCTTCAATGGGGTAAGTGATCTGGTAGCTGTCCCACCAGTCTGCTGCAGGTCCTTCTAGTAGGTGTGCCGCGAATCTAACCTTCTCAGCATCTGTGCATCCGATGGTCACCAAATCTTTATTCACTGATCGTAGCCAATCGTCGGCCAAAATAGGTTCTGCGGCTCTTGAGAACTTTTCCGGTCGAAGTTTTAAGAATCTGATCAACATATCCACTTGAGTAGGAGGTGGTGCTAGAATGTCCTTGTGGTCTTCCTGGTTGTGGGTCATCAACTGATTCAACTGTTTCTGTGCATCTAGTAACTCTTGTAGTGTAGGCATCACCGGGTTGTTGGGATTTGGCTGGGACATCTGTTTAGTTTAGCATGGATGAGTAGAGATAGAGGGATACTAAGGGAAGTATTAATACCCATACACAGCAGATCAAGACAAATCATCTTACAAGCAACATCTAGCAAGCATCAATCAACAGTAAAACAACCAATAGAGATAAAAACAACTCCTCCTACTTAATTTTCGAAATTATAGTTTGGATAACAAACAAACACAACAAGGTTTTTCAAAATAGACACGATAGTACTGCCATACCACAATTTGGTAAGTCAATACAATATTACTATAATGCTATTAGGGTAAAATGGTGGTCTAGTCTATCTCTTTCTTCAATGCTTCAAGATTCTCTTCTATTTCTTTGAGTTCGTCGAGGTACTTCTAGATGTTGTGAAGTCACAATTTGAAGTCTTTGATCAAGGCGCTTGATGGCTTCTCATAATTGTCATGTTGATCTTCAACGTCTTCGGAAACAATTTATGAGTTATGGTCATCTATAAATAAGATAAGATAACTTAGAAAGCAATTAGGTGAGAAGGTTACAAGAAGGATATTAGGAAAGGTTTGGACAATAGAAAAATGACATTTGTTCCTATGGTCTTTCCTATTCCTAATCCAATCCTAAGGTTTTCGAGCCTACAGGCAACATTACGCTCTGATACCATCTGTAGTGCCCTTGCTTAAGCAATGACATTCTGTGAAATATGCTATTCCCTGGATCGAGTATGGATAGCAATTCACAAATAGATGTAATACCATGCATCAATGTCAAATAATTATTACATCGCGAGATCCATAAATAAAATATTCTTTACAAATTGCATAGCCAAAGGCTAGCTTCAATGCAAAGTTTGGCAGCGGAAACATAAGTAGCACAGAGAGCTTCATCATCTTCATGTGCCACTGGCATACATGTTGGTTGCAAGCTCGAAAGGTAGACGTCCTCACTCGTCATCGTAAAAACCTGCAACATTAACGTTGCAGCCCAGGGAATTTGGGTCAATACCTTGTGACAGGCCGGCAAGTGATACTTTGGTGGAATATAAAATGTCAAGTCTAAATCTATATGCATATCTGGCTGGTGGAGTTGAAGGCTATTGCATAAAGCCAATTTTGTCCTACTTTTCATAAAGATTTTTCATTTCTCAACTTTCTATAAGACGAACTGGCATGAAAACCAGTGTCTCTTCTACTCTTGTTCACCCATCAAATTTTATTTATGAAATTGGAATGAGGAGATTTTCCATCGACATCCTTGTCCCGCTGCTCAGAATTGTCCGTAACCGGGGACACGGCTATGATCATAGTTTTACACTCTCGAGAGGTTGTGCACTTTCACCACGAGACTTCATCAACCCATTCTGTCCTTGACCTTCTTGAAGTGAAAAGGAAAGGTGAAGATGAAGACGAGACCTTTGGGAAACAGTCCCCTGTTCCTCTGGGCAGACCCATACCAGGGGTTCATCAGCTGAAATCTGCCGGAATCAGGTTCCTAGAACTTACTTAGTCAAGGCAGAGCCATAATACCAAGTGGCTGCACTGGAAGCAATCTAAACTTGGAGTGACTTAAATCTCTTTGTTCCTGGGTGGCCGTTCGCAAGTGCACGTACTCAGGTTCACACCATGAAAATGGGCCTGAGCAGCCACTCAACTTTGACCACCAATAGAGCAAGACCAATTGCCACCCAGGTAGTTCATTAACTTAGTATAGTTTTTATCCTTTCATACTACAATAAAACATTTCAGCATAACAGTTCTAACTTCTACCAAGTGAATGGGTTCCTAAATCAACATGAATAAAGGGTGATATACTAAACAGTTCTGCATAGCAATATAGTAGTACACCTATCATGCATACTACTGAAATAGTCTATCATGCAAATATAATAAAATAGTAGGTCTTTCATGAAAGGGTGTATGCACTTGCCTTTTGGAATTTGTCGTAGCTCACACACTCTTTTCAACGTAGCTCGTAGCTCTCCGTTTAATCTATACAATACAAACATATGGCAATAAGCAACAATACAACAATCACAAGAAACAAACCTAACAACAAACATAGATAGAAATAAACATAACTAGGTTGGTGGTCTAAGTTCAATACATGATTCCATATGCAAAAAGAATCAATGCATTAGGTTTGGGGTTTGCCATTTGGGTCAGGGGTTGGTCTGAAATCAAATTTGAATATTTCAAACTTGAATAGGTTGAAGGGTTGTTACAAAGGTTCTAAAGATTGGTCTTGATCAAAGTGATCACACAAGAAAGTTGGTCAAGAGTTTTAAAACATTTTGAAACTATAGTTTGCAAAACATTAACATTTAAATGGCCTTTGGCACACTTTCAATGTTTATGTTTCAAAAAGTGGTAGCTAGGTATGGCTTTGGTCTCTCTGGACAAGGACAACTATTTGAGGAAGTTTTCTATAAGAAAACAAATTAAAAGGATTTATAGAAATTAAACTATATCAGAAATACTCCAAATTGAGTTTCTGATTTTGAATTCATTTTAAAATTACCAAAAATTAATTATAACAGTGGGATCATGTCATGCATGTTCCAAGGTTTCCAGAAATATTTTATTTGCAAAAAATTGGACTTATGGATTTAAAACTATGCCAAATTTACTCAAATGACTCATTTGAAATTTGAATAAATTTGGATTTGTTACACTGAAAACTAACAGTCCCAAAAGATTCTACAAGTCCAGAGCTTTTCAAAAAGATAAAGTTTGATAAATTTTGCCAAATGGTTTAAAAGATATGAAGGTTTGAAGGTATAGGGCCTTTTCTGCAAAAAGGCCATTTAAATCAATTTGGGAAAAATCCCAGAAAAGGCTTGGCTCGGCTGGGCTCGGCTTCGGCTCAGGCTTAAGCCGCGGCTTGGCTCGGCTCGGCTCGATCTAATCCCGGCCGTTAAAAGGAGATCGGGTGGCCGAGAAGCTAGGGTTTTACCACGGCGGCGCGGTGGTCGCCGGAGACGGCTCGGACGGCGGCGGCGGATCGGACGCGGACAAATGGCTCGCTCCGGTGAGGCTTGGGCTCGACGAAGATCACAAAGAGATGAGGGACGACACGGCGAAGAGTAAGGTGCCGACGGCGTGCTCGAATGCGTCCCGACGCGGTGTGGAGGCGTGGCCGGAGTCGCGGCGGCGGACGGTGCCCTCGGTCGAGCTCGTGCTCCACCTCCTGGTTGCGAAAAAATCAACCACGGGCATGAGAGTGTGCCAAAGATGGAGGGGGAGAAGAAGAGGGCAAAAGGGGGCAGCGGGGACCTGTGGTTTTGCCGGAATCGACGAAAAGCGGCGGCGGCAGAACTCAACTCCGGCGAGCAAAATGGGCGGCCTGACGGCGTGATCTGGAGGGGGAAAAGAGGGGAAAGAGAGATGGGTGAGAGGACTTTAAGGGGGGGGATCGGGGAGGCCAGGGGTGCCTTCAATCGCGAGCAATCAAAAGGGGAGAAATCGGAAGAAAACGGCCGCGGATGAGCTTTGAAGACGATGACGTCATCGTGACGTCATCAAATTTTCTTTTTCTTTATTTTTCTGTTTTCTTTTATAATTTTACATTTAGGCCTCCAAATCAAGTCAAATAAAATTATAAAAAATTTGTAAAATTCCCAATATTCAAAATAGACATTTAGGAAATGTTTTTGGTCAAAACAAAATTACCAAAATATCCTTTTGGTCAAATTTGCCTTATATGGCTATTTGGGAAATTTCCAAATTAGGGTTTATAAATATCCCAAAATATTTAATTAAAAACCAGAGGAATAAGATGAGTAATATCATTCAAAATGATAACTCATTTTTATATTTAAAGATAGTCTAAGATATCATCTTTTATAAAACAAGTATTGGAAAGATGTTTAAATCATTTTCTCAAATAATTTAGGGTTTATAATATCCCCATGTTATTTATTTGAAATAATAAACCAAAAGGGAAAATACTATTTGAAAACCCCATTTAAAGTTTTTATTTCCAAGACTTTAAAAGTTGAGATTGGAAGATAAGGAGCAATTAAATTTAAAATATAACCTTGAAGATGTCAAAACAATCTTCTATAAAAGCTTTTCTTGATTTTTGGAGACTTTATTTAATTATTAATAAAAGTTTTAAATTTTTGTGATTTTTAAAACATTCCAAAATTTGGGATGTTACAGCTGGCTAACAAGATCATAGACAACTTACACCTAATGATAATAAGTTGATTAGTAAGATAGAACTACTTCAATAATAAATTATAAAATTGCCAACTGTGTGAGTGCCTTTGGGCTTGCTGCTCGTAGGATAAACGGGCTGGTAAGGAATCGGCTGGGTTATGTTTGGTGTTAGCATAGTTGGTTACCTATGCGCTCTCGTACCTTCTCTCTATTAGACGAAAGTTGTAGCGTGTCTCTATAAGTTGTTAGTGCTGCTTGTCGCCGCCTCACTCGCTAACCCTTTTCCCCGGAATTCCAGCTTTGATATCTTGTGAGTATTACTTGCCAGTACTTCTACTAGTACTGACCCCTTCGGGGATGCTATTCCAATGCAGCCAAACAGGTTTGAAGTCTGACGACGTTAGCTTGGGAATCCCTCCGGCTCGGCTTGGCCTGGGCAGGGATATGGTGCCTTTGCTTATCTTCAGGACTCTTAGTCCAATTTGTATCTTGTCCGTAGTCGGACGCTACCCGCTTCCGTTGTTATTTATCTTTGTATTGTATCTTTTGATCTGGACTCTATGAGTCGTTGCTGTATATATGTTCTTTTGTGGGTTCCACCAAGAACTATTGTAATGTTATCACAATTCCACCCGCATAACGTGTGTGTTGCGACGTGCACGTTATGCCTGGTGGGCGTCCTTTAGGATCGTTATTATGCGGATTTGGCTGGAATGCTAAAGTCTGCATAGTACCGATCCAGGGGGCGTTACAAAGTGGTATCAGAGGTCTGGTTTTTTTATACCCCACGGGTCCAGTCTGCCTGTAGGATACCCTAGCTAATGGTCGTTGTTGTAGAGTGTCAAAACTATTTTTTGCTAAACATATTTTTGCAAGGATCTCAATAGGACTCTTGTTTATTCCTTACATCTATTCTTTTTCCCTCTTACCTTGTGTGATTTAAAACCTCTCTCTTATCTATCTTCCGGTTATAGCATCTACGTGGGTTGGACGATCTCTTGCCTTTGACCTAATAGGTTCGATCTTTGGAAGCATCTCGAAAGACGGACATCGCCATCGACGTGAGCAAGAACCTCTTGTTAGTGGTGTCGGTTGTAATGTCCCGGGGATTTCCCCAAATTAGAATTTGCTTGTATTTCTTTTTGCATCATCATGACATCAGCATCATGCGCATCGCATATTTTTTTGGCAAAAAAAATATTTTATTAAACCCTATTTTATTTTGTTAAAAATTATTTGAAAATGTTTTGTCGATTCGTCGTCACCGCTTTTCAAAAATGTTTTGCCAAATTTAATTTGCAAAAGAAAAATAATTTTGAGAATGCGAGAGAGTAGCCCAAACTGGCCCAAGCCCACCTAGCCTCCAAACCCTAATTCCTGCCCTGGCTCTTTTCCTCCTACCCCTTGCACCTTGCAGCCACCCTCCGCTGCTTTTGTCGAATCGCGGAGACGCCCTTCCACCCTACTTCTCTTTTCTTTTTCCCCCTCTTTTCCCTCTCCCTTTTCTTTTTCTTCTTTTTCTTCTCCCTTTATCCTATCTTCCTCCCGTGGCAGCCCGCATCTTCTTCCTCACCCGAAGCCCGATCCCCTCATCCTCCACTCGCGCACCACCCCGGCCGGCCGTCCTCGAGCCGCCGTGCTTCTCTCTCCTCGTCCTCCGGTCTCCGCGTCCGGCCAGCCCCGCCGTCAGTCGCCTCCGGCCGACCCCCGCTCTCCCGTGCCTCCTCCCTCGGTCGCCGCCGGCTTGGGCCCGAGCTCCCCATCGTCTCCACCGGCTGCACCTCCCTGTCGCCTCCCACCTTCCCCACGCCGGCCTCGCTCCCCTCCCCGCGCCCCATCTCCTCCTTCCCCGCTCCACCGGGCCGAGCTCCCTCTCTTCCGGCATGTCCCCACGCCCCTCCTTGCCCTGGACACGTCGTCGTCCTGCTCTCCCCTCTCCTCCCCTCCTTCGGCTCTCCAGTGTCCCGCGGACCGCCGCCGCGCGCCTCGTCTCGGCCTCCGCTCCCCTACTCCTCTTCCGCACGCCGTTGCCTGCGCGTCCCCGCCTCCATCCAGCTCCTCCACCAGTCCAGCTCCTCCACCGGTCCAGCTCGCCGCGCCTCCCTGACCGGTTCCCCTCGGTCGGCCGTCGCTGCCCCAGTCCGGCTCCTCCTCGCCTTGGTCGCCCCGCCCCTTGCTGCTCTTCAGGTCGTGGCTGTACGTGCCTCTTGCCCGTGGGTGCTGCTGCGCCCCCGTGTTCCGCCTCCTGTGTCATGCGTGTAGCACGTCCGGTTGCTGTTTCCGTGTGTGCCCGATGGCCGCCTCCTTTCCCGACGTCTCCAGCTCCCGCTCGTGTGCCCGTCTCCGTTGCCTTCTCCCGACCGTGGATGTCTCCGTGTTTCTGTTTCCCGACGGGGAGTTTTCCCGGTCGTTCCCCGTTTCCTTCCCGACGCCTGTCGTTGTATTGTCGAATCTAGCCGCGGCAGGGGTGCCATCGAGCTAGGTAGAGAGAGGGGTTTTGGAGACGTGGGGTGTTCCGGCATCGAGGTGACAAAGGGTTTACCCAGCTTTGGATCTCGCAACGGTGGCGAAACCCTACGTGCTGCTATAATTCACTATAAGGCAATATCGTCGAGTTACAGTGGATTAGGGTTGAGGGCGTACGTGCCCTAAGGCGTCCCAGGGGCCGGCTTATAAAGGCGCCCAGACCCTAGGCTTACAGGAGGAAACCTAACTGACTAAACAGAGTCCTACTCTTATCCGGCTTGGGCCTTGCCTTGTGGGCTAAGTCTTCCGCAATGCAGGCCGGCTTCTGGAACCTTCTCTTAGCCGGATGGGCCTCCTGCGCTTCAGCATACTGGGCCGCCCGGTTAAGCCGGATTCGGCTTACCACCACTTTGGGCCACCCTGGTCTGCTGGCTTTTAGTCTTCTCTGTGAGGACACCTGTTCGGCATAACCCCAACACTAGCCCCCGGAAAGCTTCAAGTACTTCAGCGGCTCGCTTCAATCTTCCGGCAATATGCTGTCCGGGAAAATCATCATCCGTCTTCAGTCTTGGAGCATTCCCAAAAACCTGAAATCATGCCGAACAGCTTTGTCGATTTTAACTGTGCCGGCTTTGTATGCCGAAAAACACTTGAACGCGTAACGACACGCATCCGCCGATTTGACGGTTATGTCAGACCCGGCAGTGTGAGTGGAGGAGTATCTTTTGAATGCGGGGGCTAGTTTCCGTTTTTCCCGCGCTGGAACCGAGGCGTCGGAGGGAAGGAAACGACTCCAACGGCTTGATCCCGTGACGCGTGGTGAAAAATCCGGCTCCTGACCGTTGCACACATCTCGGCGCAGGGCTATAAATAGCGACCTCATCGTCTCCGCCGCGATCACCACTCCATTCGTAACCCTAGCTCCCGAAAATTGCATCCAGATCTCATCTCTCTCTCCCGAGCTCGAACTCCTCTGATTTCCATGGCATCGAGCGCTCCAAGCTCTCCAGAGGTTGACGCAGCGACAGCCGTTCCGGCTCCGACGATGGGAGGCACCACATCCACAGCCGACGCCGCCACCTCGGAGCCATCCGCCGCTGCATCTGCTCCTCCCTCATCTCCGGTGAGCACCTCCGCCGCTTCGGGCCATGATACGGTTGCCTTGGCAAAAGCCGCAGCCGAAGCCGCTGCCACGATGGCTTCTGCAGCTACAACTACCAACGCCGCCATCAAAGATGCAAGCGTTGGCGAGGAGGAGGAAGAAGAGGAAGCCGGCAGTGGCAAAGACGCAGCCAATAACCCGTCCCGCAACTGGGCCTGCTCGGTTTTGGACAAGGTCGAATTGAAGGGGATGGAGGCCGACGGAGCCATTGTTCCAACTTCTGAGTCGAATCCGACTTGGTGATCCGCCTTCGGCGACCCCTATACGACTCCCATCAGAGATGAGCGGGTACTCCTTTCTTCCCATGTAATTAGGGGATTTTCCTTGCCACCGTCGGCTTTTCTGATAGACCTCTTAGATCACTATGGCCTCCAGCTTCACAACATAACCCCGAACAGCCTGCTGTACATTTCCGGCTTTGTAGCGCTGTTCGAAGGATACTTAGGCATAAAACCTAGGTTAGACTTCTTCGAACGTTGCTTCTTAGTCAAGAGGCAGACCGTCAACAAAGAGCTGCTGGTGGCCGGCACAATCAGCTTTAACTCCGCCGGGATATTGACTGGTACCCTCAAGTGCCTATCGTCGATTCGGCAAAGGGATGGGTGTCCACCTTCTTCTACAGCAAGGATGTGGCATCTCCAAACCGGATGCAGGGGCTTGCCCCTTTCACAGACGAAGCCGGCACGCCGCTGCCTTCTTGGAAGAAGAAGCCGTCCAGCGGAATGCCGGTGGAACACGCCGCCATTCAAGCCCGGATCGCGCAGTTGACATCCGGCTCTCCTCCCCTGACTGGGGAGGACACCATCATATGCTGGATGAAGAGATGGATCCAGCCCCTCCAACATCGTGCTCGCCTTCTGTGCGAGTACACGGATAACTCTGATCCCATGCGGATCAACGAGAAAGACCTGGAGCAGAGCCTGTTTGAGGCTCGCTTCAACAAACTCATCAAAGCCCGGCCTGGAGAAGGCCGGCAATATGAAGAGTCATTGCCGATGTTTACGGCGTACAACCCTCCCCCAAAGCTACTTTGACTAACCAGAGTTCAATTCTTTGAGAGATTCGGGTTTGCTTTTGTCGGACTAACATGTAATATGCCAGATTTCTGGAATCACCGACAGCCGCCCTGCTGGGAAGCCGTCGTCCAGCAAGGCGTCCTCGCGGCCCATCTCCTTTTCCTCGGCTACCGCAGAAAGCCGAAAGAGGAAGGGCCAGTCGACCACGGGCGGCGCCAAGTCGTTAGAAGGTGACGATGCACTCGTTGGACTCAATATCCCCAGCAAAAAGTAAGTCGACTGATAACACCTCCTCCTTTCCCTACAGCAAAGCCGGATTTACTTAGTCTCATCCTTTACCTTTGCAGGATAAAGAAGGGCGCTCTGTTGAAAATAAAGACGGTCGCCACAAGGAAGAAAGCCTCTCCCGCCATCCCTCCACCTACTCCTTCAGTTCCAGAGCCGAACCCAACAGAGGAGAACACATGCACAGTGGTGACGGCTCCACCTGTTGGGAGAGCCGGGGTTATTCCCCCCACACAGTGGATGGAGATGACGGGGAAAGTGACTGAAACATCCTCTCCAAGGGCTGAAGCTCCGGCTAATGATGCCCCAACCTTTCCCCCCATCAAAGCCGAAGCCTTCGATGAAGAGGGGCGCATCAAGCCAGAATTCATGAGCCGGTTCATGAAGGCGCCTCGGCTTCCCCGGAAGAAGGGAACAACCGTCCGGGACGACGAGCCGGATCACACCAAGGCCTATGACTCCTTTGATGTCATAGAGATTCTTGAAGATCAGCAGAACTACTTTGCTGATAGCTTTGAGGCCGGCGTGACGCTTCTCCGCGAGCACTACCAGGTAAAATACCTTACCAGTAGCCCCCGAGCACTATGCCGGGTTAAGTTATTAAAACTAGCCGTCTTAGTGATCCGAGTTAATGCGCATGCATACACTTAGCCCCCTAGCCACTGAATGTCGTCATGTAGCCACATTGACTTGTAAATATAGATTTAGGCTTTTAGCAATTCCTTACGCATATCCACCGAAAAATTGGCGCTGAAACCATCAATTCTTTGGGTGTGCGAAATCAGGAGATGCGCCGGCTTAAGACTGAACTGGCGAACAAGGACGCCATCATTGAAGGGCTTGAGGCAGACCGGGTTCAATACCAAGGTAACAATGCCGAATCCTTAACTTTGAGCTCCAGACTTGTTTTTATACTGCTGACATTCTCCTGCTTTGCAGATGCCATTATCAAAGCCAAGGAGCTTACAGAAAACGCCGGCATTGTCGACCGGCTCCGCGACGAGAACATTGAGCTGAATAAGCTTAATCAATCGATGGCGGCAGAGCTAGAGACGGTCAAGAAAAATCTTGCCAGAGCCGAACAACTTCTAGAATCAGAGAGGCAGGGCCACAAGGATGCCCTCACTGACGTCCAGGACCGACTTAACAGGCGCCTCGATGAATCGCTGGCCATCGATAACCAGCTTCTGAGTAAGTATCAAAAAAACTTAAACTCAGCACTCTGTCTTAGCCAAATATAACTGAACTTCGCCTTTTGCAGCCCCGGCGGGTTACGGCCACGAGCTAACGGCGGAAAACCGGCTTGACCGAATTCTGGAAGTGGGGGAGCTTATCCCGAAGATTATTTCTTTGGGAAAAGAGCTTGCTGAGAAGTTCTTTCCCGGCAACCCCGAGCCCCCGACGAACCTTGCCAGCTTAGAAGCTGAACTGACCGAAGCAGCCTCATTCTTTGATGAACGGCTTCGATCCAGCGCTCGTGGAGGTGCCAAGACGGCCTTGGGCTTGATGATGGCACATTACCCGGAGGCGGAAGCCTGGCGTGTGGCATCCGGCTTTCCTTTGGAAAAGGAGGACGGCACACCGCTGGACAACCAAGATCGCAAGATGATTCTTCGCTCCGTCTCCGGCTATGCCAGCAAGATTGCCAACATGGTCTCCTTGACCACCATCTTCAAGGAAGTGTCGTGCCCGCCAACCCCTGCTCAATCTGATGATGACAATGAGGCGGGGGAAAAATGAGCCGAATTTGCTCCCTGAGCCGGCCATCCTGAAAATGTAACAGACAAGTTGTAAAGCCGCCTGAACAATGTATATGCCTAGAAACAACTTATCCTTTTGCTGTATGTTAATCAGCTTTATATTTGCAAACTTGCAATTTTATGCCTTAGTTCAATCTGGCCTTGACACCTTAGCCTTTAAGCGCCGGCAAACCTATGGCGAAGCTAACTCGCTGAGCAACAGGGTACGCAATGACCAATCTGTTTAGACTCAGAACAAGTGCCACCTTTCGGTGCCGAAACGCTTTGAAGCAACCCGGCGCAAAACGCTAGCAGACAAACATTAATTTGGCAAAACGTTGATTTTTCATCACCTTAAGGCAGATTCAATCATGAAAGAGTTTACCAACGAGAGCAACACAGGCAATTTCGGGTAACAGATAATAACAATGAGATCATGGGGAAATAAAGGATGGTACAGATTCTCGAATTCGACATGAGAGAAACCAATTTTTATTTCATGATAACATTGACATGGTTACAATAGAATTTGCTAAGTGTAAAAAGGACGTAGCTGAGCGATATTCCACGGACGTTTCGTCTCATCTAAGTCGTCATCTACATGCCTTTTCCTCTTGCGACCTTTCTTCCTGGGATCTTTCTTTGAATCCCTTAAGTCGATGAGGTAATATGACCCGTTTTTCAGAACTTTGCTGATAACGAAAGGTCCTTCCCAAGGCGGGGATAGTTTGTGCTGCCGGCTTTGCACGAGCCGAAGCACTAAATCGCCTTCTCGAAAAGATCGATTCCGCACTCTACGGCTCTGATAGCGACGTAGATCTTGCTGATAGATGGCGGATCTTTGGAGATCCAACTCTCTTTCTTCTTCGAGGATATCTAAGCCGTCTTGACGTGCTTCTTCTGCGTCTTTCTCAACGTAGGCTGCGACTCGAGGCGAATCATGGATCATGTCGGATGGGAGCACCGCTTCTGCACCGTAGACTAGGAAGAAAGGGGTGAAGCCGGTTGATCTATTTGTGGTAGTACGAATACTCCATAAGACCGCCGGCAATTCCTCAACCCAAGCGTCGGCTGCTCGATGCAAAGGAGTTTCAAGCCTCGGCTTAATACCTTGCAGAATAATGTCGTTGGTGCGCTCTACCTGTCCATTGGATTGTGGGTGTGCCAACGATGCCACGTCGAGTCGGATCTTTGATCGGCTGCAAAACTTCGATAGCTCACCGATGGCAAAGTTTGTGCCATTGTCAGTGATAATACTATGCGGTATGCCGAATCGAGTTGTAATCTCGATGATGAAATTTGTAGCTGTAGCTCCGTCGAGTTTCTTGATGGGCTTGGCCTCCACCCACTTCGTGAATTTGTCGACCGCCACCAGCAGGTGAGTTAAGCCTCCTCTTGACGTCTTGAAAGGTCCCACCATGTCGAGCCCCCAGACCGCGAACGGCCAAGTAATAGGGATCGTTCGGAGCTCCTGAGCTGGCAGATGAACCTGCTTTGCGTGGCGCTGACAGCCTTCACAAGTCTTGACGATGTTGATAGAATCCTCCTTAGCCGTCAGCCAGAAGAATCCGTGCTGAAACGCTTTGGCGACTAACGCCTTTGCCGCCACGTGATGCCCACATTCGCCGGAGTGGATTTCTTCCAAGATTTGTCGTCCTTCCTCTGGAGAGACGCATCTTTGGAAGATGTCGGATGTGCTCCTCTTGTAGAGTTGTCCATCAATAATCGTGTACGCCTTTGCTTGACGCTCAATTTGACGGCTTAACACCTCGTCGTCCTTGGGCAATTTCTTATTAATCAAGAAATCAATGTAAGGCGTGGTCCAATCTGGAGTTACCAAGCACACCTGAACTGATTCTGCCGACAAGGGATAATCTTCGTCGCCACCTTTGATGGACGGCTTGTGTAAGTGATGGAGAAATACATCTGGTGGCACTGCCTTTTTCCCGAAGCCTATTCTGGCCAAGGCGTCAGCAGCTTCATTGTCATCTCGAGAGACATGTCGAACCTCCAAGCCGGCAAAACATCGGCCGAATTCATCGACTGTTCTCCTGTATTCCGCCATTGTGGGGCTCTTTGTGTCCCAACATCCATCAAGTTGCTGTGCAACTAGATCCGAGTCGCCATAACAGAGAATGCGTTTTACTCCCAGCTCCTTAGCCATATGAAGGCCGTGGAGGAGAGCCTCATACTCTGCTACATTGTTGGTGGCATTGAAGTGGATTCGGAGGACATAGCTGAGCTTATCACCCTTAGGCGACTTTAGTACCACTCTAGCCCCCGAGCCTTCTTTCATCTTTGAGCCGTTGAAGTGCATTATCCAGTACTGAGAATCCGGCAAGGGTGTGCTTTCCATCGCCTCTGTCCAATCTGCAACAAAGTCGGCTAGAACCTGACACTTGATGGCGGTCCTCGGCTTGTACTGGATATCAAAAGCTGCTAACTCGATGCCCCATTTGGCGACTCGACCCGTTGCGTCGGCATTATTAATGATCTCTCTTAGTGGAGCCTTGCTGACCATCGTGATTGTGTGATCTTGAAAGTAATGCCGTAATTTTCTGGCGGCAAAGAATACACCATAAGCTAACTTCTGGTAGTGAGGGTAGCGTTGCTTTGAATCTGAGAACACCTCGCTAATGAAGTAGACGGGGCACTGATTCGGCAATTGCTTCCCTTCTTCCAGGCGTTCCACTACAATGACATCGCTTATGACGAAATTCGTGGCCGACACGTAGAGGAAAAGCGGCTCTTTTTCCCTTGGAGCTGCTAAGATTGGAGCATGCGTTAACGTATACTTCAGCTGAGCCAAAGCTGCCTCTGCTTCCTCTGTCCAAACGAAATTGTCCGACTTTTTGAGGAGCTTGTATAATGGCAATGCTTTGTCGCCAAGCCGGCTTACGAATCGGCTTACAGCTGCGACGGAACCCGTAAGCCGTTGAATGTCTTTTAGATAGGACGGCCTTTCGATGTTCTGGATCGCCTTTATCTTTTCCGGGTTAACTTCAATTCCTCTTTGGAAAACAATGAAGCTCAGAAGCTTGCCTGCGGGTACTCCGAAGATGCATTTCGCCGGATTAAGCTTCATCTGGTACTCCCTTAGATTTGCAAAGGTTTCTGACAGATTGGCGATAAGATCGCCGCGCTTCTTCGACATGACCGCTATGTCGTCGACGTAGACGTGAACATTGCGGCCAATCTGCTTGTCCAAACACCGCTGCATACACCTTTGGTAAGTAGCACCAGCGTTCTTTAAGCCGAAAGGCATTGTGACATAGCAGTAATTGCCATATGGCGTGGTGAAGGATGTCTTTGATTTGATCTGACTCCTTCATCTTAATCTGATGGTAACCCGAATAGGCGTCCAGAAAACATAGCATCTCTGAGCCGGCAGTTGAATCAATGACCTGATCGATACGCGGTAAGGCGAACGGATCTTTAGGACAGGCTTTGTTTAATCTGGTGAAATCAATGCACATACGTAGCTCAGAGGTGTTCTTCTTCGGGACTAGCACGGGATTTGCCAACCAATCAGTGTGGACAACTTCACGGATGAACTTGGCGGCAGTGAGTCTTAGGATTTCCTTTCCGACCGCCTTGCGCTTCTCAGTTCCGAGCCGGCGGAGGCCTTGCTTGACCGGCTTTGCGTCCTTTTTGACTTTTAGGGAGTGCTCGGCAAGTTTCCTCGGGACACCTGACATGTCAGATGGTGACCAGGCAAAAATGTCCCAGTTCTCACGGAGAAACTTGACGAGCTCGCCTTCCTATTTGTCGTCGAGGCCGGTACCGATGATGACCTCCTTTGACGGATCGTGTTTTGAAAGCTTGATCTTCTTGGTGTCGTCCTTCGGCTTGAAGCTTGACTCAACCTTAGAGGACGGCTTTTCTGTCGTCGGCATCTCATCGGGACCAATGGTCTTCTTGAGGTCCTCCAACTCTTCCCTGCAGATTTCTTGCTCAGCATGGACGGCATTGGAGGCCTCGCACTCTTTGGCTTTCTTGAAGTCACCTTTGACTGTGATGATCCCGTTAGGTCCCGGCATTTTCAGCTTGCTATAAATGTAGCAGGGCCGAGCCATAAACTTGGCGAAAGCCGGTCACCCAAAGATTGCATGATATGCACTTCTGAAGGGAACCACCTCAAAAGAGACATCCTCAGTCCGAAAATTATCGGCTTCACCAAAGGTGACCTTCAGGGTAATTTGCCCCATCGAGGAGGCCTGTCGTCCCGGCACAATCCCATGAAACTTCACAGTACTGTGGGTGAGTTGTGACTCGGAAATACGCATCCTCTTCAACGTTGCGGCATAAAGTATGTTGATACTGCTGCCGCCATCCATGAGCACCTTTGTTAACTTGTATTTGTCGACTATTGGGCTGACGACTAAGGCGTAGGTGCGCTTTGCCGGAACTCTATCCGGGTGATCGCTGCGATCCCATGTGATGGGTGTGTCGGACCAATCCAGATATTGGGGAACTGCAGGCACCGTAGCGTTGAGCTCTCTTCAAGCCGCCTTTTCTTTGCGTGAAGAATCTGTTGCCAAGTTGACGATGAGACTTTCGGCATGCTTAGGGAATTTGCTGCCCTTTTCTTTGGAGGCAGCATCATCCGACTCTGAAGCAGCTTCCTCCTTCTCTTTGTCGTCTTTCCTTGACTTGCGCTTGTTTCTTGACTTGTCGGCTTTGGGGTCCTTGGCGATGTTTCGATTAATGTGACATTGCTGGAGCGTGTGGGAACTTGTTCCATCTGGCCTCAGATGATGGACACAAGGGTTATTCTTGATGTCGTCGTACTTCATCGCTGGCGGCCGGGATGATTGGTTACCTGCCGGTCTTGTTGTGGTGGTGCACGGACAGATGCCATATAGTCTTAAGGTGGGGCCGATGGACGCTGGAGGTAACCGGGGAGGGCTTGCACGTGAGGACGTACAGAGAGACTCACACACACGAACACACACACACACACACCCGATTTTACCCAGGTTCGGGGCTCTCATGAGGAGATAATACCCCTACTCCTGCCTGTCTGATATATATATATGTGGACCACAACGGTGTTACAAGCTTGCTCCTTGAGCTGTATGAAAAGAGCTACCCACTCCAAGCTCCTACCGAGTCTCAGAATGGCTCCTTGGCTCACTAGGAAATGTCTAAGTCTCCTGTGAAGCGGGGTCTCTGGGCTCTCAATCAAGTGTCTAGCGTCCCGTAAGAGGAGCCCCTGGTACCCTTTATATAGGGAAACCCAGGGTTACAGTGTAAAACAGAGCTACTGTCGCCATACCCCTTGGTCGCCGCCCGACACAGGCGCCGCTGCGCCATGCCCACACCGTGTCAGCGCTGGTCGCCACGGTCCCCTCTGCATCAGACAGGTCATCCCTGCCTACGCCTAGCGCCACTGTACCGCGCCGCCCGCGTCAGAGGCATGGCCGAGACATGGCACACCGTCCACTTGCGGCACGACGCCGCCCTTGTTTCGCTCCGTACCTCCAGGAGCTCGCTCTACCGTCCGGGATAACTTTTACTCGGAATAGGCATGCCCCGTGCTCTTGACTCGGTTTACCCTTTCCTGCATATTAGAACAGCAAAGAGGATCCCGACATATAATAAGCATGATCCGACATAGGGATATGTCGGTAAGCCTCGACCCGGTCGACACCGAGTAGGCCGGTATGGTATGTCGGTTTCCAATGACTCGGTCAACTCCGAGTCCTTGCTTATTTCACCATATTGACCCCACTCGGGGGCTGCCCCCCGACATTAGTCCCCGAAGCTGGCGCGGTCCTGCAGCCTCGGATGGAGGGTCACGGCAGGTTTACCCGAAAACCATCATTCTTAAGTGATCACCGACATAACATACGTCGGCAAACCATTTATATGTCGGAAAGCAGCTTTGCTTCCCACCGTGATATTCGACTCAACGTCGGATCGTTCCGACTCTCCGGAAAAACCCACGGCTCTCCCGAGTCAATGGTTCCCCTACGTGGCAGAGCATCTCTGCTTAATGCCTCGGCTCCTGTGCAAGGATGGACATGCCACTGGCACGCACGCCACTTACGTCATGTCGGTCGCCTCGGAGACTGTGCACACGCAAGCACTCAAGTGCGGTTGGACCGCACCGCTTGCATCGCCTCGGGTCTTGCCCGATCAGGTGTGCCGCTCGGAGCCGTTGGCTCTCTGTGGCCCATCGCGGGGCCGATCGTGCGGCGGTTGAGCCGCTGAGGAGATCGTGGCGGAGATCGTGGCGCGGTAACTCCCCGTCCGTTACGGGATCGTGCGCAGAAAATCACGCACCCACGATCTCCTCCGGCCGCTCTTAAATAGTAGGGAGGGGGCACCTGTCTTCCCCTCCGCATTCATTCTCCCCTGTCTTCTTCCTTCTTCTCCAGCGCCCAGAGCACCGCCCCGACGCACGCTTCCACGCACAGCGTCGCCGCTGCTCGCACCAGCGCACCGACACCGCCGACGCACAGCGCCGCCGCCGCACGCCGCAGTACCGCGGTAAGATTTCCTTTTTCCTTCTTCTTCTCTCTTGCGCATTAGCGCTTTGAATCTACAGGGGTTCTTCGTTCTTGTTTCTTCCTCGTGTTCTTCCTTTTTTCTTCACCGCGGCAACGCATCAGGCGCCGCCGGCGGGTTTGCGGTTCGGTAGACTAGTCGCTTTTTCTTTCTTCACTGCCGCTTGCTGTTCTTCCTTTCTAGCTTTCTTTTCTCTGTAATGATTTAAGATCTTCCCGCATCATGATTTTCACCGTAGTGCCCGTGCACCTCCTCTTGCAGATCTCGGCAACCCTTCGCCAACATGTCGGACCACTCCAACCTCGAGTTAGTCGAAGCGGTAGAGGAAGGAGTTGCGGTGGAGTCCACCCGAGCCACCTGGGAAGGCTCCTATGTCACCCAGGCCGACATAGACTGGTTGATCCGGACTCGGCGGATTCCGACCGAGGTGGAGTGTCGGATACCGGGTCGAGAGACCACGTCGGATCTGTGAGAAGGAGAATTCGTCGTCTTCATTGAGCATTTCGAGCGAGGATTCGGTCTACCTTCCAGCGCCTTCTTCCGCAACTTCCTCAACAAATTCGGCCTTCAACCTCATCAACTCCCGGCAAATGCCTTCACCACACTTTCTGCCTTCGTCTCCTTCATGGAGGGCTATCTCGGCCTCTGGCCCACCGTTGAGGCGTGGTTCAAATACTTCCACTTCCGGAAGCAAGTCATCCCGAATCCTGATCACCCGGACGCTCCCAAGGAAATGACTCAGTGCGGGGCCGCCACCATCGTACCTCGGCGCGGCTCCATTTTCCCCCGGATCCAAGGACTGGAGTCATGCCGGAAATGGCAGCGCTCCTTCTTCTACGTGAAGAACACAACCAAGGTTGACATGATCAACCTGCCGAAGTTTGGCATCGGCCCCCCAACCGCGCAGCTCAACTGGGGGTACAATCCGACGGATAAAGATTTGGTGGTAAACCACATCCACTAGGTCGTCGAGCAGCTCAGGGATGAAGGGATGACAGTCGATGACCTGCTCGCCACCTTCATCAGCCGCCGAGTCCTGCCTCTCCAGCGCCGAGTCCACAAAATCTGCCACATGAGTGGCCCACTGGATCCGACCCGAGTCAGCACCGTCGAGCTGGACAACGACCAGATCCGGCGGCGCATCAAGGCCATAGCCCGGACAAAGATGCCGGAGGCATGGGAATGGGGCAAAGAACCCCACAGCCGGAGCAACCTTCCACCGAAAGTAAGTGCCATAGCCGACATAACTTTTTCACCGACATAAACTCTAATGTCGGTACAACCTTGTACTTGGTACTAATCATTTCCCGTTTCCACTACGCAGAGATTCGGTCGGCAGCTGACGGAGGACGGAGAGAACCCCTCTGCCAAATGGGGTAAAGACCGGGTCGAAGCCGACTCGGAAGACCCGGACGACGAGGACAACATGCCAATTCCCGACGTCAACTCAATTTCTGCCACGGGTAAGACTCGCGCCTCCTCCCTCCGAGACTGGTCTGAGGATGAAGACGACGATTGTCGGGTTTTAGAGGTGTACGACCCCCTTCCCGTTGCATACTCATATCCGATGTCTCCGAACTCAGCTGACTCGGATGAAGTGATCGAGGTGGCACCCCTCGCCACAGGACCCAAGGGCGTAGCTCGGAAGCGCCCAGCGGCCGCATCCGCAGATGCCGGAACCTCCGGCACCTCTGCCCCCAGGCAAAAGAAGCAGCGCGTGAAGACCGTAGTGAGGCGCCAACGCCCTGTCTCTAAGGGGTAAGATCCCTTCTTGCCGACATAGACTCTTACTTACATTTCTCCTCTTGCCAACATACTTTGCTGTTTCGACTTTTCAGCATGGCTCCTCTGAAGGTTCCCGCTACCGGGCCAGCTGCCCGGGCCCCTCCAAGGACTCCGACACCACCTCGGCCCGACGACACCCGGGTGCCGAGTCCACCAAGGATGAGTCCGGTTGCGGATATCTCGGCTCCGGAATCCGGAGTCAGGAATGAAGACTCGGTCGAGGCCGCAACCTCGGCGCCCGACCAAGTGATAAATCTCGGAGCCAGCTCTTCGGCTCCCGAGGTGGAGCGGACCGAGATCCAGAAGGACTCGGAGCCACCGAGACAGCAGCAACAGCAAGAGCAGCCCACTCAGCCGCAACAACAACAACAGCAGCAGCAGCAAGATCAGCCACCACCATCGCCGCAGCAGCAAGCTCAGCCACCACCCTCGCAGCATCAGCAGAAGCAAAAGCAAAAGCAGAAGCAGAATCAACCTCCACCAGTGCAGCAGCCGCCAAAACACAAGCCGCAGCCCTCGCCATCGAAATCAAAATCGACATCAACGGCCAAGCCAACACCGCCACCGGCACAGCCGCAGCCACAGCCGCAAACATCCAAGGCTCCAGTTCCTGCAACTGGAGTAACAACTGGAAAGGCACCGGTGACCACGGTATCGGCTAACCAGGAACGGCAGTTAATTGTGCCACCAAGCAAAGGCGCAGCGACATCCAGCAGTATCCAGACCACCAGCTGGGGGTTTGGCCCCTTGCGAACCCTTAGCGGGAAGAGCCTGGGCTCCCTTGAGCACTACAACCTGGATTGGAACGCTGCCGACCTGAGCGAAGTGAGCTCGAAGTCACCAGTAGGCCAAATCGTCTCAGAACATCCGGCGGGGCCGAGTCTGGTGGCTCAAAAGATGGCCGCAGCCAAAACTGCCCTTCTCGCAGCCGACCAAGCAGCTACGGTAAGTTGCGTCGAGTAAATATAACTCGGTTTATTTCCTTAATGTAGATATTAACCATACCCAGTCCCCGAGATTCGGGTCGAGTGACTGTGGCTCGGCCGAGTAAAGCTGACTCGGTTGAGTGAGGATAACTCTGCCTGAATCTTCATCAACAATATTAACATTTCTTCTTTTCAGGCTTGCATGACCAAGCGCACGCAACTGCACCGCAAGCTGCTGTTGGAGCATAAAGCGCTCTCTGATAAGTTCAAGCTGCTCCGGGCCAAGCTGGACCAAGTGGCCGACTCAGCGCTCAAGGCTGAAGGATTGGAGAAGCGGATCTCGGAAATCGGGAGTAAGCCATACTTTGCCTTTCAACTTGTACTTGCATCAATTTTCTCATTCTGACATCTGCTACCTCGGCACAGCCGCACAGAAGGAGCGCGAGCTTGCTCACCAGGCCGAGCTGAAGAAAGAGCAGGAGGAGGTGTCCCGGCTGAAAGCCGAGCTGGAGAAATCTCGGAGTCGAGCCACCGAGTCGGAAAAGACCGCCGCCATAGAGAAGCAGCTCCGAGAAGAGGAGACTCGGAAGCTCAAGGAATCTCTTGAAGAATCCAAATCAGAGGCAACCTCGGTTGAGAGCGAGCTCCAAGCTCTGAAGACCAAGATTGCGAAGTGGCTGGTGGACATCTCCAAAATCAACTCCGAGATGGACAGTAAGCCCCTTCCCCTTCTGCCTTTATTCAATCTATCACTTTTCTTCTCATGTAACTTATTCTGGCATCAGCAATTCCCTACTCAGAACGCTTCCCCCACACCAAAGCCGCCGCGGACAAGAGCGCTGCAGAGCACCGGTTCGAGAAAATCCAAGGTGGCCCTAACTCGGCTGGTTGGGATATGGATGCTCACCTGGTGGCCCTGAAGGCGCGCTTGGTACCGATGAGGGCTATCGGGATGAATCTCCTTACCTCTGCAATCCGGGCCCACAACGTTCTCTGGCCCGGGTGCGAGGCCCCTGCTATCGTTGATGAGCTGGCCAAGTGCCTGATGGCCTTCGAGGAAAGGCTCGATGACTGGCGATCATCCGCCGCCCGAGTCGGAGCGGATGAAGCGCTAACTTATGTGCTATCTTGGTACGAGGAGCTCGATCTCGAGATGCTGAAGACTGTGCGTGACGGATCGAAGCGGCTCTCTGACCCGGAGCTCATTCAGCGTCGCCAAGAGCTGGCTCACTCCCTCATCCAATATGCTCCGGTGCACAGCTTTGTCCCGGGTGACCGGGTTCCTCAAGGGGAAGAGATGGAGGTCGGCGGTGAGGGCGAAGAAGAGGACGAAGAACAAGTCGATGAAGAAATCCAGTCCGACACTCCTCCCGACACAGCCACAGTCGAGGAACCAGCCTCAACCGACACTGCTCCCACTGCTCCGAGTAATTAGTATCCTGCTGCCTAGACTTAGAAAAAAAAAACTGAATTCATCAGATCCCCGGAATGCCGGGTGCAAATGTAATATAACCTTTAATTTTTATGCTTTGGCACTTGGCTCTTTTACTTTGCACATTTTTAGCATGGTTTATTTATTATGCCGAATCATTCTGAACCGAGTCCTCGAGCTCGTTTTCTCGTTTACCATACTTAGCAACCTCTGCTCTTGTCTACCTTTTTTGGTTTCCTGACAGTCGAGTCACAAGATTACCGAGATACGGCATACGATACTAATGAACTTTGAGTCAAAGCTCACAATCATCCGACATAAAAGTTAGGAACGAAACAACTTGTGCCGAATCGCACTTGGGCCGAGTCCCCGAGTTTGTTTTCTTGTGTACTACCCCTTGCAATCTCTGCCCTTGCCTACCATTTATGGTTTCTTTGGCATTCGGGTCACAAAATCACAAAAACATAGCATACAATACTCAAAACTTTGAGACATGGTCTAGAGCCATCCGACATAAAGCAAAAAGACAACAAAAGAAAACCGAATCGCTCCTGAACCGAGTCCCCGAGTTTGTTTTCTTGTTTACTATCCCTTGCAATCTCTGCCCTTGCCTACCTTTCATGGGTTTTTTGGCATTCGGGTCACAAAATCACAAAAACATAGCATACAATACTTAAAACTTGGAAGCACGATTTTTGGAGCCATCCGATATAAAGAAAACAGAGATAAACAAGCATACAACATAACATTCACAGCAAGGCAGTCCCCGAATTTCATTTCGGGGTGCCGACATTTCATTTCAAAGTTTCAAGATACATACAGTGAGTCCTTAAGAGTAAAAAGGGCGAAGAAGAGCTACATTCCAAGGTCGTTTGGTCTCTTCTCCGGATCTATCCATCCTGTTCTTCACCTGTGCCTGAGCATCAATAAGATAATATGCATCGTTGTTCAAGGCCTTGCTCACAATAAATGGCCCCTCCCAGGGAGGCGATAACTTGTGCATTCCGGCGGTGCGCTGCACAAGCCTAAGCACCAAGTCTCCTTCTCGAAACTTGCGAGGATTTACTTTCCTGCTATGATAGCGTTGTAGATTTTGCTGATATATTGCCGACTTGGACAATGCCAATTCTCTTGCTTCCTCGAGCAGATCAACATCATTTTCTCGGGCTTCCTTTGCCTCTGACTCGGTATATAATGCGACTCTCGGCGAGTCATGCTCTATGTCGGTTGGCAGAACTGCCTCTGCTCCATAAACCAGGAAGAATGGCGTGTAGCCAGTGGAGCGATTCGGTGTAGTCCTTAGACTCCACAGTACTGCCGGAATCTCATCCAGCCAACAACCCGGAGCACGCAACAGTGGCTCAATCAAGCGGGGTTTGATGCCGGATAAGACTAGGGCATTTGATCTTTCCACTTGTCCATTGGACTGCGGATGTGCAACCGATGCTAAGTCTAGCCGGATTCTCTTTTCCTGGCAAAACCGAGCAAAGGCTCCCTCGGCGAAATTGGTGCCATTATCCGTGATAATGCTATGCGGGTGACCATACCTCAGGATAATATCCTTTAGGAATGACACGGTTGTGCGGCCATCGCACTTTCTAATTGGTTTCACCTCAATCCACTTGGTGAACTTGTCCACCATCACCAGGATGTGAGTCATGTTACCTCGGGCTGGTTTAAATGGTCCCACCATATCCAGACACCACACTGCAAATGGCCAAGTGATGGGAATAGTTTTGAGAGCTGATGCCGGCATATGAATCTTGTGAGCAAACCTCTGACATCCTTCACATTTTCGGACAATGTCCTCTGCTTGCTGCAAAGCACTGGGCCAGTAGAACCCATATCGGAATGCTTTAGCCACTATAGCTCGGGAAGAGGCGTGATGACCGCACTCTCCCTGATGGATATCTCGGAGGATCTTTTCTCCCTCTTCTGGTTCGACACAGCGCTGAAGCACAGTGGTTACGCTTCTTTTGTACAACTCATGATTGATGATGGTAAAGGATTTGGATCGCCTTTGAATTTGTCTGGCCGAGACTTCATCACTCGGTAGAGTGCCATCCAACATGAATGTCATGATGGGTTGTGCCCATGCCGGTATCGGGCGAGTGCCGAGTACAGCTTCGTTGATCTCCATTGCTTCAACCGACATCACCGCGCCCGATATAGGCTGGTGAGTCCCCGAGTCCTCCCAAGGAGTCCCCGAGTTCCGCCAAGCAGCTTTCCAATTCTCCAGCGTAGTTGCCGAGTCTTGCTGAATGTACTCAACATCCATGGAAGTCCCCGGGTCCTGCGGAGCAGTCCCCGAGTCTTGCAACTTGCTCCCGACATCTACATCCATCGGGATGACGCCGAGCTCCGGATTACCCGGGATGAATATCGATTCTGACTCGGGTGAAGGCTTGATTGATGGCTTGTGAAGATGCTCCAGTGATACTCCGAGTGGAATGGCCTGCCGATATGACCCAATCTTGGACAGCATGTCAGCACTTTCATTATCTGTCCGCCGAATGTGAGTGAACTCGCACCCATCAAAGAATCCTGAAATCCTCTGGACATGGAACCGGTATGCCGCCATGTTGGCATCTAGGGCATCCCAATTGCCTGATGTTTGCTGGATCACCAGGTCCGAGTCACCATAACAGATCATCCGGCGGATTCCTATTTCCTTGGCCACTTTGAGTCCATGAATCAGTGCTTCATACTCGGCGACATTGTTGGATGCCGCGAAGTGGACTTGCAGTACATATTTCAACTGATCTCGCTTTGGCGAGGTGAGAACTACACCAGCTCCCAGGCCCTCTTTTACCTTGGACCCGTCAAAATGCATTCTCCAATAGTTGGAGTCCGGCAGGGACGGCTCATATTCCATCTCGGCCCAATCCACAAGGAATTCAGCCACCGCTTGAGATTTGATGGTATCTCTTCTTGCGTACTGCGGCGCATAAGCCGCGAGCTCTATAGCCCATTTGGCGACTCGGCCACTGGCATCTTTATTACCCAGGATTTCCGACACAGGGGCAGCACTTACAACAGTTATGGGGTGCTCCTGGAAGTAATGCTTTAGTTTTTTGGCCGCCATGTAGACACCATAAGTCATTTTCTGGTAGTGAGGGTAGTTTTACTTCGACGCGGAGAGCACCTCACTCAAATAATACACCGGCCTCTGCACGGTAGCTCCTTCTTCCTCTCGCTCCACCACCACTACGACGCTAACGACTCGGTTAGTGGCCGCAATGTAGAGCAACATGGGCTCTTTCGGTAGTGGCGAAGCCAGTATCGGCGCAGTAGCCAACATCATTTTCATCTCATGAAACGCCGCATCCGCTTGCGGGGTCCAGCTAAACCTGTCCGATTTTTTCATCAGTTGGTATAAGGGCAAGGCCTTTTCTCCCAACCGACCTAGAAAACGACTCAGAGAAGCCAGACATCCGGTGAATTTCTGGACATCTCGGAGGCATCTCGGCAATTTCATATTTTCTATCGCCCGGATCTTAGTCGGGTTTGCCTCGATACCTCGGCTGGACACAAGGAAACCGAGTAATTTTCCTGCCGGCACACCGAATGTACATTTATCCGGATTAAGCTTAAGTCGGAATTTCCGCAGGTTTGTGAATGTCTCCCTAAGGTCATCCAGCAGTGTGTGTTTTTCTTTAGTTTTAATGACTATGTCGTCTACATACACCTGCACATTTTTGCCTATTTGGTCATGCAGACATTTTTGCATACAACGCTGATAAGTAGCGCGAGCATTTCTCAAGCCAAAACACATAACACGATAGCAATAAGCCCCGTACGGGGTGATAAAAGCAGTCTTTATTTGATCATCCGGGTTCAACGGTATCTGGTGAAAACCAGAGTACGCATCTACAAACGAGAGTAGTTCACACCCGGCCGTGGATTCGATCACTTGATCGATCCGGGGCAGCGGGAATGGATCTTTAGGGCATGCCTTGTTCAGGTGTGTGTAGTCAACACACATGCGCCAGACTGTGGCAGCATCCGGGTCATCTTTTTTCTTCTCTACCAGGACCGGGTTAGCCAACCAGTCCGGGTAATTCACTTCTACAACAGCATTGGATGCGAGTAACTTGGCTAACTCGTCACCCACAGCCTTCCTTCTTCCTTCGGCAAGACGCCGAGTCGGTTGCTTCACTGGCCTAGCATCTGGCCTGACATGTAGAGAGTGCTCAGCCAACTCCCTCGGAACACCCGGCAAGTCCTGACTGGACCATGCAAAGATATCCGGATTCTCACGGAGGAAGTGGATGAGCTCGCTTTCCTATTTGCTGTCCAACCCGGCACCGATGATGACAGTGTGGTCCGGGTTAGACTCGTCAATGCCCACTTTCTTGGACTCCTTCGCCGCTTGGAAGGTTGCAGTCTGCTGCGGGTTGGCCGGACTCGGCACGCCGAGTTGAGCAGATTGGGCCAGAGCCACCACTTTAAGAATTTTCCTCTTTTCCGCAGCAATCACCAAAGACTCGACCAGACAAGATCCGGCAGAAGCACACTCCATAGAATGCATGTAGTCTCCCGAGATGGTGATGACACCATTTGGTCCCGGAAGCTTCATCTTCAGGTAAGCCACATGAGTGGACGCCATGAACTTGGCGAGTGCTGGCCTACCGAGTAAGGCATGATACGGGCTTTCGAGGTCCACAACCTCAAACAGCAGACTCTCGGTCCTGCAATTGCTTTTGTCGCCAAATGCGACATCTACCCAGACTGTGCCCATAGGTGCATGCGAGACACCCGGCACAATACCATGGAAGGTGGTTCTGCTTGGCTGCATCATATTTTCGGTTATGCCGAGTTTGACCATGGTGTCTCGGTACATGATGTTGATGCTGCTCCCGTTGTCAACAAGGACCCGGGTAAACCTGACATTGATGCTGGGCCCGACGAATGTCGGATCCAACACCAGAGCATAACCTCCGGGATTCGGCATGACCTTGGGATGGTCCTTGATGCACCAAGTGATCTGATCCTCGGACCAGTACATGAACTTGGGCACGGCCGGCATGACCGCATTTACCTCCATCGCACGCCGGTGTTGGCTCTGCTTATCAGTTGGCTCGGTCACAAAGACCATATAACTCTGATGCGGTTCTCTGTACTCATTCTGCCGACTCGGGCCGGCGTTGTTGTTGCGGTTGTAGTTGTTGTTGGCCACCTGGTTGACATTTTCCTGCCTCGGCTGAGTGTTCAGAGGCTCAGTGTTTGCACCAGTGAGAGGTGCAGGTCTGGATGTCGGACCAGCAGTTACTGGCTTGCGCTTGTGCCAATCGCAGTCCCGGGTCGAATGTTGAGCCGGTCTGCTGGGGTGCCTGGTGTGATAGCAGCAGGGGCCATCCAACATTTTCTCGTAGGTGAACCTCTCCTGGTCATCCCATTGCTTCTTGTTGCCATTCCATGGCTTCTTTTCGCCGTTCCACGGCTTCCTCTCGCCGTTCCACGGCCTCTTCTCGCCGTTCCACAGCCTTTTTCCTTCCGAGTTCTGGCCCCATGAAGGACCATCATTTTTCTGGCGATGGCTACTGCCGGCACCCGCTTGATCTTGGTCAACAGCTGCGACCTGGTCTGACCCGTACCGATAATCTGGCCGGTCGTCTCTTCTCTTGTTTCGGTTGTCCGGGCGATCACTTCGCCGACCTGACCTGTCTCGGTCCTGAGCAGGATACCTCCTGCCCACATCAACCTGAGTCAGCAAAGTCTGTGTCGGATCACCGAGTGCATAGCTGTCTGCTATTGCCATTGTTTCGGCCAAAGTGGCCGGCATCTCCCTCTGGAGTCTCTGCCAAAGCATGGAGCCATGTCGGCATCCCTGCGCAAACCATGCAATGGCTTGTGACTCAATCACCCCTTCACAGGAGTTCCGGATCGTGCTCCACCGGGTCAGATACTCCCGGTCAGTTTCGTCTTCTCTCTGCCGACACATGGACAGCTGCTGAGGGCGATTCGGCCTCTTGTAGGTACTGGAGAAGTTGCTGACAAAGGCCTCGGAGAAGTCGAGCCAGCAATCAATGTTGTTCTCCTCCAGGTTATTCAGCCAGATTCGAGCTGGTCCCTCTAGCATTTGCGGTACATACCGCACGGCCCATCGGCGACTGCCACCAGCGATATGCACCGCCGTGATGTAATCTGTCAGCCAGTCCTCCGGCTTGGTGCTGCTGTCATAGGTCTTGGCACCCCGGGGGAGCTGGAAATTCGGCACCGGTGGCTGTTTCATGATCCGGGGTCCAAAACATGCAGGACCCGATGGGCCTTGCTCCTCCAGTAGTTTAGACAGATAGATTCTGTCAAGCTTGTTGCGGACGTCGTGAGCTGGTAGCTGGCGTGCTCCCAGCCTAGCACCGAGTGCACCCTCGGTCGCCAGATCTCTGAATCTTGTGTACCCGGCCCGCTCCATGGCCAAGTAACCATCGTCGTATCGGTCAGCGGCCGGCTCGGCATACCCGGCACCCGGTCGTTGACGAGGTGGATTGGGTACCGGATACCGAGGTGGCTGACTCGGATTTGCCGGGTTAACTCGGTTGGCTTCATGTCTGCCCTGAACGGGTCCTGGAGCTCCCTGACCGGGTTGACCTTGAGCAGCTTTCTGCTTTCCAGCATATACCGGATCATACGCCTGCATCTGTTTGTTCTTGCCAGAGTTCACACTCTGGCCACGGCTTCCACCGACATACGGCGAAGAGGCCTGTCCCTTGGACACTCCTCCGGCACCACCATTGGAGTAGATGTACCCGGATCCTCCTACACCTGGGTTTGCATTCCGGAATGCCTCATTCTGACGGTTGGCTACAGCTACCAACTCATTAACTCGGTCCTGCTGCCTACTACGAGCTTCACCGGATAAATTAGGTAACTCTGCTATGGCAGACTCTGCAGCTCTAAGGTTCTTGCCCGGGGTACTGTATTTCGGCCGGCCCGCCGACACATGACTAGCAGTTCTACTAGATCTGGCTCTACCATCTCTAGCTATCTCGGCATTGAGGTCTCTACCTCTAGCACGTACCTCATTTATGCGACTAACCGGGTTGGCTACCAGCGTAAAACCATGAGCGATGTTGTACTCACGGAGGGAGATGTCGAAATCCTGTCTGACTCGGGCCACCTCCTGGGCCTCTCGGAGTATCTCCTGGCGCTGCTGTTCCAACTCCGCCTGAGTTAGAGCAACATCTGCGCTTGGAGCCACTGGCGTTGCCAGCTTCTCAATCATGTCCTGCAGAGGACTTGGTGATGCCGGCACAGCAGATGTACCGGCCTGCTCCTGACGATTCTCCGGCCTCTCCAGCGGTGGGCGACCCATCCTGGCAGATCTGGTGCTGACCTCGACCACCCCGGCACCAGCAACCGGGGCGGTCATCATGACCTCTGCACAGCTAGCGGGGCGGGCGATACGTCAGCCGCGAGCTGCACAGACAGCGGGAGGATCCGCAGCAACCTGCACCCTTTCGGGAAACCGGCAGGGGACCTCGGTGGCGACGTAGATGGTGAAGGAGCCGAACTCGATGAGGCAGCCGTTCTGAGGTAGCGGCCTGCTGTCGAAACAGCCGGCGTTGTCGCTGACAACGTTGAGCGAGCCGAACCTGTGGACAAGGCCATAGAGAACGCGCTCACCCGATGCGATGAAGGAACCCGTCCGGATGAACACACCAGCCAGCGCCGTTGCTGGCCCCACGGTGGGCGCCAACTGTCGTGGTGGTGCACGGACAGATGCCATATAGGCTTAAGGTGGGGCCGATGGACGCTGGAGGTAACCGGGAGGGCTTGCACGTGAGGACGTACAGAGAGACTCACACACACGAACACACACACACACCCGATTTTACCCAGGTTCGGGGCTCTCATGAGGAGATAATACCCCTACTCCGGCCTATCTATATATATATATATGTGGATCACAACGGTGTTACAAGCTTGCTCCTTGAGCTGTATGAAAAGAGCTACCCACTCCAAGCTCCTACCGAGTCTCAGAATGGCTCCTTGGCTCACTAGGAAATGTCTAAGTCTCCTGTGAAGCCGGGTCTCTGGGCTCTCAATCAAGTGTCTAGCGTCCCGTAAGAGGAGCCCCTGGTACCCTTTATATAGGGAAACCCAGGGTTACAGTGTAAAACAGAGCTACTGTCGCCATACCCCTTGGTCGCCGCCCGACACGGGCGCCCCTGCACCATGCCCAGACCGTGTCAGCGCTGGTCGCCACGGTCCCCTCTGCATCAGACAGGACATCCCTGCCTACGCCTAGCGCCACTGTACCTCGCCGCCCGCGTCAGAGGCATGGCCGAGACATGGCACACCGTCCACTTGCGGCACGCCGCCGCCGTTGTTTCGCTCCGTGCCTCCAGGAGCTCGCTCTACCGTCCGGGATAACTTTTACCCGGAATAGGCATGCCCCGTGCTCTTGACTCGGTTTACCCTTTCCTGCATATTAGAACAGCAAAGAGGATCCCGACATATAATAAGCATGATCCGACATAGGGATATGTCGGTAAGCCTCGACCCGGTCGACACCGAGTAGGCCGGTATGGTATGTCGGTTTCCAATGACTCGGTCAACTCCGAGTCCTTGCTTATTTCACCATATTGACCCCACTCGGGGGCTGCCCCCCGACAGGTCTCTTGCCTTGCCATTTGCCATTGCTTGAGCCACCCTTTCCAAAGGCGGCAGCGACCTCGTGAGAAGGGCCGGCTTGGTCTTCAATCTTCTTTTTCCCGGATTCGCGTCGGCGGTTTTCGGCATCCTCCCTGTTATCATCATCAGCGGCGGCATATTTGTTTGCACAAGCAAGTAAACCCCCCAAAGTTTCCGACTCATCGCTGTAGATCATGAAGCGAAAAGTCGTCCCCTTCCTCAGAGATTGCTTAAAAGCATGAATCGCCTGAGTTTCTGAGACGCCTTCGCAAGCATTTTTGATTTCACTCCATCGTGAGACGAACTCACGGCTAGACTCGTTCTTTTGCTGCACGCACCGTTGTAAGTCGAAAATCGACTTTGGGCGCTTATATGTGCCCTGGAAGTGCTGGATAAAAACACGCTTCATGTCACCCCAGGTATGAACTGTCCTTTCCGGCAAACCTTCAATCCACATGCGTGCCGTCCCGGTTAACATCAGGGGCAAAAATCGCACTGCGGAGTCGGCGCTGCCTTGATATATGTCACAGGCACTGACGTAATCTAAGAGCCAGGTCTCAGGATTAGCCGTACCACTATACTTCTCAACCATCTTTGTTACGTTCGACAAAGTGGGAGGTAGAATTTGCTCTCTGATTGTTCTGCCAAAGCACTTGGGGCCGAGGTATTGGGCGTCTCTAGCCGACTTCCTCTCCTCGATTAGGCTTCAAACATCATTGGCTGATGGCGGCTTAGCAACCGAATTTTCCTATCTTGGTTCTTCCCTGTGACGGCTTTGGCTCGCTCGACTTGGGTTGCGCGGAGGGCTTGGAGTCCTTTGCCGTCGTGGAGGGGGTATGTACTTGGAAGGGTTATCTCCCTCTTTGCGCGGTGGAGGCGGCGGTGGAGGTGGCATCTGATCTCTGTTATCCTCCCTTCGGGGTTGGTTTTCCCCTTCACGTCGTCGCTCCTGACAGGGTGGAGCCGCCTTTTCCTTGCGAGGGTCCTCCTTTCGCTCGCGGCTCCGATGTCTTTCCCGACCAGCCTCCCGATGGCGAGAAGAGCCAGTCTGGGATTCCGCACCTCTAGGCTGCTTGTCCTTCGGGTCCTTGCTGCCTTTGTTGTGGCTGCTTGAGCCGGCCGGGTCATCGTCTGGGTCTGCAGGGGCAGCCGCCATTGGCTTGTTGGCAGTTGACTTGCAAAGGTGAGAATCATCAACAAGCCGTCCTGTTTTGACATGCGAATCATTTTGCTGCTGTTGTGCAACCTCCAGGAGATAAGCCGAATACTTAAGCCGAGCGTCACGATCCAACGACTTGTCGAACATGACTTCCTGGGCGGCCTCCATGTTTTTGGCTGGGGTGTTGAAGCAACAAAGGTTTGTCACCGGGTCACGTTGGTGGTGGTACTTCCTCCAGACTGAATTGACATGGTCGGCTTCCCACTTGCTGCGGAAATCCAATCTCTTATGCAGGTTCTTATCACGAGCCGGACGGAAAACATCGTCAGCCCCCTTTTCTCTCTGCTTTCGGATGAACTCCGTCTCCTTGTTTGTGAGCTCAACTTCACGCTCTACTATCTGGGCGGCTTGCTCCTCAAGTAGGGCGCGTCTCTTCTCAATGTCGTCCAGCGATGCGTTCGGAGGGAGCGGCGTCAGCAGTTGCTTGTACCTCGCCATCTTTCTTTCTTGCTCCCTCTCCGCCGTCTCGCCGGTCGTAGTGTCAATGTCGTCTCCTTCAGCCGGCACCCTATCTGTCCCCCTCAATGGAGCCAGTGGCAGCACGAAATCAACCTTGGGATTTCCGGCTTGCGGAGTTTTTTCTTTGCCATTGGCGGCTTTCGAGGTGTTGGGGTCGTCCTTAGGATCCGAAATGTTTCCCATCAAGACCTCGGCAGGGCGTCCTAAGCAGGATGCAACTTTCTGACTAAAGTCGTCGGATTCTCCTTCAGATTTGAAGTCCTGCTCCATATGGGCGGTGTCCCCTGATCCGGCTTCTGAATCCACCCCGGCCTGCAAAGCAGGGAGGATAGACTCAGGCTCAGTCATCGACTCGTGTGAGCCGGATTCTCCTACGACGCCGACGAAGTGGAAGTCCGGCGCCGCCATGTTGGAACTTGCGTCATCTTCAGAGTCTTCGTCGTCAGCGTCGAAAGCCAGATCCAGATCGGCAATCTCGTCAGAGTCCAGATCCGACTCCTCGTCGAGGTTGCTTGGGTGGGTGGTGGGCAAGCTCGAGGTGAATCCGAGATCGTCCAAGGCCTGGGCGGTGAAGCCGACGAAGATGTCGAAACCGCTGATGGAGACCGTGGACCAGCTGTCGTGGTATTGTCGAATCTAGCCGCGGCAGGGGTGCCATCGAGCTAGGTAGAGAGAGGGGTTTTGGAGTCGTGGGGTGATCCGGCGACATAGAGGCGAGTTTACCCAGCTTCGGATCTCACGACGATGGTGAGATCCTACGTGCTGCTATAATTCACTATATGGCAATATCGCCGAGTTACAGTGGATTGAGGTTTAGATTGTACGTGCCCTTAGGCGTCCCAGGGGCCGGCTTATAAAGGCGTCCAGACCCTGGGCTTACAGGAGGAAACCTAACCGAGCCACGCCTCCCCGCCGAAGGAATCGGACTCGGGAGCCCGAAATCGAGCCCTTGCCGTCGTCTTCCTCCTCCCGGTCCGTCGGCCGGCCGGCACGATTGCCGCCGCCTCAGGCCTCCCCTGCCTCCGACTTGCAGCCCTACGCATCCGTGGTGAGCCCGCCGTCCTTTTGGACATCTTTTCCCGCCTCCTTCCCCTCTGCATCCCCGTTTCCGTGCAGAGGTTGCCGCCGTTCGCCGCGGCCTAGCGCAGTTGATCACGCGTACGTCGCCCGGCACTTTCCCTCCGCCCGCAATCGCGCGCACCGTAACCGCCCCGCTCCCGCACGCGTTTTGGCACGCTCTCGCACTCACGGGGCGCCGCTCCCTCCTGGTCGTCTCTGGCCGTTCCCCGCCGGTGGGCGTCGCACGGCACGCCGGTCGTGGCTTTTGACCAGCACGCGTGCGTGCGTGCTGGACCGGCCAGGCGCCCGGCCTAGGCCGGCCGTGAGGCCGGACCCCTCGGGCTGGTCCACGGCCTGCGCCCCGGACTGGGCCGGCTCTGAGGCCGGCCTCCTCTGGCACTGCATCGGCCTGCACTCCGGCCTGGGCCGACCTGTGGGCCGGCCTGCAACAGTAAAAGCAGAATTTCTTTAATTTCAAATAATTGAAACTTTTCAAATACTAGTCCAAATTCAACAAGTAAAATACCAATTTGATCAGGAAAACAAACCCTACAATATGAGATCGTTGTGACTTTATTTTGAATCCATATTTTGCTGTTTGTTTTAAGTATTTCTAAAATGGGTTAATTAATACCGAATTTGAGAAAATCATAACTTATTAAATATTGGTCCAAAATCTGTGAATAAGGTATCGATGTGATCGTCACGTCGCATGCTATCAACCCATGCACTTATCACATCATGATCACAAACTTTTATTTGATGTTACTCATAATTTGTTTAAATGAATTAAATTCAATTATTTAATTAGTTTGTCAATTATTCCTCGGTGCTCCAAAATTTACAAATAAAGTACCAAAATGATCGGGATGACGAAACCTATCCATTCATGTCATGTTCATGCATAATTTAGCCACTTATATAGTAATTTAATAATTTATGCCAATTGTGGGCATTAAGATAAATATGGAGTCGTGTCCAAATAATTGCACTAATTATTTGGAACTCCATTTAATTTGTTAACTAAATTAAATGATGATATCCTTGTATTAATTTGACATGCCATCATGTGATTGCGCATTGCACCTTGTGATCGTGTGATTTATGTGTGCTTTGTATTTCTTTGGGTATCGATAGATTCCGGAGTCGAGGGTCTCTCTAACTACCCCAACGAGCAGTACTTCACGACCGGGCAGCAAGGCAAGAGATAACCTGACCTTCTTGGCATCTAGCATCCTATGTTTTTATAAACTTATTTTATCCACCATAATATTGCATGCGGTTCAAATGTCTTTTTGGTAAATATTAGAATATCCTATGAATGCATGTTCTTCCCCAAGCCAATCACATGTATCCCTACCTATGAAACCTAGGGTTGAAGTGTTGGCCGAGATAAAGATATAATTGATGTATTTACATGCTTAGCTATGCTTAGCCATGCTTAATAGATGCTTTATGTCCGTTATTAATTCCATAATTGTTGATGTTGATGGAATGATTCGGGCATGGTGGATAATTGTGATGTTTACTTAAAATGCTAAGACGGCTTGGGTGAGTTGCCATCGGGGATGGTGTTTTGCCTCACTCTAGCCCCTAGGTGCGAGTTCTTTACCTCTTGAACCAAGACGAGCGTGCTGCCATTGGTGGGTGTATGGGCGCCTTACTGACCAAATAACTTGTGCGGGCGTATCCAAGGGTCCTCTAGTTTGCTATTTCAATTTGCCGTGTGTGTGAGCGGAAAAAGAAATGATGAGGATGGTGGTGTTTAGGACGTGGCGATGGGGCAGGGTCTGAGGCTGGGTAAACTTGCCCTGTGGCCACAGATGACTCTTGGATAGTCTCACGCGAGGTAAAGGTCTAACCGCGCCTGCTTGCCGGCCTTCCCCGGAAGAGGGCCAACTAGGTGAGCCGGACGGTACCAATGGGTAAAATAGTACACCCCTGCAGGGTTAATCTTTTCGAAAAGCCGTGTCCACGGTTATGGACAACTTGGGAATAGACGATAAGATCATAGAGAATATTAACCTAATTGATATGGCAGCTAAAGGTTGCATAATCAACGTGTGATAAAGGTTCACTTCCTCGAGGGTGATTCGAGGGGGTGCCTTGGTGGAGATGAGAGTGGTTGGTTACAAAAGGGTTCGATGAGAACCAATGATGACAAATGTTACTCTCTTACCCCTTTTGAAAAGTATTCTGAGTAGACGAATGCCATGTGTCAATTATATTTCTGTTTATGAAACTTCGCTTTATGCAAAAAGAAACACATATACAGCTTTAGAGCCTCCGTCAGTCATTGGGCCTATATCGTCCTACTAAACTTGCGAGTACATCGTACTCAGTCTCTCTCTGCTGCCTCTATGATTTTGTATTTCAGAGGACGACGACACCGAGCAACTAGGTGGGTTCTTCGTTGACGTCGACTACTAGTCTAGGGTTCCCAGGTGGCAGCTTGGGACCGTGGAACAAGCTGGCTTGGGTGAATGTTTATCGTAGGCCTCTTAGGCCATATATATTTGCTTCTTGTTGTTAGACAACACTACCCGCTTCCGCTTGATGAATTGTTGGATCTGTGATCCTTTTGCTGTGTAATATTTGTATTCTTCTCATTATATGAGTTGCTATATGTTTTGTGTCGTAGAGTCATGCAATGTGCCAGTTTGTTCCACAAGTCTCGATCTTTGTTTTATACATTGATGGTTGTGCCAACGACATAGCCTCTCTGTATAATTCCGGGGTCGGGGCGCTACAAGTTGGTATCAGAGCAGGACTGCCTGTAGGAAACCCTTTCTTTTGGTCGATGTCGAGTCTAGTGAAAACTATTTTGACCTAAAAATGAGTTGTGAAAACCTTCTTAGGATTCTTTTTACTCCTCATCCAACTCGCTCTACTCTGATTCTTACCTCTATTTGTTTTATGCTTGGTGTCGATGTTTAGGTTCTCAGGGTTTGGGTTCTTACCGTCCAGTATGCCTCGAGTCCGTTATATCCGTTGATATCGCCTCGATGACGTGATGTCACCGTGGTTGCCTAAATCTGTCTTTGGTGTTTATTGCTTCTTGAATATCTATATCTGGGAGCAACCAATGATCTATCTTATCTGTCAGAATTGGTTACTAACTTGTTGTTGTTCCAATTCTTCAGAATGGCTCCTACCCGTCGTGGGGAACATAGCAACCCTGATCCACCACCGCCACCCTCAATGACGGAGGTTATGATGGCCATTGAACAAAACCGTCTGCGCAATGAGCTGTTGCTCGAGCAGCTGGTCCAGCAAGGGGCCAGGAGGAACACGGACTGCACCACTCTCAACCAGTTCTTGCGGTCCCAACCTCCCACCTTTTCTGAAGCTAAGGAGCCGCTTGATGCGGATGATTGGCTTCGGGCTATCGAGCGCAAGTTTGCCGCTCTTCACGTCCTGGCGGCGGAGCATGTCAACTTCGCCACCTACCTTCTGGAAGGAGCCGCCGGCTCCTGGTGGGAGAGCCACGTGGCCATGGTTGCCGCGGGCCATGTTGTCACCTGGGAGGAGTTCCGCACCGCCTTCCGTGCGGCGTATATCCCCAAGCCCATCCTCGAGCTCAAGAGGCGGGAGTTCCTGGACCTAACCCAGGGACGCATGGACGTCCAGTCCTATGGACGGGAGTTCAACCACCTCTCCCGTTACGCCCCACGGGACGTGACGAATGATGAGGACAAGCAATACCTCTTCCGCAAGGGGCTCGCACCTCGTCTCCGATACGAGCTCCTACCCTTCAAGTTCACCTCCTACCAAGAGCTCTACAACCAGGCTCTCACCATGGAGCAAGGCAGGAAGGAGCTGGAGGCTTCTAAGAGGCCAGCTCTAGCTGATCACCAGAGCTCCTCCTCGGAGGACAAGAAGCGCAAGGTCTTCATGCCTTTCAGCGCCGTGCCAAAGGCGCCCTTTGCGCCGAAGCCCACCGGGTACTTGCCACCTCCGCCCCGCCTAGCTACTTCGACCTTGGGTGCGGATGGAAGTGGGTACCACCCTCAGCTGCCTCTACCACCGCAGAGGCCCACTTGTTTCAGCTGTGGCCAGACGGGGCACTTCTCCAGGGAGTGTCCCCAGAAGGCACCAGGCTACCTCAGCACCTGCACTTGCTCCCTCTACACCAGCCGCCAAGGCCGTGCCCATCAGCCGTGGTCGCCTAAACCACGTCTCGGCTGAAGGAGTTGAACGGGACCCCCGTGTTCTCATGGGTATGCTTCAAATCAATGATTCTCCAGCTTCAGTCTTATTTGATTCTGGAGCATCGCATTCATTCATATCCATATCGTTTGCACTCAACCATCAAATACCGTTTGAGGATATGGACTCCCTGTTAGTGGTCAAGACCCCAGGCTCTAGTTGGCACACTCACTGGATGTCTCCGGAGGTTCATATTTCTATAGCGACAATTCCTTTCCCGTTCTCGTTGATAGCACTAAAGTCAGTGGGGTTAGATGTCATTCTGGGCATGGATTGGCTAGTCACATATCAGGCCAAGCTAGATTGTGTTGCCAAGACTATCACAGTAAACCACCCAACCTATGGACTAGTACGTTACTGGTCCCCTACTTCCGTAACTCCGTCCACTGCCACTCCCCACTCTCCGAAGATAGGTCCTATTTTCCTGGAGGGTATCACCCCACCTGAGATACATGAGGTGGTTGTGGTGTGTGATTTCCCCGATATCTTTCCTGAAGAATTGCCTGGCATGCCACCTGATCGAAGTGTGGAATTCGTTATTGAATTGGTTCCGGTAACCGCCCCTACTTTCAGAAGGCCTTACCGCATGCCAGCGGAAGAGCGAAGTGAATTGAAGAAGCAACTTGATGAGCTGTTGGAAAAGGAATTTGCCCGTCCGAGTAGCTCGCCTTGGGGCTGCCCGGTCATCTTTGTCAAAGAAAGGAATACCAATGATCCTCGACTGGTTGTTGATTACCGCCCTGTGAATGCGGTGACCATCAAGGACAAGTATCCTATTCCTCGAATAACTGACCTATTCGATCATCTAGCCGGTGCAACGGTATTCTCCAAGATGGAACTGAGGTCAGGATACCATCAGATCAAAATTAGAAAGGAGGATATTCCGAAGACTGCCTTCACTACTCAATATGGCTTATATGAGTATACCCTGGCAGAAAAGTTACTATGACAAACACCATCAAAGTTCAATATGAAATTGGTGATAGGCTTATCCTCGAGTCTCTCCTCTCCGACGTGTTCGTCGCTTCAGGATCAAGGGAAAATTGGCACCTCGCTATGTTGGCCTTTTCACCGTCCTAGCCAAGCGAGGAGATCTCTCCTATCAACTTGAGTTGCCCTCCAATTTCCCGGATGTCCATGATGTTTCCATGTCTCCCAACTCTATAGTTGCTTCAAAGATCCAATCCGTGGGGTTGATCATGAGGCGTTGGACATCCAAGAGGTTTTGACCTATCGCGAGCATCCTATCCGCATCTTGGATGACGCGGAGAGGAAAACCCGCAACAAGCCATCAAGCTTCTCAAAGTTCAACGGTCCAACCATTCCGAGGAAGAAGCCACATGGGAGCGAGAAACTAGTCTTTGTCAGGAATACCCCGCCTTCTTCACTCAAGCCTAGAATCTCGGGACGAGATTCCTGTAAAGGGGTAGAATTGTAACAGCCCCAACTTGGTTATGAAAAATACGAAGAATTTTCCCACTTTTGCTTTGCATCTTTTGCATCATGGCATGCATGTGAAACTTGTCATTTCTAACAAATGCACATTGTTTTGGAAATCAATTGTAATGGGGAGCCAACCCTTCCCAAAACCACCAACCAAATGTAAGGCTCAACTTAGCAAACCCACTCATCCTTGGACTTCCAAATGTTATAGGAAGTTCCAAGCTTGCTCTTTGAAACCATTTCTCAACTTCTAATTTTGGTTAAATGAGAAATGAAGTTAAGATTTTCAATTTGGTTCAATTCAATTTATAATGTTGGAACCAAGTTAAACTTCCCCAAAATATCCAAATAAAAATATGGGGTGTTTCACTATTATAATATGAGCCTCCATAAATATTTGCACTATTTTTGGAAATGGTTAATTGCTCCAACTAGAGGCTTTTTGCTTTTATCAAAAATAACTAAATCTAAACCCCTTTGAACAAAGGTTGGTCAAAACAATTTATTTGGCCTCACCAATTTTTGTGGAAGTGTAAAAGCTTGAATGGAGCCTATGTGATTTTTCCCAGATTTTATAAACATGTTTTAGTTCCTGTTTTAAATCCCTGAAGTTGCTAAACTAAAAAGAATTTTGCAAAAATAATAAAAATCTGACATTGGGCCACCCCTGTCAGTCTCTATTTCTCTTCCCTCTCTCTCACTGTGCTCCCTGGCACTGGCGCCATGACGCCGAGGTGGCCAAGGACCATGCCGCCGGCCGCAGCTCCCTGGGGATCAAAGACCCTGCTGAGGACGCCCAACTGCCCCCTCTCTCTCCCCATCCCATGCGCCCGTTTTTCTGGATCGAGACCGAACCCTAGACTGCCCCCGTGACCGACGTCTTCCGCCGCCGTCTCCTCGCGGCTCGCCGTCGGCACCGGCCACCCCAAGGCAAACCGTCGCTGCCATCAGCTCCGCCTCGCCGAGCCACGCCTCCCCGCCGAAGGAATCGGACTCGGGAGCCCGAAATCGAGCCCTTGCCGTCGTCTTCCTCCTCCCGGTCCGTCGGCCGGCCGGCACGATTGCCGCCGCCTCAGGCCTCCCCTGCCTCCGACTTGCAGCCCTACGCATCCGTGGTGAGCCCGCCGTCCTTTTGGACATCTTTTCCCGCCTCCTTCCCCTCTGCATCCCCGTTTCCGTGCGGAGGTCGCCGCCGTTCGCCGCGGCCTAGCGCGGTTGATCACGCGTACGTCGCCCGGCACTTTCCCTCCGCCCGCAATCGCGCGCACCGTAACCGCCCCGCTCCCGCACGCGTTTTGGCACGCTCTCGCACTCATGGGGCGCCGCTCCCTCCTGGTCGTCTCCGGCCGTTCCCCGCCGGTGGGCGTCGCACGGCACGCCGGTCGTGGCTTTTGACCAGCACGCGTGCGTGCGTGCGTGCGTGCTGGACCGGCCAGGCGCCCGGCCTGGGCCGGCCGTGAGGCCGGACCCCTCGGGCTGGTCCCCGGCCTGCGCCCCGGACTGGGCCGGCTCTGAGGCCGGCCTCCTCTGGCACTGCATCGGCCTGCACTCCGGCCTGGGCCGACCTGTGGGCCGGCCTGCAACAGTAAAAGCAGAATTTGTTTAATTTCAAATAATTGAAACTTTTCAAATACTAGTCCAAATTCAACAAGTAAAATACCAATTTGATCAGGAAAACAAACCCTACAATATGAGATCGTTGTGACTTTATTTTGAATCCATATTTTGCTGTTTGTTTTAAGTATTTCTAAAATGGGTTAATTAATACCGAATTTGAGAAAATCATAACTTATTAAATATTGATCCAAAATCTGTGACTAAGGTATCGATGTGATCGTCACGTCGCATGCTATCAACCCATGCACTTATCACATCATGATCACAAACTTTTATTTGATGTTACTCATAATTTGTTTAAATGAATTAAATTCAATTATTTAATTAGTTTGTCAATTATTCCTCGGTGCTCCAAAATTTACAAATAAAGTACCGAAATGATCGGGATGACGAAACCTATCCATTCATGTCATGTTCATGCATAATTTAGCCACTTATCTAGTAATTTAATAATTTATGCCAATTGTGGGCATTAAGATAAATATGGAGTCGTGTCCAAATAATTGCACTAATTATTTGGAACTCCATTTAATTTGTTAACTGAATTAAATGATGATATCCTTGTATTAATTTGACATGCCATCATGTGATTGCGCATTGCACCTTGTGATCGTGTGATTTATGTGTGCTTTGTATTTCTTTGGGTATCGATAGATTCCGGAGTCGACGAGATAGACGCCTCTACTTTGTTTATGCAAATTTTACGTGGCTTGGGTCAACGAGATAGAACCGTTCTAATCTACGCAAAATCACAACGGTGATATAATAGTTGCTTATTTACTCATCCTTTTGAAAGGCCTTCCATTGAAAATTGCATCCTCACTAAAGCAAGAGAAACAGGACACCCGCCAGCCACTTATGCAAAACAAGTTGCATGTCAGTCGTGGAACCGGTCTCTCGTGCGTGGACGAGTAAGGTTGGTCCGGGCCGCTTCAATCTCAAAATACCGTAAAGATGCAAAGTGCACGCGAGAAGGTAGCAACATAAAATATCAACGCCCACAACTCCTTGTGTTCTAATCGCATCAACACCTACGAATAGATCTAGGCTCTGATACCACTGATGGGGTCGCAGCATGGAAAACAAAAATTTTCTACGCGGCAAAGCGGAAATAAACCCCAAGGATCTAGATCTATGAGATGAAGATAGCGAAGATGAGATCCAATCTCTTACCTCGAAGATCAACAAACGCGTTTTGTCGGTTGCAGGGGTTGGCTAGTCGATCCCCGCAACTAGACTCGTCTAGTCGCGAGGAGATGTGTTATCCTCGAGATCCAATCCGGTGAAGTGCAGCAACGGGCAGCACCTCCGCGGCGTCCACACGTACAGCTCGATGAAGACGTCGACTCCTTGATCCCGCAAGCGAGAAGACGTGGCCTTGATGATCTCAGCAGCACGACGGTTGTAACGCCCCAAGATCGGTACTATACAGATTTTAGCGTTCTAGCCAAATTCCGCATAATAACGATCCTAAAGGACGCCCACCAGGCATAACTTGCACGTCGCAACACACACGTTATATGCGGGTGGAATTTGTGATAGCATTACAACAGTTCTCGATGGAACCCCCAAAAGAACATATATACAACAACGACTCACCGAGTCAAGAACAAAGATGCAATAATACAAAGATCCAAATAACAACGGAAACGGGTAGCGTCCGACTACGGACAAGATACAAATTGGACTAAGAGTCCTGAAGATAAACGAAGGCACCATATCCCTGCCCAGGCCAAGCCGGAGGGATTCCCAAGCTAACGTCGTCAGACTTCAAACCTGTTGGCTGCATGTGGAATAGCAGACCCAAAGGGGTCAGTACTAGTAAACAGTACTGGCAAGTAATACTCACAAGATATCAAAGCTGGAATTCCGGGGAAAGAGGGTTAGCGATTGAGGCGGCGGCAAGCAGCACTAACAACTTATAGAGACATGCTACAACTTGCGTCTAAGTAGAATAAGGGAAGAGAGCGCTGGTGCTACTGGGTTAAACTACTCACCAAGCAATACCCGTCCTGAGACAACTCCATCGTATCATATTCCCACGAGGAAGAAGTCCGGACACTCACACGTTGTTCAAGTTTTAGCAAGTTTATTATTCGAGTATGGCTATTTACTAGTCAATTTAGCTATTCATGATATACGGTGATGTCTATGATCTTTTTAGCCAGCACATTACCCAAGTCGTCCATAACCGCGGACTCGGCTTTTCGAAAAGATTTAACCCTGCAGGGGTGCCCAAATGTAACCATACACGTTCGATCAACCACACGCCACAAAGGCAAAAGGTATCTCAATACGACCTTCCCCTTCACTACTACATTGAATAGAGAGCCACCTATCTGAGACTGATCCACGTGGGGAGCCCGGCCGAAACTCCTTTGCGGGCCCAAACGTTGCGTGAACGGCTTCGGGAGGATAACACTCATACGATTGCTCCTCCTTCCACATGCGATTAACGCCCATCCCGCAAACCTATGCGCCCCCCATAGTTGTAACCTCTCATCTTCATCATGCATTGTGCGTATGCTCCAAATGGTAAACACCCGAACTACTTTGTGGCTCCCTAACCAATATAGCAGATCCGGTACTGAGTTGCGGGGGGTTCCATAAGTCTTCCCACGTGTGGGTAGGGCGCTCATTCTTGGATAAGCGGAAAAGAACAGGTTTTTCCTAGGCGACACTAGCAGAACAAATCACCATAGCTGGCCTTCCGCCGGTGCCTTATCTTTATTATATAAGTTCTCCCACATAACAGGTCTTCATTAATTAAATTATACCATCTAAACATCAGCAGTGTATAAGGACTCCACAAGCAACTCCTAAGCATGCGCTACGACTCGCAAGGCTAACAAACAACAGGTTTAAAAGGATGTGGGGGTGTGGCTATATCATGGCTGCAAGGTAAACATGCTAATAGGAACGAGACACAAGCATCGATACATAGAGCTAGCAAGGAACAAAAGATAGGAAGAGTGCTAGAAGGAACAAAGATAGGAAGATGAGAGACAGAAAACAAGCAAAGATAGCAAGTGAGTAGTCCTTGCCTGTAATCCGGTAGAGGTAGCAGAACTTCTCGTTGCTCACATCAACTCAACGGCCTATTCCCGAGGAAGCAACGAACACTGAAAGCGCAAAACATGCATCTTACTGCTACGGCAAAAGAACCGGCATGTGATGCAATGCATGCATGATATGGCAAAACATGAGAAATGCAATTAAGCAAAATTAAACGGATTCGAGACTCCGACATTTAATTATTAGATTCAAGTTATTTTTCTACTCATCAAATTTAAATGTTGTTAGCAAGTCTAAACAATGCATTGGTGAGCTGATCAAAATTAAATGGAATAGGGACAACAATTAAATTAAATCCCACACATTCCATATGTAATTAATTAGGTGATATACAAAAATGCAACTAAAGTGCTACTATATGATGCAAACATGAACCATGGATGTAATATTAAAATTCTACACATTTTTCTGATCCAAAAACATATAAAATATTTTGTAATTGGAGCTACCAATTAAAAGTTATGAATTTAAACATATTGCAAAATATTAAAACAAAAAGAAAAGAAAACAGGAAAATGGTGGGGAACTAGGATTCGAACTTGGGTCAACACGGGTGGAAGTTAAGGTGCAAGCCACTGGGGTGTACTACTGTTTGTCTAGTATCCGGTTTTGTATGATTAACAAGTAAACGAACCGGCTTAACTGAATTTTTGAGCTTCAGGTTCAGTTGCAGAACGACGATGGCTGCTCGAACAAAAGAGACAAAAAAGGGGTGGCTTGTGCTTGGGAGAGGATTTGAACTTTGGTCTCACGGGTAGAAGGAAAAGGCACCAGCCAATGGGGTTGGCTGCCTGTTTGTGTAGGAATCGGGATCTGCATGTAGATGAAGCAAAAGTAGCGAGGTTAACTGAATTTGACAGCCAAAAGCTTCAGGCTTCAGACTTCAGAGTTGCAGGAGACGAGGGCGAACTGCAGCAGCGTGGCTGATGCTGCGCTCGACCTGGAGGCTTACGTGCATCTGGGTGTGCTGGGGTGCGGACTGGTGTGTGCGTGTGTGCTGCTCCGGGCGCAAGGTGCAGGGGCCAGAAAGGAGCCAAGGTGCAGGCTTGCATTGTTGCCATGGTGGCCATGGCGGACAGAAAGGCGAACAGATCATCGCGACGACTACAGCCTGCAATCGAGAAGGAGAAGAGCGGGAATCGGGAGATATGCTCACCGAGAGGGGCTCGGAGGAGTCGATCGTGCTTGAGGAGATCCACGGCGGCGGAAAGTCGAGGAAGTTCGCCGGGGACCGTACTGAAGATGAGGAAGTCGTGTTCGTCCTGGGGCTCCTCCGGCTCGTGCTTGAGGTCGAGGAGGAAGAGGGTGTCGTGGTGCTTCTTCTCCACCGCTCAGCTTGGCGCAGGGACGTCCATGGCGTCGGGGCGGCGGGGCTCGTTCCGGTGGTGGCTTTCGGTGGGGAAGAAAAAGAAGGAGGAAGGAGAGGGAGATTGCGGCGCGAGGAAGGGAAGTGGAGGGAGACGGCTAGGGTTTGGTGTGCAGCCGCTGGGGAGGGGAATTTATGGAGGAGAGGGGGAGGGCGCGGCTGACGTCGGCCATGGGAGGGGGTCACGCTCCTTCCGTGCTCTCTCTGGCAGGAAGACGACAACATAGAGGGGGTAAAGGGCTGAGGTGAGTTGGGCCCGATTGGTGGGCTGCAGGCTGAAGGGAAGAAGAATTCGGTCCTTTAAGAAAAAAAAAACAGGAGTTTTTCCCAATTTAAAGAATTGGAAAAGAGAGAAAAGAAAAGAGGGAAAAGAGAAGAGGGAAAAGAAAGGAGAGGAGGGGGGTTTTCCCAAATAATTTCAAAAGCTTTATTTGATTTTACATAAATATTCCCAATATTATTTTGGGGTTTGTTTGAAAATTAGAAAAGGGGAGTGATAGATTTATCAAACCCTAGGATTAATTTGCAAAACAAAAATAGGTTTGTTAAAATAATATTTTGATTTTATTATTATTTTTTTATTTTGAAAGATATGCAAGGTAATTGAATGCATGATGACATGATGATGCAAAAAGAAAATAACAAACAATACTAATTTTGGGGAAAAACCCCGGGACATTACAACCGACACCACTAACAAGGGATCTCGCCCCGAGATCCCACGCTACCGCCGGGGGGAGAAGAGGGCAAGTTAATGTAACATCCCCAAACTTTGGAATGTTTTAAAAATCACAAAAATTTAAAACTTTTATTATTAGATAAAATAAAGGCTCCAAAAATCAAGAAAACCTTTTATAGAAGATTATTTTTATTTTTATTTCTTCAAAGGTTTATTTTAAATTTTCCTTTATCTTCAAATTCCAAGATTTAAAGACTTGGAAATAAAATATTTATTTGGATATTTATAAAGCCCATGTTTAAATGGGTAAGTGTATTTAAATGATATTACCAAACTATGTTTTTATAAAACGTTTTGACCTAAATTATTTTGACGTGAAAAAGAGTGAAAAAGAGTGTATCATGGTTTATATTGAATGATATTACTCATACCTTTTTCTGGATTTTATTTGAGTTCAAAAGAAAAATATAAAAACCATATTTTGTAAATTGACATAAAGGTGTCAATAGGCCTTTAGGCATTATTTGAATTTTTCAAGATCGGAAAAATTATGGAAAAGGTTCCAAATTGATTAAAATAGTTATTTTGATTTTACAATTTTATTTTACTTGATTTGGATGCCTAAATCAAAATCTATAAAAGAAAACAGGAAATAGAAAAGAAAAGAAAAGATGACGTCATGCTGACGTCATCGTGTTCTTCAATCCGCGGACGTGAGTTACGCCCGTAACAGCTCACGCATTGACTTTCCTTCCCGATTTGATTCCGCGTGATTTAGTGCACGAAATCAATCGCCGTTTCTTCCTATTAGTAGCCCTCGAGGTCCTCTTCATTTCCCCTCTGCTTCCCCTCCGAATCGTGCCCCCAGACTGTCCAATTTTCTCGCCGGAGTCCGCTGCCGCCGCCACGTCTCCGAGAGGATTCCGGCGAGCTTGGTGAGTTTCCGCCGCCAATACTTTGTCCATTACCTTCCCTTTGTCGTGCGCACCCTGTGAGCCTTTCTTTCGAATTTTATACGCAGTGTATCGATGTATTCGAGGTCGACACAAACCACCGTCCGCCACTTCGACTCGAGCCGATGACTGCCGCCGTTCCAGGAAATGAAATTCGTCGCCACGACCACCTTCGTATTCAGTGAGCCGAGCTGCTCCTTGTCATCAACCTCCCGGAGCACGAAGACCTGCAAAACGACCAGCGCATCCAAGACCCGAGAGCGTCGTCCGCTGCTGCCACTCCGTTCGCCTCCAGCTGCAGTTCCAGGACGCGAAGGACAGCGCCGTCACCTCCATCATCTCTGCAGTGATGTTTCGCGCCCCGTCACCATCTTCGTCGATCCCAAGCATCACCGGAGCTCCGTTGATGCCCCCGACCGAACTGCAGCACCGTCGTCCCGTCCTTCTCCGGCAACCACCGCCGCCACGGTATAACCCTAGATCTCGGCCGCCCGATCTAAAATCCATGCCTAGGATTAGACGATTTAAAACGAACCGGTACGATCTGCTGTTAGCCGTTAGATCCAGATCCAAAGGTCAGGAATTTCTGTGAAATTCCGGAATAGTTCTTAAATGGTTGTTTTACAAAAAAGCCCCTATGACTTCAAACCTTTATAACTTTTTATTAGTTTGGCCAAATTTACAAACTTTATATTTTTGAAAACCTCTGGATCTGTAGATTATTTTACAACTGTTAGTTTCAAGTTTTGACAGATAAAATATATTCGAATCTCAAATGAGGGATATTGAGTATTTTGTCACAACTTAAATTCTGTAATTCTTTTCAATATGATCATATCTATCGACTAGAACTTTTTAGGCTTTTTCACCAAGTCCTAATGACCAACTCTACCTAACACTTAGTGAAAACTCCCTTCTCTATTTATGCCTAAGTGCACAACCTATCAACTTCGTCTTACTCTAATTCTTCTAAGTAGTTGACTCTTGCTACTCTCCACCAAAAACTACTTAGTCATATTTCTATCTCATCTCAAGACCATGGAGGAGAAGTTTGAAGAAATGACCAAGTCTGAAGAAAAGTGCAAGTTTGAAGAAATGACCAAGCCTGAAGAAAAGTACTAGTCAGAAGAGAAGAACCAAGATGCTCCAGGATAAGGGACTTCAGAAGAACAAGAAGATGAGAGAAATACGCACCTCATGACTTAGAATTTCTCTATCTAACTTCTCTGCCCAAGCCTAAACATTGTCTTGCTATTTTGCTAAGTGTTGAAACCCCCTAACAACTTAGGAACATCATTTTGGACTTAGCCATTTATCTGACTTGTGAGCAATATCAACTCACTTCCAAATTCTTTCTAAGTTCTTAGCAATTCAACCTATCCAGCCATATCTATTCAAGCCTCATGCCACATCCTTCTTGTCCATTGAGCGCTAAGGAAAAATAAGACTAAGCTAAAACAAATAAACAACTCTTTGTTTTCCTTGCTTGATTTTGTTGTTGGAATGTGTGTTTATGTTGTGTTACTTTCTATCTTATAGCTTGAACGGAGAACTACGTGATTTATTGAGCGAAGTGAACGATCGTCAAGTACCAAAAGGCAAGTGGCACACTCATGAAATTCCTATTATTTTGATATATGCATGTTGTAGCTTTTACTTAGAAAATTTTGCATGATAGGTTATTAGTATGGCTATGCTAAAACTGTTTAGTGTAGTTTACTCCTTTTACTAGATGGTCTAGATACACCTATGAGCACTTAGTAGATTTATAGAAATGCTATGCTTGGTTTTGTTTTGATAAAAGTAAATTCTACTAAGTTAAAGAAACTCCTGGGTGGAATTGCTTTGTTGACGGCGGTTGGAGTTGAGTGGCTACTCGGGGCCATGTCTATGGTTGTACTCGAGTATGTGCACTTGTGGATGGCCACCCAGGGACAAAGAGACCGAAGTTACTCCAAGTTTAGTTAGCTTACCGTGCAGCCATAAGTCATATGGGCTCTGGCTTGACTAAGTATGTAGTGTGGAACCGGCCCGGCCTGACAGGTGGTGGTAGAGGTTTGTAGGTGGAGCGCGTCAGGACGGCAGTGGTCGGGAAAACACTTCGGAAAGGTCTCGTCTTCATCTCCTCCTTTCCTTTTCACTTCAAGAAGGGTCAAGGTCAGAATGGGTTGATGAGGTCTTATGGTGAACGTGCACAAACTCTGCAGAGTGTCAAACTAAGTACTTAGCCGTGTCCCCGGTTACGGACAATTCTGAGCAAGCTGGACAAGGATGTCAACGGAGGATCTCATCATTCTAATTTCTCTAAGTTAAAACTTGATGGGTGAACAAGGGTAGTTGAGACGGTGGTTGTCATACCATACTTGTCTCGTTTAGATGAAAAAGTGTTTTGAAAAGAGATAGGAAAAATTGGCTTTATGCAAATCAGCCTTCAAACTCCACAAGCCAAATATGCATATAGGTTATTAGAGTTTTTCCCATATGAGTCCACAAAGTGTCACTTGCCAGTTCCATTTTATATGGTTCTGACCCACCTTGTTGCAACATTCTTATTGTTCCAGGATGCTCTGACGCTGAGTGAGGTTTTGATTAAGGGTTTCGAGTCTACAACCAACATGTTCGCCTGTGGCACATGAAGATGATGGAGACTCATTGCTATTTTATTTCCGCTGTGCTAATCTTTGTAAAATGCTAGCCTTGAGCTATGCAAGTTGTAATGGATATTTGTAAATTCTGGATCATTAGTGTAATAAATTGATACAATGTTATGGTATTCATCGTAAACTGTGTGTGCTAGCGATTCGATCCAGGGACTAGCACTATACACAGGGATCTTGCCAAATTTTAAGTGCAGGTCCGCTATAGATGGTATCAGAGCATTGTGTTGCCTGTAGGTTCGAAACCCTAGGTTTGGATTACAACTAGGAAAAGACCTAGCATTGAAAACCTATTTTATTAAATCCTTTTTAAAAATAAAATATTTGCAAGTTATATTTTCTCATACTCTCATCTATTATTCACTTTGTAAGACATCTTTCCTCATTTCAAATGACCCTTATTGGTGGATACAACTCAACTGATCTCAAATCAATGAAGATCACCACAAGACAAATGTACTATATTGAAGGTCATAGAAGAACTTGAAGAACTCAAGAAGGAGATAGATGAGACCACCAATTTAGTTGCTTTGTTAGAACAACGATAACGTGATAGTGTATTGATCATACTAACTTAGTTGGTATGGCAATACTAGGTTGTTTGTTTGTGTTGAGAATTTGTTGCTTGGTGTGATGAATGTTTGCTAGATGGTGTTGTAATATGAATTGTCTTGATCTGCTATGTTTCGATAGGAATTCCATTAGATTATTTCCATCTCCACTCATCTCTGCTAAACCAACAGATGCATCTCCAATATGCCAACCGAAGTGGCTTACCTCTTGGATTGCAACGACTGATAGCCACCTCCATGCAAAGATGCAACAAGTGAGACACCAACTCAAGCAATGGAAAGCCTACTTCACCAAGGATAAAGATCACCAAAGAAGCTTTTGCTTGGAGCTAGCGTGTGTAGGAGTTTTCGCAACCTAATAGTTTGAAGGATCGATAGTTTAGTTCAGGTTGTCTTACAGATTAGAAACTTTCTGTCAGACAAGTGAGGATGCCCGAGAGTTAGAATACGTGATTCACCTATCTACATTTTGAGCAAATGATATGAGTGCAAGATGGACTGATCACCATTCATACTACCCATATTATTCACCCTCAATATTTGGATTGGTAAATCTTGAGTGACAAAACCTATAAGAGAGACGACGAGCCTGAACCACTGGAATATTATAACCCTATGTAAGGCAAGTATTGCCGAAACGTAATATACACGGTGAGGATGAACACCAAGCACCTTTTGAAGATATCATGAGATGGAAGTTTGCCTACCATGAGAATTTCGTTAGAAAGCAGTGTTGCATTGAAGGGAGTCAATCAGAAGATGGATGCCTGCGAAGACACTACAGTTTGAAGAACATGAAGTGAGTATCTCCCATCGTGGTCTTTAGAGGATCCAAAGAGTGATCATTCAGTACCTGAAGTTATTTTAAGAGACACACCTATTGGAGCAACTCATGAGTGGAAGATATAGCTGACTCCGGTGAGACATAAGGACTAAGTAGATTGACCCTAGTCCAAAGGCCAAAGTTCAAGACTACCCACGAAAGTTCCTTTTAAGGGTGGTAGCCACCCAGTTGCCTAAAACCGAAGATCCAAAACCCATCCTTCTTTCTAGCCTCTCCGAATCTCGGGACGAGATTCCTTTTAAGGGTGGTAGTGTGTAACATCCCAAAACTTTGGAATGTTTTCAAAATCACAAAAATTTAAAACTTTTATTATTAGATAAAATAAAGGCTCCAAAAATCAAGAAAACCTTTTATAGAAGATTATTTTTATTTCTTCAAAGGTTTATTTTAAATTTTCCTTTATCTTCAAATTCCAAGATTTAAAGACTTGGAAATAAAATATTTATTTGGATATTTATAAAGCCCATGTTTAAATGGGTAAGTGTATTTAAATGATATTACCAAACTATGTTTTTATAAAACGTTTTGACCTAAATTATTTTGAAGTGAAAAAGAGTGTATCATGGTTTATATTGAATGATATTACTCATACCTTTTTTCTGGATTTTATTTGAGTTCAAAAGAAAAATATAAAACCATATTTTGTAAATTGACATAAAGGTGTCAATAGGCCTTTAGGCATTATTTGAATTTTTCAAGATCGGAAAAATTATGGAAAAGGTTCCAAATTGATTAAAATAGTTATTTTGATTTTACAATTTTATTTTACTTGATTTGGATGCCTAAATCAAAATCTATAAAAGAAAACAGGAAATAGAAAAGAAAAGAAAAGATGACGTCATGCTGACGTCATCGTGTTCTTCAATCCGCGGACGTGAGTTACGCCCGTAACAGCTCACGCATTGACTTTCCTTCCCGATTTGATTCCGCGTGATTTAGTGCACGAAATCAATCGCCGTTTCTTCCTATTAGTAGCCCTCGAGGTCCTCTTCATTTCCCCTCTGCTTCCCCTCCGAATCGTGCCCCCAGACTGTCCAATTTTCTCGCCGGAGTCCGCTGCCGCCGCCACGTCTCCGAGAGGATTCCGGCGAGCTTGGTGAGTTTCCGCCGCCAATACTTTGTCCATTACCTTCCCTTTGTCGTGCGCACCCTGTGAGCCTTTCTTTCGAATTTTATACGCAGTGTATCGATGTATTCGAGGTCGACACAAACCACCGTCCGCCACTTCGACTCGAGCCGATGACTGCCGCCGTTCCAGGAAATGAAATTCGTCGCCACGACCACCTTCGTCTTCAGTGAGCCGAGCTGCTCCTCGTCATCAACCTCCCGGAGCACGAAGACCTGCAAAACGACCAGCGCATCCAAGACCCGAGAGCGTCGTCCGCTGCTGCCACTCCGTTCGCCTCCAGCTGCAGTTCCAGGACGCGAAGGACAGCGCCGTCACCTCCATCATCTCTGCAGTGATGTTTCGCGCCCCGTCACCATCTTCGTCGATCCCAAGCATCACCGGAGCTCCGTTGATGCCCCCGACCGAACTGCAGCACCGTCGTCCCGTCCTTCTCCGGCAACCACCGCCGCCACGGTATAACCCTAGATCTCGGCCGCCCGATCTAAAATCCATGCCTAGGATTAGACGATTTAAAACGAACCGGTACGATCTGCTGTTAGCCGTTAGATCCAGATCCAAAGGTCAGGAATTTCTGTGAAATTCCGGAATAGTTCTTAAATGGTTGTTTTACAAAAAAGCCCCTATGACTTCAAACCTTTATAACTTTTTATTAGTTTGGCTAAATTTTACAAACTTTATATTTTTGAAAACCTCTGGATCTGTAGATTATTTTACAACTGTTAGTTTCAAGTTTTGACAGATAAAATATATTCGAATCTCAAATGAGGGATATTGAGTATTTTGTCACAACTTAAATTCTGTAATTCTTTTCAATATGATCATTTTGATAAGTTGGATCTTATGATCATATCTATCGACTAGAACTTTTTAGGCTTTTTCACCAAGTCCTAATGACCAACTCTACCTAACACTTAGTGAAAACTCCCTTCTCTATTTATGCCTAAGTGCACAACCTATCAACTTCGTCTTACTCTAATTCTTCTAAGTAGTTGACTCTTGCTACTCTCCACCAAAAACTACTTAGTCATATTTCTATCTCATCTCAAGACCATGGAGGAGAAGTTTGAAGAAATGACCAAGTCTGAAGAAAAGTGCAAGTTTGAAGAAATGACCAAGCCTGAAGAAAAGTACTAGTCAGAAGAGAAGAACCAAGATGCTCCAGGATAAGGGACTTCAGAAGAACAAGAAGATGAGAGAAATACGCACCTCATGACTTAGAATTTCTCTATCTAACTTCTCTGCCCAAGCCTAAACATTGTCTTGCTATTTTGCTAAGTGTTGAAACCCCCTAACAACTTAGGAACATCATTTTGGACTTAGCCATTTATCTGACTTGTGAGCAATATCAACTCACTTCCAAATTCTTTCTAAGTTCTTAGCAATTCAACCTATCCAGCCATATCTATTCAAGCCTCATGCCACATCCTTCTTGTCCATTGAGCGCTAAGGCAAAATAAGACTAAGCTAAAACAAATAAACAACTCTTTGTTTTCCTTGCTTGATTTTGTTGTTGGAATGTGTGTTTATGTTGTGTTACTTTTTATCTTATAGCTTGAACGGAGAACTACGTGATTTGTTGAGCGAAGTGAACGATCGTCAAGTACCAAAAAGGCAAGTGGCACACTCATGAAATTCCTATTATTTTGATATATGCATGTTGTAGCTTTTACTTAAAAAAATTTGCATGATAGGTTATTAGTATGGCTATGCTAAAACTGTTTAGTGTAGTTTACTCCTTTTTACTAGATGGTCTAGATACACCTATGAGCACTTAGTAGATTTATAGAAATGCTATGCTTGGTTTTGTTTTGATAAAAGTAAATTCTACTAAGTTAAAGAAACTCCTGGGTGGAATTGCTTTGTTGACGGCGGTTGGAGTTGAGTGGCTACTCGGGGCCATGTCTATGGTTGTACTCGAGTATGTGCACTTGTGGATGGCCACCCAGGGACAAAGAGACCGATGTTACTCCAAGTTTAGTTAGCTTACCGTGCAGCCATAAGTCATATGGGCTCTGGCTTGACTAAGTATGTAGTGTGGAACCGGCCCGGCCTGACAGGTGGTGGTAGAGGTTTGTAGGTGGAGCGCGTCAGGACGGCAGTGGTCGGGAAAACACTTCGGAAAGGTCTCGTCTTCATCTCCTCCTTTCCTTTTCACTTCAAGAAGGGTCAAGGTCAGAATGGGTTGATGAGGTCTTATGGTGAACGTGCACAAACTCTGCAGAGTGTCAAACTAAGTACTTAGCCGTGTCCCCGGTTACGGACAATTCTGAGCAAGCTGGACAAGGATGTCAACGGAGGATCTCATCATTCTAATTTCTCTAAGTTAAAACTTGATGGGTGAACAAGGGTAGTTGAGACGGTGGTTGTCATACCATACTTGTCTCGTTTAGATGAAAAAGTGTTTTGAAAAGAGATAGGAAAAATTGGCTTTATGCAAATCAGCCTTCAAACTCCACAAGCCAAATATGCATATAGGTTATTAGAGTTTTTCCCATATGAGTCCACAAAGTGTCACTTGCCAGTTCCATTTTATATGGTTCTGACCCACCTTGTTGCAACATTCTTATTGTTCCAGGATGCTCTGACGCTGAGTGAGGTTTTGATTAAGGGTTTCGAGTCTACAACCAACATGTTCGCCTGTGGCACATGAAGATGATGGAGACTCATTGCTATTTTATTTCCGCTGTGCCAATCTTTGTAAAATGCTAGCCTTGAGCTATGCAAGTTGTAATGGATATTTGTAAATTCTGGATCATTAGTGTAATAAATTGATACAATGTTATGGTATTCATCGTAAACTGTGTGTGCTAGCGATTCGATCCAGGGACTAGCACTATACACAGGGATCTTGCCAAATTTTAAGTGCAGGTCCGCTATAGTTAACAATCGAATCTTCTTTGTCAGGTTGATCTTCTCAACACCACTAACAAGAGATTCTTGGTCACGTCGATGATGATGTTCATCCTTCGAGATTGCTTCCGAAGACCGAACCTATTAGGTAAAAGGCAAGAGATCGTCCACCCACGAAGATTCTATAACCGGAAGTAGATAAGAGACAAGACTGAAAACGCATAGACAAGAGGGGGAATAGAATAGAGGTAAGGAATAAACAAGAGTCCTATTCAGATGTTTCCAAATAATTTTTAGTAAGATAGCTTTGACACTCTACAAACAACGACCGTTAGCTAGGTTATCCTACAGGCAGAGCGGATCTGTGGGGTATCGAAAAACCAGAGCTCTGATACCACTTTGTAACGCCCCGGGATCGGTACTATGCAAACATGAGCGATCTCCGCCAAATCCGCTTAATAACGATCCTAGGACGCCCACCAGGCATAATGTGTACGTCGCAACACACACATTATGCGGGTGGAATTGTGATGATCATTACAATAGTTCACGATGGAACCCACAAAACAACATATATACAGCAACGACTCCACGAGTCAAGAATACAAAAGATACATTACAAAGATACAATAACAACGGAAGCGAAATAGTGTCCGGCTACGGACAAGAAACAAATTGGACTAAGAGTCCTGAAGATAAACGAGGCACCATATCCCTGCCCAGGCCAAGCCGGAGGGATTCCCAAGCTAACGTCGTCAGACTTCAAACCTGTTGGCTGCATGTGTAATAGCAGACCCAAAGGGGTCAGTACTATAAAACAGTACTGGCAAGTAATACTCACAAGATATCAAAGCTGGAATTCCGGGGAAAGAGGGTTAGCGATTGAGGCGGCGGCAAGCAGCACTAACAACTTATAGAGACACGCTACAACTTGCGTCTAAGTAGAATAAGGGAAGAGAGCGCTGGTTCTACTGGGTTAAACTACTCACCAAGCAATACCCGTCCTGAGACAACTCCATCGTATCATATTCCCACGAGGAAGAAGTCCGGACACTCACACGTTGTTCAAGTTTTAGCAAGTTTATTATTCGAGTATGGCTATTTACTAGTCAATTTAGCTATTCATGATATACGGTGATGTCTATGATCTTTTTAGCCAGCACATTACCCAAGTCGTCCATAACCGCGGACTCGGCTTTTCGAAAAGATTTAACCCTGCAGGGGTGCCCAAATGTAACCATACACGTTCGATCAACCACACGCCACAAAGGCAAAAGGTATCTCAACACGACCTTCCCCTTCACTACTACATTGAATAGAGAGCCACCTATCTGAGACTGATCCACGTGGGGAGCCCGGCCGAAACTCCTTTGCGGGCCCAAACGTTGCGTGAACGGCTTCGGGAGGATAACACTCATACGATTGCTCCTCCTTCCACATGCGATTAATGCCCATCCCGCAAACCTATATGCGCCCCCCATAGTTGTAACCTCTCATCTTCATCATGCATTGTGCGTATGCTCCAAATGGTAAACACCCGAACTACTTTGTGGCTCCCTAACCAATATAGCAGATCCGGTACTGAGTTGCGGGGGGTTCCATAAGTCTTCCCACGTGTGGGTAGGGCGCTCATTCTTGGATAAGCGGAAAAGAACGGTTTTTCCTAGGCGACACTAGCAGAACAAATCACCATAGCTGGCCTTCCGCCGGTGCCTTATCTTTATTATATAAGTTCTCCCACATAACAGGTCTTCATTAATTAAATTATACCATCTAAACATCAGCAGTGTATAAGGACTCCACAAGCAACTCCTAAGCATGCGCTACGACTCGCAAGGCTAACAAACAACAGGTTAAAAAGGATGTGGGGGTGTGGCTATATCATGGCTGCAAGGTAAACATGCTAATAGGAACGAGACACAAGCATCGATACATAGAGCTAGCAAGGAACAAAAGATAGGAGGAGTGAGAGACAGAAAACGAGCAAAGATAGCAAGTGAGTAGTCCTTGCCTGTAATCCGGTAGAGGTAGCAGAACTTGTCGTTGCTCACATCAACTCAACGGCCTATTCCCGAGGAAGCAACGAACACTGAAAGCGCAAAACATGCATCTTACTGCTACGGCAAAAGAACCGGCATGTGATGCAATGCATGCATGACATGGCAAAACATGAGAAATGCAATTAAGCAAAATTAAACGGATTCGAGACTCCGACATTTAATTATTAGATTCAAGTTATTTTTCTACTCATCAAATTTAAATGTTGTTAGCAAGTCTAAACAATGCATTGGTGAGCTGATCAAAATTAAATGGAATAGGGACAACAATTAAATTAAATCCCACACATTCCATATGTAATTAATTAGGTGATATACAAAAATGCAACTAAAGTTCTACTATATGATGCAAACATGAACCATGGATGTAATATTAAAATTCTACACATTTTTCTGATCCAAAAACATATAAAATATTTTGTAATTGGAGCTACCAATTAAAAGTTATGAATTTAAACATATTGCAAAATATTAAAACAAAAAGAAAAGAAAACAGGAAAATGGTGGGGAACTAGGATTCGAACTTGGGTCAACACGGGTGGAAGTTAAGGTGCAAGCCACTGGGGTGTACTACTGTTTGTCTAGTATCCGGTTTTGTATGATTAACAAGTAAACGAACCGGCTTAACTGAATTTTGAGCTTCAGGTTCAGTTGCAGAACGGCGATGGCTGCTCGAACAAAAGAGACAAAAAAGGGGTGGCTTGTGCTTGGGAGAGGATTTGAACTTTGGTCTCACGGGTAGAAGGAAAAGGCACCAGCCAATGGGGTTGGCTGCCTGTTTGTGTAGGAATCGGGATCTGCATGTAGATGAAGCAAAAGTAGCGAGGTTAACTGAATTTGACAGCCAAAAGCTTCAGGCTTCAGACTTCAGAGTTGCAGGAGACGAGGGCGAACTGCAGCAGCGTGGCTGATGCTGCGCTCGACCTGGAGGCTTACGTGCATCTGGGTGTGCTGGGGTGCGGACTGGTGTGTGCGTGTGTGCTGCTCCGGGCGCAAGGTGCAGGGGCCAGAAAGGAGCCAAGGTGCAGGCTTGCATTGTTGCCATGGTGGCCATGGCGGACAGAAAGGCGAACAGATCATCGCGACGACTACAGCCTGCAATCGAGAAGGAGAAGAGCGGGAATCGGGAGATATGCTCACCGAGAGGGGCTCGGAGGAGTCGATCGTGCTTGAGGAGATCCACGGCGGCGGAAAGTCGAGGAAGTTCGCCGGGGACCGTACTGAAGATGAGGAAGTCGTGTTCGTCCTGGGGCTCCTCCGGCTCGTGCTTGAGGTCGAGGAGGAAGAGGGTGTCGTGGTGCTTCTTCTCCACCGCTCAGCTTGGCGCAGGGACGTCCATGGCGTCGGGGCGGCGGGGCTCGTTCCGGTGGTGGCTTTCGGTGGGGAAGAAAAAGAAGGAGGAAGGAGAGGGAGATGGCGGCGCGAGGAAGGGAAGTGGAGGGAGACGGCTAGGGTTTGGTGTGCAGCCGCTGGGGAGGGGAATTTATGGAGGAGAGGGGGAGGGCGCGGCTGACGTCGGCCATGGGAGGGGTGTTAGGTTGATCTCATCTGGTCGAACCCCAACGGGTCGATCGGTCCCCTTGACTGCGTCCTGATCGGGGATGCCCAACCGCACCAAGGTTGGTGGGCCCCTGTGACCCGCGCTACATAAAGGGTGGGGGCCGGTAGCACACGGATCACGAGGTTCACCTGTGCGCCACCACCCCACCAACATTCCCTACCGATCGTGGGTTAGCGCGGTGCTCACGGGAAGCACCACCGACGCCACTGCCCACTGTCACCACCGCCGCCGTCCACCATGGCCGGCAGTTCGAGCTCGGCGTCCACAACAAGGTAGACACGCCGATCATCCCTCTCTCCTCTCGGTCTCTCTCTCTCGCATCCGATTCACACCAAAAGGGGAAACCCTAAAGGTTGCTACCGTAATTGATCTAGACCTAGATGATCTTGTTGTTGTTGATTTTAACATTGGTATCAGAGCCATGTTCTAGCATCTAGATCCGTTCGGTATAGAGAAAGAAATCGAAAAGATCCCCTCCACATCAAACCCTAAACCCCATTTTTAGAAAGGGGGCAGAGGGCAAAGAATACTCCGTGGCAAAGAAATAGCAAAAGATTTTTCCCCTTCCCGAAACCCTGATCCAAATGAAAAGGGCAAAGTGAACTCACCGGAGGGCCTCGTGCTCGACGGCAAAGAGCGCCGCCGCTACGGCCGCGCCATCCCTCTCGATCCGACGCGCATCGGCAAGCCGAGGCGTCGGAAGAAGGAACACTCCCTCGGGGGCAAAGAAAAGCTACAACCCCTCGGGAACACAGGGCATAGCCGCCACGCCGCCGGTCATCGTCGGCAAAGGGCGCCGCCAGCTGAGCCGCTTGACGGCGGTGCGCCCACCCTCGGGTGGACGCATGCGCCGGCAAGAGGGCCAGCGGGGGCGCCGCCACCACCGGTCTTGATTTCGCCTCCGTGCGGGTTGCGGTGGACAGAGAGGAAAGAACAGACAGGGGGAAGGGAAAGGAGCTGGGGCGGCGCGCTGTCGTCGTCGTCTCCGGCAACAGTGATCGTCGCCGGCGGCCGGCGGCGGGTCGACTCCTAACTCTGGATCGCCAGATCGGGGGAAGAGGAGAGAGCGGCTCGACCGGGGGAAATGAACTAGGGTTTGACCCCTCCCCGGCCGCACTGGCCGTTTTGATCAAGCGATCTACGCGGACGGCCGTTGGATCTCCATCCGACGGTCAGAAGCAAACCCTAGCATGTTAGCGGGCCAGATGGGCCAAAAGCAGAGAGGCCGTGGGCCGCTAGTGCTGGCTGCGCACCGCACGCGCGCGGCGCACAGCTAATTGGGCCTTGGGCCGAAAGTTAATGGCCGTGGGCTGGGCCCTACGAATTACAGAGAGTATTTTATCTGTTTTACTCTGTTATTTCTTTTTCAGAAGCATATTTTAGTTGTTTTTGTCTATTTTTTAGGCAAATTTCAGCTACTTTTTCCTATTCAATTTGTTTTCCAACGAATTCATTTGTTTAGGAAAAAGAAGTGTAAAAGAAAAGCTTCTGCAAAGTATAAAGTTCATGAAATTTTATTTCATGTTTTTCCGCTGCAAATAGATAAATGTGCTCCTTTTAAATTTAAAAGGTTAAAAGTTTTAAAAGTGAGAATTAAAATTTAAGAGGAGCATGTTAAAGTGATTATTGCAATATTTCTGATTATGTTAAAGTTTTCACTGAGAAAATTTGTTTAGAGATCAAAAGAAAAGAAAAGATATACAGATTCCTTTAAGAATTTGTTTAGATCTTTAATTAAATTCTCTAGGAGAATTTTAATTAAAGAACAGAAAAGTCTTTCATGACAAAAGATTTTGCTAAAAGATGATCTCTTTTCAAATTCAGTGAATTTGTTTAGATATTTGATTAAATTCTCTAGGAGAATTTTAATTAAAGGACAGAAAAGTCTTTTAAGACAAAGAATTGCCAAAAGTGGATCTCCTTTCAAATTCAATGAATTTGTTTAGAGAACAGACCAGAACAGTGCAATGTTTGTGAAATACAGAGAATATTTTACAGTTTTTACTGCAAAGTAAAAGGACTCTCCTCTAATTAAATTGGAACCAACGAGAAAATTTAATTAGAGAGGAGGAAAAAGAGAAATACTCGTTTAACAGATTAATTATGGCACTGTTATCTTCTGACCAACGTTGATGATAGCAGTACTATAATTATATGAGTATTATAGTCAAAGGGCTAGATCTCTGATAATTTTGCATCAAAGTGATCAATTTTCAAAGAAAAGATAAAAGATCAAGAGATGCTCTTGAACTATAGAAATATGTATATTTCTTGTTTCCGCTGCAATAGAATTGATGATAATGTTATTTTCTGAACAGAGTTCTTTATTGAAATAGAAACTTTATCATCATACTGTTTATAAGTTTTGTGCATTGATTCTATTTCTGCCCAACGGTGATGTAGAATTAGTGCAGAAAGAAAATGTTTCATTCTAATTCTGCCCAACGGTGATTTAGAATATAAAAGAAAGTTTTAATGTGCATATCTTTAACCAGAAAAATGTAGGGTTAATTTTATGCTCATTATTGTTTATTATTGAATATTTTCTCAGACAAAGATTCTCATGGTTTCATTCGTGAAATCAAAAGGATGGGTACTTGTTACCCGAAAGATGACCAAGTAAGGTCATAAAGTAAGAGAGTATGTTCTCTCTAAAGAATGACTGCAAAAGGAAAAGAATTCTTGGATGTTAATCCAAGAATACAAATAGACCATCGAGAGTCTTGTCTGACAAATGTCTTCCATGTACTCTCCATGCAGAAAAGAAAGAAATCATTATGAGCTTTGTTTAACGAATTTCTTTCATGTACTCTATATGAAGAAATTTTTTAAACGAGCAACATGAATGCTTAATTTGACTAACGTTGGATTAAGCATGTGTATAAAAGAGTATTCAGATTTATTTCTGAATTCGATGATTCAATATGCAGTCTAAAGAGCCAATTGTGGCATCTATGTCTCTTCATTACCCGCATGACGGGAAAAGACGATAATACCCGCATGACGGGAAAAGACGATAATACCCGCATGACGGGAAAAGACGATAATAATACCCACGTGGTGGGAAAAGTCTGGGAAAATACCCGCATGGCGGGAGAAAATTTTGACAAAGGACTTATCCTGTATGATAGGAAAAAGAAGTGACGACTCATGTGTTTTTATATCGATTGCACATTTTATGTGTCATAGTTATAAAACACTTAATGAGTTAAAAGAGAATAAAGTTACAAATGAACCTCAAACTAAGAATGGTATGCAAGTGTGACTTGCAAAAAGTATCATTGAGAAAGAACTCTTGTGAGTTTTGAAAAGGAATGAGGAAAAAGTACTCCCATACGTTAAAAGACAATTTCATTTTGAATAAAGCAAATAATCAAAGTTTCGAAATTGTGGCAAAAGGTTCTTGCCACATTTCGAGGGGGAGATAGAGAGTATTACAGAATAGACTCCCCTAAGTGATCTATGATGAATTGTGATCGTCTGGGGGAGTACGACGATCACAATAATGATACCCCTAAAGTTAAAAGATAGATGTATTCTTGGATATTTTATAGCTCCGGAAGGAGACTAAGGACGGTACTCAAAGTGCCATAAAGAAGACAGATTGACAGAATAACAGATTGAACCCAAATAAAAAGGATTAAGGATACACCATTTTCGAGAAAATGGAGTAATCTGGGGGAGCATGGTATGAACATACCTAAGGCTCGAATAGTTTTTATCTGGGGGAGCTTGTTGCTTTATAAAAGAGATGAACAAGTAAACATGGATCTTGTGATTTAAATCCTTGTAACAGCTATTGCCTTTTGGCAATAAAAGACTACAGAATTAATTGCCTCTAGGCAATGACAGAGCAACAACATCCCCATATGAGAAAAACAGATGACTACAAAGTCTATATCAGGGAAATTTAAATGAAGGTTGATCCCACCTCATTTACAGAAATTAAAAGCAGCACTCAATCGTTTTTGACAAGTGTCTACTTGCCTTAATGATTAGAGACTATGTGAATCCTGACGATGTTTGGGACTCATAAGTAATTTCCAATGGAGCCAAAACAGTAGGCTATAAAGGGTCTACATCAACAACGTGACTCCAAAGGAAATATGTGAAAAGTGATTTTAAATCGAAAGATTTGCGCTAAGAGAATAAATAGATTATAATGAGTGCTAATGGCACATAATGATCTGAGTTACATCAGATGAAAGTAAAGATCACATGGGATCTTATGGACTAGAGCAAGTCTCTAGAATCAAAAGTTATTTTGGGTTAAAGAAAATAAGAGGACAATCGCATCCGTGCAAAATTATAGAATGGGAAATTCATTTCCTAATCCCTGTATGTGGATAATATCCTACTTGCTAGTGGTGATGTTAATCTACTACCGACAGAGAAAACAAATTCTTGTCCTCAAAAGAGTATTCTCGATAGAGTGTCTCTCGTTATAAGTATCGAGATTCATTGAGAAAAGAAGAAAAGGGGTATTAGAAATATCACATGGACATGCTGAGAAGAAGTCTCTATAGCATGCATGTCGAGAAAACCTACGCCTGTTCTTATTGACAAGGGTAATGGAATTGGGAACTTTAGTGTTCCAAAAAGAGATAACATAGAACGGATCAAATGGATATGGTACCATATGCTTCCACTGTTGGTTGCTCAATATTACCCTGAAAGTTCACGTATCCGGGTTGTTTTGGCAATGTCCAATCCAGAAATAGATCACTGGAATGGAATCAAAGATATCGGCCTCATGCTAAAAGAAACATTGTGCTCTCAAAAGATTGTGAGTACAAAGATAGATCTATAAGAGTGCTTTCAAAAGGTTGTGAGTACTCTGAAAGAATTTGTGAAATGTATAGCGAAATCCACAATTGTCGCTAAATTTTCACATTTGGAGTTTTTGTGTGGAAAATCTCCAAAGAATTAAAAGTTTAACATCAGTGTGATGTAAAGACATGTTATAGCATCATATGAGGCTGAGGGATAGGCAAAATGGTTAAGGAAACCTATGCCCGGAATTGATAATGGTTGACAACAGCAATAACCATTAAGTAATTTACTCCTAAGACAACGAGTCAAGTGTGGTGCCAAACACATTGACACAAAGTTATACGTTGTAAAGGAGAAAGTCCGGAATTATATTGAAATGCTTGGAGCATAAGAGGAACAGATAAAATAAACACACAAGTGTTTGCAGATCTGCTAATTAAAGGCTTACCGCCCAGTGTGTTTGTAGAACACATAGTCGACATGGGTTTATGGTATAGTCTGTCATTTCCGGACAATAAAGAGGCCCAAAAAGATTAAAGAATTTGTTTCAAAACAAAGAGGTATATTGTAGCTGTCTGATTCTATCGGCAATTGAGCTGAGACGATGAAACATGCTCTATGTATCGATCTGTGATGAAATAAGTAAAGTTAAAAGTAAAAGTTGAGATCAAGGGGGAGAATGTTAGGTTGATCTCATCTGGTCGAACCCCAACGGGTCGATCGGTCCCCTTGACTGCGTCCTGATCGGGGATGCCCAACCGCACCAAGGTTGGTGGGCCCCTGTGACCCGCGCTACATAAAGGGTGGGGGCCGGTAGCACACGGATCACGAGGTTCACCTGTGCGCCACCACCCCACCAACATTCCCTACCGATCGTGGGTTAGCGCGGTGCTCACGGGAAGCACCACCGACGCCACTGCCCACTGTCACCACCGCCGCCGTCCACCATGGCCGGCAGTTCGAGCTCGGCGTCCACAACAAGGTAGACACGCCGATCATCCCTCTCTCCTCTCGGTCTCTCTCTCTCGCATCCGATTCACACCAAAAGGGGAAACCCTAAAGGTTGCTACCGTAATTGATCTAGACCTAGATGATCTTGTTGTTGTTGATTTTAACAAGGGGGTCACGCTCCTTCCGTGCTCTCTCCGGCAGGAAGACGACAACATAGAGGGGGTAAAGGGCTGAGGTGAGTTGGGCCCGATTGGTGGGCTGCAGGCTGAAGGGAAGAAGAATTCGGTCCTTTAAGAAAAAAAACAGGAGTTTTTCCCAATCTTATATTTACTAATTGGAGGCACCAAAGGAGACACCACATTAATCCTGGAGCTTAAGAAACTCAGGCCATGCGATTAATATATGATTTGTTTTTCGCCGTTGGATGCAAGCATCGAGAAATCCCCTCCCGTTGTGCGCACATCAGTCGTGCACTCCCTGGTAACTTCCCGATTCCATCAGGGAAAAATCAGGAGCATGAGATATTCCCTGCCGTCGTAGGCACGTCAGTCGTCCTCTCCCTGGTATCTTCCCTTTACCATTGAAAGAAATCAAGTGCGCAACGTCTCCTTGGTCTGGCGACGTGAAGCGGATTTTTCACTTTCGGCCAGTTCATGGCCAGGAAGCCACCTCTGCCTCTCCGCCGCGTCATACAAAATTTTCGGCTCCGCATCTACTCAGCGTAGGTTAATAACACTATCCACGTCAGATCTGTGAAGCAATTTTCCGCAGTCTTGGCAGCAATTGGTTCTCTCAGGCAAGCAATGTGGTCTTCTGTTTTGCATCTGAACCATCTGCTGATTCGATCAGGTAAATAGAGTAAAATTATCGTTTTACAGTACTAGATACATGGACGTGCTGTATACTTGCATTGATTCCTTCTCCCTACATGTAATTGTATTTCAGTTAATTTGATCCGATCAGGTAAAAACAGTAAAATTATCGTTTTACACTAATGGAGACATGGACGTGCTGTATACTTGCATTGATTCCCTCTCCGTACATGTATTTATATTTCAGTTAATTTAATTGCAAATAATCCGGCAAAACTTCAATACTCCCTTTACACTGATTTTTGTTGTCCCTATATTTTTGCAGAGCACGGTGGTACAGAGTAGTATGTTCAGATTCGGATCAGTTATTGGGTTAATAAGATTCAAGGTCACCAGAATGATGTACGTATTTCTTTTAAATGTACCTTTTTGTCAAATAATCCAATAGAACATGTATATATCGTAAGGAGAAAATAATACACAATGTTAGTATTTTCAAATTTCACTAGCCACCGGTGCAACGGGTTTTCCAATTTCACTATCTCATCTTTCACGGTAATAATATTTTTCTCAGTTCAAAATGTGTACTGAAAGAAAGCATATTTAAATACATGGTATAACACTATAAGTGCGTTCCTTTTCAATGGAGAAATATTCTCTTGCTGTCGAAAATAATTTTTACAAGATAATATAAAGTTAGTGCCAGTGTAGTTTTAGGAGTTGATCCATTTATTAATTTTCAAGTCCTACGAATGATATGGTATTTGTTTTGATTGGAAAATAGTTCTCTTGCTATTAGACAAAATTTGTACTGTAAGATACATATATAATTTCCAGCCGTTTAAATTTTGGAAAGTTAATCTGCCCATTGTTTTTTGTATCCTACTTTTCAAATTAAGTCGTTATAGGTATGCAAAAATAATTCATAGTAGATAAAAATGAAAATGTACAAATAACGAATTTCATGGAGTTGGGAAAAAATCGGGATTTGAAATGCTTCCAACAGTTTAGTATATTACGTTAAAATAATTTGAATAATGCATTAGTTACTGTGATTTGAAATATGCATCCAGCTTCAATACATTATCGATTTTCAACCAAATGTGTTCCTACATAATTATGAAATTTCTACATAACTTTTTAGTCCTTAATACTAATTCCATGATTTTATTAAATCAAATTACAATATATGCAGTAGCCCCCGTGCGAATGCACGGGTTGATGACTAGTTTAAAGAATTGGAAAAGAGAGAAAAGAAAAGAGGGAAAAGAGAAGAGGGAAAAGAAGGAGAGGAGGGGGGTTTTCCCAAATAATTTCAAAAGCTTTATTTGATTTTACATAAATATTCCCAATATTATTTTGGGGTTTGTTTGAAAATTAGAAAAGGGGAGTGATAGATTTATCAAACCCTAGGATTAATTTGCAAAACAAAAATAGGTTTGTTAAAATAATATTTTGATTTTATTATTATTTTTTTATTTTGAAAGATATGCAAGGTAATTGAATGCATGATGACATGATGATGCAAAAAGAAAATAACAAACAATACTAATTTTGGGGAAAAACCCCGGGACATTACAGCCGGCTCCTGAGCCCTCTAGCTGTCTGGACTCGTCGAAGTGCATTGTCCAATACTTGGTGCAAGGTGAACTTGGTGAGGACGTGCAATCAGTCCAATCATTGACAAAGTCGACCAAAGCTTGAGATTTGATTGCTGTTCTGGGCTCATATGTGATATGATAGGGACCCAGCTCAATTGCCCACTTGGCGACTCGGCCTGTTGCATCTCTGTTACGTATAATGTCTGCTAGCGGTGCTGAACTCACCACCTTGATTGGATGCTCTTGAAAATAGTGCTTAAGCTTCCTGCTAGCAAGAAAAACTCCATAGACTAGCTTTTGCCATTGAGGGTACCTTTGCTTTGACTCTGTGAGGACTTCACTGATGTAGTAAACAGGCCTCTGCACTGGGTACTCCTTTCCTTCCTCTGATCGTTCCACCACTACTACTGCACTGACCACCCTCTCGTTGGCAGCCACATACAATAGCATGGGCTCCTTATCTGTAGGAGCTGCAAGTACTGGTGTTGATGATAGGGTTTTCTTCAAGCCTTCAAAAGCATCGTCGGCTTCTTTGTCCCATATGAATTTGTCTGACTTCTTCAGGAGTCGGTAGAGAGGACCCGCCTTCTCTCCGAGTCTTGAGATGAATCTGCTAAGAGCTGCTACACAACCAGCGAGTTTCTGAACGTCCTTTAGACAAGTCGGCTTCTGCAGATTGTGAATAGCCTTGATTTTCTCTGGATTTGCTTCAATTCCTCTCTCTGAAACAATGAAGCCTAGGAGTTTGCCTGCAGGGACTCCAAAGACACACTTGGTTGGATTGAGCTTCGTCTTGTACTTGCGTAGGTTATCAAAGGTTTCTATCAGGTCTGCTATCAGAGAGTCGGCTTTCTGAGACTTGACAACTACATCATCCACATAAGCATGAATATTCCTTCCAATATGTTTTTTGAAACAGTTCTGGATACATCTCTGATATGTAGCTCCTGCGTTCTTGAGTCCAAAGGGCATTGTTGTGTAACAAAATGCTCCAAAGGACGTAATGAAGGACGTCTTCAGCTCATCCTCTATGTTGAGTCTGATCTCGTGGTACCCTGAATAGGCATCTAAGAAACAAAGCAATTCTGACCCCGCTGTGGAGTCAATGATCTGGTCAATACGAGGCAGTGCAAACGGGTCCTTAGGGCAATGCTTGTTAAGGCCCGTGCAGTCGATGTACATACGCAACTCTCCTGTTTTCTTTGGTACTAACACTGGATTGGCCACCCACTCTGGGTGAAAGACTTCCTTGATGAACTCGGCTGCGAGGAGCCGAGCCACCTCTTCTCCTATAGCTTTCCTCCTGTCATCATGAAACTTGCGCAGACCCTGCTTGACCGGTCTTGCATTAGGATTAACATGTAAGCTGTGCTCGGCGAGTTCTCTCGGGACTCCTGGCATGTCAGATGTCTTCCATGCAAAGACGTCCCGGTTCTCACGGATGAACTCGACGAGCGCGCTTTCCTATTTATCAGAGAGGTGTGCCCAATGGTGAACTGCTTGGAAGAGTCACCAGGGGTAAAGTCGACTTGCTTTGTGTCCTGAGCTGACTTGAATTTCATCTTCTCCTCTGTGGCCGGCTTCTTAAGGACCGAGTTGTCCTCCGGGTCCACGTTTGCCTTGTAAAATTTCAGCTCCTCTTGAGCACAAGCTGTTTCAGCCATAGCTGCATCACCTAGTTCACACTCCAATGCCATCTGTCTGCTACCATTAACTGTAATGACTCCTGCTGGACCTGGCATCTTGAGTTTCAAGTAAACATAGCATGGTCTGGCCATAAACTTAAAGTATGCTGGTCGACCAAAAAGAGCATGGTATGGACTCTTAAGATCCACTACCTCAAAAGGCATAATCTCTGAACGAAAATTCTCCACTGTGCCAAAAGCAACCTCAAGATAAATCTTACCGATTGGCTTGGCTGACTTCCCTGGTACGATTCCATGAAAAACTGTCTCAGTGGGTATTAACTGCCTATCTTGCAGCTGCATCCTCTTGAATGTGTCATAATACAAGATGTTGATACTACTTCCACCATCCATAAGCACTTTGTTCAATGTATAGCCCCCAACTTGAGGTGCTACTACCAAGGCTAGCTGCCCTGGGTCGTCGACTCTTGGCGGATGATCTGCCCGACTCCATGTGATGGTTTGCTCTGACCACCTGAGCCATTGTGGTAGTGCCGGCTCCACTGCATTGACAACTCTAACCTTTAATTTCTTGGAATGCCTGGACGTGCTTATTGTGAAGACATGGTAACTACCACGACTCGGGTTCTGTGGCCGAGTTGTTACATAATACTGCCCATTGTCATCGTGAAGCTGCTTCGGGTTCTGCTGGAACCCACCCTGCTGGTTACCTCCTCCTTGAGGTTGGTTAGGGTTGTTGCTGACTCCTCCACCCTGGTTGTCGGGTCGTCCACCATCATTGTTTCCTCTGTTTCCTGGTCCTTGGAACCCGGCACACTGCAAATCTACGCACTGTCCCAAGGTGTGACCACATCTGCCGTTTTTGGCGTGTTTAGGGCATGGAATCCTCAAGACCTCCTCTGTGCTTAGAGTACGGTCTTGGTATCCACGAGAATTATTGTCCTTGCGTCTGACCCCAGTGTTTGTGTTAGCCACTAGGTCAGAGTTGTCTCCATATGGCCGTTTGTTACCACATTGATTCTGATTTTGATTCTGGTTCTGATTCTGACCATTGCCACCATGCCCTTTAGTTCCTTCCTCCTGATCCTTTGTTTTGTCTGTGGCAGCATGCTTGTTAGCACCTGCCATGATCTCACCAATCGTAAGGGGAATACCTTGATTCAGGCTCTCCTTCATACGACCCAGCTTCCAGCTCAAGGGGTTGTAGCTGCAGTTCCTCTCCATTGCCATTAGCACTGAAATTGTTGGGAGTCCTTGCGATGAGTTGATGATCTCAGAGACCCACTTCATCCAGTGTCTTGCAGACTCGCCCTTTCTCTGAACACATCTCTGTAAATCCTCTATGGTACTCAGCTTTTTGCATGTTCCCTGGAAGTTCTGTACAAAGGCCGACTTCAACTGCTCCCACGAACTGATTGATCTAGGAGGTAAGTTACGCATCCATACTTTGGCTACTCCCTCCATCATAAGATACATGAATTTGGCACATAGATTACCTGTGGCATTGCGAATACTCATCGCCATCTCGTATGTACCCAACCAAGAAGTCGGGTCCATGTTGGGCTCATAATTGGGAACTTTGCGCGGCTCTTTGAAGTCGCTGGGGAAAGACTCAGACCTGATGGCATCTGACAGGCACTCTGGTCCTGTTAGTGTGGGAGAGGTACCAGGAAAAGTCATCTCTGTGTGCACCCGGGTTGGCTGAGGCTGGTTATCTGCACCAGCTAGGGCTCTGTCCCTCTCAGCCTCCCGAGCCCTGGCCGCCTCCCTTTCTCGTCGCTGTCTTGCTTCATCAACTACTAACTGAGCTCGTGATGCGGTTGGTATAATAACCCTGTTCCTCTCTTGCTCACGGCGCCTTGCGCTTGTAGAGTTGGCCGGGTGAGACTCGTCATGCCGACTCCTCGTGCCAGAGTTGAACGGTGTCGAGTGTAGCCTACTTGCATCTGGAAACGCTGGATAAAGAGCTTGATGAGTCATTGCTGTCTTCAGCATCTCAATAGCACGGCGGGTCTCTTGTCCCGCTGCTCCTTCTGGTATCTCAATGTTCTCTAATCTCATCATTGCCACATGAACGTTGTCCATTGGGTTAGAGTAATGCCCCTCTGGAGTACGGAACCTGCCAGGTGGAGGTCCCATACCACCTGTTGATCCTCCTCCGACTCCTCCTTCAGGTGGCGGTCCGTTGGTACCATTGCCGCCGGGTCCTTCTGGTGGTGGTGGTGGTGGTGGTGTTGCTCCTCCCCCTGCGCCGCCTCCTGCGGCTGATGAGCTCCCTAGCCCGGCTCCTGCGCCTGGACCAGTAGGTGTAGTGAACAAAGCAGTAGGATTGACGTTGACTCCTCCACGCAGGCGACTCCTGGCTCTGCGATGCTGGATTGAGGTAAGTTCTTCCTGGCGACTCCGGACGACCTGGGCCTCAGACTGGACCCGGGCCCGCTCTTCCGCTAACCTAAGATTTGCCTCGTTGATCTCTGCTAATTGCCTCTCCATCGCAGCACGCGCACTGGCTAACTCGGCCGCCCGCTCAGCTGCATTGCTTGCATTGATTTCCTTTGTTAACAGAGTCCTTTGTTAACAGCCGCTCAGTCCTCTTCCTCAATTCCGTACCCAAGCCGATCCTCGAACAAGGGCAAGATAGACTCTGAATCGGCGTCGTAACCTGGCTCCATACATGGCTCTGCCAGCGACTCCTCTTCATGGTTGACAGCAAGATGCTTCTCTGACTCGGCGATGATGCCGAGTTCTGATGTGCCGACCGACTCCTCTCCGTCGGACTCGACAACAACTGTTGGCTCTGATACAGATTCTGCCGAGTTCGCGCGAAGACCCGACGCGCAAACCATGCCGACGAACACGTTGATTCCTCCAAAGACAAGCTGATAACCCTCGTCGACTTCATGCATGTCCGAAGTCCAACCAGAGTCATCGATCTTTGTTTCTCCATGCTCATCAGTGTAGACTCACCCGATGGCAAGTTTCTCCATGGCCCGGCGAGCAGCTCCCACGATCTCGACTCCACGCATCTCCTGCCCCACGGTGGGCGCCAACTGTCGTGGGGTTGTCACGGCAAGTCCTTCCTCCAGGAAGGTGAGTTCGGGGGCCATTGATGCTTGAAGTACGTAGGAGAGATTAATCTCGCCTAGGGACACAGATTTACCTAGGTTCGGCCCCTCTTGGTAGAGGTAAAGACCTACTTCCTGCTTCTCTTTATTGCTCTAGATCTGGTATCGATTACAGGGTTCCGGCTCCTCTCTGGGGAGTCGGCGACTATGGATTGCTTAGAACTTGTCGATCTAAGGTCCAGGACCCCTCTTATAAGGGCGGCCGCGTCCCTGGACTTACAACTTACACCGAGTCACACTAGAACACGGAGTCCTACTCTACGTCTTGGTCTTCCAAGTTAAGACTCCGGGTTGTACTTGGACTCCTTGCTGATGAGTCCTTTCTCCATCATGGGCCTTGGTCGGCTTGTCTCCAGCCCAGCCCATGCGACTTGATACGTGACTCGGCTTTGGCCTTCTTGGTCTTGACGGGTCTACTTTCCGGGTCCATGGGCCTACCTATAAAGTATCCCCCCATTAGTTTCGTTTTGCAGGATTGTTCTGCCACCACATAATCGCTGTTTTCGAGCACCTGAGAGTGGACGAGATTCCAACAAAGTACATACTAAAGAGATATACAAAGAATGCTATGACAGATCCAACTTTCAACTGCCGGGACTACATCGCGACAACGTCAGATGGGATGTCTCTTGAATACAGGCGAACGTTGTTGTACAACGAAGCAATGAAAACAGTCAACAAAGGTCTCTCCTCTGACCGCATGTTCGACAGAGCCATGTGCGCTTTCAAAGAAGTAAATACACGCTTGGATGATGATGAAAACGACGTGACCAATCAGAGCAGCAGCCCACCAGATGGTGGTGAACCTGAACAACCATTACAGTCTGTTGATATTCCTGATGATGCAAAGAGTGATGCTTATGCTGACATACAGCCACCTCCAGTGGCTAAAACAAAAGGCAGTAGGACCAAAGACAAAGAAGAAGCTCCTAAACCTTCACGTCCCCGCCCAGAATCAGAGCTCGATGAAAATGGGAAACCTAAGGGTCAAAGATTGTGCAGCAACCGTAATAAAATTAAAGGGCACAATGCAAGGACATGCCGGAAGAGGGAGATGGCACAGCGGCTGCTAGAAGCACATACTAGTAAGAAAAAAAGTGAATGGCGCATAAGAAAAAAATATTAGTAAGATAAACCATAAAATAGAAACAAGAGTAGAAATCATAGAGGAAAAAGAAACATACATCTTTGTGCATAAACGGAATGACAAACTTCTCGCCGTCAAACAGGAAAGCCATCCTCAGTACATAGTAACCGCACTCATTTATCCCCTGCTCAGGACTGGGCACAAAGTAGCGGCACTTCTCGGCCAAGATCTCCCAATCAAACTTGTTTCTCTTGTTATATTCAGCTACCCCATACAACTCTTTCATAAAAAGAACCATCCTCCTCATCTGTTATTTATGAATGGAACATGGTATGAGAGAAAAAAGAATAAACCCATGATGCATAGTAAACGGAGTAAAACAAAAGAACCACACTGAAAAAACAGTAAGCTTTTACATACAATTTCAACATGGTCCCTGTGCTGATGACTTCTGGTTATACCCCTGTATTTTCTATACTTTATAGTGTCAAAAATATCCAGAGTACCAGTGTACCGATTCATGACATACAGTGTGTGATGACCATCATTGAAGCAAGGGATCAAGATCTGCAAAACAATAAAAAAGGTTCACATCAGAAAACCAGTACAGTTCACAGCCTGTTGATATTCAGACATTGGAAAGCACGTTGCAGTTTAAAAAAATAGAGAAAATAACCAATTTTAAAAAAGGTTCACATGAATTAACCGAACAGATCACTGGCATGCTAGACAAATACAAAAATGCATTTCAGAAAAGAAAAAGATTATAAAAATGGAAAACAAGGAAAGTTTACCAGTTTTGCCTTCAGCAAATTCTCAGATTCCCTAAGATAGTCACGACGCATTCTTACAGCTTTCTTTGGATTGAAGTGAGCCTTTGGTAACTGATTGCCATCATCACTCTTTCCAGTATAAGGATCAAAATCAAGAAGATACTGCATAGAGTATATAAAAAAATAAACCAACAAGACCCTAACACATAAAAAAAGAAAAAAGATGCTAAATATACTGAATGAAAAAGCAAAACCAATAAATCACTTACAGGAATAAAAAATGGTCCGAGCAAAACACGGTTCCCTGATTCAAATGCCTGTTTTATATCAGGATGATCCTTCCAGAATGAAATTAACTGTTCCATAATTTCTGCTTCCATCATCTAACAGCGACCAAACAACCTGAACATGAAATTGCCATTGACTTCGAGGGGATCGTCATTGGCACTTGTGAAGAGAAACAGAAGATCACTTCAAAAAAAAACACAAAAATAAGAACCATGGTATATACCAGTGAATATTCACAATAAAATTAAGTAAAAGTTCACATGGTACTGGTGTGAAAGTTCACATGATACTGGTGTGAAAGTTAACTCATTTCATCAAATAACAAAAAAAAAGTAAACTAGGATGTGCTTAAAAAATAGAAAAGTAATGAAGGTTCACATCTACAAACTATTAAAGTTCACATAGTGCATTTTAAAAAGTAACAGTTAATTCAACACATCCAGTTAACATAGAAGTTCTCTCTAAAAAATAAGAATAAAGGAAACAGTAAGAACAATGACTAGAAAATACTCACTTCCCATGTTTCTCCTGGAAGTCCGGGCTTAAGATTAAGCTTTTTATGCTTGTCGCATTGGACAGGTGAGGGAACTCATAAGGAATAAGCTTCTCTACGGGATCTCTCAGCTTCTTGCTTACAACTGTGGCCCGCTTGTTTGAAAGCACAAGCGTTCCAGAGCGTAGGTTCCCGGGGTCCTGTGTTACAAAATCATCACTGCTACCCCTGGAACGTGCATCGTCATCCTTGAAAACAATATTGCTCTTCCTCTTGAATGGAAGTGGTGACATAAAATCATCATCATCATCCAAATGAATTGTTGCGTCCTTATCTTTCAAACGACTTAAAACAACAACCTTGCTGCTTGATTTTCTTGTATTGACATGAAGTTGCTGAACCACCTTTTGCACCTTGCTAACTTTGTTCACATAATCTTCTTCTCTTAAAATAACAACCTCAGGTGTGCAAGACTGTGTACCAAACATTGCAAAATCATCTGTATCCATATAGAGAGCTGGGCCTGAAAGAGATGGAAGTTCACATGAAGCTTGTAAAAACAATAAACAACATGAAAAAGAACTCCTTAAATACAAAAAAGAAAATACCTGGATCAACACCTATTACAGCTTTGAGGTCGATGTTAAATTGCGGTGCCGTCAGCCAACTATATAGCAAGGTCATCCTTATGCCGAGGATATCATCTTGCTTGAAAATTACAAAGTTCTCGCCATCCCACGACTGCAAAAACTGAAGCATGAAAAAACGCAATCATGCCTGCATGGACAAAAAGAGAAAGGTAAAAATATGTGCATTAACTATGCTGATGAAAAAATCACACATACTACAGTGAAGGTTCACATAATGCTAATACAAAAGTTCATTTAGTGATGGCCTCAAAAGTTTGATAGTTCCAGTGACAAAAAAAGGAACAATAAAGTAACTGAACTGACAACATCTTAACAAAAAGTATAAAAAGAAGGTGAAGGTTCACATAGCTCACATGGAAAAGGAAAAACAGAAAACGGTGAAGGTTCACATAAACAGCCAATAAAAGTTCACATCAAAGACAGTGAAGGTTCCATCGTTCCAACATAAAAACAGTGAAGGTTCACATATTAAAGTTCACATGGAGCATTTTTTTTAGTGAAAAGGATCTAACATATGTACTTACGACGTTTTTTGCTTTGGCATTTTCATATAATGCATTTCAAAATGATCTATCGATTTTGGGTGGAACGATTCTCCCTTGGAGTTTGTAGCTTCTCTCCAAAGCTTCTTGATATGCGATGCCATGGTATAAAAAACCCTTTGAGCATCTGAATCATTTTCTCCGCGAAGAGAATCAAGAAGCTCAAAACGCTCCTTTTCAGATTAACACCAACTACACAGAAATGACCAACGATCCCAGGAATAGGAGGATTGGGAGAGTCAAGAGTAGCGAATAATATCTGCATATAAAAACATGAAAAAGGTAACATTATACTCAGAGTAAGGTGTTGCTGTTACTGAAGGTAGAATATAATCATAAGACCAAAAAAATGAACCCTTACAACATCTTTCTTGTCCAAGCGCTCTTCCGCATCAAGACTAAAAACTCTTCTCACGGGGCTACTCGAAAGTTTATTTTCAAATAAGTGCCTCTGATTCAATTAAAGATAAGATACAAAACAAAGAAAAATCTGATGAGCAATAAGAAAAAACCGTTGTAAAAATTATATACATGACAGTTCATATCTAATAAATTGAAGGTTCAGATTGATGAAAAAAATGCTAAAGAAAAACAAAACAAGTTTCATACTACATAACTAAATGTGAAGCATGGAAACGAACTTACATCGCAGATAGAAGGCACCACCAGCTTTTCAGAGTGTCTGTACTTCTGCCCCAGCAAAAATGTGCCAACCGTCAGTACAAAGTTGCATAGCATGCCATTAGGCCTGAAAGCCTTAGAAACTTGCTCAATAGTGCATTCGCAGCCCTCGGTCCTGAAAAGAATATCATTCCTACAAGAAACAAAAGAATGTACAGAAAAACAATAGAATAAGAAAAATTCAAAACAAACCAAAATGACCAACAGATAGATTTACAAAAATAAAAAAGAAGAAAGCACTTACTTTCTAATAGGATTCTTCCTCAATCTGCAAACAGCATTATATACCTCCTTTATCTTACCCATAGCAGGAATCTGAGATACATGTGGTGTACATTGCAAACTGGGATCTGAAAAAAAAGTTCACATCATGAATTGGCAAAGGTTCACATAGTGCTGCCAAAAAAGTTCACTTATTGGTACATGGGTGTTCAGGAGCCCCCAAAAACAATTATTGTGAAGGTTCACTTGATATTTGCGATCCTTTTGGTAGACAAACATGAGCCTACATTTGTGACAACTATTATCGTACGTACAAGTAAAGAAAAGTAACAAAACATGAACAGTACACAAGTAAAATCGGGAATATAATTATAATAATTCCAGCTTTACATTGACTGAGTACGCACACCTACTACACCACCTCTTCCAACCCCCACACCCCCCTCTACCGGACCAAACTTTAAAAAACTCTGTAAACACAAAATAAAAAACCACAAAACACTTAAGGAAAAGGAAGGTTCACGTATCCTTGCCTATGAATTGCCTCGAAGAGCATGTGCCTCCAGAAGGTAAAGGTGCATGATCTTGTTCAGCGTGCCCATCTGCAATACCACTTGTATGCATTTTGTTGCCCGTCTTGTTTGCAGCATCAGATATTTCAGCACCCTGCCGACTGTTTGGGGCTTGTCCAACATCCGGCTGTACATCTGCTCTAATGTGTGGAATGCCAGAAACATCTTGTTGACCCTCAGTTAGCCCTGCCTTTGTAGAACCGGCACATACAGCAGCAACTGGTTCATTAACAACAGGTTGGTGTGCATCAGCTGGTTCATCACCTACTGCACCATCACCCTTGTTGACAGCAACTAGTTCTTCCACAACAGCCGGGACTGCCACTGATGAAGGGATAACTCCATGTTTTACTGACAAATTTACATCAGTCGCAACAATGTTACTGGAGTTCAATACACCTTTGTTAGGACAAGCACTGGTGTCGTGGGGTTGTCACGGCGAGTTCTTCCTCAGGGAAGATAAGTTGTGGGGCCATTGGTGATCGAAGTACGTAGGAGCTGGTTAATCTCGACGAGGGACAAAGAGTTTACCCAGGTTCGGCCCCTCTTGATGGAGGTAAAGACCTACTTCCTGCTTCAGCTTTATTGATATGACTTGATCTCGATTACAAGAACCCGATCTCGCTAACTCGAGATCCGGCGACTTCAACCTCTCTGGGGTCTGGTCTTGCGGGTTCTCTGACTTGTCTAGGCTTATCGATCTAAGGTCCAGGGCCCTCCTTATAAAGGCGGTCGGGTCCCTGGACTTACAAGTTTACACCGGGTCACCCTTGGACACGGAGTCCTACTCTAAGTCTCGGTCTTACAAGTTAGAACTCTGGGTTGTACTAGGACTCCTCCTCGACGAGTCCTTCCTTTGCCATGGGCCTTGGTCGGCTTGTCTCCAGCCCATCCCATGTAACTTGAAGTGCGACCCGGCTTTGGCCTTCTTGGTCTTGGCGGGTCTACTTTTCGGGTCCATGGGCCTACCTATAAAGTATCCCCCCATAAGTAGCCCTCGAATTTATCTTGGGCGTAGTTTTGGCGGCTTCCTCTGACTCCTTGGTTCGAATCCTTGGTTCGACTTCTCCGATTGGAGTCACAAGCTCAAAAGTCGCCTGCTGCTAGCTCCAAGATGAATTCCTGCATAAAAACATAACACACATATAAAATGAGTCCTTCCTCGCCCTTTGCTCAAGCCCACCACTCTTTCCTTTGCATCAGCTGGCCGAGTTTGTTGTGGCTCTTATGAACTAGCTATGAGAAATTTGACTCTTGCCACTTCTTGCAGACACAGGACTCGCCTTTCTGAGACAATCCGGCTTTTCTTTCCACTACTGTTTCTTCATTTTCTCAGACATACTCTGTTTGACTTGGCTGCCGTACCTTTAACCACGAAATTCCCGCGGATGTCCCCACATTTTCCGCGCTTGTAATGTGGAACAACACCGTAACTTTCTAGGGGTTTACCCCTTATAAATTGTCAAGGGTGGGGTCCAAAAACCCTCACTTGCCCTTTCGCCTCCAATCTTCTTCTTCCTCCCGCTCGTTTTCTTTCCCGCGCGCAGCTTGCTCTGCAAGTACGCCATGGCCCCCAAGCGCTCTACGGCTGCTTCCAAGGCCAAGGCTTCCACGTCCAGCCGGACAATCGACATCGCTGCCGCGGCCGCCGCCGCCAAGACTTCCTCGTCGAAGCGGTCAATCTCCGCCGATTGGGGTGGATCTACCACTACGGCCGAGCAAATCAAGGGGTACCAGCTCGCTGGTCTCCTCCCCTCCAATGTCAAGGCCCGTGCCCCAGGGAATAAACGGTGCCCTCTCCGGCGAAGGGGGAGGTCGTGATCTTCTCCGAGCATCTTTTCCGAGGATTCACTCCCCGGGTAACTTGTTCTTCCGCCAAGTCCTTGAGTTCAACAAATTGCGCATCCACGATCTCGCGCCCAATTTCGTTTTGACCCTCTCGAATTTCGTCACTCTTTGTGAGGACTACCTCCAAATCAAGCCAGACCTTGATCTCTGGCTTGAGCTTTTCTATTGCAACCCCCAGCCCGAAACCTCTGGGGGTCCCCTTCTTCAATACGGCGCTATTGCTCTTCAACATCGCCTAAACTCCGTCTTCCCCAAACCTATCTTTCCTAACCGTGTCAAAGATTGGCACAAAACGTTCTTTTACTGCAAGGACACATCCCCTGAAGATGAGCCTCACCTTCCTCTCTTCTCTGAGGATCGCCTAGAGGCGACTCCTCTTATGAAAGCTAGGTGCAAAGAGGCTGCAAGGCCCAAAGTCGAGTCCTTGATCACACGGATTCGCGCCCTTCTGTCACACAAACTTGAGAACCTAGACTTGGTGCGTTGCTGGACGACCTGGAAAATCCAGCCGCTCAGCCCAAGTACTCGGCTGATATGTGAGTACACACGCTATGTGACTGACGACCTCCGTATCTCGGAGAAGCTGTCTGATGGCCCTGAACTTGGATGATTGATCAAGAAGCTGACGGGCAAACCAGTGAAGGACCAAGTGCAATTTGGACTTGAGCCCTTTTGCTCCATCAATCAAGCTCCTTCTGTAAGTATTTCGTTTGATTCACTTTCATCTGCTTTCTCTACTTCATTTGCTAACTTATCTTTCTATCTCCTTTACAGTTAACTGACTCCTTCTGGAAGCAAGCTCCTGAAACTGAAACTGAGTCTGAGGTTGATGAGGAGGCAGAGGAGGAGGCTTCTGCCACGGAGCAAAATGCCGGGGCAGAAGATGTTGAATATGATGACAAGGAGGAGTCCTCTCAGGAGGCTCCTATCGAAGATGGTGATGAGGAGGAGTCCTCCCAGGAGGTTCCTGTTACTGGGCAGGGATGTACAGCTTCAAGCCCTGCCACTGCCCAGCCAACCTCGTCTGAGAAGTCCTCCGGCGCGAAGAGCCACTCCTCATCTCCCCCAGCTCCCACTAGGAATGGGTCTCGAGAGGCTGTTCCAAAGGTACCGCTCTCACGAGTCCTTGGATCAACCAGTTCAACTGCTAAACCTCAAGAATCTACACAGAGCATTCTTGCTGCTAGGAAGAGGAAACTGCGCTCTGACGGTCCTGCAGATGCTCCTGATCCCTTGCCAGTTTCCCACCAAAGGAAGTCGACTTCTCCTCCTAGCAAAGCCGACTCCTATCACTCTGGCATGTCTATGCCTTCCTCTGACTCTCAGGCCTCCCTGGACCTTGAGACTAACACTGGGTATGACTTCTTAGCTTGCTTGTTCTTATGTGACTTCTGTGTTTCCTTTTCATGAACTTCTTGCTGACTTTTGACTTTGTCCGTTTTCAGGGCTCGGCCTTATCTGAAGGTCACAAAGCTCCAGAACATGGCTGATGTCACTTCAGCCCGTGGATTTGTCCCTCCTTCTACTTCTCATACGACAAGCACAAGGACCGCTCCTTCCACACCTGTAACTGCAGGTGTGACCATTACTCCTGCTCCCACTGTCCCCGAGTCTCTTCCAAAGACTCGGGGGAAAGCTCCACTGGTGGTCCAGTCCTCTTTTGAGAGTTGAGACTGAGACTCCTACGGCCATTCCTCAACCTTCCCCGGCTCCTCATCAGGTGGCTTCCGCAGACCAACTCAACGAGCTGGCCAAGTCCTCCATCGATTACAGCCGATTTCGAGTGGCTGACAACAAGTCCTTTTCTGAGGCTTGGATAGAGGCTATTGAACTAAATGATCAAGCAGCCAGATTGAAGGATGATGAGCAACTGGCCATTAGATCTCTTAAACTTATTCATGATGTAAGCTTTCTGACTTCTAGTCTTTGTATTCTCTGGTAACCTCCTATTGCAGTAGCCCCCAAGCACCTTATCTGTGATGACTTGTGGCCATGATAGGTGCTTTACTTTGAATTTTAACTTAATTGCTGTGTAGAAAAACTTGTGCGTTGTAGCCCCCAAGCACTGAGTCCTTAGCTCCTCTAGGACTCGGGGCTTTAATTTGATGACTCTTAGGTAGGATAGCTAAAAAGTTTTCCACGAGTAGCCCCCAAGCGCCAGGTTGTCAGCCTGCGACAACTTGGAGCTACAGGTCGACGTAATTAGCTGATACTTAGCTTGTAGAAATTTTTTTGCTCTGCGAGTAGCCCCCAAGTGCCAAGTTGTTAACTTGTGACAACTTGGAGCTGCTAACTTGTTGACTAGGACTTGTGGCTTCTGTATTTAGAGAAAAATCTGACTCCTGAGTAGCCCCCAAGCGCCAAGTTGTTAACTTGTGACGACTTGGAGCTCATGAGTTCATACTTTGCACTTGTAAATATTTGATAGCTTGTATATCCAACTTGTTCATATATGACTTGTGAGTCCTGACTTGTGAACTCGAACTTGTACTTGCAGAATCTTATTTCTAAGATGAAGAGAGACATGAAGGAACTGGAGGACCAGGCAGCTGCTAGTGCCAGGATTGCTCGGTCTGAAAAGGAGCACTCTCTCCAACTGGAAAAGTACCTGAAAATTTTATCTGCTGAGCTGGAGCAGGTCAAGAAAGAATCTGAGGTTGCCAAGAAGACTACCCGGAAAGCCCACAATGAGCTAAAAGCAGTTTATGACACCTGCCATAAGGGCATTGGAGCCATGTGCCAACACATTTTTGGTGAGATGTGTCTTTGCTTGCTCCTTCTTTGCACTTTTCCGAAATACTATCAACTTATGCTCACTGACTTGTTTCTGCAGGGCCTGACTCTCAAAAGCTCAAGCTGCCAGTTAGCAAGCAACTGCATGAGATGCTAGACTACTGTCATGGGCTGCAAGAGGGAGCCCGTGCTGTGGTAAAATACTTGAATGCCAAGGACAGGTGTCCCAAGGAACCTGAGCGCCTGGTAGATGAACTTTCTAGGGCACCAGGCTATATGCGCCTCTGGAAGCAGTCCTCTTTAAGGAGAGCCTCCATCAAGATCCTTGCTCTGGCCCACAGCTATTATCCAACTGTCATAGAACCAGCTCTACTCACTATGGGGAAGCCAGATCAACATGAAGATGGCACACCCTTTACTCAGGATGACTTCAAGGCTGAGGAGAAGCTGGTGCGTCCTTATGCATGTGAGATTGCCAACAATATGGACCCTGAGGTATGGGTTCATCACTATGACTTGGAGAACAAGAGGGTTGCCCCGGAGACTCCTGCAATTGTAAACTTTGGTCGCCCCTCACAGGCAATGGCAGGTGGCTCCTCTTCTGCTGGACCAAGTTCTTCTACACCAGCGGCTCCTATTTTGAGTAACCTAGCTGGAATAGAGCCTGTTCTGAAGACTCCTGCTGCGCCCACTCCTTCAAGGGCTACTACTAGGGATTCCCAGCCTCAAGAAGAAGAGCAGGCTCAGCATGTGAAGAGCCCAAGAGGTACTGGTTTCCAAATGAAGAAAGTTGCTACCAAGCCTCCTGTGAAGCAGGCTCGTGCCTCTACTGCACAAGTGAAGGACAAATCTCCTGCCAAGAAGGACTCCCCAGTTCCAGCCGAGAAGTCGACTCCTCTGAATGATCATCTTCTGGATGATTTTTAGACCTTTGTAATTCTGCACTGCTGGTGCAAACCTTTTGGTGTTTGAACTAGTTGTTCTGAAACTCTGCCAATCGGCTTGTAATGACTTGCTTGTTCAACTATGACATTGATATGTCTTATATATGCAAGTCACTACTTGTTCTTATAACACATCTAATTTTTCACTCATGAATAAGTAGGCCCTGCATGACTTCTCTTACAGTTTGTGCTGATAGGCTCCCAACTTCTTATGTCCTTTAGGATTCATAAGAGTTAGAGACAAGTCATGCCTATAGATTAATCATATTGTGCAGGCTGCACCTAACTTACCAGCGGGAAAATTAGGAAAAATTCGGCTACTGAGCCGGGTTCAAGGGTCTAAGCCTGACTTTTTTCCCTGAAAAGCAAGCCCCAAGAACCTGATGATCAAATATAAAGAATAAAGCATACTTACTGGGTAACTCGACCAATGAACTCATAATTTTAGAGAGGCCTGCTTTATTTCCTTTGATCATAACAATTTGATTACGTTTAGGCATGGCTCACTGGGCTCTTTGCCTTTCAACTCATAAAAATTATTACAATTTAGCTATAGTAAGGACGTAACTGAGCTATGTTCCATGGCCTCTTTGCCTATGCATATGGATCTAGTGTATGAGCTGTGTCAGCTCCTTTGCTTTCACTTGCTGGCTCTCGCACATCCATTAGATAGTACGACCCATTGTGCAAGTTCTTACTTATGACGAACGGTCCTTCCCATGGTGGAGATAACTTATGCATCCCTTCCTTGTTTTGGACTAGGCGAAGCACTAAGTCTCCCTCTTAGAAAGTCCGAGTTCTGATTCGACGAGCGTGATACCGCCGCAACTCCTACTGATAAACTGCTGACCTCTCAACAGCTAACTCCCTTGCTTCTTTGAGTGCGTCCACCGAGTCCTGACGAGCAAGCTCATTTTCTGTCTCGACATAATTGGCGAATCGTGGCAAGTCATGCAGCAAGTCGCTAGGTAGGACGGCTTCTGCTCCATACACCATGAAGAACGGTGTGAAGCCAGTAGATCTGTTAGGAGACGTCCTTATACTCCAAAGTACTGCTGGCAGCTCCTCAACCCAACACCCAGCGGCTCTTAACAGGGGGACTCGAAGCCGGGGTTTTATTCCCTTGAGCAACTCCTGATTTGCTGTAACAGCCCGAACTTGGTAACAAAAAATACGAAGAATTTTTCCACTTTTGCTTTGCATCCCTTGCATCATGGCATGCATGTGAAACTTGTCATTGCTAACAAATGCACCTTGTTTTGGAAAGCAATTGTAATGGGAAGCCCACCTTCCCAAAACCTCCAACCCAATTGCTTTACTCAACTTGTCAACCAACCATTCTGGGGCTTCCAACTTGTTTAGGAAGTTCCATAATTGCCTCTTATCCTCAATTCTCAAATTCCAAGTTTTGTCAATTGGGAACTAAATATGAGAATTCAATTTGACTTAATTCAAACTACACTTTTGGAACCAATTTAATCTCTCCAAAAATTCAAACTAAATTCATGGAGTGCTTCTTTATTGTGTTGGGAGCCACCATGTTTAATTTCGCTATTTTTTGGAAATGGTTAATTGCTCCAATTAGAGGCTTTTAGCTATTTATCAAAATTGCCTAAATCTAAAAGCTATGAACAAATGTTGGGCAAACTAATTTATTTGACCTCACAAATTTTTGTGGTGTTTCTGAGAGTTAATTCTAGCCTATATGATTTTTCTTGGAATTTTCAAAGATGGACTGGTGCCCCTTAAAATTGCTGGAAACTGCTTCAGGACCAAGTTGCAATTTGTTTTCAAAATTCCAGGGACCTCTTTGCGTTTCTTTTTCCCTCTCTTCTCTCTCACTGTGGCGATGGCGTCCTGGCGCCATGCCGCCATGCTGGCGTCGCCCATGCCGTTGCCGCCGTGGCCCTGGAGGACAAAGGGGTCCAGGCCGTCGAGCACTGCTCCCTCACCTGCCTCCCTCCTTTTCTCCCCCTCGTTTCCTGGCTCGATTAGGCGGGTAGCTCCTCCCGTGACCGACGCCGACCACCGCCGCAATCCGCCGTTTCCCCGCCGACCGAAGCCGCCCCTCGTAGATCGAAGGCGACCGTCGGCTTCGCCGCCTCCTCCCCTCCCTCTTGGTGTCTGGAATCGACCCGGGGCCACCGGAGATCGACGGCAGCTTCATCGACATCCCGCCCCGGCCGCTCCGTTCGTCGGCCTCGAATCCGGCGACTCCGCCCTTCCGCGCCGTCGTCGTCCTCTCGTGCGCACCTAAGGTGAGCCGTGCGTCCTTGCTAGCCCACTCCCGCGTCCTCTCCCCCTCTCCCGCCGCCCGATTTTGGTCGCCGGCGGCGTCAGCATCGTCATCATCGTCAGCACGCGCACGTCCAGCGCCCCGGCCTGGGCGTCGGCCTGAACCGGCCAGCAGGCCGGTTCCTTCCGTTGGGTGCCCGGCCTAGCACCCGGATTGGGCCGGCCACGAGGCCGGAGGCCTCTGGAGCTGCCCTGGCCTAACACCCGGTCTGGGCCGGCTCTAGGGCCGGTTCCCTCGGCCACTGGCCCGGCCTGCATACCGGCCTGGGCCGACCTGTGGGCCGGTCTGCACAGTAAATTCTGGAAAAAATGGAAATTATTTTGGAAATTTAGATAAATCATATCTTTTCGAATAATGATTCAAATTGGACAAACCAAAGGTCAAATTGTTCAGAAAAACATCTCCTATCTTTTGGTAGCATTGTTTTGCCCTTTGTTTAAATAAATTTTGATGTTTAATTAAGAATTCCTAAAATGGGCTAAATAATCCTGAATTTGAGAAATTCATAACTTATTAAATAATTGTCCAAAAATTATGAATTAAATATCATTGTGATCCCCAGTTCAAATGCTATCAAACTACGCACTTATCACATCATGATCACAAACTTTTCCTTGAGGTTATTCATAATTTGATTAAATAAATTAAATTCAATTATTTATTTAATTTGCCATTTATTCATCGGTACTCCAAAAATTACAAATAAAGTACCAAAATGATCGGAATGATGAACCCTATCCTTTACTGCCATGTTCATGCATATTTGAGCCACTTCTCTAATAATTTGATAATTTATGAAGAATGTGGTCACTAAGATAAATATGGAGTTGTGTCCAAATATTTGCACTAATTATTTGGAGCTCCATTTAATTTGTTAATTAAATTATATAATGATATCCTTGCATCATTTTGACATGTCATCATGTGATTGAGCATTGCATCTTGAGTTCGTGTGATTTATGTGTTCTTTGTATTTCTTTGGGTATCGATAGATTCCGGAGTCGAAGTTAACGATAACTACCCCGTCGAGCAGTACTTCACGCCCGGGCAGCAAGGCAAGAGATAACCTAACCTTCTTGGCATCTAGCATCCTATGGTTTTATCAAATATTTTATCCACCATAATATTGCATGCGGTTCAAATGTCTCTTTTGATCAAATTATAGAGAATCCTATGATTGCATGTTTTTCCCGAGCCAATCACATGTATCCCTACCTATAAACCCTAGTGTTGATGTGTTGGCCGGATACAAATATAATTGTTGGTTATATGCTTAGCCATGCTTATAAATGCTTAGTTGAGATACTAGTTATGTCCGTTATTACATTCCATAATTGTTGATGTTGTTGGAATGATTCGGGCATGGTGGATAATCGAGATGCTTAATTAAAATGCTAAGAAGGCTTGGGTGAGTTGCCATCGGGGATGGTGTTTTGCCTCACTCTAGCCCCTAGGTGCGAGTTCTTGTCTCTAGACTCAAGATCGAGCGTGCTTCCATTGGTGGGTGTATGGGCGCCTCGCTGACCGAATAATTTGTGAGGGGATTGTCAAGGGTCCTCTAGTTTGCTATTTCCATTTGCGCGTGTGTGGTGTGAGTGGAAAAGGAACGAGGATGGTGATGTTTAGGACGTGACGGTGGGGCAGGGCGCTGGGAGCGCTGAACCTGTCCTTCCGCCACTGATGGTCCTTGAGTAAGCCTCATGCATTGTAAAGGTCTAACCGCGCCCGCTTGCCGGCCTTCCCCGGAAGAGGGCCACTCAGGTGAGCCGGACGGTACCAATGGGTAAAATAGTACACCCCTGCAGGGTTAATCTTTTCGAAAAGCCGTGTCCGCGGTTATGGACGACTTGGGAACGGATATACGAGACCATAGATAACTTTTAACCTAATTGATATGGCAGCTAGAGGTTGCATAATAAACTTGTGGTAAAGGTTCATTTCCTCGAGGGTGAGTCGAGGGAGTGCCTTTGTGTGAGATGAGTGGTGATGGTTGCAAGTAGGTTCGCCGAGAACCGAAGATGAAAACGTTACTCTCTTACCCCTTTATGAAAAATACTCTGAGTAGACGAATGCCATGTGTCGTTTCATATTTTCGGTTTATTAAAATTAGCTTTATGCAAAAGAAAGACATACACAGCTTTAGAGCCTCCGTCAGTCATTGGGCCTATATCGCCCTACTAAACTTGCGAGTACATCGTACTCAGTCTCTCTTTGCTGCCTCTATGTATTTGTATTTCAGAGGAGGACGACACCGAGCAACTAGGTGGGTTCTTCGTTGACGTCGACTACTAGTCTGGGGTTCCCAGGTGGCAGCTTGGGACCGTGGAACAAGCTAGTTGGGATGATATTTATTGTAGGCCTCTTAGGCCATATTTTTCTTCTTGTTGTTAGACAACACTACCCGCTTCCGCTTGTTGAATTGTTGGATCTGTGATCCTTTTGCTTGTATTATTTGTATTCTTCTCGTTATCTGAGTTGCTATACTTTTGTGTCGTAGAGTCATGCTTTGTGCCCGTTCTGTTCCACAAGTCTCGATCTTTGTCTTATACATTGATGGTTGTGTCAGATTCATAGCCTCTCTGTATAATTCCGGGGTCGGGGCGTTACAATTTGGTATCAGAGCCGGACTGCCTGTAGGAAACCCTTTCTTTTGGTCGATGTCGAGTCTAGTGAAAATTATTTTCAACCTAAAAATGAGTTGTGAAAACCTTCTTAGGATTCTTTTTGCTTCTCATCCAACTCGCTCTACTCTGATTCTTACCTCTATTTGTTTTGTGCTTGGTGTCGATGTTTAGGTTCTCGGGGTTTGGGTTCTTACCGTCCAGTTGTACCTCGAGCCCGTTATATCCGTTGATATCGCCACAAGGACGTGATGTCACCGTGGTTGCCTAAATCTGTCTTGGGTGTTTATTGCTTCGTAAATACCTATATATAGGAGCAACCTTTGATCTATCTTGTCTGTCAGAATCGGTTACTAACTTGATGTTGTTCCAATTCTTCAGAATGGCTCCTACCCGTCGTGGGGAACATAGCAGCCCTGATCCACCACCGCCCCCTTCGATGGCGGAGGTTATGATGGCTATTGAACAAAACCGTCTGCGCAATGAGCGGTTGCTCGAGCAGCTGGTCCAGCAAGGGGCCAGGAGGAACACGGACTGCACCACTCTCAACCAGTTCTTGCGGTCCCAACCTCCCACATTCTCTGAAGCTAAGGAGCCGCTTGATGCGGATGATTGGCTTCAGGCTATCGAGCGCAAGTTTACCGCTCTTCATGTCCCGGCGGCGGAGCATGTCAACTTCGCCACCTACCTTCTGGAAGGAGCCGCCGGTTCCTGGTGGGAGAGCCACGTGGCCATGGTTGCCGCGGGCCATGTTGTCACTTGGGAGGAATTCCGGGCCGCCTTCCGTGCGGCGTACATCCCCAAGCCCATCCTCGAGCTCAAGAGGCGGGAGTTCCTGGACCTAACCCAGGGACGCATGGACGTCCAGTCCTATGGACGGGAGTTCAACCACCTCTCCCGTTACGCCCCTCGGGACGTGACGAATGATGAGGACAAGCAATACCTTTTCCGCAAGGGGCTCGCACCTCGTCTCCGATACGAGCTCCTACCTTTCAAGTTCACCTCCTACCAAGAGCTCTACAACCAGGCTCTCACCATGGAGCAAGGGAGGAAGGAGCTAGAGGCTTCTAAGAGGCTAGTTTCCACCGACCACCAGAGCTCCTCCTCATCTGGGGGCAAGAAGCGAAAGGTCTTCGTGCCTTTCAGTGTTGTGCCAAAGGCGCCCTTCGCGCCGAAGCCCACCGGGTACCTGCCACCTCCGCCTCGCCCAGCTACTTCGACCTTGGGTGCGGCTGGAGGCGGTTTTCGACCTCGACTTCCTGCACCACCGGGGCTCACTTGCTTCGCTTGTGGCCAGCCGGGGCACTACTCCAGGGAGTGTCCCCAGAAGGCACCGGCTCCCTCAGCACCTGCACCAGCACCCTCTACCCCAGCCGCCAAGGCTACCACCGTCAGCCGTGGCCGCCTGAACCACGTCTCGGCTGAAGGCGTTGCGGAGGACCCCGGAGTTCTCATGGGTACGCTTCAAATCAATACATATCCAGCTTCAGTACTATTTGATTCTGGAGCATCGCATTCGTTCATATCCATATCATATGCACACAACCATCAAATATCGTTTGTGATGATGGATCCCCCGTTAGTGGTCAAGACCCCGGGCTCTAGTTGGCGTACCAATTGGATATCTCCCGATTGTAACAGCCCCACTTTTGGACCCAGAAAATATGAGTAAAATTTTCACTTTTTGCATCTCATTTGCATCATGGCATATTTATTCAATTTGCTTCACCTGAAATAATAAGGGAGCAACATTTTAGAAACCAAAGGTGATGAAGTGAGTGGTGAACAAAATTGCAAAGCAACTAATCATATTTGTCCAGGAAGTTCTAACTAATAACAAAAATGTTCGTGGGAAATATTAATGCAATTGCAAATTCAATTAATTAAATAAAACCCTAAAATGCAAGAGGGCAATTATTGAAATGTTACCACATGAAATATTTTCCAAATGGGCTGAAATTTTTACCACAGGTTCTAAATAATATATGTTGGCTCTGTGAATTTTTTCCAGAATTTTACAAAATGTTTTGGTGCCTCAATTAAATAGAAAAGGATGCTGTTCATTTAAAGAAATAAAAACCGAAAAGAAAAAAAAAAGGAAAGAAACCTGACAGAGGGGTCCCACCTGTCATCCCTTCCCCTGTGGCGACAGTGCGCCAAGGCCGCACCCCACCACGGCCTCCACCGCGGCCCCCTCGCGTCCATGGCCCCCCCTGGAGGCATAAGACGACCCCCTCGACCGCTTGCTCCTCCTGCCCCCTCCTTTTTCCCCTGCTGCAGGAAACCCTAGCGCCCGCCGCCATGCCCGTGACCTAGCTTGAGCCCGCCGCCGCACCGCCGCTGATTGGAGCGTCCCCGAGCAGATCGAAGAGCACCACGAGCTCTGCGCCGTCGCCTTCTACCTCCAAGCCGAAGGAATCGAGCTCGGGAGCACTACATTGACGCATTGATCTCCGTCTTCACCGCCTCCGACCGACGACCGCCGCCATGATTCCGGCGCCGTCCGAACTCCTCCGCCTCCGCCGAGCCCTCCATCGTGCTCAGGGTGAGCAGGCGACCCTCCAGGACCTCTCCGTCCTCTTCCTCTCCCCCTGTTTCCTAGTATCTGTGCTCGTCTCCGTCGTGCCCGTCGTTCCGGTGACCTTTTGGTCACACCCCGCCGCCACCTAGGTCGCCTCCACGCGTAGATCGTTTTGGTAGCCGCCGTTAGGGCTAGATCGGCGCACAGCGACGGATCCGTCCACGACGTCGCCGTCGGTGACCGCGCGCTCGCGCCGGTCCTGGCCGCCCTGCGCCAGTCAAACCTGTGGGTGGGCCGCTGGCCGACGTGGCCTGCCAGCAAGGCTGCTGCCCCACCCGTCCGTCTCACGAGCTAGCCCAGCCCACGGTGCAAATCGATTCGGGCCAAATTCCTGGAATTTGTAAAATTGGCAGAAATCAATTTGAACTTTGAATTGGCATAACTTTTGAACCACTTGTCCAAAAATTGCAAATAATATGTCAAAATGCTCAGCAACAAAATGTCTACCTGTTAGTACCATTGGTTAATTTAATTGGTCAAAATAAATTGTCTTTAATTGCTGAATACTAAAATGGCAGAAATAATATTGAAATTGTTAATTCCATAATTTGAGTTCTATTTGTCCAAAAATTGTGTTCAATAGCTCAAAATGATCAGTGGACAATGAGCTATCACTTTATGCCATTTGAGAGAGTTGGGGAATTAAATTTTAGTGTTGTTTACATAAATTCCTAAAATGGCAGATTTAAATCCCTTTTTGAATAAATCATAACTTGGTGAATATTACTTCAAAAATTGCAAATGATATACCAAAATGACCAGCAAAGCAAATGCTATCTACCTATGTTAATATCACAGCATGCAAATAACTTTTACTTTGATGTCATTTTCGAATTGGTTAAAATGATTTAAATTGCTTAACCGTTTAAATCACTATTTCCTCACCGTTAATCGAAAAATGCAAACAAGGTACCAAACTGATCAGTGGGTTAATATCTATAAAATAATGTCATTTTCATGCATATTTACCTCATAATTCAGTACTGGACATTTTGGATATTCACCTAATTCACTAAGTTAAAGATGGAGTTTTAACCCGTTAATTGCAATATTTAATTTAGGGGTTCCATTTAACTTGTGGGACATGCCCAATACCTTTTCAATGCATAATATGTCCATATCATCATGATTGTGCATTGCACCTTGTATTCGTGTTATTTATTCCTTTCTTGTATTGTTTGTGTTTCGGTAGATTCTGGAGTCGAGGTTCCACCACAATACCTTGACAACCAGCGCGACCAGTACTACCAGCAAGGCAAGAGCTAACCTAACCTTCTTGGCATATCTCATATTACCCAAGTATTTTATCCACCATATTATTGCATTCGATTCTGGTGACAAGTTTTTGGTCAGTGTATATAATATCCTATCAATTGCATGTTCCCTGAACCATTATCTGTTTCCCCACCTATGAACCATAGGTTGAAGTGTTGGCCTGAGATAGTTCATATCTGTTGTATGTCATGCTTAGATATGCTTAGCCATGCTTAGTCGAATGCTAGAGTTGTCCGTTGATTATTTCCATACTTGTGAATTGAATGGAGTGCTCGGACAATGGTGGATACTTGTGTCAATAATTAATTTGATAAAAGGCTTGGATGAGTTGCCAACAAGGTCGTTGGTGTTTTGTCTCATTCTGGCCGCCTAGGTGTGAGTTCTTATCGACCGAACCAAGAACCTGAGCGTGCTTCCAACGGTGGGGACATATGGAATCCCCTTTAACCGAATAATTTGTGCGGGCGTATCCAAGGGTCCTCTAGTTTGCGCTTTCCATTTGCGAGTGAGTGGCTGGTGATGAAAAAGATGATGATGATGGTGATGATAGGAGTGGCGATGGGGCAGGGTGTTGAAATAGGCGCTGAACTTGTCCTGTCGTCACGATGACCCTTGGATAGTCCCATGCTTTGTAAAGGTTTAACCGCGCCCGCCCTGCCGGCTTTCCCCGAAGAGAGCTAATAGCTAGGCAAGGGGTCGGACGGTACCGGTGGCTAAAAACAGTACACCCCTGCAGGGTTTAATCTTTTCGAAAAGCCGTGTCCACGGTTATGGACAAATCTTGGTGAGATAGGTGAGATCATAGAGAACCTGAACCTTTAATCAAATGGCAGCTAGAGGTTGCATAATCAACGTGTGATAAAGGTTCATTTCCTCGAGGGTGATTCGAGGGAGTGCCTTGGTGGAGATAAGTAGTGTTTCTGAATACAGTAGGTTCCCCGTGAACCGAAGAGAAAAGTGTTACCCTCTTATCCCCTTATGAAAACCTTCTGATTAGACGATGCCATGAGTCCTAGTCTTCGGAAGGAAACAAACTAGCTTTATGCAAAACAACCACTTATATAGCTTTGCAGCCTCCGTCAGCATCGGGCCTATATCGCCCTACTAATTCTTGCGAGTACGTCGTACTCAGCCTTGCTTTGTTGATTATTATTTGTTTCAGAGGAGGACGCCACCGAACTGGAAGGTGGGTTCTATGTTGACTTCGACGAGTAGTCTGGGGTTCCCAGGTGGCAGCTTGGGACGTCATGGAACAGGCTGGCACGGGATGTTATCTGTAGGCCTCTTAGGCCATAATTTGGATCTTGTTGTTTAGACAACTTTAATTTGCTTCCGCTTGTTGTAATGATGGGTCAGTGACCTCTGATGTGTCATTTGCTATCTTTCTCAATTATATGAGTTGAACTATGATATCTTTGTGTCGTAGAGTCTGTGATGTGCCACTTGTTCCGCAGTCTTGGTCTCTTTGGTATACGTGAAAGCGATGTCGGAGCTTATGGCATGATCGAGGTGTTGTGTGCCGATGATGTATTCCGAGCACGCCTGCCAATGTGTTTTGGCCTGGGATTGGTAACCCCAGTAACCCTTGATTGTGTAGCATGACCGGTTGCACAACGTTTCACTGTATAACTCTGGGGTCAGGGCGCTACAAATTGGTATCAGAGCAGTACTGCCTGTAGGAAACCCGTTCTATTGGTCGAAGTTGAGTCTAGTGTAGTAAAAGTTATTTATGAACGGAAAATGAGTTGTGAAAACCCTCTAGGATTCTTTTACTTCTTACCCAACTCGCTCTAACTCTGAGTCGCCTTACCTCTATTTGTCTTAAAGTTGGGTCAAAGTTTAAGGTTCATCGGGGTTGGGTTCTTACCGTCTAGATTAATTCATGAGTATCATTTCCGTTCCTAACTGTTGAACTGTTCTGTTATTGCTACAGATGCCGCATTCTGGACTTGTTGTCTGTCTGACTCGCTGTGAGGGTGTCCGCGGGTTTCCCGCCTTGTTTGCTGCTGCCTTAGCCAGCCAGGGTTGCCCTTGGTACCCTGAGTACATCGTGTACGAGGAGCACATGCCGTACGGACAGGGGCAATTCTTCTGTGAAGCCCGCGTCCTGACTCCGGATGGAAACGGAGTCCAGCACCAGAGTGTCGGTGTGGGCATGACCGTGGAGCAGGCTGTTCAAGAGGCTGCTTTCAATGGCCTCTCCGTGTACCGCGGAGACTGTGATTATCTGGATAACCAAATTTCCGACTTTTATCACTTCCCTGCTGCGGAAGCCGGTCTGGAAGGCTGCTATGTGGCCAGGTACTCCAACCCAGCGTCCGAGCCAGATCCCAGTCACAGAGCTCTTATTGAGATGGTCAGGGCGTTGGACCTTCGTGCCCGTCAGTGGTACCTATACACGGTGGCTGCCCGTGATAGTCACCGGAGCACTCTGAGGGCTTTGGAGCCTTATGTCAATGCCGGGATAGTTCCCCAAGATCTCCTCTCGCCGCTACCTATGGAGCTGCCTAACTTCATGAGCAGCCCAAGAGTGGGTGGCACCGTTCCACCACGAGGACCTGCTCGAGCCGCCGGGGGCGACGTCCACACGCCGCCGTATGTTGACCAGCCAGCAAGTGCACGCCGCTTCCGCACTTGCTCAGTGCGTCTCCCGGAGAGTGCCCAGTACTTCTAGGAGACCTGTGTCTGCGGGTACCTTGTATCGTATCTTGCTTTCCTGCGTGATGAGCAAGATACCCACTATCTGTAGTGGTTTCCCTTTCGAGCTAGATTTGTTGTATCGAACCTAATGACTTGTATCATCCGTTCTTCCCATTCGTGTAATGCGTACTAAAAGCTTGTGAGCTTGTACTTGAATCACTTAATGGGTTTTATTCCGACTGGCTAATGTCTGCTAAGTTCAATTATTTTCCTGCCATGTTGATGCGATGATACATGTTCTTCCTTGCTCATTCCTGCTAAATTGTTGCCGTCCGTGGTCGCTTATTCTGGGATGGATACTAACTGTGTCCTTGTTCATATCTCCAGAATGGCTCCTACCCGTCGTGGTGAGCAAAGCAACACTGATCTGCCGCCGCCACCCACCATGGCGGAGGTACTGATGATCATCGAAGAGGGCCGTCTGCGCAATGAGAATCTTCTCGCGCAGTTAGTGCAGCAAGGGGCTCGGAGAAATACTGAATGTAACAACCTCAATGACTTCCTGAAGTCCCAGCCTCCCACCTTCGCCTATGCCAAGGAGCCGTTGGATGCTGATGATTGGCTGCGTGCCCTGGAGCGCAAGTTTACCGCGCTACATGTTCCGGCTGCGGAACAAGTGAATTTTGCAACCTACCTTCTGATGGGAGCCGCTGGCTCTTGGTGGGAAAGCCATGTGGCAATGACTGCTGCTGGTCATGTGTTCACCTGGGAGGAATTCCGCACTGCCTTCCGTGCGGCCTACATCCCCAACCCGTCATGGAATTGAAGAGAAGGGAGTTCCTGAATCTGAACCAGGGACGGATGGATCTCCAAGCTTATGGGCGGGAGTTCAATCACCTGTCTCGCTACGCCCCTCGGGATGTGACCAATGATGAGGACCGGCAGTATCTGTTCCGCAAGGGTCTGAATCCGCAGCTTCGTTATGAGCTGTTGCCCTTCAAGTTCCCGTCCTTCCAGGAGCTGTACAACCAGGCTCTCACTCTGGAGCAAGGCAGGAAGGAGCTAGAGTCTTCCAGGAAGTCAGCTCCAGTGGACAACCAGGGCTCCTCATCCTCCGAAGCCAAGAAGCGCAGGGTATTCGTGTCGTTCAGCTCGGTGCCCCGTGCTCCTTTCGTGCCCAAGCCTACAGGACACAAGCCACCTCCGCCTCGCCCAGCTACATCGACTGTGGGTGCGGCTGGAAGTGGGTTCCGTCCTCGTCCGCCTGCACCGCCAGGGCTCACTTGCTACGCCTGTGGTCAGCCAGGTCACTACTCCAGTGAGTGTCCTCAGAAGGCCAGGGGCTCTACACCTGCACCAGCACCTTCCACACCTGCTGCCAAGGCTGCGACTATTAGCCGTGGTCGTCTGAACCACGTCTCTGCTGAAGCCGCTGAAGAGGACCCCGGTGTTCTCATGGGTGAGCTCTACCTCAATGGATATCCAGCTACCGTCTTGTTTGATTCTGGAGCATCGCATTCATTCATATCCATAGCTTTCGCAGTTAGCCACCAAATAGAGTTCTTGAACATGAACTCCCCTTTAAAGGTTAAAACACCGGGCTCTAGTTGGCTAACTGACTGGATTACCCCGGAGGTCCGAATTTGCTTAGGCTATTGGTCTTTCCCGTTCCAGTTGATAGCCCTGAAGTCAGTTGGTATAGACGTCATTCTGGGTATGGACTGGCTGGTCAAATATAAGGCTAACTTGAACTGCGCTGACAAGACTGTCGTCGTGATCCACCCAACCGACGGGCCAGTGACGTACCGGTCCCCGTATTCCAAAAATCCAACCGCTACCGCTCCTCTCTCTCCGGAGATCAGTCTCTACCTTATGGAAGGTATCAACCCGCCTGAAATGCATGAGATAGGTGTGGTGTGTGACTTTCCCGACGTCTTTCCTAAAGAATTGCCTGGCATGCCGCCAGATCGAACTGTTGAGTTTGTTATTGAACTGGTTCCCGGGACTGCCCCGATTTCCAAAAGGCCGTACCGAATGCCCACAGAAGAGTTGACTGAGCTGAAGAAGCAACTTGATGAACTGCTAGAGAAGGAATTCATTCGGCCTAGTAGTTCCCCCTGGGGCTGCCCCGTCATCTTTGTCAAGAAGAGGGATACCAATGTTCCTCGTCTGGTTGTTGATTACCGCCCTCTGAATGCGGTGACCATCAAAAACAAATATCCTATCCCCCCGAATGAATGATCTCTTCGATCAGTTAGCGGGTGCAACTGTGTTCTCCAAGATGGATCTGCGGTCAGGCTACCATCAGATCAAAATCAGGAAGGAGGATATTCCCAAAACGGCATTCACTACCCGTTATGGGTTGTATGAGTATACCGTCATGTCATTTGGTCTCACTAATGCTCCAGCTACCTTCATGAGGCTAATGAACTCGATCTTCCACGAGTATCTTGACAAGTTCGTCATCATCTACATTGATGATATCCTCATCTATTCCAAAACCAACGAAGAGCATGATGAACATCTTCGCCTAGTCTGACCAAGCTCCGCGAACATCGCCTCTATGCTAAGTTCTCAAAGTGTGAATTCTGGCTAAAGGAACTCGTCTTCCTAGGTCATGTGGTGTCAGCTTACGGAGTGTCCGTTATACCTGACAAGATTCAGTCAATTCTGGATTGGCCTACCCCAAAGTCTGTCAAAGACATCCGCAGCTTCCTTGGGTTAGCGGGTTACTACCGCCGATTCATCGAAGGTTTCTCCAAGATAGCCAAAGCTTTGACCGACCTTCTCAAGAAAGACAAGAAGTTTGTCTGGACGGACAAGGCTGAAGAGAGCTTCCAAACCCTAAAAGTCAAACTCACGACCACTCCTGTACTTGTCCTTCCAGACACCGACAAAGACTTTGTAGTCTATTGTGATGCATCTCTCCAAGGTTTGGGCTGTGTTTTAATGCAAGAAGGGCATGTTGTCGCCTATGCTTCCCGTCAACTCAAACCGCATGAGCAAAACTACCCTACTCATGATCTAGAGCTTGCTGCTGTGGTTCATGCTCTAAAGCAATGGAGGCCCTACCTGTTGGGTAACCGTTGCGAGATCTTCTCTGACCATCAAAGTCTGAAATACCTTTTCACTCAACCGGATCTGAACCTTCGACAGAGAAGATGGTTGGAGTTAATCAAGGACTATGATGTGACCCTCAACTATCAGCCTGGCAAGGCCAACGTCGTGGCCGATGCCCTGAGCCGCAAGTCTTATTGCAATACCCTAATGATTGAGCGAGCTCAGCCCGCTCTTCATGAAGAATTCGCTCGTCTGAATCTGGAGATTGTTCCCTCAGGATATTTGGCCAACTTAGAAATCCAATCCACTCTTGAGGATGAAATCAAAGCCGCCCAGCGACATGATGCTGGCATCCGCAAGATCAAGAAGAATATTGAAAAGCGGGAAAGCCAAGTGTTTCTCCGTTGATGATTCCGGTGTAGTCTATTTTGGGGACCGCCTTGTGGTGCCCAAAAAGGGAAATACCAAGCAATTGATACTCCAAGAAGCACATGAATCTCCCATATCCATTCACCCTGGCAGTACCAAGATGTACCAAGATCTCCGCGGTAGATTCTGGTGGACTCGCATGAAGCGAGAAGTTGCCCAGTATGTTGCTGAGTGCGACGTCTGTCGCCGTGTTAAAGCTGAACATCAAAGGCCAGCTGGTACTCTTCGTCCCATAGCCATTCCCGAGTGGAAATGGGATGAGGTTGGCATGGACTTCATCACTGGATTCCCAAAGTCTCAAAAGGGAAACAATGCCATTTGGGTAGTCATTGATCGTCTATCCAAGGTCGCTCATTTTCTCCCCGTCCGTGAGGATATTAATGCAAGTCAGCTTGCGGATTTATATGCAACCCGGATTGTTCCGTTGCATGGAGTTCCGTTAAGGATTATCTCTGATCGGGGAAGTCTGTTCGTATCAAGATTTTGGCGAAGTTTCCAAACTGCTATGGGAACCCGTCTCAATTTCAGTATAGCTTATCATCCTCAAACCGATGGCCAAACTAAAAGGGTCAACCAAGTTCTGGAGGACATGCTTCGGGCATGTGTCATCTCCTTCGGAAAAGGTTGGGAAAAATATCTTCCCTTCGCCGAGTTCTCCTACAACAACAGTTATCAAGCGAGTCTGCAGATGGCCCCATTTGAGGTTCTCTATGGAAGAAAATGCCGAACTCCGCTCAATTGGTCTGAAACCGGAGAGAGGCCACTCTTCGGTCCTGATGCGATGAATGAGGCTGAAGAGAAAGTCCGCATCATTCGAGAAAATCTCAAGATTGCCCAGTCCAGGCAGAAGAGCTACTATGATAAGCATCATCAAAGAAGTTCACTATGAAATTGGTGACAAAGCCTATCTTCGAGTCTCTCCCCTCCGAGGCGTTCGTCGTTTCGGGATCAAGGGAAAATTGGCACCTCGTTTTGTTGGTCCTTTCACTGTCCTAGCCAAGCGAGGAGACCTCTCCTATCAACTCGAACTTCCAGAAAATTTTCCGGATGTGCATGATGTGTTTCATGTCTCTCAACTCCGTCGTTGCTTCAAGGATCCTATTCGTGGGGTCAATCATGAAGAGTTGGACATCCAGGAGGATCTGACTTACCGTGAGCATCCTGTCCGCATCTTGGATGAAGCGGAAAGGAAGACTCGTAATAAATCCATCAAGTTCCTCAAAATCCAGTGGTCTAACCATTCTGAAGACGAAGCAACCTGGGAACGTGAAACTAGCCTTCGTCAGGAATACCCCGCCTTCTTCACTCAAGCCTAGAATCTCGGGACGAGATTCCTGTAAGGGGGATAGAGTTGTAACAGCCCCACTTTTGGACCCAGAAAATATGAGTAAAATTTTCACTTTTTGCATCTCATTTGCATCATGGCATATTTATTCAATTTGCTTCACCTGAAATAATAAGGGAGCAACATTTTAGAAACCAAAGGTGATGAAGTGAGTGGTGAACAAAATTGCAAAGCAACTAATCATATTTGTCCAGGAAGTTCTAACTAATAACAAAAATGTTCGTGGCAAATATTAATGCAATTGCAAATTCAATTATTTAAATAAAACCCTAAAATGCAAGAGGGCAATTATTGAAATGTTACCACATGAAATATTTTCCAAATGGGCTGCAATTTTTATCACAGGTTCCAAATATTATATAATGGCTCTGTGAATTTTTCCAGAATTTTACAAAATGTTTTGGTGCCTCAATTAAATAGAAAAGGCTGCTGTTCATTTAAAGAAATAAAAACCGAAAAGAAAAAAGGAAAGAAACCTGACAGAGGGGTCCCACCTGTCATCCCTTCCCCTGTGGCGACAGTGCGCCATGGCCGCACCCCACCACGGCCTCCACCGCGGCCCCCTCGCGTCCATGGCCCCCCTGGAGGCATAAGACGACCCCCTCGACCGCTTGCTCCTCCTGCCCCCTCCTTTTTCCCCTGCTGCAGGAAACCCTAGCGCCCGCCGCCATGCCCGTGACCTAGCTCGAGCCCGCCGCCGCGCCGCCGCTGATTGGAGCGTCCCCGAGCAGATCGAAGAGCACCACGAGCTCCGCGCCGTCGCCTTCTACCTCCAAGCCGAAGGAATCGAGCTCGGGAGCACTACATTGACGCGTTGATCTCCGTCTTCACCGCCTCCGACCGACGACCGCCGCCACGATTCCGGCGCCGTCCGAGCTCCTCCGCCTCCGCCGAGCCCTCCATCGTGCTCAGGGTGAGCAGGCGACCCTCCAGGACATCTCCGTCCTCTTCCTCTCCCCCTGTTTCCTAGTATCCGTGCTCGTCTCCGTCGGCCGCCGCCTGTCGCCGTCGTGCCCGTCGTTCCGGTGACCTTTTGGTCACACCCCGCCGCCACCTAGGTCGCCTCCACGCGTAGATCGTTTTGGTAGCCACCGTTAGGGCTAGATCGGCGCACAGCGACGGATCCGTCCACGACGTCGCCGTCGGTGACCGCGCGCTCGCGCCGGTCCTGGCCGCCCTGCGCCAGTCAAACCTGCGGGTGGGCCGCTGGCCGACGTGGCCTGCCAGCAAGGCTGCTGCCCCACCCGTCCGTCTCACGAGCTAGCCCAGCCCACGGTGCAAATCGATTCGGGCCAAATTCCTGGAATTTGTAAAATTGGCAGAAATCAATTTGAACTTTGAATTGGCATAACTTTTGAACCACTTGTCCAAAAATTGCAAATAATATGTCAAAATGCTCAGCAACAAAATGTCTACCTGTTAGTACCATTGGTTAATTTAATTGGTCAAAATAAATTGTCTTTAATTGCTGAATACTAAAATGGCAGAAATAATATTGAAATTGTTAATTCCATAATTTGAGTTCTATTTGTCCAAAAATTGTGTTCAATAGCTCAAAATGATCAGTGGACAATGAGCTATCACTTTATGCCATTTGAGAGAGTTGGAGAATTAAATTTAGTGCTGTTTACCAAAAATTACTAAAATGGCAGATTTAAATCCCTTTTTGAATAATCATAACTTGGTGAATATTACTTCAAAAATTGCAAATGATATACCAAAATGACCAGCAAAGCAAATGCTATCTACCTATGTTAATATCACAGCATGCAAATAACTTTTACTTTGATGTCATTTTCGAATTGGTTAAAATGATTTAAATTGCTTAACCGTTTAAATCACTATTTCCTCACCGTTAATCGGAAAAATGCAAACAAGGTACCAAAACGATCAGTGGGTTAATATCTATCAAATAATGTCATTTTCATGCATATTTACCTCATAATTCAGTACTGGACATTTTGGATATTCACCTAATTCACTAAGTTAAAGATGGAGTTTTAACCCGTTAATTGCAATATTTAATTTAGGGGTTCCATTTAACTTGTGGGACATGCCCAATACCTTTTCAATGCATAATATGTCCATATCATCATGATTGTGCATTGCACCTTGTATTCGTGTTATTTATTCCTTTCTTGTATTGTTTGTGTTTCGGTAGATTCTGGAGTCGAGGTTCCACCACAATACCTTGACAACCAGCGCGACCAGTACTACCAGCAAGGCAAGAGCTAACCTAACCTTCTTGGCATATCTCATATTACCCAAGTATTTTATCCACCATATTATTGCATTCGATTCTGGTGACAAGTTTTTGGTCAGTGTATATAATATCCTATCAATTGCATGTTCCCTGAACCATTATCTGTTTCCCCACCTATGAACCATAGGTTGAAGTGTTGGCCTGAGATAGTTCATATCTGTTGTATGTCATGCTTAGATATGCTTAGCCATGCTTAGTCGAATGCTAGAGTTGTCCGTTGATTATTTCCATACTTGTGAATTGAATGGAGTGCTCGGACAATGGTGGATACTTGTGTCAATAATTAATTTGATAAAAGGCTTGGATGAGTTGCCAACAAGGTCGTTGGTGTTTTGTCTCATTCTGGCCGCCTAGGTGTGAGTTCTTATCGACCGAACCAAGAACCGAGCGTGCTTCCAACGGTGGGGACATATGGAATCCCCTTTAACCGAATAATTTGTGCGGGCGTATCCAAGGGTCCTCTAGTTTGCGCTTTCCATTTGCGAGTGTGTGGCTGGTGATGAAAAAGATGATGATGATGGTGATGATAGGAGTGGCGATGGGGCAGGGTGTTGAAATAGGCGCTGAACTTGTCCTGTCGTCACGATGACCCTTGGATAGTCCCATGCTTTGTAAAGGTTTAACCGCGCCCGCCCTGCCGGCTTTCCCCGGAAGAGAGCTAATAGCTAGGCAAGGGGTCGGACGGTACCGGTGGCTAAAAATAGTACACCCCTGCAGGGTTTAATCTTTTCGAAAAGCCGTGTCCACGGTTATGGACAAATCTTGGTGAGATAGGTGAGATCATAGAGAACCTGAACCTTTAATCAAATGGCAGCTAGAGGTTGCATAATCAACGTGTGATAAAGGTTCATTTCCTCGAGGGTGATTCGAGGGAGTGCCTTGGTGGAGATAAGTAGTGTTTCTGAATACAGTAGGTTCCCCGTGAACCGAAGAGAAAAGTGTTACCCTCTTATCCCCTTATGAAAACCTTCTGATTAGACGATGCCATGAGTCCTAGTCTTCGGAAGGAAACAACTAGCTTTATGCAAAACAACCACTTATATAGCTTTGCAGCCTCCGTCAGCATCGGGCCTATATCGCCCTACTAATTCTTGCGAGTACGTCGTACTCAGCCTTGCTTTGTTGATTATTATTTGTTTCAGAGGAGGACGCCACCGAACTGGAAGGTGGGTTCTATGTTGACTTCGACGAGTAGTCTGGGGTTCCCAGGTGGCAGCTTGGGACGTCATGGAACAGGCTGGCACGGGATGTTTATCTGTAGGCCTCTTAGGCCATAATTTGGATCTTGTTGTTTAGACAACTTTAATTTGCTTCCGCTTGTTGTAATGATGGGTCAGTGACCTCTGATGTGTCATTTGCTATCTTTCTCAATTATATGAGTTGAACTATGATATCTTTGTGTCGTAGAGTCTGTGATGTGCCACTTGTTCCGCAGTCTTGGTCTCTTTGTTATACGTGAAAGCGATGTCGGAGCTTATGGCATGATCGAGGTGTTGTGTGCCGATGATGTATTCCGAGCACGCCTGCCAATGTGTTTTGGCCTGGGATTGGTAACCCCAGTAACCCTTGATTGTGTAGCATGACCGGTTGCACAACGTTTCACTGTATAACTCTGGGGTCAGGGCGCTACACAACGTCAGCCCTAACCCTATGTCCTGGGTTTCCCTATATAAGGAGCACCAGGGGCTCCTCTTACGGGGACGCTCCATACACGCTTGTACGCATGCCTAGACGCTGAACAAACACTTAGTCGTTTCTTTGAGAGCTAGCAGGAGAGCCAGAGAGCCATTCTGAGACTCGGTAGGAGCTTAGAGCTTGGAGTTCATCCCATACAGCTCAAGGAGCAGCTTGTAACTCGGTTGTAATCCTCCATATATAGATCAGACAAGCAGGAGTAGGGGTGTTATCTCCTCACGAGAGCCCCGAACCTGGGTAAAATTGTGTGTGTGTGTGTGAGTTTCTGTGTGCGTCTTCACGTGCAAACCCTCCCCGGTGCCTCCAGCGTCCATCGGCCCCAACTCAAGCCTACCCATGGCATCTGTCCGTGCACCACCACGACACCTCGCCTCCTCCGACACCGACGGAGCTCCGCTGCCGAATTCGTCACCGCCATTCCTCCCCAAGCTCAATCGACTGCAGCAGCGGCGTCTTGGTGAGCCCTCCGTCCGCCTGGACGACCCCCTTTCCTTCCTCGTGCTCTGGGTGGCCTTGCCGTCGCGCGACCCCGTCGGTCACCCTCGGCCATGGACGAGCGCGTCCATGTCGTGCTGCTTCCGGTCCTTCATCGCCCCGCACTCTGCACACTCCACACCGAACATTCGCTGCCTCCCCCCTCTTCTTCCCCTCTTCCTTCCGTAGCTGCTCCTCGCGCCGCCGAATCGTGGTCGCTATCAGCCACCGCGAGCCGCACGTCGTCGCCGTGGTCCCGGCCTGAGACCCGGCCTTGGGCTGACCCGGAGGCCGGCCGGTTCGGGTGGTGCCCCAGCCTGCACGCCAGCCTGGGCCGGCCAGTGGGCCGGCCGCTTCGGGTACTGTCCCGGCCTCGGGCCCGGCCTGGCCGGCAGTGAGGCCGGCCTGTTTGCCCCTTTTGGTTTTTCTTTTTGTGAAATAAACTGAATTTAAACAATTCATATCTTGTTAAATATTGATCCAAAATCTGCAAATCAAATGTCAAATTGCTCAGCAAAACATTATCTACCTATTGGTGACTTTGGCTTGACCTCTTGAGTAAATATTTTCCCTTTTAATTAGGAAACCCTAAAATGGCATAATTAATACCTAAATTGGAGAAATTCATAACTTGTGAAATATTTAATCAAAAATTGTGAATAAGATACCAATGTGATCAACATGCCAAATGCTATCAAACCATGTTAACATCACATCATGATCACAAATATTTATTTGATGTTATTCATAATTGGTTTAAAAGAATTAAATTCCTTTAATTATTTAATCTGCTATTTATTCATCGGTGCTCCGAAAATTACAAACGAGGTACCAAAATGATCGGAAGAACAAAAACTAACCATTCATGTCATGTTCATGCATATTTGAGCCACTTCTCTAATAATTTAATAATTTATAAAGAATGTGGTCACTAAGATAAATATGGGGTTGTTTTCCAAATAATTGCACTAATTATTTGGCTCCCCATTTAATTTTGCTTTTTAATTTATATGATGGTATCTTAGCATCAATTGGACATGTCATCATGTGATTGAGCATTGCACCTTGTGTTCGTGTGATTTATTTGTTCTTTGTATTTCTTTTCGGTATCGATAGATTCCGGAGTCGAGGGTTCCCCTATCTACCTCGACGAGCCATACTACACGCCCCGGCAGCAAGGCAAGAGATAACCTAACCTTCTTGGCATCTAGCATCCAATTGTTTTACAAACTTACTTTATCCACCATAATATTGCATGCGATTCCAATGTCTCTTTTGATCAAGACGTAGAGTATCCTATGAATGCATGTTTATCCCCTGAACCATCACATGCTTCCCCTCCTATAAACCCTAGGTTTGATGTGTTGGCCGGAGACAAAGATATAATTGTTGTTATATATGCTTAGCTATGCTTAGCCATGCTTAGTCAAATGATATATTTTTGTCCGGTGATTTAATTCCATTATTATGAATGATGGTGGAATGTTCGGACTTGATGGTTACTTGTGGTGGATAATTAATTTGCTAAAAGGCTTGGATGAGTTGCCATCGGGGATGGTGTTTTGCCTCATTCTTGCCGCCTAGGATGAAAGTGCTTTTAGCTAGAACCAAGAACCGAGCGTGCTGCCATTGGTGGGTGTATGGGCGCCTTACTAACTGAATAACTTGTGTGGGCGTATCCAAGGGTCCTCTAGTTCGGTTTTCCATTTGCGTGTGAGTGGAAAAGAAGATGTTGTGGAGGATTTGTGTTTAGGACGTGGCGATGGGGCAGGGTGTTGAAATAGGCACTGAACCTGTCCTGTGGCCACAGATGACTCTTGGATAGTCTCATGCGAGGTAAAGGTTTAACCGCGCCCGCTCGCCGGCCTTCCCCGGAAGAGGGCCAATCAGGTGAGTCGGACGGTACCAATGGGTAAAATAGTACGCCCCTGCAGGGTAAATCTTTTCGAAAAGCCGTGTCCGCGGTTATGGACAAACTCTTGGGAAAGGCGGATTAGCTCATAGAGAACATTAACCTAATTGATATGGAAGCTAAAGGTTGCATAATCAAGTTGTGATAAAGGTTCATTTCCTCGAGGGTGATTCGAGGGAGTGCCTTTGGTGGAGATGAGTGGTTATGGCTACAAGTAGGTTCGACGAGAACCGAAGATGAAATGTTACTCTCTTACCCCTTTTATGAAAAATATTCTGAGTAGACGGTGCCGTGTGTCATTTATGTCTTGTTTATGAAAATTAGCTTTATGCAAAAATAACTACATATACAGCTTTAGAGCCTCCGTCAATCATTGGGCCTATATCACCCTACTAAACTTGCGAGTACGTCGTACTCAGTCTCTCTTTGCTGCCTTTAGAGGAGGACGACACCGAGCAGCTAGGTGGGTTCTTCGTGGACGTCGACTAGTAGTCCAGGGTTCCCAGGTGGCAGCTTGGGACCGTGGAACAAGCTGGCTGGGATTCGTTTATTTGTAGGCCTCTTAGGCCATATATTTGCATCTTGTTGTTAGACAACACTATCCGCTTCCGCTTGATGTATTGTTGGATCTGTGATCCTTTTGTGTGTACTATTTGTATCTTATCTTATATGAGTTGCGATATGCTTTTGTGTCGTAGAGTCTGCAATGTGCCAGTTGTTCCACAAGTCTCGGTCTCTTTACTATACGTGATAGCGATGTGTGAGCTTATGGCATGATCGAGGTGTTGTGTGCCGATGAGTTTTGGCCTGGGATTGGTAAACCCAGTAACCCTCGATTGTGTAGCATGACCGGTTGCACAACGCTTCACTATATAGTTCTGGGGTCGGGGCGCTACACATGTCCTTCAAGGAGTTGGCACAGTCTAACTCCTTTCAAAGAGTCCGCACAGTCTAACTCCTTTCAAGGAGTTGGCACAGTCTATAGGTACTTCTGGAACCTGCTGGTTCCTCTCCATCTTGTTGGCATACCTGGTGGGTATTCCCCCGTCACTCAGGCTTGCGCGTTGAGGTGAAATAAGTTGCATCATGGAGTTTTGCAACCTTAGTCGAGGGGCGAGCCCTAAAAAGAAGAACAGGAAAAGCCAAAGTCATGACAGGTAGATAAAAAGGAAAGCAAACAAGTCGCACGAATGTGATTGAGAAATTAACTTACCCAGTATTGGTCTCCAAGTCCAAAGAGGCGTTGGAGTTAGATGAGGGCAGGGCTCCAGAGTCATAGGAGTCGGCGACAGTATGAGGAGAAGTGGAGGATGACTTGCGCTTGCGAGTGGTTGGTATAATCGGTGGGCATCAGCTGGTCCACTACTTTGCAGCTTCCTTAGCCTCGCGGATTTCACGGCCTGTGATCGTTTGTCATCTTTAATAATTGGACTTCGAGTTGAGGAAAGACGTGAAAAAGGCTCCTTTGATACTCCGGTCTGCTCCTTATTCTTCGTGTTCCTCGGAGGAGTGGGAGTGGATCCTTGTCGCTGGATGACTCCCTAGAAGAAGTCGATGCAGCAGTTGGCAGGTCTGAGGTAGAAGGACCTTTGCCATCATAATCAGGAGTTTCTAGAGAGGACTCCTGGTTCTCTTCATCAGTGCCATCATGGGAGAAGCTCGCCGAGGTATGGAGAAACTCGCCATCGGTAGGGTCTACACCAACCAGTACGGCGAGACCGAGATCGATGACTACGGGTGGAGCCCGGAGATGGATGAAGTTGAGGAAGGCTACCAGCTCATCTTTGGCAAGATCAACGTGTTCGTTGGCACGGTCAGCACCACAGGTAACTGTGCTAACAAGTTGGAATCTGTTTCAAAAGCAACAACTATCATCGAGTCCGATGGAGAGTCTGTCGGTACATCACAAGTTGCCATAGTCGCCGAAGAAAAGGAGCCGGAGATGCTGCAGGAGCCGAGTTCAGAGCCTGATTACGATGCAGATTCTGAGTCAATTCTACCACTGTTTGAAGATCGACTCGGCTATGGAATAGGGGAAGAGTATGTGCAATCACCAACATGTCCACGTCATGTTGGAGTGTACATGTCCAGACCAGAAAACGGTGGAGAATGTGGTGGAGGAAGTCAATTCGACCCCAACTTGCTAACAAAGGAAATCACGGCAGATAATGCGGCGGCTCGTGCAGAGGAGTTGCTCGCAGCTCGTGAGGCAATAGAGAAGAAATTAACAGATGTAGCAGAAGCAAATTGCAGATTGGTGGCGGACCAAGCCCTCGTGCTAGCAGAACAAACACGCATACAAGCTGAACAAGCCCGCATACAATCAGAGCATGAGCGCGTACAAGCAGAAGCAGCAGCAGTGCGGAATCGCCAGCAGGAGCTCCCCTCAATTCAGCATCGGAGGACTAGGAGCCGACTACATGAAGGAGTTCACATAAATCCAACCAACTTGTTTCAGACACCAACAGGTCCAGGCGCAGGAGCCGGAGGATCAGCACCCGGAGCAGGAGCACCACCACCACCACCGCCAGGAGGAAACGGAGGAGTCGGAGCAGGAGCTAGAGCTAATTCACCACCTCCACCACCTGGAGGAGGAGTCGGCGGTATGGGTCCACCACCGCAGAGGTTTCATGCACCCGCAGGGCACTACTCAAACCCAATGGATAATGTACACGCAGCAACCATGGTACTAGAGAGAATTACTCTCAATGAGAATCCAACGGGACAGGAAGCACGACTCGTCATAGACATCTTTCTAGATGCAACAGCAAGCTCTTTACCCTAACTTTCTAGATGCAACCAGACTTTACTCAACTCCGTACAACTCCAGAACAAGGAGTCGGCACGACGAGTCTCATCCGGCCGGGTCGTCGAGCGCAAGACGCCGCGAACTGGCAAGGAATCAACCACATTTACCGACCGCTTCGGAAGCTCAATGGCGAGTTGATGAAGCACAGAATAGGAGAACTGCCGCGGCCAGAGCCCCAGAAGCCGCAGGAGTCGGTGGGCCAGCGCCAGCAACAGTAGCACCAGGAGTCCAGCCAACTCGTCCAGTCATAGAATTAAACTCGCCTGGAAGTTCACCTTCCTTGACGGGTCCAGAGTGTTTGTCAGAAGCAATTCGAGCCGAGTCCTTCCCAAGCAGCTTTAAGGAGCCACACAAGGTTGGTAATTATGAGCTCAATATGGATCCGACTACCTGGCTCAGTAGTTATGAGATGGCAACGAGTATTCGCAATGCAACTCGCAATTTGTGTGCAAAGTTTATGTATCTTATGATGGACGGAGTAGCTCAGGCTTGGATTACCGATGGCACCCATCACCATTGGGTATGGGTGTAGCTTAACCAAACCCGCACCCGCATCCTACCTATCTTACCCGCACCCACACCCGTACCCGCATCTGGGTATAGATTCTATACCATACCCGCACCCGTCAGGTATTAAAAACCCATGGGTAAACCCACCCAACAACTCAACGAGATATACAACATAACATATAAGAAAAAACGACATGTAGGATCATTATTCACTAATTCGTCCTTGGGTGATGAGATCGATCGTGCGGGGCGTCGGGACGTCTATGGTGCAATAGACATGAGGCGTGGGTGTCATGACGTGAGTTGACCTAGACGTGGCATGAAAGCGGGAGGGGGGGGGTTGGATAAAGTAAAACCTAATTGGTCACAGGGTTAAACTAAATTGACTGGAAATTTAGCACTTGTCCTGTTTACTGTAGGTATTAAATTTTGGAAATTGTGATTTTTTCTAGAGAACTAACATGTCATATGCAAAATAAACCAGGGTACGCGGGTAGTGGGTATGGGTTCTGCTATACCACACCCGCACCCACTATCCCACTGGGTACACACTTTTTACCATTTGCATACCCATGGGTAAAGTTTTTTTTACCAAACCCCTCACCCTACAGGGTAAAAACCCGTAGGGTAGGTGGGTAATGGGTAGCTTGGTTGAGAAACTTGTAACAGCCCCAGTTTGGTACCCTAAAATACGGGCCAAATTTTCACTTTTTCTTTTCATTGCATCATGGCATACATATTTAAATTGCTAAGTTAATAAAGCAACAATTGGAAAACAATAAAAAGGGAAGCAAAACCTTCCCAAAAATTTCAAACCAAATACAGTACTCAAATTGGCAAAACCAATTTTTCTTGAGTCTCCAATTTGTCCAGGAAGCTCAAGGATATATTTTATAAATAATTGTCAAAGGCATTTTCTTGCCGAGCAAATAAATAAAATTGAGAATTCAAAATTTGGTTCAATTCAAATTCTATTTTTGAAACCCAATTAAACTTTCCAAAAATTCAAAACAAAATTATGGGGAGCTTCCTTATAATATTATGAGCCTCCATAAATATCTTTATAATTTATTGAAATGTTCAAGTAACCCAAGTAATTGGATTTTGGAATTTATTAAAATTTGCCTTATTCAACTCCTATGAACAAATTTTGCTCAAAACAATTTATTTTGCCACCCCAATTTTTGTGGAGCTTATATATGTCATTGGGAGGCTACCAGAATAATTTCAGAATTTTCAAAAATGATTAAGAGCCTAAAATTAAATCCCTGGAATGGCTGCTGGACCTGTTTGTATTTTAACCAAAAGAAGTCAAGGGGCTAAGCGCAAAAATGGTCGTCCCCTCTCTGTAGCGACCGAGCAGGTCGCCGACGCGCGCGTCGCCACCGCACCCGCCATTATTGCCATGCCGCCCTGCGCCCTGCACCGCGTCGCCGGGCCCCCTCCCACTACCGCGCGTGGTCAAGGATGCCACACGACGCCCATTTCCTTGCTCACTCGTCCCCCATCTCACCTGCTCCCTCTCTCCCTCTCTCTAGTCGCACTGGCGCCATGGACGTGACACCGAGCTCGCTCGTCACCGGAAGATCCGCCGCGTCGCCCTTTACCTCCGTGCCGAAGGAATCGACGCGTGATGGCCGCAATCGGCGCGGCCGCTTATTTTCTTCCTCGCCTTCCGCTGGGCTCGCCGCTCGCTATCGTGGTGGGTTGCACGGCATATCCATCAGAGATGGAAAGAAGTATGGGGCAGGCGACGATGGATGCTCGCGCGGGATTGGGTAACTAGCACGCAAACACACACGAGTTACCCAGGTTCAGGGCCCTCCCATGGAGGTAACACCCCTACGTCCTGCTCTTCTTGTTCTTATTACTTGATCACAGAATCGGGCTACAAGTGGTGCTCCTGGAGCTGTGTTCGGGTGGCAGCCGGCTGGAAGTCTTAGCCGGCTGGAGGTTGAAGATGATCTTCTCCTTTTTCTTCTCTCACTAGTGCTTGCCCCACGCAGGGGGCTCTAGTCCGCCTTATATAGGCAGCGGGCTAGGGTTTTAGGTTACAGGGAAGTTACAGATTTGCCCCTATGACATCACTACAGTTTGAAGCCGGCTTGGGCTAACTCATCATTACACTGCTGCCGTAACGACCGACAGGGCGTACTGTCCTTCAGGTGGCAGTTGCATGATCCTGGCCCACCAGTACGGACTGGTCGGTGGGTGGAAGCCGGCTGCTTCAAGCCGGACGAGAGATGTTCGAGCCGGACGATTGGATTTGCCTTGAGATGACCGGCTTGAGTCCTTGAACGATTTTGACCTCCTTCTGAGTATCCGGGGTTCATATCCCCGACACTAGCCCCCGAGATCGTGGAGTCTTGCTAGCTTGCTGGGAAGACTTCGCGAGCTTCTCTGGTTCCGATTGCGTCGCGGTAGTTGAGACCATCCGACATGAAGTTTGCCGGGTGGAGCGGTGATAGCTGAAGGCGGCTCGTCCGGCTTGGAATAGTCGGTCGCCGATAATCTTGGTGTCTTGGGAGTCATGGGTCGTGGCCTGCGTCAGCCACCCCCCGCCGCTTTGGGGAGCCGTTGGTGTTCTGCCCGAGGCCTGGCGCACGTCTCCTCGGCTTCGCCGGGCTGGATTCTCTGTGGCAACTGCTTGCTCGTGGGATCGTCTGCGGAAAGCGCGGCACGCTCGCACTCCGCGCGGCGTGATGGGCGGAACGGTTCCGCCTGCCTTGCTTTTTAAGGGGAAAGAGGGGGAACGGCCGGGGTTACCGTTCCCCATTCCTGCTTCGTCTTCCTCGCTAGTTCTTGTGCTTCCCGGTTCTTGCCCATTCTCTCTCACGTTCTTGCCGTCCTTGCATTTGTCTCTCCCTCGACGGGAAACAGATACTCCATGGCGAGTTCGGGTGCGTGGATGGGTTCCACCGTGGATGATGCATTCCTCTAGAAGCTCTGCCAGAACCGGTTCTTGGGGATGACGGGCGACGTGGGAGCCCGCGCTCCCCCTGAAGGAGAGATTTCGCCGAAGCCCAGGAAGGGCGAGTTCGTCGTGTTCTCCGTGCACTTGGAGCGGGGGTTGGGGCTTCCGGCGAGCTCCTTTTTCTCGGAATTCCTGCGCTTCTATGGGCTGCAGCCCCACCATTTGGGGGCAAATTGCATCACTCAGTTGTCATGCTTCGTCACGCTGTGCGAAGCGTATTTGGGCATCTGGCCCAGCATGGAGATATTCGGCATGTTCTTCTTTCTGCGGGCTCAAACGACCGCCGGGCAGCAGCGCGATTGCGGCAGTGTCTCCATTAACACGAAGAGCACGCCGCTGCCCAAGATTCACCTGCCTGATTCCATCAAGAAGTGGCAGAGCACCTACTTCTACGTCCGGAATCTCACTGATGTCGACCACATCGGCCTCCCGGCCTTCTCCAATTCACTTCTAGCGCACAAGTCCTGGAGTAGGAAACCGCCGGTGGATGGGGATCTTGAGGGTGTTTTGTTTGGCCGGCTGAAGGTGTTGGTGGAAGCTGGCTTAACGTCCAGGGACCTAACCCTGGCGTGGCTGTCAAGGCGGACATACCCACTGCAGGCGCGTTTGCACAAGATGTGCTTCTACTCTGGTCTCCGGGATCCCACTCGGGTCAGCTTGGAGGTGCCGAAGCCGGAGAACCTATGCGCGTGGGCCTCCCGCCTCGTCACCGATAGGATCGAGGTGGACTGGGATTTTGGGCTCGATCCATTCACCCGTTCGGAACGTGCTCCTAAGGTTAGCCATTGCTTCCTAATCCATTTTCAATTCCTTCGTCCGACTGCCGCTTGACCCAGTCGGCCTGTTGTACAGCTTTGCGAGCTCCAGAGGGTTGAGGACTTTGAAGTCGTCTTCGAACCCGACGTCTGTGGTCCCTTTTCTAAGGCGCTGGCGGCCATGCTGGAGGCGGATTCCTCCGACAAGCAGGCGGGTGAAGAAGCAGATGCCACCGCTGAGGATGAATCGGGCGGCGGTGCCCGTGTCGTCCCGAACAAGCGCGGTGACACCACCGAATCGTCCGGTGGGGGTGCAGATGTTGGTGAAGGTGGTGGAGGCGATGACGATGCTTCCCGTACCGCGACGAGCCCTGTCCCCTCTGCAGGCTCCGACTCCGATTCGGCAGCCTACAGGGACGAGGACCTCGAGCGCGATGTCCCACCTCCGGTTTCGTCGTCCCGCGGTAAGTCTTTTGAGCCCAACGCCGCCGGGAAAACCGACGGTGTCGTGCGCGTGGTAGTAGATCTCTCCAGTGGTTCCGAGCCGGACTCAGAAGGTTCCTCTTCCGTGCCAGCCTCCAAGCCGGCGCTGTCCTCCCGTAGGACCAAGGAGTTAGAGGCGGCGGCGCGGAAGAAGAAAGCAGTTCTCCCCCGGCGGGTCTTGAAGGAGAGGCGGTCGAAGTCGGTTGCCGATGTCGATGCTAGGCGCCGTGCCCCGCAAGCTGAAGGGCACATTCGAGAAGCGGTGCGTGCTGCCTGTCAAAAAGTTGGCTTCTACGTCATCCCGGCCTACTACGGCCGGCTTGATGCCCACCGGAAAACTCACGGCGGAGGCCCAGGCGGACGCGATTGTGGCCGATATCAGGGCCGAGGTCGACGCCAGGATGGCAGAGAAGGTCCCAACTGGCGGGGCCAACGATGAGGTGATTGGTCATGCTCCCCTTCGTGATTTTATTTATGATTTGAATCCGGGTGATTTGGAGAGGGAGTTTTATGCTCAGATGACGCAAGCGGATTTGGCCTTGGAAGCGTCTGATGCTGGTCTGACTGTGGAGCAGTTGATGACCTTAAGGGAGGACGAGGAGAAGATGAAGGCGGAGGCGGAGGACGTGGAGAGGGCGGAATCTCTCACCGGCGGAACCAGCGTCCACGTGGTTAATCCTATTCTTGCCGTTCTTCCTGGTTACGACTTGAGCATTGAAGATACGGAAAAGGCTATTTACGCGGAGCTAGCGCAGGCGGATTTGATCCGGGAGGAGATGGACGCCAAGGCGTCCGCGAGGCAGCTGGCTGCTGTCAAGGCGGCTGAGGAGAAGGTGGGAGCAGGCGCGGACGCCGGCAAGACCTCGGAGGCCGGCGTTGTGGTCGGAGTAGCGCCGGCCCCTACAGAGCGGCCGGGTGACGACTCCGCCGTTCCTGCGAAGGGCGGGGAGGTACTCTCCGGAGGCGGGAAGCGCCTGCTCGACGATGCACCGGCTCCCCCGCCGAAACGCTTGAAGAGGAGGAAGCCCGTGGAACTGGGCTCGCGCGACGGGTAAGTGCTTGTCCTGTGGCAAAAATCTTGCGGCCTGTACTTCTTGGTGGTGACGCTTTCTTCGTTTCGCAGAGTGCCGCTTCCGACTATGGTGGCGGCGTCCAGCGCGGTGGTGGAGCCGGCTTCGAGGCCTGCTCCCGAGGCTTCTGTGGCGCAAGCGGCTGGTCCGCCTCCAGAGGCGGTGGCGGCGAAGACGGATGTGGAACCGGACAGCCGGGTGCCGGCAGACGCAACTCCCCTCATGGTCGACTTCGACCCTCTGGTTTCGGGCAGCGACGTTGAGGCGTTGGCTGATGCCTTCAAGACAGTTCCTCGGCTCGGTGCCGGGGCTGGAGATCTCGCCTTCCCCACTCCTTCCTTATCTGCGGCCGAGACGGCCAAGGACAAGGCCATAGCGGGGGCGACGGCTTCGCTCCCTGGTCCTCGCCAGTCAATCTTGGTGTCCTCCCCTCCGTATTCCGGGCCGGTGCCGGCTCTGCCCGACGTATCGGAAAATTTCCCCCTCGCCGCGCTAGTGGAGCAGAAGGCTCAGGAGAATCTGGCCAACATAGCGTTGCTTCGCTCCTCGATAGAGTACGGCTTTGCTGAGGCAGCTAAGGAGACGTCATTGCTTAAGCGAGAGCTTGAGGCGGCCAAAGGTCTGGTTTCCTTTCTCGCTTGCATCCTCTGTCTTGGTGTTTTGTATTTTTTCTTGTCCGGCTTGGTTTGATGATGACCCGACCTCTTCAGGCGACACCACCTCCACGCTGGCTTGGAGAGGCAGCTGAAGGAGTAGGACGCCGCCCTGGCGTTGGTCAAGGCCGATCTCCAGACGGCGGAAAAAGTGTCGGAGGAGTGCCGCCTGGAGGTTGTCCGGCTGGGCGAGGAGGCGAAGGAGCTGCGGGAAGCCGAGCAACGGAGGCAGGGCGAGGTCGAGTCGCCTAGGAAAAACCGTTCTTTTCCGCTTATCCAAGAATGAGCGCCCTACCCACACGTGGGAAGACTTATGGAACCCCCCGCAACTTAGTACCGGATCTGCTATATTGGTTAGGGAGCCACAACTAGTTCGGTTGTTTACCATTTGGAGCATATCACAGAAGAAGCATGATGAGGATGAGAGACGCATATAGGTCGCGGTATGATGCGAAGTGGCCACTCATGGTAGTTGGTTCCACCTAGCACTTAGGCGCAAAAGTTTGGGCCCACAAAGGAGTTTCGGCCAGGTTCTCGACGTGGATCAGTCTCAGATAGGTGGCTCTCTATCCAATGTAGTAGGGAAGGGGAAGGTCGTGTTGAGATACCTGTTGCCTTTGTGGCGTGTGGTTGATCGAACATGTATGGTTACATTTGGGCACCCCTGCAGGGTTAAATCTTTTGGAAAAGCCGAGTCCGCGGTTATGGACGACTTGGGTAATGTGCTGGCTAAAAAGATCATAGACATCACCGTATATTATAAATAGCTAATTTGACTAGTAAATAGCTATATTCGAATAATAAACCTGCTAAAATTTGAACAACGTGTGAGTGTCCGGACTTCTTCCTTGTGGGCATATGATACGATGGAGTTGTCTCAGGACGGGTATTGTTTTGGTGACTAGTTTAGTTCAGTAGCGCAAGCGCTCTCTTTCCTGATTCTAATTAGACGCAAGTTGTAGCGTGTCTTCTGTAGTTGTTAGCTGCTGCTGCTGCAAGTCCACCATACAGCCATCCTTTTAACCAATTGCATATGCACCGTTCTTTCGTTTACCCTTGTGCGTAAGACTTGCTGAGTACCCCCGTACTCATACCATCGGGTGTCCGATGCCCGTGTTTTCACCGATGCAGGAGCGACAGCAGAGTTCGACGATCCAGATGGTGGCTACTACGTAGAGTTCGACGCCGACTACGACGAGTAGATCGAGATCCTAGGTGGCAGCCTGAGACCACCGTGGTTGGGTCCCCTCTTTTATTTTCCGGCCTTTGGCCTTTGATGTAGTCTGTACTCAGACGAGTGAATGCTTCCGCTATATTCGGGACGTATGATCCCCTGTGATGTAATAAAAGTATTTTGAACTATGTTTTTTTATCCTTTTGTGTCGTACTTGTGCATGTGATGTAATCCAATTGTGGTTCTACTTGGCGAAATGTATTTTCCGCTAGGTTCGGCTTACATTGACCATGCCAACGAACACGTTGATCTTGCCGAAGATAAGCTGGTATCCTTCCTCAACTTCATCCATCTCCGGGCTCCACCCGTAGTCGTCCATCTCGGTCTCGCCGTACTGGTTGGTGTAAACCCTGCCGATGGCGAGCTTCTCCATACCTCGGTGAGCTTCTCCCATGATCTCGACTCCTTTCACGCCCTGCCCCACGGTGGGCGCCGACTGTCGTGGGGTTGTCACGGCAAGTACTTCCTCCGGGAAGCTAAGTTGTGGGGCCATTGGCGATTAGGACACAAGAGTTGGTTAATCTCGACGAGGGCACAAGGAGTTTACCCAGGTTCGGCCCCTCTCGATGGAGGTAAAGATCTACTTCCTGCTTGTTCTTTATTGCGTCTGGACTTGATGTCAATTACAAGGTTCCGATCTCACTAACTCGAGACTTGGCGACTATGGGACTTGTGAGACTTGAGAGCCTATCGATCTAAAGTCCAGGACCCTCCTTATAAAGGTGGCCGGGTCCTTGGACTAAGAGGCTATGCCGCGTTACACTTGAACACGGAGTCCTACTTCTAGGTCTTTGCCTTCCAGGTTGGTACTCCGGGTTGTATTGGGACTCCAGTCTTCGCCGTGTCCTTTCCCTTCTGCTAACTCGTGACGGGCTGGCCGGCTCATTCCTTGTCCAGCCCATGTTGCTTGAAGTATAACCCGGCTTGGGCCTTCTTGGTCTAGGCGGGTTCAGTTTCTGGCTCCATGGGCCTACCTGGAAAGTATCCCCCCATCAGAGTACGTCCTTCCAGAGGACGACCACGAAGCCAAGCGTGTGGCTCATCAAGCCAAGCTCTATGTTTTAATCGACGGCGAGCTCTATCGACGGAACGACAATGGAGTCACGTACCGTTGCATACCACAAGAACAAGGCCGAGCACTGCTGAAGGACATCCACGAAGGCACATGCTCAAGTCACGTAGCGTCAAGATCACTGGCGGGGAAGGCTTTCCGTCAAGGGCTCTACTGGCCAACAGTACTTCATGATGCGGAGCAGCTAATCAGGACCTGCAAAGCCTACCAGTACTATGCGAAGAACATACACCAACCAGCACAAGCACTGCAGCCAATACCAATCTCCTGGCCGTTCGCGGTCTGGGGGCTGGGCATCGTCGGCAAGGTCCCAAAGTCTATCGGAGGACATGAATACCTCTTCGTGGCAATCGACAAGTTCACAAAATGGGTAGAAGTGATGCCAGCACCGCGTCAGATGGCCCAGGCCGCCATCAAGTTCATCGAAGGAATCGTCTATCGCTTCGGAGTACCAAACAGAATTATCACGGACAATGGCACTCAGTTCACAAGTCGAGCCTTCCTCAACTTCTGCGAAGAATTGGGCATCAAGGTGTGTTTTTCCTCGGTGTCGTGTCCAAGAAGCAACGGACAAGTGGAAAGAGCAAACGCAGAGGTCCGTAAGGGTTTGAAGACCAAGGCTTTCAACAAGTTGAAGGATAAAGGAAAAAATTGGATCGATCACCTACCAAGCGTACTATGGTCCCTCAGAACAAAACCCAACAGAGCAACCGGAGAAACACCATTTTGCCTTGTGTACGGAGCCGAAGCTGTCTTGCCAACCAAGCTAACATACAGGTCCCCCCGGGTACTCGCATATGATAAAGATGCACAAGATGAGCGGAGGATTGATGACATAAACCTGTTGGAAAAGTCAGGTGTCGAGCTGCCTTGCGGTCCGCTCGATACCAACAAGGTCTCCGTCGCTACCACAGTCGCAATGTCCGCTCCCGGGAACTCCAACCCGGAGACCTGGAACTCCGCAAGAAGCAATAGCTAGATGGCATGAACAAGATGTCGTCCAAGTGGGAAGGAGCCTACCGGGTCACTCATACCCTGAGGCCTGGAGCAGTCTATCTGGAGGACGAACAAGGCAGGCCAGAAGGCAACGCCTGGAACATCGAGAATCTACGGAAATTCTACCCCTAATTACGAATATGAATCGCCCAACGTCGAATCCGCTAAGCACGCCCAAGGGGCTAGTGTTCTGTAATAGGGAGTAAGAATCATTGTCAAAGAAATAAAAGATAAGTCATTTCAATTCCGTGAGCCTCAATCCATGCATGAAAGCGTGTTATCCGTAGCAACCCGTAAGCAGGTGGCTGACGGGTCGAGCGCGAGTGACCCCGCAGGTGGGCACTGCCACCCGATCGTGCCGTGCTGTCGCGGAAAGGAGGAATCGGGCAGTGCTGTGTAAGAGATGAACTTCTTCATAGAAATGCACATGCAACTTTGCTTTCGGATTGCTTCGGATAACACACCATGATAGCCTAGAGAGAGGGTCCTTTCTTTTCCTACTAAAAGTTTGTTGTGTGCAGCTCCTTCCCGGGAAAGGAGCCGGCGGCTGGAAATGACTAAGGAGCTGGATACCCAGGAGGGACAGAGCGGAGTGAGGACGCGGCATAAAACCATATAATTCTTTGCATCTGCATCCTGCACTTAGGCATAACATCTCGCTCGGAGTCAATATACCGTCGACCTGAGCATGCTTGACAGTTGATGAGAGCCTTTGCGGGGGTAATGCGTCCACCCCGACGAACGGTCTGTTTCCCTCTGGTCTAGTACCTGAGGACAGTGGAGTGGGCTCCCGGAAGGTATAGCCCTCTTAGGGGTACTGCTGGTGTGTCAGCATCTTAGTAACGAATGTGGGGTGCACGCAGAAAGGGTACTTGGCACCTAAGAGGCCTCCTCTGAAAACTTGACGGCGCGTTGGTGCAAAGGAAGACTTGGGAAATGACCCCGGGAGTTGAGGACTAGGATTGCATTCATGTGAATTTAATTTCTGAATTCACATTCTGCAACTTCCTAAGTACATGATTAATCCTGTGCCACTAAGGCCAGCTCCGAGCTAAGTCTCCTAGCTGCGCATTTTTGTCTCTCTCATGCCCGCCGGATGAACTCTCGATTCCCGGGGACGCCTGGAAAGAGGGAGGGAACCCGTGCAGGACATTCAGGCACCTCCGGGAGCAGGCGGCCTCCTTGCAACTCGCACTCCGCATCTGAAAAGGTGGATGATCCCGTTCGCCACCTCGCCCATGGCTACGCTCTCGGCCTACGATGCAAAGGCAAGATGGCTTAAGGCCAAGTTCAAAACCAAGGAAGGACAAGGGGTCAAGAAGGCCCGGGTGCTTACCTGATCTATGGCCTCGAGCTCCTCCCAGAGTGGGGACAGCCCCGGGACCTCGGCGGTCCTCTCCTTCAAGGTCGCCAGCAGGTGCGACCTTCGGGCGTCTCGCTCACAGGATTCCGCCTGCACCGCGGGGCCAGTGATGGCCGCCAGGCGTGAAAGGTCCCGAACTATGGCGGGGTGGGACACCACCTCTTCTTCTTCAGCGGCTCGGGCCCCAGCTCCTCTAGGAGCCTCCGCCGCGCCCCGAAAGACGGACGCCACCGTCTACGTCCCGGACAAGGATATCCTAGCTTCTCCAGACATCGCCTTGCGATCTACGGAGGGGCGGAGAAAGAAGCAAAGAAGGAGTAGAAGGGAAGATGCGTTGAGGAGGCTGGGGGCTGGGGAGCCTTTTTATAGGCCTCTCACTCCCCACTTACCCCTCGACGGTACGGCTGCTGCAATAATGGGGGCACGTTTTGCAAAAAACCCGTTCCCATTCACACCAATTACACCTGGAGGACAATCTTACATGAGGGAATCAGCTCTACATCGCCTCAAGGGACTACAAGGGGGCCTACTCTTTACAACCAAAAAGGGTGGTTCTCGGCGAACAAGGAGCACCGCCGCACAATGAAAGGTGCTACTTCCAGAAGTACGGCGACGAGGCCGCCAAGAAGGAGGTCAAGGAGATCTTCGAGGCTGCCATCTCGGGGCTCCTCGCCTTCAGGAAGACGAGCTCTCCTCGCCCTTGACGCTGGGCGAGCCTTCTGCATCCTCGTCGGAGCTGCGGCTGCAGCTCCTGCTGTCACTCTCCGCGCTGTACTCCACGCGCCCTCCATCGGCACGGAAGATCTTCACGGAGAGTGTCGCGTCTCCGTCGTACTCAAACTCCAAGTACTGCCCCGGGGTCAGGTCGCAATCCAAATCCACCGCCACCGCAAAGGAATCCGGCAGACGGAGCCGACTGGGAAGCCCGCGGTGTAGATCCACGACGAACTCGAACGATGGGAAGCCGGAGTGGGTCATGCTTCGGGGAGGAGGCGAAGGAGATCCCCTAGCTCTGCGACCACCATGGCCGCGCCTCGCTCTGCCTCGGGGGGTGGCCCTCCCACGACCACTAGGGATGGCTCCCGCCATCGCTGAAGAAGAACGAGCACGCCCGGCTCCCCTCTTCACCCTAGCCATCAACGCCGGTGATTTCGGTGGGTTGGGGAGCTGGGTGAAGACAGAAAATGGACGATGATTCCAGGGGCGCCCCCTGCTTTTAAGGGGCTCGGTTGCTCCCCCAAGCTGCAGACTCCTCGTTTTCTCAGTTGCAGGAGTCGAGGAGGCAGACGCAGTTAATCCCCCGAAAGGACTAACTGCGCGTCCCTCTGACGGATGGGACAGATCAGACAAGACAAGACGCCAGGGACCCACTTTGACCAATATTTTTGGTCATAGCCCCAGCAGATGAAGAGCGTACCCGTCGGGACTATGTCCGGGGCCTACTGTCGCAACAGTGGAACATGGGGTTCCCCTGGTGCGGCCAAAGCGGGTCCACCAATCGTGGGCCCACCAAGAAGACGGACAAGGCAAGGAGTCAAGATTGGCAAGCGGGCCGCCCCGCCTGCACCACGGGTACATCGACAAGCACGGCATCGACAACCAGGGCTGAAGGACCGGGTGACCTCCCGGGGTCACCCCCAACACAGCGGGCAACGTGGAGGACTCGGAGCCCGAACACCCGGCAGGAGGCCAGGCTCGCTCCCGGGTTTCCCTCCGTACCACTATGAGGATAAGCTTGCCAGCTTAGGCTGGAAGCTCCTAGATGACTTGGGCGCCAAGGAAGTAAAGGAGCCGAGCGGGGACATGGCCGGTGGGAGTGTCAGCCCTTGTCGACCCCGCTTTCCAAAAGGTGAGCGACCACACCAACCCTCTAGGAGGAATACTTGGACGAGAAGAGGCCACGTCGCCCCCTAAAAGACCACCGGGGGTTTTCCCGCCGAAAGCCCCCCACGCTCCTCGGATGCTCCTGTGGGATCCCCTTAGCCTATAAAAGGAGGACCCAAGCATGGCCGAGGGGGAGGTTGGACCAGAGAGAAAGCAAGACAAGACTAGCTAGGGAAAAGGGCTAGGGCGAGAGGTGATCTCCTCCGGGTAGGATCTGCTAGTCTCCTACCTCTAGCCGCAGCCTTCCGGGTGCACACATGCCATCACCTTGTAAGCCACACCATGATAAACCACTCAATCCAGACATGCAGGAGTAGGGCTTTTAGCCTCCGGGCGGCCTGAACCTGGGTAAACTCCTTGCGTCCCTGTGTTGCTCTCTAGTACGTAGATCGGAAGAACTTGGCAAGGTACTCCCGGGGAAGGTGTCTCCGGCCACCTTCGCACCCTGTGCCGAACCTAAAAAGGGGGTATCCTTTACTCCCGGTGTCCATGCTCCGAGACAAGACAGACATACACTTTTAGTATCTTTACATAAGTACATCGATAAATTGTGGATGCAGACAGACACCATTCTAGGACCAGAAAAAAGTAGATGAAGACATACCCTTTTGAAGACACGGACGCCCGCAGTGGCCGAGTGCTTCGTCCATGGCACATAGTTCTCCATACAGAAGCTGCCAATATTCAACGCAATGAGCATTAAAATATATGCATTGCATAAGTCATAAAAAAAACAAAGAACGCCGAATCCCTCGGGAGCACACAAAAAATCCTCAATCCTAGCTGAGCAAACACCCTGATGTCTACTACACGATTCTATTCTTGTAGACTCTGTTAGTCCTCCAAACACAGAGGTTTGTAGGATAGCAACCATTTCCCTTAACTGGATGACCCAAGATTTATCGCACCAAGGGAGGTGTAGGTTAAACGTATCCCTCTCAAGCAACCCTGCAATTTAAGATACAAGAAGTACCTGGTGTTCCAACACACCTAAAACTGTCAGTTGTATAGGTGCGCTAGTTCCGCGAAGAGATGATAAAATAGGGGTAATATGGATCGTAAAACAAGGTTTAGTAAATCTGTATTAAAAATGGCAGCAATGTAAAAAGTAGCAAACCTGAAAGTAAGCGGTGTTTTAATGGATGGAAAAAAGGCCTAGGGATCATACTTTCACTAGTGGTGACTCTCAACAACATTAACATAATTAAACACATGATAAATCCTCCAAAAGCATGTATGATAGAAGTTACTCGGAGATCACTCTTCTATAGATCGAAATAGGATGAGAATTGCATAGGACTACAAAAGCACACCTTAAAATTCTTATTCCATATCTATGGACACCCCACGTTATCACTTTGAGCATCCAAAGATAGTACTAACAAACACCACAAAACATCTCTTGAGTAGTGCCTTTATAATATAACAAGCTACCCACATTGTCACCATGATACCATGATACTAAACACAAGCATCAAGAAACCTCATAATTCCATTATTCAATCCAACAAAGAACAAACTCATGATCAACATCCCTCTAATCTATTATCCATAGAGTCACCAATGTCAACTCGAGACTCCAGAAATTATACTAGACATCAACCAATTGAGCACATCATATCCAATACATAAAGGAAATTGAGGGGGAAATATCATATGATTAAACTACATTAATATAGCTCATGATCACAATCAAGATCACACCATGGGAGAGAGATATAACCACATAGCTACTGGTACAAGCCCTTAGCCCCGAGGAGGGACTACTCTTGCATGATCATGGGAGGCACCAACGTCGATGAAGATGGCTCCGGAGGTGAATCCCCATCCTGGCAGGGTGCCAGAACAGGAACTTATGTCCCCTAAACTAGGGTTTTTGATGGCGGCGGAGCTCGGAATCGTATTTGGAAAAATCCTCCTAGAGGCGCCAGACTTAGGACACGTGCAATATATAGTCCGAAGGGCATCGGGAGGTGATGCCCGATGGGTGAAGGCGAGTGGTGGGCGCGGCCCAGGGCCCAACCACGCCTGGTGGCCGCCTGGGGTTGTGGGCTTCCCCTTGACTTTCCCTTCTAGCTCTCGGAGTTTTCTGGTGAATTAGAATTTGTGTAATTTTTTTTTAGATTTTTTGAGCATTTCATTTTTGACCTCTTTCTATAATGCATAGACAAATAAACAAATACTGACACTGTGAACTGGATTAATTGGTTAGTCCAATAAATGCTAGAAAACATGATAGAAACATGTAGCAATGATATAAAACTACCATGCAACAATCAAAAATTATAGATACGTTGGACACGTAATCAACCCCCAAAATTCAAGGTGAGCACATTAATTACCCCAAACCAAGAAGGTCAAGACAGAACATTGGAGCAGAAAGCAACAAGTCCGAATAAATTTCAAATATCTGACCAGTTAGAAGTGCTTGCCTAGCTTGGCCCTTAGCACAATGGAGTGGCAGAGGATCGAGCGGATCGTCTTGGGAGCAGCAACACAAATACACAAAACTCACAGCGGATGAATTTCCTTTTATAGATCGAGAAATAGTTTTTCTTACCGTTTATTACTCTCGAAAGAAGCTCGACAATAAAGTTGTTTATTAGCTCACATGGGAGGCCCAGGTCCTTTTTGCGACCGGCGATGTGGTTTCCGACAGTTTAACTTTGGGGGCGGTGGGAGGTCCTTCGCTGTTCTTTTTACCCGAAAACACATCTTCCTGTTGTAAATACATTTCTTTTCTAGCTTAATCAAGTGGGTGAATGTCTAGCTTGATGAACTTGGGGTTAAATTTCCTTCTTTTCCACCCGGCGGCCTGTCCCGTACCAATAATCAAGAAACCTCCCCAAGCCGAGAGAGGCTGCCATGACCCTCACCTGCTAGAGACTCTTACCGCATGAGGTATACCCCCTTCCCTACAGTGATCCCGACTCTCGTCCAGCCTTAGGACACTGCGTATTTTCGCGCAGCCGCGGCTTGAGGGCATTTTAAAACAAATTCCGTCGAAACTTGTGAAGGCGCCGGTATCCCCGGACGACCTAGTCAAAGCTTGTGGGCCAAGCACGACATCTGACGCCGTGACGTGCTTGTCGAAGTATGCATTCTGCCGGCTAATTTCTTCGTCAGATTCCAGAGCGCACACGACTACAAGCGTGTACTTGAATCTTTCATCGTTGTTCGATGTGAAGGCGCGCTGGTGAGCTTGGCCCGTGGCATCCAACTACTTACGGAACGGAGCCCTGTGTGCATCCATTTTTGGCGAAGATAAGATTCGATGGCTTGCTGCGAGAGGCTTGGAATCCATAGATGCTCAACAACATTGGTGGTTGCCTCGTGAAGGTGACTCCACCGTCCGACAGCTGGTCTGTGGAGGTCATGGCATGGATGCGGGAGTTGTAAGGCTCCGTGTCTTGAAGGTCATCAGTGTTGATGTACCCATGGTGGAGCCGATTCTTATAGAAGACTCGGCACTGATGGCTACAATGATGAAGTGAACTATCATCGGTGGTCACCCTAAGAGGAAGGTGTAGGATGTAGTGAGTAGCAAATTTTTCCTTCAATTAAGAACTAAGGTTATCAAACCAGTAGGACTCAGAGGTCTCCAACAAAGTGCTTGGAAGCGTGGACCTGCACACACACTCAAACAATTCATTTTGTCCAAACGGTTAGGAAGGTTGTCAATCTTCCTGGTCTACTGAAAACAAAGGGATTAAATTTTATAGTGAAAAGAGCAAATTATGAAAACGGAACAACGAGAAAACGATGGTGGAAAGCAAGTAAACAAGGTTGTAATCAATGAAAAGGATGGACTGGGGGCCATAGGTTCACTAGTGGTGTCTCTCTTGAAGATAAAATGCAAACGTCATGGGTAAAAAAATTACAGTTGGGCAATTGACATAATTATGACATTGTAGCGCCCCGACCCCGGAATTATACAGAGAGGCTATGTATTCGGCACAGCCATCAAGGTATAAAACAAAGATCGAGACTTGTGGAACAAACCGGCACATTGCATGACTCTACGACACAAGATATAAAGCAACTCATATAATGAGCAGAATACAAATATTACACAACAAAATGATCACAGATCCAACAAGTCATCAAGCGGAAGCGGGTAGTGTTGTCTAACAACAAGAAGCAAATATATGGCCTAAGAGGCCTACAAATAAACATCACCCAAGCTAGCTTGTTCCACGGTCCCAAGCTGCCACCTGGGAACCCCAGACTAGTAGTCGACGTCCACGAAGAACCCACCTAGCTGCTCGGTGTCGTCCTCCTCTGAAATACAAAATCATAGAGGCAGCAAAGAGAGACTGAGTACGACGTACTCGCAAGTTTAGTAGGGCGATATAGGCCCAATGACTGACGGAGGCTCTAAAGCTTTATATGTATTTCTTTTGCATAAAGCTAAGTTTCAAAAACAGAAATATAATTGACACAAGGCATTCGTCTACTCAGAATACTTTTCAAAAGGGGTAAGAGAGTAACATTTGTCATCATTGGTTCTCATCGAACCCTTTTGTAACCAACCACTCTCATCTCCACCAATGCACCCCCTCGAATCACCCTCGAGGAAATGAACCTTTGTCACACGTTGATTATGCAACCTTTAGCTGCCATATCAATTAGGTTAACATTATCTATGATCTTATCGTCTATTCCCAAGTTGTCCATAACCGTGGACACGGCTTTTCGAAAAGATTAAACCCTGCAGGGGTGTACTATTTTACCCATTGGTACCGTCCGGCTCACCTAGTTGGCCCTCTTCCGGGGAAGGCCGACGAGCGGGCGCGGTTAGACCTTTACAATGCATGAGGCTTACTCAAGGACCATCAGTGGCGGAAGGACAGGTTCAGCGCTCCCAGCGCCCTGCCCCACCGTCACATCCTAAACATCACCATCCTCGTTCCTTTTTCCACTCACACCACACACGCGCAAAAGGAAATAGCAAACTAGAGGACCCTTGACAAGCCCCTCACAAATTATTCAGTCAGTAAGGCGCCCATACACCCACCAATGGCTAGCACGCTCGTCTTGGTTCGAGAGGTAAAGAACTCGCACCTAGGGGCTAGAGTGAGTCAAAACACCATCCCCGATGGCAACTCACCCAAGCCGTCTTAGCATTTTAATTAAGCATCACAATTATCCACCTTGCCCGAATCATTCCATTAACATCAACAATTATGGAAGTAATAACGGACATAAAGCATCTATTTAAGCATAGCTAAGCAAATGAATACAACAATTCTATCTTTATCTCGGCCAACACTTCAACCCTAGGTTTCATAGGTAGGGATACATGTGATTGGCTCGGGGAAGAACATGCATTCATAGGATATTCTAATATTTACCAAAAGAGACATTTGAACCGCATGCAAATAGTATGGTGGATAAAATAAGTTTGTGAAAACATAGGATGCTAGATGCCAAGAAGGTTAGGTTATCTCTTGCCTTGCTGCCCGGTCGTGAAGTACTGATCGTCGGGGTAAGTAGAGAGACCCTCGACTCCGGAATCTATCGATACCCAAAAGAAATACAAAGCACACATCAATCACAAGAACACAAGATGCAATGCTCAAACACATGATGACATGTCCAATTGATGCAAAGATCCCATTATATAACTTAAGGGCACAATTAAATGGGGAGCCAAATAATTAGGGAAATTATTTGGAAGCAACCCCACATTTAGCTTAGTGACCACGTTCTTCATAAATTATTGAATTATTATCGAAGTGGCTCAAATATGCATGAACATGACATGATTGGATAGGGTTCGTCATTGCGATCAATTTGGTACTTTATTTGTAATTTTCGGAGTACCGATGAATAAATAGCAATTTAATTACTTATTTGGATTTATACCTTTTAACCAAGTAAAGATTAATATCAAAGTGCAAGTTGTTGTCAGGAGGTGATACTAGCATGTTTAGATAGCATGTGAAACACTGATCAAAATGGTATAACATTTGCGAGATTTAAAGAAAAGAAGCTAAATTACGAAGTTCACAGATTTTACTGTTGGTTCGGAATTCATCCGGATTGGTCCGGAATATTCCGGATGGTCCGGAATAATCCGGGCTCATTCCGAGCCAAATCCGAGGTGACCTCCAAAACTTTCGGTTGGGGTTTCGGAATTCGTCCGGAAATGTCCGGAAAAATCCGGTCTACCCGGAATCGATCCGGAATATTCCGGGCGATTCCGGACGGCTCGATTCTGGGCAGAAAAACGACGGCGGCGGCGGGTTTTGCACGGGCGAGCGCGCACGAGAGGGAGAGGGGTGAGAGAGAACGGGCCTAAGGGAGGGGCGTGCTCACCAGGAGCACCTTGGCGTGGACCTGAGCGTACGGGGACGATCAAGGTGGCCGGATTTGGTCGAGGACGGCACGGCGGGCGGCGGACCAAACTCGGGAAGCCGAGCTCGATTAGCTCGACCCGGGGCCTCCCAGCAAGCGTCCTTCGGTGGTGGAGGTTGAGGAAGAGCAGGCGGAGCTGAGGGTGGCTTCGGCTTGCTCCAAGGTGACCGGAGTCAACGGCGAGGCACGGAGGACGGCGGCGGTCCTACGGCGTGCGGTGAGAGGAACGAGAGCCTCTTCTCGATTCGGAAAAAGAGGAGGGGCAAGGAGGAGAGAGGAGTGCGGGGCAGGTGAGCACGGTCACGGGCTTCCTAGCCCTCCAATTGCCACGGCGGCGTGCGGCATGGGCGCGGAGGAGGTGGCGGCATGGCGCCAGTGCGCCCTGTCGTCACTGTGCTTCATCCGGAATTTTCCGGAAAGGGCCGGAAAATTCCGACTGGTCCGGAATTGATCCGGAAATTTCCGGGCCATTCCGAATGAACGGATTTTGACAGAAATGGCTATTTTTTTGGCGGCCTTTTAAACAAGTCCAAAATTTACAGAAAAATTTAGGGATGCTCCCAACCAGAATAGGTAGCTCCCCAGATTTTCCTTTGGATTTTTAGAGCATCACAACACGGTTCACAACTAGGAAGCTCCTTGAACCACAATCGAAGTTTTGACAAAAAGCAAGCGAAAAGGAGACAAAGCCATTGGGTTTCTTGAGCATTGTTTGAACTTAGGTGAACTTGCTAGACCATATGGTCACCTGTCAGGTTAAGGATTGCACCAGCCTTTGCATTTCAAGAAGCAAGGTTTTGGGAAGGGTTGGCTTCTCTCCTTTTTTATTGTTTCCCATTTGGTTACTTGTTAACATTAGCAAATTAAAGACATGCCATGATGCAAACAAGAATGCAAAAAGTGGAAAAATTATTGGTACTTTTCATTACCAAGTTAGGGCTGTTACAACTCTACCCCCCTTACAAGAATATCGTCCCGAGATTCTAGGCTTGAGTGAAGAAGGCGGGGTATTCCTGACGAAGACTAGTTTCTCGCTCCCATGTGGCTTCTTCCTCGGAATGGTTAGACCATTGGACCTTGAGAAACTTGATGGACTTGTTGCGGGTTTTCCTTTCCGCTTCATCCAAGATGCGGATAGGATGCTCGCGATAGGTCAAATCCTTCTGAATGTCCAAAACCTCATGATCAACCCCACGGATGGGATCCTTGAAGCACCGGCGGAGTTGGGAAACATGGAACACATCATGGACATCCGGGAAGTTGGAGGGCAATTCAAGTTGATAGGAGAGATCTCCTCGCTTGGCTAGGATGGTGAAAGGGCCAACATAGCGGGGTGCTAATTTGCCCTTGATTCCGAAACGGCGGACGCCTCGGAGAGGAGAGACTCGAAGATAGGCCTTGTCACCAATTTCATAGTGGACCTCTTGATGATGCTTGTCATAATAGCTTTTCTGACGAGATTGAGCGGCTTTGAGGTTTTCTCGAATGACACGGACTTTCTCTTCGGCTTCATTGATCACATCAGGACCGAAAAGTGACCTCTCCCCAGTTTCAGACCAACTGAGAGGAGTCCGGCACTTTCTCCCATATAGGACCTCGAAGGGAGCCATTTGCAAGCTGGCTTGATAGCTATTGTTGTAGGAGAACTCGGCAAGAGGAATGTCTTTTTCCCAACTCTTGCCGAAAGAGATGACACAAGCCCGAAGCATGTCCTCAAGAACTTGATTTACTCTTTCAGTTTGACCATCGGTTTGAGGGTGGTAGGCGGTGCTGAAGTTGAGACGGGTTCCAAGAGCCTTTTGGAAACTTTGCCAAAACTTGGACGTAAATAAGCTTCCACGGTCGGAGATGATCCTCAAAGGAACCCCGTGCAAGGGAACAATCCGGGCCATATACAAGTCGGCAAGTTGGCTGGCTCGAATATCATCATTGACCGGAAGGAAATGGGCAACCTTTGACAACCGGTCGATGATGACCCAAATAGCATTGTTGCCCTTTTGTGACCTTGGAAAACCGGTGATGAAATCCATACCAACTTCATCCCATTTCCACTCGGGAATGGCTATGGGGCGAAGGGTGCCGGCTGGCCTTTGATGTTCCGCCTTCACCCGGCGACAAACGTCGCATTCTGCAACATACTCGGCAATCTCGCGCTTCATGCAAGACCACCAGAATTGAGGGCGAAGATCTTGGTACATTTTTGTGCTACCCGAATGAATAGAGATGGGTGTCTCGTGAGCTTCTGAGAGAATCAATTCTTTTGAGTTTCCACTCTTGGGCACCACTAAACGGTCACCGAAATAGACAACACCATTGTCACCAACCGAGAAACAATTTGCCTTCCCATTAGCGATCTTCTCTTTGATCTCGAGGATTTCAGGATCATTTTGTTGGGCGGCCTTGATATCATCCTCGAGAGTGGATTTGATCTCGAGATTAGCTAGAAAACCCGAAGGAACAATTTCCAGATTCAATTTAGCAAATTCCTCGTGGAGAGCCGGTTGCGCCCTTTCAACCATCACGGTATTGCAATAGGCTTTGCGGCTCAGAGCATCCGCCACGACATTTGCCTTGCCGGGCTGATAATTGAGGGTCACATCATAGTCTTTTATCAATTCCAGCCATCTCCTCTGCCTCAAATTCAGATCCGGCTGGGTGAATAGATACTTCAGACTTTGATGGTCGGAGTAGATCTCGCAACGGTTGCCCAAGAGGTAGGGCCTCCATTGCTTCAGAGCATGTACCACGGCTGCAAGCTCCAGATCATGAGTTGGATAGTTCTGCTCGTGTGGCTTGAGTTGACGGGAAGCATAGGCGACCACATGGCCTTCTTGCATCAAGACACAGCCCAAGCCTTGGAGGGATGCATCGCAATAGACGACAAAGTCCTTGTCGGTGTCGGGAAGGACAAGTACCGGGGTGGTGGTGAGCTTGACCTTGAGGGTTTGGAAACTCTCTTCAGCCTTGTCTGACCACATAAATGGTTTGCCTTTCTTGAGGAGTTCAGTCAGCGCCTTGGCTATCTTGGAGAAGCCCTCAATGAATCGACGGTAATAACCCGCCAATCCAAGGAAGCTTCGGATATCTTTGACGGATTTGGGAGTTGGCCAATCCAGGATTGCCTGAATCTTGTCTGGTATCACCGCTACTCCGGCAGCTGACACCACATGACCGAGAAAGATGAGCTCCTTCAGCCAAAACTCACATTTAGAGAACTTGGCATATAGACAGTGGTCTCAAAGCTTGGTCAAAACAAGTCGGAGATGCTCAGCATGCTCGTCTTCGGTCTTGGAGTACACAAGGATGTCATCGATGTAAATGATGACGAACTTGTCGAGGTACTCGTGGAAGATGGAGTTCATTAGCCTCATAAATGTAGCCGGAGCATTAGTGAGGCCGAAGGACATGACGGTGTACTCATATAACCCATAGCGGGTAGTGAAGGCCGTCTTCGGAATATCCTCCTTTCGGATTTTTATTTGATGGTAGCCTGACCTCAAATCCATCTTGGAGAATACCGTGGCACCAGCCAGTTGATCGAACAAGTCGGTTATCCGAGAAATTGGATACTTGTTCTTGATGGTCACCGCATTAAGAGGGCGGTAGTCAACGACCAGACGAGGAACATTTGTATCCCTCTTCTTGACAAAGATGACTGGGCAGCCCCAAGGTGAGCTACTCGGCCGGATGAATTCTTTTTCCAGCAGCTCATCAAGCTGTTTCTTCAATTCAGCTAGCTCTTCTGTTGGCATACGGTAGGGCGTTTTGGAAACTGGGCGGTTCCCAGAACCAACTCGATCACAAACTCCACGCTGCGATCCGGTGGCATCCCGGGCAATTCTTCCGGAAAAACATCGGGGAAATCACACACCACCGCAACTTTATGCATTTCAGGCGGGGTGATTCCTTCCAGAAAATATAGACTGATCTCCGGCGAGAGAGGAGTGGCTGCGGAAGGAGTTGCAGAAGTTGGGGACCAGTAACGCACTTCCCCATACCTTGGGTGGAACACGGTGACAGTCTTGGCAGCACAATCCAGGTTGGCCTGATATTTCACTAGCCAATCCATGCCCAGAATAACATCGATACCCTCTGACCTCAGGGCTATCAATGAGAACAGAAAAGGGACTGACCCTACGGCTATTTGAACATCGGGAGATATCCAATTGGTACGCCAACTAGAGCCGGGTGTCTTGACCACTAACGGGGGATCCATCATTACAAAAGGTATTTGATGGTTGTGTGCATATGATATGGATATGAACGAATGCGAAGCTCCAGAATCAAATAATACTGAGGCCGGATATGTATTGATTCGAAGCGTACCCATAAGGACTCCGGGGTCCTCCTCAACGCCTTCAGCCGAGACATGGTTCAGGCGGCCACGGCTGACGGTGGTAGCCTTGGCGGCTGGGGTAGAGGGTGCCGGTGCAGGTGCTGAGGGAGCCGGTGCCTTCTGGGGACACTCCCTGGAGTAGTGCCCCGGCTGGCCACAAGCGAAGCAAGTGAGCCCCGGTGGTGCAGGTAGTCGAGGACAAAAACCGCCTCCAGCCGCACCCAAGGTCGAAGTAGCTGGGCGAGGCGGAGGTGGCAGATACCCGGTGGGCTTCGGCGCAAAGGGCGCCTTTGGCACAGCGCTGAAAGGCACGAATACCTTGCGCTTCTTGCCCTCCGAGGAGGAGGAGCTCTGGTGATCGGTGGAAGCGGGCCTCTTAGAAGCCTCTAGCTCCTTCCTACCCTGCTCCATGGTGAGGGCCTGGTTGTAGAGCTCTTGGTAGGAGGCGAACTTGAAGGGTAGGAGCTCATATCGGAGACGAGGTGCGAGCCCCTTGCGGAAGAGGTATTGCTTGTCCTCATCATTCGTCACGTCCCGAGGGGCGTAACGGGAGAGGTGGTTGAACTCCCGTCCATAGGACTGGACGTCCATGCGTCCCTGGGTTAAGTCCAGGAACTCCCGCCTCTTGAGCTCGAGGATGGGCTTGGGGATGTACGCCGCACGGAAGGCGGTGCGGAATTCCTCCAAAGTGACAACATGGCCCGCGGCAACCATTGCCACGTGGCTCTCCCACCAGGAGCCGGCGGCTCCTTCCAGTAGGTAGGTGGCGAAGTTGACATGTTCCGCCGCAGGAACGTGAAGAGCGGCAAACTTGCGCTCGATAGCCCAAAGCCAATCATCCGCATCAAGCGGCTCCTTAGCTTCAGAAAAAGTGGGAGGCTGGGACCGCAAGAACTGATTGAGAGTGGTGCAGTCCGTGTTCCTCCTGGCCCCCTGCTGGACCAGCTGCTCGAGCAGAAGCTCGTTGCGCAGGCGGTTCTGTTCGATTGCCATCATAACCTCCGCCATTGAGGGTGGCGGTGGTGTATCAGGGTTGCTATGTTCTCCACGACGGGTAGGAGCCATTCTGATGAATTGGAACAACGACAAGTTAGTAACCAATTCTGACAGATAAGATAGATCATTGGTTGCTCCCATATATAGATATTTAAGAAGCAATAAACACCAAAGACAGATTTAGTCAACCACGGTGACATCACGTCATCGTGGCGATATCAACGGATATAACGGACTCAAGGCATAACTGGTCGGTAAGAACCCAAACCCCGAGAACCTAAACATCGACACCAAGCATAAACAAATAGAGGTAAGAATCAGAGTAGAGCGTGTTGGACGAGAAGTAAAAAGAATCCTAAGAAGGTTTTCACAACTCATTTTTAGGTTATAAAATAATTTTCACTAGACTCGACATCGACCAAAAGAAAGGGTTTCCTACAGGCAGTCCTGCTCTGATACCAACTTGTAGCGCCCCGACCCCGGAATTATACAGAGAGGCTATGTATTCGGCACAGCCATCAAGGTATAAAACAAAGATCGAGACTTGTGGAACAAACAGGCACATTGCATGACTCTACGACACAAGATATAAAGCAACTCATATAATGAGCAGAATACAAATATTACACAACAAAAGGATCACAGATCCAACAAGTCATCAAGCGGAAGCGGGTAGTGTTGTCTAACAACAAGAAGCAAATATATGGCCTAAGAGGCCTACAAATAAACATCACCCAAGCCAGCTTGTTCCACGGTCCCAAGCTGCCACCTGGGAACCCCAGACTAGTAGTCGACGTCCACGAAGAACCCACCTAGCTGCTCGGTGTCGTCCTCCTCTGAAATACAAAATCATAGAGGCAGCAAAGAGAGACTGAGTACGACGTACTCGCAAGTTTAGTAGGGCGATATAGGCCCAATGACTGACGGAGGCTCTAAAGCTTTATATGTATTTCTTTTGCATAAAGCTAAGTTTCAAAAACAGAAATATAATTGACACAAGGCATTCGTCTACTCAGAATACTTTTCAAAAGGGGTAAGAGAGTAACATTTGTCATCATTGGTTCTCATCGAACCCTTTTGTAACCAACCACTCTCATCTCCACCAATGCACCCCCTCGAATCACCCTCGAGGAAATGAACCTTTGTCACACGTTGATTATGCAACCTTTAGCTGCCATATCAATTAGGTTAACATTATCTATGATCTTATCGTCTATTCCCAAGTTGTCCATAACCGTGGACACGGCTCTTCGAAAAGATTAAACCCTGCAGGGGTGTACTATTTTACCCATTGGTACCGTCCGGCTCACCTAGTTGGCCCTCTTCCGGGGAAGGCCGGCGAGCGGGCGCGGTTAGACCTTTACAATGCATGAGGCTTACTCAAGGACCATCAGTGGCGGAAGGACAAGGTTCAGCGCTCCCAGCGCCCTGCCCCACCGTCACGTCCTAAACATCACCATCCTCGTTCCTTTTTCCACTCACACCACACACGCGCAAAAGGAAATAGCAAACTAGAGGACCCTTGACAAGCCCCTCACAAATTATTCGGTCAGTAAGGCGCCCATACACCCACCAATGGCAGCACGCTCGTCTTGGTTCAAGAGGTAAAGAACTCGCACCTAGGGGCTAGAGTGAGTCAAAACACCATCCCCGATGGCAACTCACCCAAGCCGTCTTAGCATTTTAATTAAGCATCACAATTATCCACCTTGCCCGAATCATTCCATTAACATCAACAATTATGGAAGTAATAACGGACATAAAGCATCTATTTAAGCATAGCTAAGCAAATGAATACAACAATTCTATCTTTATCTCGGCCAACACTTCAACCCTAGGTTTCATAGGTAGGGATACATGTGATTGGCTCGGGGAAGAACATGCATTCATAGGATATTCTAATATTTACCAAAAGAGACATTTGAACCGCATGCAAATAGTATGGTGGATAAAATAAGTTTGTGAAAACATAGGATGCTAGATGCCAAGAAGGTTAGGTTATCTCTTGCCTTGCTGCCCGGTCGTGAAGTACTGATCGTCGGGGTAAGTAGAGAGACCCTCGACTCCGGAATCTATCGATACCCAAAAGAAATACAAAGCACACATCAATCACAAGAACACAAGATGCAATGCTCAAACACATGATGACATGTCCAATTGATGCAAAGATCCCATTATATAACTTAAGGGCACAATTAAATGGGGAGCCAAATAATTAGGGAAATTATTTGGAAGCAACCCCACATTTAGCTTAGTGACCACGTTCTTCATAAATTATTGAATTATCATCGAAGTGGCTCAAATATGCATGAACATGACATGATTGGATAGGGTTCGTCATTGCGATCAATTTGGTACTTTATTTGTAATTTTCAGAGTACCGATGAATAAATAGCAATTTAATTACTTATTTGGATTTATACCTTTTAACCAAGTAAAGATTAATATCAAAGTGCAAGTTGTTGTCAGGAGGTGATACTAGCATGTTTAGATAGCATGTGAAACACTAATCAAAATGGTATAACATTTGCGAGATTTAAAGAAAAGAAGCTAAATTACGAAGTTCACAGATTTTACTGTTGGTTCGGAATTCATCTGGATTGGTCCGGAATAATCCGGGTTCATTCCGAGCCAAATCCGAGGTGACCTCCAAAACTTTCGGTTGGGGTTTCGGAATTCGTCCGGAAATGTCCGGAAAAATCCGGTCTACCCGGAATCGATCCGGAATATTCCGGGCGATTCCGGACGGCTCGATTCTGGGCAGAAAAACGACGGCGGCGGCGGGTTTTGCACGGGCGAGCGCGCACGAGAGGGAGAGGGGTGAGAGAGAACGGGCCTAAGGGAGGGGCGTGCTCACCAGGAGCACCTTGGCGTGGACCTGAGCGGACGGGGACGATCAAGGTGGCCGGATTTGGTCGAGGACGGCACGGCGGGCGGCGGACCAAACTCGGGAAGCCGGGCTCGATTAGCTCGACCCGGGGACTCCCAGCAAGCATCCTTCGGTGGTGGAGGTTGAGGAAGAGCAGGCGGAGCTGGGGGTGGCTTCGGCTTGCTCCAAGGTGACCGGAGTCAACGGCGAGGCACGGAGGACGGCGGCAGTCCTACGGCGTGCGGTGAGAGGAACGAGAGCCTCTTCTCGATCCGGAAAAAGAGGAGGGGCGAGGAGGAGAGAGGAGTGCGGGGCAGGTGAGCACGGTCACGAGCTTCCTAGCCCTCCAATTGCCACGGCGGCGTGCGGCATGGGCGCGGAGGAGGTGGCGGCATGGCGCCAATGCGCCCTGTCGTCACTGTGCTTCATCCGGAATTTTCCGGAAAGGGCCGGAAAATTCCGACTGGTCCGGAATTGATCCGGAAATTTCCGGGCCATTCCGAATGAACGGATTTTGACAGAAACGGCTATTTTTTGGCGGCCTTTTAAACAAGTCCAAAATTTACAGAAAAATTTAGGGATGCTCCCAACCAGAATAGGAAGCTCCCCAGATTTTCCTTTGGATTTTTAGAGCATCACAACACGGTTCACAACTAGGAAGCTCCTTGAACCACAATCGAAGTTTTGACAAAAAGCAAGCGAAAAGGAGACAAAGCCATTGGGTTTCTTGAGCATTGGTTGAACTTAGGTGAACTTGCTAGACCATATGGTCACCTGTCAGGTTAAGGATTGCACCAGCCTTTGCATTTCAAGAAGCAAGGTTTTGGGAAGGGTTGGCTTCTCTCCTTTTTTATTGTTTCCCATTTGGTTACTTGTTAACATTAGCAAATTAAAGACATGCCATGATGCAAACAAGAATGCAAAAAGTGGAAAAATTATTGGTATTTTTCATTACCAAGTTAGGGCTGTTACAGACATAAACTTAATCTAGCTATGTCATAGAGAATTCTTGTGTAATATTCATGTAGGCATCACGTCAAACATACATAGACCATAATCCAACTACATCTATGACTAAAAATCCACCTAGGAATCGCTATCCAACATTTCACCCATCAGTATTAAGTTGCAAGCAACAGACAATTGCATTAAGCACAGTACATCAGTACATGATGTAAGCAATATTCATGATCTCGAAGACATAAACAACGCCGTTTTACCCCTAGTAGCAACAGCACACCCTTGTCCTTACACGTTTCTGTCACTCGAGTGCAGACACGGAGGAAGCATGAACCTACCATCTAGCATAAATATCCTCTCTTGGAGATACAAACAATCACTTGGCCAAAGTAACCACACACATTAGAGAGCATGCAAGATCATAAATAGAACACTAAGATAACATGAATAATCTGATCATAACTTCACAATATATCGGATCCCAACAAACACAACACGTAGCATTACATAATATTGTTCTCGATCATGTAGGGCAGCTCACGAGATCATAAGCATTGAAGCACAAAGAGAGAGACTACCAAAGTTCATGGTAATATTCATGTAGATATCACGTCAAACATAGATAGACCATAATCCAACTTCATCTATGACTAAAAAGCCACTTAGAGATCACTATCCAGCATGTCACACATCGGTATTAAGTTGCAAGCAACAGACAATTGCATTAAGCACAGTACATGATGTAAACAATATTCATGATCACAAAGACATAGACATCGATGTTTTACCACGATAATAAAAGATGGTAGAAACATATAATAGTGATAAGAAACAAGAACGGAACAATAAAAATTTATAGATACGTTTGACACGTATCATCATCCCCAAGTTTAATTCCTGCTCGTTCTCGAGTAGTTAAATGATAACCAAATAATTTTTGAAGTGATATGCTACCAACATAATCTTGATCAAGATAGTAATGTAAATCACATGAGATGAAATAAAGTGATCCAAAACAATTCTCTATAGTTGATATCAACTAAACGATGCTTAACATATACTAGTTATCAATACTAGAAACTATTCGTGAATAGGTGTTTTGGAGACATGGAACCATACATAAGGTAAATAATCAGCTGCGTTGTACATGTCCTAAGAAGATTGCACGAGATTTTGATGTTGTTCTTTTTTCTCACACACGGCACCACCTTTTCAGTTAGTTCAGGTGTGTAATATATTTTTGCAGTTTATTGCGGGTTTGATTTGGGCTGAACTAATTAATTTGCTCATAGCTATAACTAGCACGAGGTGGAGAAGCAACGTGCAGAGGTCGGACGTGAATCGTCTTATCTTACACATTTTTGTATTAACCTGATAACAAACTTTCCCCTCCCCTCCAAGGTCGCACATGCAAGCGACCCTAGAGGGGCGAAACCCTAGCTCGAGCCCCCGCCGTGCGTCCCCACGGGAGCTGCCGTCGCCGGCTCTGGTGGTGGCGGCGGCTCCCCTGGCCGTCGAAGGAGTCCCGGCGACGGCGCAGAAGTAGTGAAGCAACGTATGTGTCTGCGCGACCTCCTGGGACCATGGAGGCGGAGCGGGCGGCGATGCGGCTGTCGGTGGTGGCTCAAGGAGGCGAAGAGAAGCTGCGGAGGAGACGGCGCCCGCGGCCATGGCAATGGAAGCACGGGCCAGATCTAGGCCCATCCAAGGCCCAGTCTGGGTTTGTGGGCTTGTCAACACAGCAGCTATCCAGAGTGCGGTAGCAGCAGTGTAGCGGGTCCTTGTCCGTTCCGGAGGTGGTCGAAGGTGGGGGCTTCGGGTGCTCGGCCATGTCAGAGGTGGAAGAAAGGTGGGCTCTTGTCCGTGCGGGTTGTTAGAGAACCATGGTGTTTCGACTATGATAGCAGGATGTTACGGCAATGGCGATGTGAACATGGATGGTCGCCCCATTCCGGTGAGAAGGGAAGGAGGTGTGTGACGATATGGACGAAAGTATCGCCCGTCTTCGTACATTGTCGGCGGCGACGGCGCCCGTGGGTGTTGTTTTCCTCCTTGGAGGCGTCGTCGAGGTGCGTCGGCATTTCCCTCGCTCTCACTGCTCTTTGGATCGGCATGATGGAGGCGTCCTCGACGTCGTACCTCCGTTGGGAGCATCATGTTCGGAGACACGGGATTGTGATCTTTGTTGCTTTCCTCTGATGCTCGCCGCTGTCCAAGTTAGACGTTGTCTTTCTCGGGATCGACCAAGTCCTGCCATTCACTTGCCCCTCCTTTCCGGCATCAAGGATGGATGGTGTGTCGACAAGGGGCGTTCAGGTGGAGCTTCGATTCCAGTGGTAAATTCAAATATTTCCTCTTCGGTGAATGCATCTAGTGGAACCCGGTTATTTGGGGCTCTCCTAAGTTTACAAGGCATCAAATTCCGGATGATACGCCTAGACGTGCCTAGATTTTTCAAGGTTCAAATTTCGAAGGTTCTACTCCACTGGTTGATTTATTCTCTAAAGATTATTATGGATACATTGAGGATCTTAGGCAGGCACATTATTCAGATTTGCATGTACAAGAGGCCTTGGGGGTTTCTGCCGTTCCCCCTAATTCTTGAGTTAAATAAGTTCGTGATCATCGTATCAATTGGTGCTCAAAGTGCTTGGATCATGGCCATATTTTTCTGGTTGTTTGGTTGGTATTCGTTGCAAATCTTGTAGGCAGATTGGACATATTGCTAGGTTCTGTTCGGAATCAAAGAAACAAACCAAGCAGAATCCCGAGAGATTAGCGGGTTTGTACCGATACCCAATCAGCGCAAATGGGTTATTAAAGGAAGTTCAATCACGGGCCCAATTAATTTGTCGGCGCATAATTTGGCTCAAAACCCTACATCCGATGACAAGTTCGTTGCTGCCGTTGGATGCTCTTCAGGACGATCTGTGGACCGTCCGATCAAACCCGGGGTAAAGGAACGACATAAAACGACAAAAATCTGGGTTCCGAAGCGGCAAACCTCTTCGTCCCCTCCATTGCCTTCCTCGAGCACGTCGACCCTAACCTCGCTCTGAATACCCTACCTCCGGAGCAACCCACGCAACCCACCAAGGTTGAAGCAATGGCAAACTTCCCGCTAAACCCTAACCCCTTCCTCCCTGATGGCATGACGATTGATCCTGGCCTAGCGGACCGCAAGATTAGATCTGATTTGGTGGTGCCACCGATTCCTCCTCTGCGCCATGAAGGTTGTGGTCACCGAAATCAACAGGTATTCCAATCCATCTGCATGAGGATGCTAGGATTGCTATTACGGATCTACTTGAGGAAGGGGGCTACCATGTGGCCAACATAGATGACACTGCCTTTGGCATTGGTACATATACTTTCCAAACCACCTTAGTTGCAGACACAGTGGTTGGATTGACGTTTGAGCTCGATGAGATTATCACAGTCACGTTTGTTAAGCATGATGCTACGCGCAATATGCGCCTCACCACCTTTGGCCGTGAAACTTGGATCATGTTCTTGGGCTTCCCGTTAGATTATCAGACTAACTTCTACATGAACAGAGCAGTGGATGACTTTGGCGTACTATCAACCTGGCATAATCCCAGAGGAAAACCAGTTTAGAGTCCTGCTTAAAGTCTGGCTAGTTCACCACAAATTTTTGCCTAAGAGCTTTGTTATTCATTAGCTGAGGGGGCTCGCCACAGTTGGACGATACCTGTTTACATGCTGCGTAGTAGTGACTGGAATGCTCATATCCATGATGTTCCTCCCCCAGATGAGGACCCAGAGCTAGAGAATAGAGACCCCCATATTTTTTATGGCAATATTTTGACAGCTGAGCAGATTTTTCAGAAGCATGTTGCTATTTTGGCTGCAACAGAATGGCTTTAATACTTTACCTCCTGCCAACAATGCTCCTCACCAGCAACATCAGGTTAACCAGGTTAATCAGGTTGTGCATCTGCCTGTCCCTGAGCCTGCTCTTGTTATTCATGTGGAAAACCCCCCTCTGTTTAATTTTCAGGAGGTTTTGGCAGAGCAAGGGGTAATTTTTGCTGCTGGGGTACCTCCTCCTGAAAGAAGTTTAGCTGACAGCCCAGCACAAGCCTGGAATGACTCAACCTCCCCAGTTACTTCTGATAGTTCTATGCAGTCTGAAGTTGCCGATGACGAGGCTGAGGCCCTTTTACCAAACCATCTTGCTATTGTTCCCCACTCTGCACCTCTAGGGGTTTCTAGCTTTGATAGTGTCCTGGCCCGGGTGTCTTTGGCAGCAGCTGCAATCAGAAATATTTTTATGCCTAACCCTTTAGCAGATGGTTTGCTGCATTTTCAGCTGGATCCCTCATTTGGCAGAATCAGATTGTGGGGGGGAGGGGGGGGAAAGAGGAACTCATCTGAATTATTTCACCCTATAGACATGTTTGGTGCCCGCAGGGTTTCTAGAAAGCTTTCCTTTGAGCAATCTCCTGCTGACAACTGTCTGGTCATTGCCAACTCTATTTGCAGGTCCTCTTCTTCCTCTATTGTGGGGACTACCCCTGTTGCTCCTAGATCTTCTGCCCCCACAAGGATGACAAGAAGCTTTGTCCCTACTGTCACTACTCAGGTACGCAGAAGCACAAGGAGTAACAAATATGATGGATTTCGATGTACTTCTGTTACTGATTCAAAACCTTATCAATCCAAGGTTAAAGCCAGAGTGGTGCCTGGTGCATCTACTGAAGTGGGACCTGGTGATCAGTCTGATGGACTTGATGATGTTGAAGCTGTGCAGAGTCAAGGAGCACCTCCTACCCCACTCCCATCCAGGTGCCGCAAAACATTGGAGTCAGACTGTGTGGTGTCCCACCTGATGAGCTCTCCCACAAGAAACTGTTGGCTAGTCTCCAGGAGGATGAAGGATCTTCTTCATCTTAATGTAATCTGGTTTTAAATGAATATTTTGAAGAAATGGTTTGTATTATGTTGGAACATCAGGGGTCTAAATACAAAAGACAAGCAATTCGCTTTAATGAATGCTATCAATTCTAGTGGACGTGCTGTAATTTGTCTCCAGGAAACCAAAAGGTCCCATTTTGATTTGGCCTTTATTAAACCTTGCTGCCCTTCAAGGTTTGATGAGTTTGTTTATGTGCCTTCCTCTGGTGCTTCTGGAGGTTTAATTGTGATATGGAATAGTTCTATTTTTTCTGGTATGGTCATGCACGGTGTGAATTTTGCCTTATCTGTCTATTTCACCTCAACTCAATCTGCTCAGTCTTGGACACTAGTTAACATTTATGGTCCATGTCAAGGGGAGCAGAGGGACATTTACATTAAGTGGCTTTTTTATCTGAATATACCTGATGAGGATTGGCTGTTACTTGGGGACTTCAATTTCATCAGATTTTCTAGTAATAGGAATAAACCTGGGGGAAATGTTTCAGATATGATGCTCTTCAATGAATTTATTAGGGAGCAAAACCTAACTGAGCTTCCAATTAAGGGTAGATCTTATACTTGGAGTAATATGCAAGCAGACCCTCTTCTGGAGCAGATAGATTGGTTTTTTACATCCATGCATTGGACAACTTCCTACCCTGACACTGTGGTCAACCCCCAAGGAAAACCAACCTCTGATCATATACCTTGTGTGGTTTCTATCTAAACTAACATTCCTGGCGCCAAAATCTTTACGTTTGAAAATTATTGGGCTGCACATCTGTGGCCCATAGTTGGAATAGGCCCACGCATAAAGCTAGCAGTGCTGCAAACTTAAATGCCAAGTTCAAAAGGCTTCGATATGATTTGAAGCACTGGAGTAAAGCTATCTCCAAGTTAAAGATTTGCATTGATAATTCTAACAAAGCTCTGTTGGAGTTAGATAAATTGGAGGACCAGAGAGGTTTAACTTTGCCTGAGAGTAACTTTAGGAAAATTCTTAAACAACATTTGCTCAGAGTACTGGAATATCAGAATTCTTATTGGAAGAAGAGGTGCACTGTTAGATGGACTAAATTTTGGGATGAGAACACTGAATTCTTTCATTCTATGGCCTCTGAAAGGTACAGAAGGAATTCAATCTCTAAACTTATCCTACCAGATGGTTCTGAGGTTGTTTCTCATTTGGACAAAGAGAAACTAATCTTTGAGACATATAAAGGCATATTAGGCACTAGTAGTTCACCTACTATGTTAGTCTTATTCAACCAACTCCTGGCCTGGAGGAGCTCTCTATTCCTTTCACTACTGAAGAAATTGATAATGTGGTTAAGCTGATGCCAGCAGACAAAGCTCCTGGGCCTGATGGATTTAATGGTCATTTTCTGAAAACCTCCTGGCACATTGTCAAGCATGATATCTATCATCTATGTTTTGATTTTTATGAAGGAAAGCTGAATATAGAGAGCATTAATATGGGGTATATTACCCTGGTGCCCAAAATTGGTTCTCCTGAGACTGTTAATGATTACAAGCCCATTACACTACTCAACTGCTGTCTTAAAAATTCTGACTAAGCTGCTAGCTAATAGGTTGCAAAAGGTAGTGCTAAAGATTGTTCACAAAAACCAATATTGTTTTCTAAAAGGGAGAACTATTCAGGATTTCCTAGCATGGGCATTTGAGTATATTTATCAATGTGAGGCTTCTAGGAAAGAAATCATTGTCCTTAAATTGGACTTTGCCAATCATTTTGATACTATTGATCATGGTGCTATGCTTAAAATCATGGAGAAAATGGGCTTTGATAACAGATGGCTCAATTGGATCAAGCTGATCTTTCAATCTGGCATGTCCTCTATTTTGCTCAATGGTACACCTAGCAGGCAGTTTCACTGTAAGAGGGGAGTAAGGCAAGGAGACCCTCTTTCACCTTTGATTTTCGTCCTTGCTGCCGATTTGCTTCAGTCTGCCATTAACTCAGCTTTTAGGAAAAATATTTTGCATCCTCCCTCTCTCCTGATTTTGGGGCAGACTATCCATCCAGTGGTACAATACGCTGATGACACTATTCTAATTATGCATGCCTGCCCCCAACAAATTTCAATTATGCAGGACATCCTCAATCAGTATGCAGCCTCCACAGGACTACATATCAATTTTCACAAGTCATCCCTGATCCCTTTGAATATGACTGATGCTTCTGCTCAAAACCTTGCTGGTATATTGGGATGTGTTGTAGGACAACTTCCTTTTACTTATCTTGGTCTCCCTATGTGAACCACTAGGCCTTCTATTCAGGATATGATGCCTCTGGTTGACAGAATTGAGAGGAAGCTTTCTGCCAATTTCATGATGATTGCTTAAAGTGGAAGAGTCACTGTGATAAACTAGATGATACCCCGCACGTTGTTGCGGGAATGGTTAGATATATCTGCGATAACCTGTTAATTTCAGGAATGGAAAAGTATGCATGTTGCTGTAAGACTTTAATCATTACAACTTAAAAAATCATGCAAGATATGCTTGCATTTTAAGGCAAAAGGTCCCAAATAGCTTGGATTCAGTCAATACAAATTTGTCAGCAGAGGCTCCAATGACTTCAGTAGTCATGCATGTAACTTAGTTGCCTCAGTAAGATGGAACGGCCATAGAAATAGACAGATTTCGCTTTAGAAATTACATTGAAATAGACAGATGGGAATCAGATGCACTCATACGTAACTCGCAAAAAAAAAATGCAGTCATACGTTCCTAACTAAGGTGCCAACTATACCATTGTACCTGGTACGTGACAAAATGTCACGAAAAATATTGAAGATGCTTCCGATATGACCTTTGCTGCTGGTCAATGAGGATTCAGTCTTCCATTTTTTTGGAGCACTGAACGATCGATTGTACCAACTCGTCCTTATTTGCTTTGCTACACAATTACATATACGAAATTGCTTAAGCCTCATTGCTCGGCATGCTCATTTTCTTTTCAATCCATATCCAGTTGGCTCATATGAGTATACTGCGTACTTTAGTACCATATGGAAGTGGTAAACCAATGAAGAACAAAATAGTGAAAGTCAAAGTGGACAACCTAGATATGCAAGTTGAAGTTGTTGCCCTTGAGGAAGATGTCATGTGATAACTGAGAATGGCATGTGGTTGACGACTGAAATGGAGCGTGTCTCGTCCAGTGAGGTTATTAAAGGAGAAAACAACTACAAACATGCCTCCATTAGTTACTTGTATTTGTTTCTGGTGAAGTTGAAGAATGATGAGATAGTGAAGGCTATGATGATCCATCAGTTTCTAATGAGATGATACTTCCAATATATATATATAAATAGGTTATTTCCTTCCAAGAAGCTACACAACTGATTGCAAAAAGATTGAACTGCCAACTATGGATCACTTTGAAATCCTTGAATGTTAAGGGAAGACAGATCTGAATATTCCAAAATTTGAATCATGACCCATGTATTACGATTCGTGAGAAAAACCACTCTTCATGTACCAAGGGAACATTGCTTCCTAAAATAATGAATTAGCATTGGTGAAAAAACCAGCACGTCCATACTGATGGCAATGGGTACCCATTACCCACCTACCCTGCGGGTTTTTTGGTTTGGTAAAAGGAAATTACCCATGGTTATGCAAATGGTAAAATGTGTGTACCCAGTGGGTATAGTGGGTGCGGGTGTGGTATAGCAGAACCCATACCCACATACCCACGTACCCAGTTTGTTTTGCATATGAAACGAGAATTCCTCTAGAAAAATCACAATTTTCAAAATTTAATACCTAGAGCAAACGAGACAAGTGCTAAATTTACAGTCAATTTAGTTTAACCCTAAGACCAATTAGGTTTTACTTTATCCCACCCGCCGTCAGGCCCGCCGCGTCTAAGTCAACTCATGACACGACGCCCCGGCCAATCGCCCACGCCTCCTATCGCTTCATCTCCTACATCATAGACGTCCCGACGCCCCGCACGATTGATCTCATCACTCAGGATCGAATTAGTAAATAAACAATCCTACATGTCATTGTTTTTATTATATGTTATGTTGTTAATATTACCTCATTAAGTTGTTGGGTGGGTTTACCCATGGGTTTTTAATACCCTGACGGGTGCGGGTATGGTATAAAATATATACCCAGATGCGGGTACGGGTGTGGGTGCGGGTAAGGTATATAGGACGCGGGTGCGGGTTTGGTTAAGCTATACTCATACCCAATGGGGACGGGTGCCATCGGTACACGTCCAATTTGTTGCTTCAAAGTATGTAGCAGGGAGGAAGTGTAGCAGGAAAATTCAAGTGCGTGCAGCACCTCTTCGTCACACTAACAAAAAAAAAATCCAAATGTAAGGCTTCTGATGAAAACCAAATTCAGAGGAAGATGAAATAAAGTACAATTGAAAATTAACAATAAATGGTAAACGTGAGCACATTCCAGGATGTGTTCAATCAAGCAAAATAACAAAATGCAAGGATGTTCGTTCAATGGAGCTAAACTGTACTAATATGGGGGGTATACGTACCAATAGGAGCAGTGAAATTAGCCTTGCGCCCCTGGGTAAGCAGCAGCGAGTAGGGAGCAGTAAATAGGAGTAAGAAGCGACCAGCTGTAAACATAAGCGACCAGCTAGAAGAACCACGGCGGGTGCTTAGGCGTCCAACCCGTGGGAACCTGAGAAGCAGCGACCAGGTAGTAAGGACCGCGGCGACTGATTCTGCGTCCAACTCGCCAGAACCTAAAGATGACGAAATCCAAAACTGTGACAAAAATGGCAACATATGACAGGGAAATCGGAGAAGACGGGACAGGACAGAGTGGCACACCGGCGACGCGAGTATAAGGCAAAACGGGCTCCATGGAGCCCGTGCTCCAAAACGCCGCACTCGTCCCCCAGCCATAATGGAGGACAATGCGTCGATGCAATCTACTGAGGGCATGACAAAGTTTATCGGGGGAAAATTCAGCATGAACCTCTCATATGCCGGTGTCAATTTGTTGTGCAACAGTTTCTCGCAGAAATCGCGGGGGCAGAGGAAGAGAGAGGTGGTTGTGGACATTGATTGAGAGGAGCGGCCGGTCGGTCGATCTGGATTTTGTGCGATCCCGTTGAGAAGATCGACTGTTTGGTGGAGAAGATGAAGAGGATTGGGCTATTTGGATTGGGGCAGAAGATTGTTGGGCTGGCAGTTTTACATATCCATAGAAAAAAAAATTAACGTGGGAAAAGAAAGGAGATTGGCAGTGAAAATAAACGAAAATAAAAGGAAAAATCGGAAAATTGCTGAGGTGTCAGTTTGCTGAGGTGGATAGCCTGCATGTTTAGAGAAATAGGTAGTGGGGTTGATCTTCTTAGTTATACTAGAAGATACCCCGCGCGTTGCAGCGGGTATCACTTTAGAAACTACATCATGTAAATAAATGGTATAAAAGGTATGACATATTAAATGAATATTCAAAAATCATTTGGTCATAGTCGATATACTAAATTTTCATAGACATAAATTGTGTGTGTATTATATATTGTTAATGTGAACTATTAGATGGTTGGAGGAATGTATGATGTGTATATTAATAAGTATTTATGGAAATGACATGGACAATTGATTGGCTAATAACATGGATGATGTGGATAGCTTGCATGTTGAGATAGAAAAATAATAAATGCACTTAGTGGGGTTTTGCTTTATAAGAGGTATAGATAGGATTCTTTGCTATCATCTGTTGCCATATACACAATGTGCTCTATTAAAGTGCCTGCTAAAATATTAGAACATATTGACAAAATCATGAGACACTGTTTATGGAATAAGAAAACTGATGATGGGGAGAAATGTAATTCTTTGATTGCTTGGAAAGAGGTCTACAAGCCCAAAAAGAGAGGAGGCTTGGGAGTGCTCAATCTCAAAATCCAGAATGAGGCTTTGCTGTTAAAATCCTTGCATAAGTTTTACAATAGAGCAGATACCCCATGGGTTCATCTTTTGTGGAATACATACTATACAGGGAAAGTACCACATACTCTAGCCCCTTGTGGATCATTCTGGTGGAGAGATGTCTTTAAATTAAATCACTTATTTAGAGGTGTGACAAAGACTAAAATTGTGTCTGGTGCTAATGTTCTATTCTAGAAGGATTCATGGTTATCTGATGAGCTTGCTATCTCCCATCCCAGAGCATATTCATTTGCCATGCATGAAGACATCTCTGTTCAATCTTTCTTGGCAGCTGATAACCTTGCTGCTCTGTTTCATCTGCCTCTTTCTCCTCAAGCTCTGGATGAAGTCAGAAATTTGCAGGAGCTTACTGCACATGTCACTATGGACAATTCTCTTGATAGAGATGACTGGATCTTTGTCTGGGGAGCTAGAACCTATTCGTCCAGCAAATATTACAATTTCTGCTTTAGAAATGTGACAACTCATGAGGCTTTTCTTTGGATATGGAAAGCTAAGTCTACACCCAAGTTGAAGTTTTTCTATTGGCTCCTTCTTTCTGACAGGCTGAACACTAGAAATATTTTACGTAGGAGACATTACAATATTGGCAACAATTTTTCTTGCCTAATGTGTCATCCAGCGCCAGAGGAAACTTTGGAACATTTATTCTTTCAATGCCCTTTTAGTGTGAGATGCTGGAATATTCTGGGCATTAGCTGGGGACACACTAGAAATAGACTGGATTTAATATCTGCAGCAAAGAATGCCTAGAGGAAACCAATGTTTATGGAGATCATGATCACAGGGGCATGGAGTATATGGAAGGAAAGGAACAAAATGCTTTTTGATGGTGTGCCCCCATCCATGCTTCCTGGAAAGAGAGGTTTAAGGAAGACTTCTCACTTTGTCCAAAAAAAAAAGGAAGACTTCTCACTGTTGAAACACAGGACTAAGTCCTCTCTACATGATTTTATTTTATCATATGTAATAGACCTTTAGATACTTTCTGGGGGATCTTATCCCCCACACCCTGTAAATATTGTAATTTGGCTGCTCTTTAATAATGGAAAGCAGTAGGAGCCTTTCCTACTGTTATTATTTTCAAAAAAAAAAAACACCGTTTTGGTGAAGGTTGTGATTCTAGAGGAATCATTACCGCAAGGCTTAGAGGGGGAGGTTACACACCTATAACATAATCATACTCCCTCTGTCTTTAAATACAAGGCCACATCATGTTTTTAGGACAAACTTTAGTCGTTAATTTTGCCAACAAGCTCTGAGTTATATACCACAAAAGGTATGTCACTGGATGCACATTTCAAAGAACTTTCCAATGATATATTTTTTATGAAATATAACTCAGTTTTTGTTGACCAAAATTAAAAGTCAAAGTTTGACACGAAAAACGAAGTGGCCTTGTATATAAAAATGGAGGGAGTATTAAAAATGTAATCATCAATCTAAAAGAGACAGGCTGGTAATCCATCAGATTATTCAGCTTCAAAACAAGGCAATGCTGAATCAAAAGCAGCAGCTTAAAATTTATTTCTTACACTAGGGATACATATACTGCTGTTTCAAGAAATATTCTGTGATTCAGAATTGCAGTTCTGACTGCTAGGGACACAACATTTATATATACTAATAACAATAGAATAAAGTTAATAAATGGGGAAGAACAATATTGTTACAACGAATAAGAACAAGCTCAATCGACCATAACATAAAAGCAATACAACCAACCATTATAACATAAAAACGATAACAATAATCAGCTATGTCGAACCTCCCCGTGAATGGGAGAAACCCCACAGCTGCAGGAAAGAATATGTCAGTGTCACATGCAAAGTGCATCTTACAATTTCTAGATTGATCGCATGATATATTCCATGGTAGAAATTCTTGACAAAGAAGTAACAAATGGTCAAGGTAGAATCTAAAAACTGTGTGAGGTTAAAGAAAGGATTTGCGACAAGCGTCCAAAGGGATCACACTGTACCAGGATAACACTCAATCTATAAGCAGGACCGTTTAGTGTGCTGTGTCATGTACTAACATCATCAAACATGACTGTAAATAAAAAAAACTGTACCTCAACATTCTTTAGTTCAAACTCCGAACCATGAGCCAAACATGAGTTCCCAAATGTCTCACATGATCCACTGGTTCCATGTATCCTATGAAGCAAAAACAAGATACAACCCTAACATTATTGTTCTTTCAAATGCGGAAAAGTGTATTCCAATATCACAACTTACAAATCTTCATCAAGGCGCAATGCAAAGTTCCCACCACCTCCAAATGCCAAAGTATCTTTCAAGCACAAATAGTAGTACCTGTTTACACCTAGATATGAATCCAAATAAGCTCTTTGGACTAATAAAAAAAGGCTAATACATCTTAGAATTGATTGTATTTGACTATGCATACATACAATATTGTGGTGAACTATTATGAAAAATAAATCAAGCAGTTTCCAAATTTCAGCTCATGCCTATTAATAAGAATATTCATGTTTCCTTGCCATGTTATCTAGTAGTTTTCTTCATTTCTAATATTACCATCACGCTAACCAATGGATCACCCAAAGAGGCATCATGCAGAATGTCTAGCGAAATAAGATACTATAACTTCAATGGTTGACACATGTATGGATCACCGAAAGCAGCATCGTGCAGAATGTCTAGCGGAATAATATAATATAATTTCGATGGTTGACACATGTACTGCATAATTCAAATACTGCAAAATGGCGTACAAAATGGCAGTGTAGAATAACTATTCTGCGGTCTTGGTAAAACGGTGTACAAAATGCAGTTAAATAGTGTACAAAATATAGTAATTTTGCAAAAATATATTTTACTATCGAACTCAGTGTTTTACTACATTGTTACTAAATTATTACAAATTCGGACACCATTTTACTACATTTTGTACAACGTTTTACTAGGGGTGTAAAATGAGCTATTCTAATAGGGTGTACCGAGTGGGTATACAAAAAATATTGTAACATGTTCTCACTTCTTATTGATAATAACTGATACTTACCAGTTGGTCTGAAAAGTCTGGGTTCCCCATAAATAGTTGTGAACACAAATGTTTGATTTGATCCCTGCTTCATCAGGAATAAAATAACAATTATCATAAGAACAGGTGAAAAATCATAGGGACATGTGGTCAGTATACATGTATGTTCTGTTCATGCAAGTGGAGCATGTGAAATCCCACTGTCGCTGACCTGGTATTTCCTTTTCTCCGTAGGCCTCAAAGGACCATTCATCAAGCCACCAAACACGGCCCCAAGCATATCCCCTGCAATCTAATTACCCAGGACAGATGAGAAATATCAACATAGGAAAAGCCCAACTTTGATAAACAAGCATTCTGGCATAACTATGGTACAGGTAGCAATAACAACCTAAAAAGGTAAAATAGTTGGACATACCAATAGGCATGGACCCTGAAGATGCTCACTTCTACGAAGAAGTGTTCTTAGAGATATTCCATGCTTCCAAGTGCTGCACTTCATTTGCCAAAAGCAAAAAAGAAACCAGGAAATTAAAAGGCCATGTTATACAATGAACGTTCAGAGCCAAGAAAGTTGGTAAGCATGACATGTTAAGTAAGCTGTTTACCTATAGAGCAATACCCAGTGGCATCCCTTTAAAGTCCCAGGGAGTGAAGACTGAAAGAACCCAAACAGTTTTGGAGATATAAATCTAGACTTCTCAGTTAAATAATAAAGAGAGCCAGAGGAGTCTGATGTTGATGTTTCCTCATGTCCAGCATGGCTATAGGAAGACCTATGTGACTCGAGGATCTGGTTATTAGAACTTCCATTCCTTTGATATCTCTCACTTTCAGAACCAGACTCTTCACTCAAGTCTAGCGGACAATCTTTCCATGAAAAATTATTCCCTCTCCACCACTTAGGAAGTGATTCAGGTGGTAATGGTCTCATACTTCCAGAACAAGGCAAGGTATTTTCATGTCCTGAGGTTGTGGTTGGTAGAAGAGACATCACATAAGATGATAATGATCCTTTGTTGGGGGGAGTAAAATGCTCAGCTGGAAAAGGTATTGCCTGGAAAAACAATTCATTAGAATAGCTGAACAGAACAAAGTAATATGCACCATTTGCACTTAACTTGTTGGTATGATGCATAGTTCACTTGTCTTGTCCAACTACAAACTAGTTAATCAGAAACAAGTATATTTGCTAAAGTTCGAATGTACAAAACGTGCATATGGTTAAAGATGAGCAATCATGGTAAATCCCATTAGCAAAAATTTAAAAACTGAACAAGGCGCTACTTGCATTGGATGGTTAAAACATTAGCAAGTCCCACAAGAGCAGTGCTAACATTCCTCAAACTAAGTCGAGAGCTTAAGCTTGTATTTGTCTCAACATTTTCCATTTCATCCCTGACATAACCTAATTGAAGATACAGACCATATTCTTAAAAATTTGTTGAAAGCACTACTTCTCATTCTAATAGCAAAAATATAGCATTCAAAGTTTGTCCTGAATATTAGTCTTGACTCACAATTGTCCAAATGTCAGAAAATCCACATCAATGCAATTTGTGACACGGCAGCAGAAAAGTTCCAACATTTTATCAGTGTGTCAGTGAACACCCAAATTCATTGACTCCATTCGGAGCAAAGGAAAAATAATGAGGATGTTTTAGGGCTCCTTTGATTATAGGAATTTTAGATGCTTTGGTTCTTGGAAAATTTTCCTACGTTGGCCATTTGATTGATTGATTCACAGGGTTGGAACTTGGAACACTCGGGATCAAACCGCTTGCTAGAACTCCTTTGATTTTCATGTGGTGTCAAATGCTCTTTGATCCAAATTGCTGCAGTTCTCTAGCCCCGTAGGATTCAAGAGGACATGCCACTCTAATTCTGCGTTTTTCCTATTTCTGCATTTTGAGAATCTTGCGAATCAAAGAGACCCTTATAGGACTGGAACCCTGCAGAATTTTTTGCTATGTATTCGCGTGGAACCAAATTAATTAGTCCCTAGAATTCATTCCTGATAAGGGGCATGACCAACAACCATTGAAGCCCAATAATCAGTCCACGCACATCTATCTTCACGAACTCGATATGCACTGTATCCCAAAACACCAAAGGCGACAAATGTTTGTCAAGGTAATGGCGAACCAGATTCAGCACATCGGTCAGGACAAATATCCTGGACAGGAACCAACGTTTCTCAAAGGATTCCACTTATGTGCCTACAAGGAAGCGCCCAAGATCCGGGATCCTCCAAGGTCCCACCTTCCCGTGTTCCAGGAACCTCCGGAAAGCGAGCAATTCTATACTATCATTAGATCCCAACCGCCCCAAACAGGAGAAGGAATAACAACAGAGAAGAGATCCGACGGAATGTGAGGCAGGCATGCCGCATGCGGGTAGAGAGATACCAGGATCCCAGATCGCTCACCTGCGACTCGACGGCGGTGGAGGAGGGGGCGGGAGGGGAGTCGGCGAGGAGGCGGGCGAGCCTGTCGGCCACCTTCTCCTTCCACGCCAGCATTGGCGTTGGTTTCTCTTCTCTCGCACGGAGGAGTGGCAACGGGGGAAACGAGGCCAAGGGAAAGTTTTGTTTGGTTGGTAGCCACGTCTCGCGTGGATGCACGGCCACTGGCACAGCACGAGGGTCGGCCGGCGCGTCTGAATCAAATCAAAGCAGAATATAGCATTTTCCACTGCAAAAAAAAAGTATAGCATTTCCAACCGGGACTGGATAAATTTGACTATTTGAGCTCTACTAGCAAAACATGCCCGTACGTTGCACCGGGAGTAAAAACATCACACGTTCCGTGTAATATATTATTCGGTCTTAAACATAAAAAAAAGTTTATGTATGAAGTGCTACACTTTAATTATAAAAGAATGGGATAGCTGACTTCGATGCATTGGATTTCTGTTGATGTCGATTGCAGTCTCTTTTTTTCCACAGGGACACGTACGTGCCTCTCATCAGACATACACCAATAGAAGGAAAATAAAAGGAGCTATATTCATAGGGCACTGCTTATAAAGGGCATGTTAACCACGACACCACATTACCTACCAACATATGTCGGGAAAAGTCACTATATTCCATCTGACAGTTGGTGGGGAAGCCTACCATAAGATTGTTGGTCGGCAATTGGATGTTTGGCGACGAACTATCTGTCGGCAATGCGTGAACAATTGGCATCAACTTGTTGGTCGGCACTACTCCCACTTCCATCGAACCGTCGGTCGGCAAGTAGTACCGACCGACTGGCAAGCAAGTGCGACCGAAATTGGTTAAGAGCCCCAAAAGTTGGTTAATTTAAATATCCAGATTACCATCCCAGTGAATTCACCAAGTGTAAGGAGCCATTATCTTCATTAGTTGATATATTATTGAGGACCTAAAATCACAAGTACCACACATGTATGTACACAAACTTAAGAAATTTGATGAATGAAGGATTGAAGTTTAATTGCAATTAATACCGTGCTTAACGTACAAATCAATTTTATTTGATACAAAAGTACAAATCAATTTTATTTGATACAAAAGGAAACATCGTATGCAGGTTTGCACGTACCACATGAAAACAATTTCTTGCAAAGAAAAATATTCTAGTTATAGTTATATCATGCCAATTGAATAACATTTGGTAGGCTTAATCATATAGCAACGTTTCATGTTCTAACCATAGTTAACGTTGAAACTTTGTCCTTTCAAACTGGTTTTAAAACACATCCATTACACACCTTTTTTTTTACTTTTGCAAGGGCACGATCGTCAGTACTCAGTAGTAGGTGTTGGACGAACACATAGAACTTGCAAAGCCGTAAACTATATGACACAGTGATGAGATAATACCAACACGTCAGACGTCATGTACTCCACTTCTCAGTATATGATCTTTTCACATCAAAACTGCACAAAGGTAACCATGCAAAATTAAGTCTGAATCTAACCTTAGATGGTAAGACTTGTAACGGATCTCCGTAGAGGCGGGCAGCGAAAATTGCTGCGGATGCTTGTCCGCTTGCATGCATTGAGGAAGCGCACTCAATCTACAGGATATAGAGAAATGTTTGGCTTCTTTCGCCTTCTTCTGATTCTGATGTAGCGCTGGTCAACCCAAGGTGGATTGAGGGACAGTATTGCTGCCGGAGTACTACACGCCGCCATCGGATCGGTGAAGAGGTGTTGGTTATTCAGGTATATTTTTATTTCTCTTCGCCTCTTGGAATCGCCGTCGAGGATGATCCTTTCCTCCCCGACACCTTCGTCTGCTCCCATCTTATCTTTCCGCTATGACATCGTCCTCCTGTCGTGAGCTAGCAACCCAGCGTGGTTCTCTGCCCAAGTCATTGGGCACTTCCGAAACAGTCTGAAAAACCAGGGTGTCCGCAGGTTTGTGTTCTTGGGGGCGACAACGTACAGTCATCTTCGATTCCAGCCTTCCAGGAAGAGCTAATTAGGGGCGGCGATCGATTGACCGTGCGCCGTCCTGTGTGTGGTGTGTAAAGTATATGCTAGTGGATATGTCTGTTCGTCTACAACAAGAGATCAAGGAGACTAGATTTAAAGCGTTAACATTGGGTAGAGATCAGGATCAAACCTGGCACGTGTTGTTCTTGGACTTTTCAAGTCAGACATGTGGAGTTGATTCGCACGGAAAAAGAACCATCCTCGGACGAACAATACGAAGCCACGGAAACGGGCGAGCAACCAACAATGAAGAGAGAAATAAGAAAACACCGTTTTTATGACTTATGGGTGGCATAGCTGGGTAATATTTATCAATTTGAGGAGTAATTCGGATGACGTACCAATCCAAACCGCGGAAGTCTTATTGCTTTTAGTATTAGGTATAGATGTTCACAGATATATTTTTCTATATGTCTGCGTATAATCTAGTCAAAGCCCGATGCGGGAAAACTAGGCCCGAGCCCAGCCCCGCCCGACTGTCGGGCCACAGAAATCAGGCACGAGCCTGACAAAGCCCGAAAAAGCCCGACCAGCCCGGCCCGACCGCAGCCTAAAATGTGTTCCGCGTAAGCCCGAGCCCGGCCCGATGGCATAGTTGGGCCGGGCTTGGACGGGCTTTTTCGGGCCGGGCCAGCCGGGTCGGGCTGCCCATGGCCAGCACTAGCGCTAGGCCTACACACCTATCCGTGGAGGGTCGTCGGGGATTTCAGATTGATTGTGGTCGCGGCCAATAAGAACAACACCAACTTGAACCGTCCAATAATGGGTAAATTTCGACATACCTTGGCCGAGCTAGACCTGAAGGAGCTATATCTTAATTATTGGCGTTATACATGGTCTAACAAGAGGGATCAACCAACGATGGAACGTTTGGATCGAGTTTTCTCGAGCGTGGACTAGGAGGTGCAGTTCATCTCCTCCTTCTCGACTATGAGCTCTTCTACGTCGGATCACTGTCCTCTATTGCTTGACTTTAGCCTTCTTGCCTAAAGTGGAAGGTTTCTTGGAGACCGTGGAGGTAGCTTGGGCGCCGACGCCATGGATCGCAAAGCCTTTCAAGAGGCTTGTGGCTAGGTTGGCGGCCACAGCAAAGGCGTTGATGAGCTGGAGTGATTGCTTTATTGGAAACAATAGGCTCCAGATTTTGGTAGCTAACAAGTTGATTCTGAGATTCGACGTCTCCATGGAGTTGAAAGCCCTCTCCCAGGGTGAACTCGCTTTGCGAAGGACGCTTAAGCGTAAGCTGTTGGGCCTAGCTTCTCTGGAGCGGACAATTGCGAGGCAGCAATCGCGGATCCCTTGGCTTGTTGTGGGCCATGCTTGTTGTAACACCCCAGGTTTCTAGACCACCTGGCGGTGCTACCACACATCTATAGTTACAACCATATTAAAGAAAACTCTAAATAGGACAGCATTTCCCTTGTTTATCAGGACATCCACGACATGCATTTTATTCATATTGGACAAAAGGCATGAATTCAGGTCACATAAACCAGGACACACTTTATAGTCCACGATTAAGTGAGTATATAACATATACATATCTCAGCGACCAAGGGCTCACACTAGCAATACCAAACGACACAAACAAGAAGTACTGGATAAACAAGTAATAAGCTACAACAACTAAATACTTGCAGGGTCGTCCACCATGCATTATCATACATAAATAGATGAACAAGTGATGTGGTAGGTGTGCTACGTCCGTCTCCATGCATATGTCGTCTACTTATTTCCTGAAAACCAAATGAAAAGCAAGAATGAGTATGGATTACTCAGCAAGTACAATTGGAGCCATCCGAACCATATGAACAATTGAACATGAAATAGTACTGAAAACGAAGTCTGAAACTGAATATCTGAACCTGTCGCCCGGACTAGACCACGAGCTAACAGTTCTCACCGAACTTTATCGGAGTAGCCACTCGGTACAGTTTCTCACCGGACCAACAGAAAGGATAGCCATCGGACTAGCCACTTGTGAACAGATTCTCACCGGGTTAGCTATGAACATAAGAACGTGTAATATTTCTGAAAGTGAACAGAGTAATAGAATTGAAATAACCGAATAGGACTGAAATGAACAATCATATAAGAAAATTCTCACACAATAGAACATCAATCGAACAATCACAGAGTATACGCAAATAAAGAACCGTGGTTCGTCATGCACTTGCCTTAACCTCGACGTCCACCGGAAGAATTTATATCGGCACCGGAAATCCTCACACCTGTGGATGAAACCACTCAGAAATACTGAACCACAATAGGGTAACAGTATACTTCTAGGTCGCACCTAGTGCTTTCCGTTCTACAGAGTCAACCATCAGGAAGCATGCACAAATTTCTATCTATAAACAGAGTAGGCTTCAAACATAAATAATCAGTTAATAATTATGCCTACTCCAAAGCTTGTACGTGTATACCAAATTCTATATGACACAACAAGCGGAAGCCATGGTGTGCAAAACCATCAGGATGAATTAGAGACAGAAATAATTAGTACTTGGTGGCATCGATTAATTCCCAGATTTGTAAGCAAAAGCCATCAGAAATTAATAAGGCTAAGCATCCCTAATATGCACTAGATTTTCCTTGATTTTATTATTACCTTCAACCAAAGTACCGATGAATCAAACCAGACCAGGTACTTCTAAGAATGAAGAAAAACAACCAGATACTAGTGCACACCATGTCCAGACTACTCAATCGAGCTAGCTGGAGGAAAAACACGGTAGGGCCAACTACAGGAATCGCAGCCAATCGATGGGAAACATGCTAATACCAGAATCTCAAGGCTGAAGCCAAGCTACGTATGCACTAGTGATAACCACACATCCAGACCGATTCAAATGCTCGATGGAAAGAAAACTACAGTACCAACTAGAAGGAGCCAAACCAATCCGCGTAGAAGCAGCACCTCCGGCCGCGCCGTTATCTTCAGAATAGTGCGGCGGCAACTCCGGCGCAGCTCCAATCAGCAGTCCCGATCCCAACTGTGGTGATGGCGATTGGGGATTCTTGATGTAGCGGCGGCGGTAACGACGGGTGGAGAAGGACTAGGACGTCTCGTAAAGATAAGGAAGCTGGCTGAAGTTGCGGAAATTCAATCCTGCTCCCGAGCTCACCAGCTCCTGCTTTTTTCCACGAAAATAAAAAAAAGTAAAACGTTATGAAAAAATCTAAAAAATATTGGACACACACGCATACAAGTTGTTCACACTCGTGAATTTTTTCGGAATGAAAAGACATCGCTTGTGCTCTGTACAAAAAAGACAATGTTCACGAGTGTGAACAACTTGTATGCGTGTGTCTCCAATTTTTTTCAGATTTTTTTATAAAGTTTTACTATTTTTTTATTTTCACCAAACTAAGCAGGAGCTGGTGAGCCCGGGAGCAGAAACGCCGCTCCCGCTGAGTTGGGCTAGATGTATGTCTCTTTTCTTTTTAACCTGAAGGACTTACATGCTAGGAAAAAAAATCTAATGAGCTGGATTTCATAAAATTCATCAACATTAAATTAAACAGTCATATAGTTTTTTTATCTGCCCTAAAGAGAGTCTCAGACTTTCCATATGGCCAAAGGTTTTAGGAAAAAATGTCAATCATGGTAAACTATCTTTGTATTTGTCCAAATATACTTTATATAAAAACGGGGTATTACGGTATTACACTCCCCCCCCCCCCCCCCCCCCCACCACAAAACAGAATTCGCCCTCGAATTCTTCGCCATTGTGGAGTTTTTTTTATATAAATAGAGGAGGAAAGCTATTTTGATCTAAGGTTAGTCCTTTCATGACTCATCTCTTTATAAACTAATAAGGGCATAGGTACATTGAGTGGTTCACTGCTCCAACATAACAAGAACTAATAGTAAGAGTAGTTTGGTACGGGGGTAAGTCCATCCCATACTCGAACTATTAACTCCGTATGTGGATTGGTAAATCCCGCGACCTAGCACTCAGGCACAACCTCACTTGGTATAGCAGAAATATAGAGCCTCCCGTTCAATCAAACAAGAAACCAGTATACGAAATCTAAGCTATCCATACTTTAAAAATACTCAAATTTCCCTTAGACCGGAGTGGAGAATAAAAGCCTCTATGTGTAACAGAGAACATAGAATCACCACCAGGTTCGCCACTTATAATGGTCCCCCAAAAAGGACTATTACCATGATTTGCGGAAAAACTAAATAAGTTGGCTTACAATTGTGAGAGCCGAATGAGTTGAATGAAAGTTGTAGGCACGAATTAATTAAAACATGTACCTGAGACCCCATCATGATGAACCAGATAAGAAGTTGTTGGCTGGTTGTGGGCTCTATGAGCTGTTGAGGTAGAAGAATCTGCAACTAGTTGTTGCGGTTGTGGAGGAGCAGGAGCTGGTAGCTGGAGCGGACCATATGGTGTTGTAAGGGGTGGTGCATGATAGTAGTAACCCGAAGTAGGGAGCTGGTATGGATGAGATGGAAGCTGTGAAGGTGTAGCTGGTGGGGTCGTCATCATTTGAACTGATCCATGTGAGGAACTGACTCCTGAAGGTACTTGATACGAAGGAATGGCTACTGTTGACCCAGTTGAAGGAGGACTAATCAAGCTCCACTTGATAATGGAGTTGGGATTTTGTTTGCAGACAAGTTTCATGTGACTGTACTTACCACAGAGGTCACAAGAACCCGAAAAGTCACACTCAGAAGCACGATGAACTTGACCGCACTTGAAGCAAATCAAGCCCTGGCCTGGAACGGGTCGAATGAATGAAGTTCTATTTGAATGTGGAACTGAAGAAGAATGGGCTCCTAATTGATTGGATTTGGCGGACTGTTGAGGATGCTTGCCTGATTTGGACTTCTTGAATTCAGACTGCTGAGTAGTCCCACTACCACCTTGGTAAGTCCTCTTGCAGTCTCCGTCTGTGCCCATACTACTTCCGGTACGACCCTCACAAGATCCTGTGAGTCGAAACTCCAGCTCCATCCTTCTTGCTTGCTCAATCACTTCAGAGTAGCTAGTCTGCGACTTTGTTCCCATCACTTCCCTATATCTTGAGTGGAGGCCTCTAAAGAATGCTTTGGCCTTATGTGCCTCATTTCCATTCACTCTATCCACAAAGAGCACCATCTTACTAAACTCAACCTCATATTCATCCACACTCTGATCCCCTTGTTGAATGTGGGTTAGAGCAATATACATTTCCTCCTTGCACCATTCTGGGTAATACCTATCAATGAACTGTTGCACAAAGAACGCCAAGTAGGCTCCCCGTGAACAAGACCTTGAGCTGCACAAACTCCTCTCCACAATGCATTAGCCAAGCCTTTAAGCTGGAAGGCCACATAAAGAACTCTCTTGCGTGATGACAAATCTAAAGCCTCCATATACTTCTCCATGGTACTCAGCCAAGATGCTGCATCCATTGGAGTCCCGGTCCCATCAAAGTCTCCAGCTTTTAGTTCTAACCAGTTTTTCAGGGTTGTCTCTTGACCGCCATGTCCACCGTTATTACCAGATTGTCTTGCACTTCCTCCCTCTTGATGACTATTCTCAACCTCTACATCTGATTCATCAGCATGGTTGTTGTGGCCTCCACGACCACTAGCATTGCGACCATGACCGCGATCATGCCCCCTACCTCTAACTCTCGGAGGCATAACTATGCACAACATTATCAATTATCAGAGAAAGGTTCATATACTCAAGAACACAAGCACCATCAATATAAGAGAACACATAAGCGTAAATGCAATGCATGGCCCAACCCATCCTATTGTGCATTAGTGTGTCATGTTTTAAGGTTGTTTATTATGTTTCGCTCAAATTTCAGCTAAAACTAAGAGATGTTCTATTTTATTTACCGAAGGTAACAAATTTTCACAACAAAGACCTAAAGCCTGCTCTGATACCAACTGTAACACCCCAGGTTTCTAGACCACCTGGCGGTGCTACCACACATCTATAGTTACAACCGTATTAACGAAAACTCTAAAATATGACATCATTTCCCTTGTTTATCAGGACATCCACGACATGCATTTTATTCATATTGGATGATGGCGTGGATCACACGTTCGCTGGGGAACCCCAAGAGGAAGGTATGATGCAGTACAGAAGCATTTTTCCCTTGATTACAAAACCAAGGTTATCGAATCCAGTAGGACTTGGAGAAGGCTTAGCAAGGTGTCAACGGCGCCGTTAACAACAATTGACGTGGACCTGCACACAATCACAAACAAAATACTTTGCCCCAACGAAACAGAGAGGTTGTCAATCTCTCCGGCTTGCTGAACACAAAGAATTAAATGTGTGGATGTAAAATATGATGGGAGTGAATTATGACCAGCGAGCAAATGATGATGAAAAGCTATTAAAGCAGTTGTAAACAATGTAGGAAAATAGGACCGGGATCCACAGTTGCAAGCAACAGATCATTGCAATAAACAAAGTGCATAATGTAAGCAATGTAAATAACACAAGGAAATCACACCGCTGTTTTCTCCCTAGTGGCAACATCACATCTCTTGTCTTAATTGTTTCTGTCAACCTGAGCTCAGACAAGAGAGGCATGAACCCACTATCTAGTATAAATACTCCCTCATACAACTATCAGATTTGTGGGTTCCGATGAACCTATATTCTTCCACGGGGTTGAAAGCTAGCCTACTGACGAGATCTCCACGAGGGTCGGAGCGAGCACGGCAAGAACACACACACGAGGTTTACCCAGGTTCAGGCCACCATTGCGGTGTAAAACCCTACTCCTGCTTGTCTGGTTGTATTACCGGTGTTGATTGTTTGAGTTCCGAACCGTGAGGTGTTCGAACTCTCCTACTCGAGACTGGACTAAAACCTGACTGGACCGAAGGCCCCTCCAGACCAAAAGTCCGACCACCTCGACCTCCTTACAATGGAGGCAGTGATCCGCCTTTTATAGTGCCCTGGGCCTCTTCCTCTTGGCGGGAAGGGCAACCACAGTTGGCCAGAAGAAGACAAAGGAGGGTGCGTGGCTTGCTGACATCGTCCTCCAGAACGGGTCCCTCGACGGGAGCTTTATGCATCAAAGAGTGAATATTCCTCTTGTCCTTGGTCCGGTCTTGCACCGTCCCAGTCTTTAATCACCAAAATAGGCAGACCGCCCCGTACGTAGCTCTGCTGTGTACTTTTTGGCGTCATCTCCTCCCTCCGCGGGGCATCCGCAGAGAGGCCTTCATTCGGACGCCTCGCGAGGTGGGCTTGGCGTGGTCCTTCGGTCTTGATCCTCGCGAGAGCGGGGTCCCTCACGAGGTGCTTGCTGAACCTTTATAATGGCGCGAAGCATTCGGGCCGCTGACAGCTGGGACAGGGGACCCTGGTTCCCATAGTCCCGACAGTAGCCCCCGGGCCCATGGCTTGAGCACGCTCGCCGCATGAGTCAAGGAGGTGGAATTTGGACGATGAAGACGAGGCGGCAGAGGCGAAGAGGCGGGGGACCTAAATGCTGTCAGGCACGATTGCGCCACGCGTCCGATCCTTCCGCTGCATGCTCCCTAGATTCCTTCATCGTGGCACTGTAACTGTCCCATCCTCGCTTATAAAGAGGGGAGAACCGTGTCGGTCCTCATCTTCCGCACCTTCGAGTCTTCACCTGAGCGTCAGTCACCTCCCTTCTCCCTTTGCAAACTCGAATCCTTCCTTCAAAGCTTCTTCCCGCCGCTATGTCTCCCACCAGGTCCTCCGCCAGTCGGCGCAAGAATGTGGTGGAGGAGACGGAGGCGTACACGCCCATAGCGCTCGGGGTCTCGCGCTTCCGTAGCGAGGAGGCCCTCGCTAAAGTCCGCTGCTTGGTCGCCAACGCCTTCAACGAACACGGCTCGACGGAGGTTAGAGTCAGGTCCGACGAAGCACAACGGCATGGCGGGACGCTGCAGCCTGTTTTCACCCACGCGTTGATGGCAGGTCTGATCCCGCCTTTCTCCGCCTTCCTTCTGGAGATCCTGCGCCATTACTAGATTCACCTCCTACACATCCATCCTGCCTCGGTCACCATTCTCTCCGCCTTCGCGTATCTCTGTGAGGCTTTTCTTGGCGTAGAGCCGTCCGTGGCCTTCTTCCGCCACTTCTACAGTCTTTGGGTGAGCTCGCCTGACATCACCGGCTGCGTTTCCTTCCACCTGGAGCCCAAGGTGTCGGGAGACATTATCTCCATGGCGGTAACCAGGAGGCTGGAGGACTTCCGCCACGACTGGGTATACATGGATGTCAGCCGGAGCGATGTGGCGTTGCTTGAGCTCCCCACCGAGCAGCCAAAGAAGATCCCGGCGGCGTGGAGTAGCTCTCATCTGTGCAGGGGCGAGGTGACGCGGCCCCTCATGGAACGACTCGCCCTCCTGAAGCAGAAGGGCCTCACGGGGCAGATGGTAGTGGCAGAATTCCTGCAGCAGAGCATGGCATCGCTGCAGGAGCATTCGAGGCCGATGTGGACGCTGGCCAACTCGGCGGACGACATCCGGCTGTCGAGCTGCGGGCTCAACGCCGCGGCGGTCGACGCCGCCACTCGCACGATCTTCAGAGCGAGGGGTGTTGGGAAACCCGCCGGGGAAATCCGCCCGCTACACAAGAGGAAGCAGAGCTTGCGGGACCAAATCCGGCAAGAGATGCCGGTCTTCAACGAACGGGGTCTGGTGGGCGTCGAGCTTCCTCAGGAGGAGGAGGCCGAGGCGGATGCAACAGCCAGGGATGACGGTGCTGAAGAAGAGACGTCCCAGGCGAGGGCCCCACGAGGTGGTCATTCTCAATGGCGACGATGATGGGAGGGGCGTTCCCTCGGGCCGCTCGTTGCCTACGGCCCGCTCGATGACTCCGACACCGAGGGGGAGATGGTGCCCCTAGAGGCGCGGCTGGGGAGGCGCGTCGTGTACTCAGACGAGGTACACGGAGGGGGCGACGGCGACGACGACAGCGAGGCGACGTCCTCGCAAAGGCACCGCTCGAAAGAGGCGGCGGAAGCGGGATCCTCCACCCCAAGTGGCACGACCCAGCGGATCGGGGCGATAAAGAGGCCATGGCTGTTCGTCAGCCCAGTAAGCACCGCGCGGAGAGAAAACCGCGACCTTCCTTTATTTTCTTCACGTCGATCCTTATCCCGACGCCCACAGTTGCTTGTACGACTATGTCGGCGAAGGTGCCGCGGAGCGATGCGGTCACCACCGCGCCGTCCACCGCCAGGAGGCCAGTGCTGGGGGCCCGGGCAGCCACGGCCGGGAGCGCGGCAACGGAGCTGACGGGAGCCACCACTGTGGCGGTGGCGGCAGTGAATACTGCCACGGAGGAGACCGACCTAGGGCCGTCTGCTGAGGCCCAGGTCATTGTCTGCCTCAGGAGAACGCGTTAGGGATAGCGCCCGAAGGAGGTGCCGTAGGGGCGGGCAGCTCGTCCCTCGTGCGGAGGGAGCTCCCGGTAATGGGGGAGCTTCCCGACCAGCCCGTGGCGATGGGCTGGGACATCGTGGTTTCTGGGAGCGCGCTGGCAGCAAGTGATGCATGTAAAATGCATACATGAACTTTGCACTATAACACTTGTTTTCCATTCATATTTGCATCATATAAGGGGTATATTACTGTTATTTAATGATTTTTGGTAATTAATAATGATTTCCCCTTTTTATGGAATTAATCCTGTGCAGGCAGAAAACCCTTATTTCTTTCCTTATTTATTTCAGGGCCTTAACGACGTTATAATGAGCTACAAATTTACGGGGATCATTATTTTGGAAGGAGGAAGACCTAGGAGCGAAGGAAGTAAGCAAACGGAGGCCGAAGGGCCAAAAGAGGGTGCCCCAGGCCGCGTGGGCCCACCTCTTTTGGGCCTCGTGGCTCCATTTGCGTTGATCCTTCTTCCCGAAGCTTCCTCGTGACCTAAAAACGACTATAAAAATAGTCCCCCGACGTTTTCCAGAGGGAGGCGGCGGAGAAACACAAAACCAGAAATAGAGAGACAAAAGGCTGCCGCCGGAGAAGATCAGAGGGGGGAAACGCCACCGGAATCACTTCCAGAGGTCTTCTCCATCCCCCCTACGGAGTCTCCATCAACACCACCGTCAAGACCATCACCATATCCATCACCATCTTTGTGATCCACTTCATCCCCCTCATAGTTTGAGATTGTTTGATCCCTAGCTATTGTCTAAGTGATATTCTACATGTTTGTGAATTGCTACCTGTCATTGTTTTGTGGGGAGATCATAGTTTCAGATTGTGTTGTATCACTTGTACTGCTGAATCATATCATGTCTTGGCGTTGTGAGTAGTTCTCTCATGTTCCTGGGGGTATAGGATGAATTGGCAATGATCTTTTATATGGCATGTGTTGGTATTTTGTCTAGTTTTTAACTTTGATGTAATTCTATGATGGTGTTGTGCGAACGTCGACTGCACATCACTTCACCTATATGGGCTCATAGGAGAACACAGTAATGTAATGGAGTGAGGAAGACTTGGGAGGACACGTAAACCTGAGACCGAATCATGAAGTTGCATTATGAGGGTATTAGTATCAGGGACCTTAAAGATTAATGCTATGGTGGGACTTTATGTCTTAATAACTCTTGTGCAGTCATTTACTTGGCCACATGATCCATCATAAGAGGTTTAGTTTATTTATTTAGCTATTCCTAATTATGGCTCCGTCCAAAGAAGATTAAAACTTGACAAAATGTTTACCTTGTTGTTTTAGAAATATTTATGCCATGAAGTCTAAGTAGCCCTTGGGAACTCTCTCCATCTATAAGAAACACACACTTGAGCTTGTCCTCTTGCTGCATAGAGGATTGGGCTTTCTCTCTTTGAGATCTTTCACTTGTCATGTTGCATTTTCAGCATTTTACTCTATTGCAAACTCTACACCAAAAACCCAAAAACACTTGCATCATTTAATCATTTTAGTTTGTCTAGTGCATAGATAATAAGGGAAGTGACACTCTTATTTGAGAGGATAAATACTTATACCTTCTACTCCTCGTGGGTCGATACTATACTTACACATCGAAGACTTCAACGATCCCCTATACTTGTGGGTATCAAGACATTTTCTGGCGCCGTTGCCGGGGAGTGTAGCGCTTAAGTTTTATTCTTGTTTGCACTAGATATTTATTTTCAGTTTTGCATATACTCTCGTTTACTTTCAGTTTTGCATTTAGTTTAGTTTTACTTTCAGTTTTGCATTTATCAAAAATCCAAAAAAAATTAGAAAATGAAAAATACCAAAAAAACTCGTGTTATGGGCATAAGTATGGATATAAATGATGCTTTGTTTAGACACTTGAATGCTGCTAAGATTACCAAGGAATATAGAGAATCTAAGGAAGGGAAAATACTAAAAGGTTTCATGATGGAATTAAATTATATTGCTGAGGAGTTGCTTTTACACCATGATGTAACTTGTATTTTTTTGCTCTGAACAAGAAGATAAACATTTTGAATTTCAATGTAGGTTCCATGAAGAATGTGTTATTGCATCTTACCATATTGGTGATTATGCTTATTTAGGAATGGAACAAGTAGAGGAATTTGTTACTTTCAAGGCATCTTTTGAATTGCAAACCTTCATTCATGAAAATAAAAGTTGCCCTATAGCTAATAAATTTGAAAGAGAGATAGATTTTATTCTTGAATATTGCATAGACAACTTCTCTCAAAATATTTATGTTGTTGAATATAATGAGGCTCCCCAAGAGAGCTCTATTGTTTTGCAAGAAGAAGATGATGAAAACATAAGCTTGGAGGAGAAAGTATGTGAAGAAGATGAAAAAAAGGCTAAGCTTGGGGATGCCCATGCAGCCCCAAGAGGAGGACAATGAAGAGCAAGAATATGATGAAAATGATGAACAACTAGAGACCGAAGAGAGGAAACATCCACCTTCACCACCTATGGATGAGGGTAACACTCAAAATTTGGTTGATGATAAACTTTGCTTTTATGATTGTGATGATGAGGAAGAATATAAACCTATGCCTAATGAGAACATTATTGATAATGATTTTAAAAATGATGAAGAATATGGTTTGGACATGCTATATGATAATGCTTTAGATGATGGTTCTATGCTTATTGATAATCCTCCATGTTTAGTTGTTACTACTTTATGTGAGGATAAAAATGATATACTTGCTGCTTGTGATAATACTCTCACTCATGAGAGTCCTACTTTATTTTTGAACTCCCCTATTCACACCATGGAGGAGAAATTTGCTTATGTTGAGAAATAGTTATGTGGTTTGCAATTATCTTTAGTTCCAAATATTTGTTGCAACCATGATATTAAACTTTATATTGATCTTAATAATTATTTTGAAAGAGGGAAGCATGCTAATGAATTCCAAAATAAATTTAATGATCCTCTTTATATGCCTATATTATCTAAGTTGAATGATTCTTGTGATTCTATGGTTTAATTTATTTCTTCTACTTGCAACTATTATAAAAGAGGAGGTACTAAGAACCCTCTTTATGCTTTTAATAAATATATGCTGCAAGTTACTACTGTTAATATGCATTGTGAAATTTCTATTTATTGTGATTCATTCATATATAAAATGCCAATGCATAGGAAAAGAGTTAGACTTAAAAGTTAATGGTTTAATGTTTGGTGGTGTGTTCCTTATGCTTTAAACTTCCAATTCTTTTTGGGCACACCTTTATATCTTGAGAACTTGCAATATAAATTTACCTACTATTTACTAACAATTAGTTTAAGATTTTCATTTTATATAAAATTTGGGAAAGTAAATGAGAAGGGTGAGTAATGGAGATGTTGGGGTCGACCTTGATGTGTTGTTCATGCCAATAGAACCATTGCAAAATATCTATCATTAAAACTTCTCCCAAAGCTAAAACTAAATAAATAGAGTCAAGGTGTTTGTTTAGTACTGTAACCACACCTTTGTATCTTATTTTTCATCTTAATGGCAAGCGTAATCTCTTTTGAAAGATAAGATTGAACAATAGTGATTTACTGTCCAGAAAAAAGATTCCTAAGCTTCACTGCGAATTTTTTAAAAATCACAGAAGAGGAATTTGGACCTGATATTTTATTACAGCTTTATTCAGCTATTAATAAACATTTCATTAGTTCAAAGTTTTCTGATTTGAGCAACGTAAGTGCCTCTGAAAATTCACTCTTTATGGGCTGTCCAGTTTTTGACAGATTCTGTCTTTATTTTGCATTACTCTCATTACTAGTGTTTTGTGTGGTTCTATTGATCAAAGAGCAATACACAATCATAGTAATAGTAGATAATGTTTAGAATCAACTCATGATATGTCTTTTTTGTATCTATGGAGACTTAATTTATGGAGACACTAACCCCTCTAATCAAGTTTTATGATGAGTTATGTGTGAAGAGAACTTTCAAGTGGAGTAGTTGAGGGTGATAAACAAAGATCAAGAGGGACAAACACTCAAGCTTGGGGATTTTACCCCTAGGCTCACCCTACATACAAGAATTTAAGCTTGGGGATGCCAAGTCACCTCACTCCAACCATCTTGATACCGAGTAAGTAAGCCTAGCTATATGGCTATAAAGAAAGCGCTTTACGGGAGGCAACCCAGTTGTTTTTATTTTTTGATTTTCTTTGTGTCCTCTTGCTGTGACAAGAGACTTAGTTCTTAGTTTAGTTTCTGGAATTTTTAAAAAGTGCCAAGTTTTACCAATTTTAGTTTGAGAAAGTTGTTATTTTGCATGCGGAGATTTCAATCCAGCACAGGTCTGTACACGGTTTGATTTTTAATTCTTATTCTGTAACTCCGAATGAGAAGATATTTTTATTGTAACTGCAACTTTTCATCCTCCGTATGCATGAAGTTTTTCAGAATTTTTAGACATGTGTAAGTCAGGTAGAAAAATACGTTTTGCTGCTATCAGTTTTCTGGACAGATTCTGTCCAATATTGTTTGATGCATGTTTTGAACTTTTAACTTGAATCTTGTTGATCCATTTGAGTTTATTAATAGGCATACAACATTATAAACTTTCTGGACATTCACATGAATTTTTGTCTTAGGATTATAAGTAGCAAGTAATGCATTTGTCTATCACTACTAATGTCACCCCACAGAAAAGAAATGGGAGAAACAGTGTTTTGAAGTTTTTTCACAGGGATCGGAGGAGATGCACCATGAGTTATCCAAGGATGGTGAAAACCATAAGCTTGGGGATGTGGAGAACATCCTCACTGAACCAACATACTCTCGGTTTGCACACATCTAAGTTCTGTTTTTCATTTGAAACACTTTATCGCATAAACTTGGAGCGTCTTTTTGTTTGTTTTTACTTTGATTTTTATTTTGTGAGACCACCACACTATTATTTATTTATGAGAAAGCTACTGGAAATATGGGTTGGAATATCTTGCATGCTTTTATTGTATTGGTAAAAGGGATGTCTAAGTTGATTTTTAATGACACATATAGTTGCATGATTCATGATCTTCTTTATGAGTAATAATTTGCAAATGCTTTATCATGAGCTATCTTTTATTCATGTTTTGATGCTGTATGTTATTTCACCTTGTTTGACATGAATTAGTTAGTTCTTTATGAGTAATAATTTGCAAATGCTTTATCATGAGCTATCTTTTATTCATGTTTTGATGCTGTATGTTATTTCACCTTGTTTGACATGAATTAGTTAGTTCTATGGACACTCATGCATGCATCTAGATGGTCATCTTTCTCCCTTTTGCTAGCCCAAAAATTCCAACAAGTAAAAACTTGTTTCCAACACCTTCAACCAAAGTTTTTCCAGTGAGTCCACCATATCTACCTATTAGCTTTATGCTATTCCAAGTATGTTTATCATGTTATTTGTGTTATCTATACCTCTAAATGAAAATGATTATATTATTTATTGTAATGGGAAAAGTTGGTAAAAAAGCTCTCGCGAATTTGATGCACACTTTACTTTTATTGCATTTTAATAAACATGAACCATTGTGATTAATATCATGATGATAGTGGCTTGATAAATGTTTAAGGTTGAGAGTTAGCCCATATGTGATGTCACATGAAAAGCATTCAACATGTTCCATCATTTATTTAGTTGATATCATGTACTTTTGTTTATGGATGCCTATCATGGTGAAATAATGTGGAAATAGAGTAAGTTTAAATGAGTTTGTATAAATGGTTAGAGAGAAACCTGGGCCGCTAATCTAAGCCATGCATCATTCATGGTGGAAATTTACTTACATGCTATTTTAAACTTTCAGTGATACACCCTACAATAAAAAGCTATATCAAGTAGTAAATAAGAAGGGTGTTGAGGTTGTTCATTATGTTTGTTTGTCTTGTTGTTTTGATGTGGGCTTGATCCATATCATGGGACAAGAGGTACCCCAGTTGAGGCTCTTGATAATACCATTATTACTTACAATGATAGATAACTTAAACTTGTTTTGTTTCCCAAGTTGAGTAATCATGGTGTAGGTACTTGTATTCAAGGGGCATGAGACATCTAACCTTTACTTTATCAAGGCCACTACTCATATTTGCTTTCACATTTAACTTTAATCATTCAAGATGCTATGATAGGGGAACGAGAGCTTGACACCAAGTATTACCATTGCAATCAATAACTTAAGTAGAATAGTTTGGAGGATAGATAAAACTTATGCATGTTTTACCTCTACTCATTTATATATCTTTTCCAAAGTGTCCACCTTTTATATTCAGATTTTCATCTCCACTCTTTGACCAATGTAGGATGTTCTTACTTATCATATTGCATACTTGTGATCCATATTACTATCTTTTATGTTACACTTTGTGAACTAGCATTGAACATCCTTGCATTGAATACTTGATATCACTTTATAAACTGTTTGCATATTGCTACTTCTTTGAATAATGAATCATTTGACTTTATGTAGCAGTAGCAATCATCTTTTATATCCATGTTGTTGTTATATTGCAAATTCATGTTAGTTTTATCAATTCCATACTCGAGGACGAGCATGAGTTAAGCTTGGGGATGTTGATGCATGTAAAATGCATACATGAACTTTGCACTATAACACTTGTTGTCCATTCATATTTGCATCATATAAAGGGTATATTACTGTTATTTAATGATTTTTGGTAATTAATAATGATTTCCCCTTTTTATGGAATTAATCCTGCGCAGGCAGAAAACCCCTATTTCTTTCCTTATTTATTTCAGGGCCTTAACGACGTCATAATGAGCTGCAAATTTACGGGGATCATTATTTTGGAAGGAGGAAGACCTAGGAGCGAAGGAAGCAAGCAAACGGAGGCCGGAGGGCCAAAAGAGGTGCCCCACGCCGCGTGGGCCCACCTCTTTTGGGCCTCGTGGCTCCGTTTGCATCGATCCTTCTTCCCGAAGCTTCCTCGTGATCTAAAAACGACTATAAAAATAGTCCCCCGACGTTTTCCAGAGGGAGGCGGTGGAGAAACACAAAACCAGAAACAAAGAGACAGAAGGCTGCCGCCGGAGAAGATCGGAGGGGGGAAACACCGCCGGAATCACTTCCAAAGGTCTTCTCCATCCCCCCTCCGGAGTCTCCATCAACACCACCATCAAGACCATCACCATCTCCATCACCATCTTCGTGATCCATTTCCGCCCCGGGCCGGAATTTCCGGACCCCGGGCCGGAATTTCCGCCCCTCAGAAAAACTGCAGAAAGAGTAATATGAAAACGGGCATATCTTTTGCATCCGGACTCCGTTTTCGATGATCTTGGGCTCGTTGGACTCGCAACGAAAAGCTATACAAGATCATGCAGAGAAACATCATTGTCCATCATGTGAGGAGGAGGTCACAAGGAGAGAGTTTGACCTCTGTAAAAAGGACACGCCGGGAAAACCTCCTTTTTGAAAATCGGAAATACCGTATCTTTTGCAAATGAAGTCCAAATGACATGAAACCAATTTTGTTGGAAAGAGGACGACAAATGCAACCTTTGTAAATGGCAAACAAGCAATGGGGATTTTGCAAAGAAATGGAAGAGATAAATCTTCCGCACGGATGAACCGGCAAAATCTCCAATACCGAAAACGCAATCGAAGACGCATATGAAAACCGTTTTGGTGAACTTAGCCTTGTCATGACGAGCACGACAAGCACCAAGATCACACCACGATAAGAGGCAAATAAGAACAAATAGAGATGATTGCATGGATGCAAAGGTTTGTGCTCTCTACGACGATACGATCCCGATATCCGGTCGAGAGCCCCTCTTGATAGTACGGCTATCTATCCTATAACCCGGTCTCTCACTAAACATCATGAGACCGGTAAAATAGAAACCCTATCAAGAACATACCTTTGCCTTGCGCATTAATCCACTTGAGGTCGATGGAGACGATCTTCATTTCCTCAAGACGAACCATCTTATTGATTGCGCTTTGCTTGGTGAAGATTCACATGTGGCTCCCCCATACCCCAAGATGGGAGAAGCACCTCTTCGGCATATCTTCACTTGGCCTTTATCTTGATGACGAACACCTTGGCCTTGATCAACCAATGATCTTTTTCCCTAAACCTTGACTCCAACACATGGAGAACAAGCAAGACCTTGACTCCAACAAATGGAGACAAGCAAGCAAATGGACACCTACAAATATAGCTCAATGCAAATATTAGTCCATAGAAATTGTCATTAATTACCAAAACCATGCATGGGATCAACCATGCACTTTCAGATGTAAGGTTAGTCCTTTCATGACTCATCTCTTTATAAACTAATAAGGGCATAGGTACATTGAGTGGTTCACTGCTCCAACATAACAAGAACTAATAGTAAGAGTAGTTTGGTACGGGGGTAAGTCCATCCCATACTCGAACTATTAACTCCGTATGTGGATTGGTAAATCCCGCGACCTAGCACTCAGGCACAACCTCACTTGGTATAGCAGAGATATAGAGCCTCCCATTCAATCAAACAAGAAACCAGTATACGAAATCTAAGCTATCCATACGTTAAAAATACTCAAATTTCCCTTAGACCGGAGTGGAGAATAAAAGCCTCTATGCGTAACAGAGAACATAGAATCACCACCAGGTTCGCCACTTATAATGGTCCCCCAAAAAGGACTATTACCATGATTTGCGGAAAAACTAAACAAGTTGGCTTACAATTGTGAGAGCCGAATGAGTTGAATGAAAGTTGTAGGCACAAATTAATTAAAACATGTACCTGAGACCCCATCATGATGAACCAGATAAGAAGTTGTTGGCTGGTTGTGGGCTCTATGAGCTGTTGAGGTAGAAGAATCTGCAACTAGTTGTTGCGGTTGTGGAGGAGCAGGAGCTGGTAGCTGGAGCGGACCATATGGTGTTGTAAGGGGTGGTGCATGATAGTAGTAACCCGAAGTAGGGAGCTGGTATGGATGAGATGGAAGCTGTGAAGGTGTAGCTGGTGGGGTCGTCATCATTTGAACTGATCCATGTGAGGAACTGACTCCTGAAGGTACTTGATACGAAGGAATGGCTACTGTTGACCCAGTTGATGGAGGACTAATCAAGCTCCACTTGCGTATGTTTTTTGACAAAAAAGACAAATTTCTGACAAAAACTGAGGAATTTCTGACAAAAACTCCTGAAGGTACTTGATACGGAGGAATGGCTACTGTTGACCCAGTTGAAGGAGGACTAATCAAGCTCCACTTGCGTATGTTTTTTGACAAAAAAGACAAATTTCTGACAAGCACAGAGAAGAAAAATTGATATTTTCTGTCGAAATTTTTCGCGAGTGTTTGACACTTACGTATGTTTGTGTCCAATTTTTTTCAGAATTTTTCGAAACATTTTCAATTTTTAAAAAATCAAAAGGCATACTGGGTGCAGGTGCACCCGGGAGCCAAAGTGAATTTCCGGTAAATCATGATATTGTTAAACAAATGTTCAAAGGAGCTCCTACATTTAATCTAAACTGCTAGAATTTTCCACATTAACTGGAGGAAAAAGAAAATGATCTACACCACTTATTTCGGTGGGAAACATCATAACGGTGCCTATTAATCACATATAAACTTCAGCATTTATTGTATAAGGAACACATTTCCAATAGCACGGGATAAGCGGTCCTGGGTTTCAAGAATGTGTTCACTACTTTAAAATATTAGTAACACCAATTTAATCGGCATCGAATGTGTGATGAAAGAAACAGAAAATTCATGAAGTAACGTGGGAAAAGCTTGAGACAGAGCTGCTACAGGGTTGTCCAAAGCTCGTGCATTGAAAATCGTGTCTGAGCTACATATGCAGTTGGGAGAAGCAAAACATAATATGTACGTCCAAGCATAAGAAAATCAAGAACGATGCAAACAGATAACAAAAAAATGACAGAATGTCTGAAAGATAAGAGATGTCCAAAGATGATATTGAAGAGTCCTACATTGGAAACCATTTGGTCACGTGCAAACTGGTGTTGCCGTGTTGATCACCATGATCAAAGCATTGTACCGGGAAACAATAGAAGTGAAATATTTTAAATATTATCAGAAACTGGAGCCTCCTAGAACCCACATGACCAACCAAAAAATGCAGGGTAATAATATACTAGTATTACAGTATTAGTTAAAACAATTAAGAGCAACTTCTTGTAAAAAAAAGTACTTGCCTTGAGCACTCATCATCAATTTGTATCATCAAATTGCCCTTTGTCGTCACCAAGTCGAACCCTTTGAATATCATTCCTATCACCGGCACTTCGTAGATTGAGCTGGATCTACACAATTCGATTCATCACAATTAGTAACAGGGTACTGGAATCGGAAGCAGTTGGACTCATCCCATGTATCAAATTGACAGGAAATACTATCGGCGTAGTAATTAAGAAGAAGATGAGATGTGGCTCCGCATCCGCTTGGAGCAATCGTCGGCTGGGGAGAAACATAGCAGCGCTCTGTGTATGCTGTCGCCGCCGGCAAGTGCCTCTGCTCGCGAACAAGGAGTGGGCGAGGGGCATTGTCGATGCCGCGTACATCATCGCCGCCGGCAAGCGTCGCTGCTCGAGATCGAGTGGCATTGCCGCTCCAGGCCGAGTTCCGGGCTGCTGTAAGGAAGGATTGGAGAGGGCTTCCTCGTTGCTTATCGCCCGTAGGTGGGTTGATCCTCATCGCTACATCCGGATGTTTGCGGCACGGAGCTTTCCTCCTCGTCGGTCGATCCACGGGATGGGGCTAAGAGCGCGACGAGGAGAGAGGCGGTTGCGTGGGAGGCCAGAAGCACCGGCGAACCATCCTCCCCCGTCACATGTCGCCCACCTTCACCGGCTGCCGGGGAGACGCAATCCGCCGCCGTCGCTGCGTCCAATAGGTTAGGTACGGGAGGGGAAGGGGGTGGCATGAAAATGGGGAGCGCGGGATTGCAGAAGCCCAACTAACCATAATGGCCCGCTTCGATGGTCTTTTGGGCCCAATTCATGAGAGAACGTGAATTTGATGCACAGAGACCCGTTCCTAGGGATAACTGGGCTAGTTCGGACAACGAGTAAATCGGACGGCGAGAAAGGTTCCATACGACGATCGGAGGGCCAAAAACAGCCAGATCGTGAGACAGCTCCTGTTTGTGCTGGTTATAATATCCCTAATAATAAAATGGGGTATTACACTTGTACCCGGTTCTTCCATCTTCAAACAAACCATTGGGAGAGGAAGAAAGTCTCTAGAGCGGACAACTGCGAGGCAGCGATCGCAAATCCTTTAGCTTGTTGAGGGCGATGCTTGTACCCAATTCTTACATCTTCAAACAAACCATTAGCAGAGGAAGAACTTCATCGCACACCTAAATGTGGATGGGACCCTGGTGGCGGACCAAGAGGGCATCTCATGTCGTGGATTCTTTCTTCGAGCAGTTGCTCGGCTCCTCTCTTGAGTGTGGTTTATCTCTCGACCTAGACTTCTTGGACATGTGATCAAATGATTTGTCCCGTGCTGAAGGCCCCTTCCTCAGAGGAGGAGATTTAGGGTGTCATATGTTCGCAGGATTTGGATAAGTCACTTGGACCCACTGGCTTTACGACCTCTTCTACGTCTCTTGTTGGCCCATCATCAAGGCTGACGTGCTGGAAACTTTTGACTCGTCGTGGAGGGGCGACTATCGTGGACTTCGCGCTTCTAAATTCAGGCCCTCATATCCCTCCTTCACAAGCATGCTAATGCGGTTGAGGTGAAGAATTGTAGGCCCATTATCCTGATACACAGTGTGGCTAAGATGGTGGCCAAGGTGATACCGGCTCAGTTGGCTCCCCTAATGTCGGCGATTAAACGGTCACACCAAAGCATTTTCATCTGTGGGTGTTGCCTGCACGACAATTTCCATCTTGTCCAGTACACGGAGAAGAAGTTGCATAGCTTACATACGAGCGTAAGTATGTTCAAACTTGACGCCAGCATACGGTGGATTGGGTGTTTCTTCTCCAAGTGCTCACCAAGATGGGGTTCAGACGCAAAATGGCTCTCTATTGTGTCTGGTCTGCTTGGGACAGCCTCCACCCGGGTGGTGGTCAATGGGGACGCCGGTAGCCTAATCTTCAATGGGCGTGGACTGGGGATGGGCGACCCTCTACCCCCTTCTTTTTAACACCGTCATGGAGGTGCTTCAACCCATGATCGAGCGGGCCACGGGGTCTTCTCTCTAGCCTTGATGTATGTTGACGACGTGGTTACCTTCTTGTGACATACACCCTAGACTTGCACATGTGTGCGGCGATCATTGAGGACTTTGGCGAGGCCTCGGGTTTGCGCACAAATTTTGCAAAGTTTTTTGTCCATCCGATTTGTTGCCTTCCTGCCCAAATGGAGCTTGCGCGATATATCCTGGGTTGTGCGGTGGCGGCCTTGCCTTGAAAATATCTTGGCCGTTGGGCATTCACAAACCATCGGCGGGGCAGCTTCTATCGATGGTGGACAGTGCAGTGAATCGCTTACACCATGGTGCGCCAAGCTCCTCAATCGAGGTCGGAGGACCATTCTCATTCAGACAATGCTCTTGGCTATTCTAGTGCATGCGATGATTTCTCTTGACGTCTCGCCTAAGATCAATAGATGCTCTCGCCAAGATATGTAGAGGGTTCATGTGGAAGGGGCGCCGGGTGGCGAAGGGCGGCCACTGCTTGGTGGTGTGGAACAAGGTGGCATCTCCTAAGTGTCATAGAGGGTTGGGTATCCCGAACCTCCGGCTCATGAGTCTAGCTGTAGTGACCTTGCCTTTTAAAATAGACAAGATACCTGTGTATAGTGCTAGTCCCTGGATCGACTCGCTAGCACACACAGTACAAGATGAAATACCATAACAATGCATCAAGTTATTACACGCATGATCCATAATTCAAAGTAGTATCATTACAAATTGCATAGCTTGAAGCTAGCTTATTTAAAGTAAACAACGGAAATAGGCATTAAGCATGGAGTCTTCATCATCTTCATGCTGCCACAGGCGAACATGTCGGGTGTAGACTCGAAAACCCCTAACGTCTCCTTACTCGTCATCCGAACATCCTGCAACAGTAAAAGCGTTGCGGCCAAAAGAAATTTTGGTCAGAACCATTGGAATGGATCTGGCAAGTGACACTTGTGGACTCATAATGGCAAACTCTAGTACCTATCTACTTATTTGGCTGGTGGAGTTCAAGGCTCTTGCGTAAAGCAAATTTTATCCTATTTTTTAAATCATTTTCTTTTCCATCTGATTATGAGACAAAACTGGCATGAAAACCGGTGTCTCTTCTACCCTTGTTCACCCATCAAGTTTTATTTAAGAAATTGGAATGAAGAGATCTTCTGTCGACAACCTTGTCATTTACTCGTAAATGTCCATAACCAGGGACACGGCTAAGATCTTAGTTTTACACTCTGCAGAGGTTGTGCACTTTACCCACTAGACTCGATCAACCCATTCTATCCTTAACCCTCATTTAGTGAAAAGGAAAGGAGAAGATCAAGACGAGACTTTTCAGAAGTGCTTTCCCGTGGTACTACTAGTGAGATCACTGCCGTCCTATTCCCCTACATCTTCAGATCTCGCTGACCCAGGTCCACACAACTTACTCCGTCAAGACAGAGCCCATATGACTAGTGGTCGCACTATCGGGTATATAAACTCGGAGTGATATTAATCTCGGAACCTGGGTGGCCAACCACAAGTGAGCATCTCGGGTGAAAACCACCATTGAAATGACCCCGAGTAGCCACTCAACTAGACACCACCAAACAGCCAACCATATCCACCCACGCGGTTCATTAACTTAGTAGAATTTTAACCTTACATACTACAATAAAACATTTTCAGCATTGTAGTACTAACGTCTACCAAGTTAATGGGTACCTAGACCAACAAGAATATAGGGTGGTATACTAAACAAGTCTGCATAGCATAATAATAATACACCTATCATGCATACTACTGAAATAACTAGAGTGCAAACGGTAAAATAGTAGGACTTTCATGCTGGAGTATCACTTGCCTTGGCAACCAGCTGAGCGGGAGCAACAACAACAAGAGTAACCTAGACCCTCCGAATAATCTAACAAATAGCACAAACCACAAATAAGCAAACCATACAATTATAGCAATACAAAAATATATGCCATGCATGAGTGTATGCAAAGGACACACAACACAATTATATTATTTTGTTGTTCTCTGGTTATTGCTATATGCATGATGCCACAAGACAAGTTTTAAACAGTTTAACTTGTTAAAAGCAATTTTTAAACACCCAAAAGGGCAAAAACAAGGATTTATAGTTTTCTGTATTATAATTTTTTATAAATTTTGGAAAAACATAATAATAGACAGAGAACAACTCGACAAAGCCACTGCAATTCGAATCACTCGAATTGGATTTGTAAAACTCAAGATATGGCCAAAACAAGGTTTTAAGGTTTCTGCAATTACCAAGTATGTGCACGTATCAAAAGTTAAATTTTTATTGCACCACTCTATTCTTCACATTTTTCTGAATCCAGAGACATCAAATTCATTGAATTTAGATTTGTGGATCAAAAGATATGAATTTTTGAAGTTTGGATGAATTTCTGTTTAAAAACAGAAAAACATAAAATGATAAAAGAAACCGGGGCCACGTGGCGGCTCCCGATTGTACAATCCCAATTCGATATAAAAGGATAAAACACGGCCGTAGGATTGAGATCTAACTGCCGAAAACAAAAGGACCTAAAGCGGGCGGCGTGGCCTCGCCGGAACCCTAGCCGAGCGGCGGCGATGAGCCGGCACGCTCGTTCCGGCGATCCTAGCGGGTGCACGGACGTCAGTGTCCTACCACGAGGTGCAGGGGACAAAGGCGAGCACAGTGGCGAAGGCGACGACGACTTGGAGCTCCGGTGCGGTGGGGATTCCTCACCGGAGTTGGCGATGGCGGCGGACGGCGTCGGTGGTGGATGCTCTGGTCGAATCCCTACGCAAAAAAATATGGGACCACGTCAAGGAGGTGCGCAAGGAGAAGAGGGGGAGAAATATGGTGGCGGTGAGTCGTGGGGTGGCCGAAGCTCACCGGAAAATGGGAAACACGCTGGCAGCCGTGGCGGTGCTCCAGTGATGAATACGAGCGGCCTGGGGGCGCTCATGGGGTGCTGTTTGGGGCAAAAGAGAGAGGAGAGGGTGGGCTATAAGGGGGTGGTGGTGGCGCGACCGTTACCACTCGTGGTGGTGTGGATTGAAGAGGGGAGGTCGACGGGGTCCGGCGGGTGAGCTCCCGCGGCGGTTGAGGACACTGCTGAAATGTGGGCCCCACACGTCAGTGAGAGAGAGGAGGGGAGAGAGCGCTAGGCTGGCAGCTGGGCCGGTTTGTCGGTTCGGCTGCGGTCTGGCCCTTTACTTTTTTTTTCAAAATTTTCTGATTTCCAAAACCAAACAAAACCAACTCAAAACTTTTTAGAAAAATTTGATAAAATACTTTTTGAAAAGCTAGTTGAATATGGAACACTTTGGCACATAAATTGCCAACAAAATAAAATTAAATATTTGATTTTATGACAAGGGTTAATTACCCCTATTATGTCAAAATAATTATTTTAACTGCAGAATTTGAGTTTAAAACTCAAATCTAGAGATTTTAAAATGCAATGCTGCAAGATGATGATGCATGAATGCATGTTTTTGAATTTTTGAAAAATTGGGATGTTACAAACCTAACCCCCTTAAGATGAATCTCGTCCCGAGATTCGGATTGGCTAGCAAATAGGTGTGGGTGGTCTTCTCGAAGATCATCCTCTCGTTCCCAGGTAGCTTCATCCTCCGTATGATGATTCCACTGTACCTTGCAAAATTTGATCCTCTTGGTTCGAGTAACTCGTTCTGCTGTCTCCAAGATCTTTACAGGCTTATCTTCATAAGCGAGGTCACTCTCTAGTTGAACTTCCTCTAGTGGCACAGTATCCCTCAATGGTGTTTCTGCCATCTCCGGGTGACATTTCTTCAACTGACTCACATGGAAAACATTATTGACCGCGGATAATACCTCCGGTAATTCCTACTCATAAGCTACTTGTCCTTTGCGAGACATGATTTTGTAGGGTCCAATAAAGCGGGGTGCTAATTTTCCCTTGATGCCAAATCTCTTCACACCACGAAGTGGCGATACTCGAAGATACGCTCTATCTCCTACTTCATAAACGATCTCTCTTCATTTGGAATCAGCATAACTCTTCTGTCTCGATTGAGCAACCTTTAGTCTGTCCTTGATCAATCTCACCTTCTCTTCGGCTTCTTTAATTATATCTGGTCCAAATAAACTACGCTCTTCTACACCACTCCATAGTAATGGTGTAGTGCATTTTCTACCATACAAAGCTTCAAATGGCGACATCTCAATACTGGCTTGGTAGCTATTGTTATAAGAGAACTCCGCATATGGTAGATTATCATCCCAGCTTGATTTGTAGTCCAGTGCACATGCTCTGAGCATGTCCTCTAAAATCTGATTTACTCGTTCAGTCTGTCCGTCAGTCTGTGGATGAAAAGTTGTGCTAAATTTTAGCCTGGTTCCCAAGGATTCATGTAGTTGTTTCCAGAAGTGCGATGTAAATTGAGTGCCTCTGTCAGACACAATCTTCTTAGGAACACCGTGTAAGCACACAATTCTCTTCATATATATTTCTGCTAGCTTTGCACTGGAATATGTAGTCTTCACTGGCACAAAGTGAGCTACTTTCGTTAGGCGATCAACTATGACCCAAATCGAATCATAACCTGATTTAGTTCTGGGTAATCCTGTGATGAAATCCATTCCGATTTGGTCCCACTTCCAGTCTGGCACTGGCAATGGTTGTAACAATCCTGCTGGCTTCTGGTGTTTGGCCTTCACACGTCTGCGTACATCACATCTTGCGATATACTCTGCGATATCCCTCTTCAAACCATTCCACCGGAATCTCTCCTTGACGTCCATATACATCTTAGTGTTACCTGGATGTATTGAGTAAGGGGAGTCATGAGCTTCTTGTAGAATTAACTTCCTAAGGGCTTCATCTTGCAGTACGCAAATGCGTTTCGCAAACCACATCGTACCCTGTTCATCTTCATGGAATCCCTTGGCTTTGCCTTCACTCAGGTTGGTCCCGATTTCTTTCATCAATTTGTCTTCCTTCTGGGCTTCTCGTATCCTATCCATAAGTGTCGGCTGTACTTCCAATGATGCTAGAAAACCTTCAGGTACCACTTCCAAACTAAGGTCTTTGAATCCTTTGGATAAGTCTTCTGGTAGCTCTCCTACTGTCAGTCCGTTGACGTGGACCTTACGAATCAACGCATCGGCAACTACATTAGCTTTGATGAGTTCTAACCATCTCCGTTGTCTCATATTCAGCTCCTTCTGGGTAAAGATATATTTTATACTCTTATGATCGGTATATACTTCACAGCGTTTACCCATCAGATATTGCCTCCAGGTTTTCGGAGCGTGTACCACCGAAGCTAACTCCAGGTCATGAGTGGGGTAATTGGCTTCATGTTTCTTGAGCTGTCGTGAGGCATAAGAGACTACTTTTCTTCCCTACATCAATACACTTCCAAGACCTTGACGTGAAGCGTCACAATATACTTGAAAGTCTTTCTCTAAATCCGGTAAACACAACATTGGGGCTGAAACTAAACGTTTCTTTAGTTCCCGAAAAATGTTCTCACATGCCTCCGACCACTAAATTTTTTATTCCTCTTCAAAAGTTCAGTCATAGGCTTGGCAATTTTGGAGAAATTTTCAATGAACCTCCGATAATATCCCGCCAATCCTAAGAAACTTCGGATCTTGCCAACATTCTTTGGTTGTTCCCAATTAGTTACTGCAGACACCTTCTTAGGATCCACTGCAATTCCTTCCTTCGTCACTACGTGGCCTAGGAAACCAACTTTCTCCAGCCAAAAGTCACATTTACTAAATTTGGCATACAACTTATGCTCCCTGAGTCTCTGTAACACTCTGTGTAGGTGTTCTTCATGTTCTTTGTGGCTCTTGGAATAGACAAGTATGTCATCAATGAATACACCAACAAACTTATTCAGAAAATCCATGAATACATTATTCACCGTGTTCATAAAGTAAGTTGGTGCATTGGTCAGTCCAAATGGAATCACCGTGTACTCATATAGTCCATATCTGGTAGTGAACGCCATATTGGGTATATCTAGTTCTCGAACTTTCATTTGAAAATATCCTGACCGCAAATCGATCTTGGAAAACACACAAGCACCCTCTAACTGACAAAACAGATCGCTGATTTTGGGTATTGGGTACTTGTTCTTGATGGTTACTTCATTTAGTGCACGATAGTCTATAACTAGCCTCTGTGTACTGTCTTTCTTCTCAACAAACAATATCGGTGCTCCCCAAGGTGATGAGCTTGGGCGAATAAATCCTTTCTGTAGGTGTTCATCCAACTGCTTCTTGAGTTCTTTTAATTCATCCACGGCCATGGGATACGGCCTCTTAGCTATTGGTCCTGCCCCCGATTGCAGTTCGATGAGGAATTCTACTTCTCTATCCGGTGGCATTCCCGGTAGTTCTTCGGGAAACCCATCCGGGTACTCCCTCACTATAAGGACATCTCCAAGGCTAATCCCCTTAAGAGAATTAAGCCTAACTTTTCTCAGCTCAAATTTTGACATGAACCTAATCTTCTTCTTTTCTGGTGTAGTTAGTGTGATAGCGCGGTTTGCACAATCTATGATGCCTTCAAAACGGGTCATCCAATCCATGCCAATGATAACATCCAACCCTTGGGTTTCTAGGATTATCAAATTTACCGGAAAGGGATTTCTGCCTATCTCCAGCGTTAGGTCTCTACATTGAGTACTGGCAAACATTTCTCCGCCCGGAGAACTCACTCTAACCGGGTTTAACATCGTTGCAGTGACTAGCTTATGTTTTTTAACAAATGCTCTTGATATGAATGAATGCGATGCTCCGACATCAAATATTACTAATGCTTGAAAAGAGCTGAGCAGAAAGGTACCGATCACGGCATCGGGTTCATCGTAAATTTCCTCCACATTGACATGGTTCACATGGCTCTTCTGAAATGGATTGGTCTTGGCAGCCTCCTCAACCTTCTTCTCTGGGCACTCAGTTTCATAGTGGCCCTAATTCTTGCATTTGTAGCATATCACTTGGCTGATATCCTTCTTAGTCTCCTGATTTGGGCGATGCTGCCCTTTACCATTGTTGTTTCCTTGGTGTCCATTGTGAGCATTTCCCTTGAATCCTCCATTGCCTCCTTTGAATCCACCATGGTGGTTATGTCCATGATGTTTGTGGTCATTGCCTCCACTATGATAATTTCCATGCTTGTAACGACTATTGCCTTCATAAGAAGAGTGTTTCTTATATGAAGGTTCTGCGTAGTGCTTGCTGACAGTATTTTTCCTCTTATGGTTCTCAGCTTTCTTCATATTATCCTCCAGTGTTATTGCTTGATCAAGGAGGGTCTGGTAATTTGGGGTGTAAGCTACTGACAAAGGGATCTTCAGTTCATCACACAGTCCCCTAAGGAATTTCTCCCTTCTCTTTCCATTGGTGTCAATGTCCTCAAGAGCGTAACGGGACAACGTGTAGAAGTTATCCATATACTCCTTGAGCGTCCTGTTACCCTGCCACAGGCTGCGGAACTCCTCTTTCTTTAAGTTCATAATACCCGTGGAAATGTGTGCATTGCGAAATCCCTCCTTGAAAGTCTCCCACGTGAGTCCTTCCAGTGGGTGAGTGATCTGGTAGGTCTCCCACCATTGTGCCGCTGGCCCTTCGAGCAAGTGTGCTGTGAACCTCACTTTTTCGCTGTCAGTGCACTCACATGTCACCAGATCCTTACTGATTGAGCGCAACCAATTGTCTGCCACAATTGGCTCAGTTGCAGTTGAGAACTTATTGGGTTTGAGCCTCAGAAACCTAGCCAGCCTGTCCACTTGAGGTGGTGGTGGAGGCGGTGGATTGTTGTTGTTCTGTGCATGCGCAATGAACTGCGTCATCATCTGCATCAGTTGGGCTTGAGCTGCTATCAATTGCTGAATTGCATCATTGTCGGGATCACGATGGGGAGGCATCTGTGGTTTAAGAACAGATGATTACAGATAGAAAGATCTAAAGAAATATTTCTACCCATACAAGCAATTAACAACAAACAAACATACTCGAAAAGTTAATTTTTTTTTTGAGGAAAACCGTACTAAACGTTTAGATAGCAACGTAACAAGGTTCTGGGAAACAAGTACGAAGGTACTGCCATACCACAAGTTGGTAGGTCAATACTAAAGCTTATTTTTGACTATCGACTTATTAAGGAGAGGTGGGCGACTACTCGTCCTGGATCCTGGCAAGAAACTCCACGGCGGCTTCAGTCTTGCGGCGCTTCTGTCCAGAACTCGTCTTCCTTGCCTTCCACTCCTCAACCAAGACCTCCTCACCATCAGTCGTGTACATGACCCTCTCCTCAGGGTCTTCCTCCGACTGCTCGCCAGCTGACTCCTTGGCGAGACGGGCACACCTTTTTCCCCAACTTGAGATTCTCTGCCTCCAACTTCTGGTTATCCTCCACGAGCTTCTTCTTCTGAGCTTCCTGGCTTGCTGCTAACTCCTTAGCAATTGCAATCTGCTCCCTCTGTTTCTCGACTATCTCCTAGGCCTGATCGAGAACCATCATCTCCGAACGTAGCTCAAACTCTGTCGTGGAGACCAACGTCTCCATATCCTCCAAGTGTAGCTCCACCATATCCAGGTCATTGCGACCCTCCTCGGTCCAGTATGGCATTCCCTGAGCGTCACGCTTGCCGAAGCGGCGATAGATAGACTCTAGGGGCAATAGCACGAAGTACTGCTCGCAGATACGAGACAAAGCCTCCTGCTTTGCCATCAAAAGTCCAGTTCCCCAGGAGGTGTACTTCTTCTTGAAAACAATCGGAGCAGTGGGTGTACCAATAGGTCGGGGCAAAATCTCTGTCTCAATCTCCCAGTGGTGAACATTGGGGACGTCTGAAGGTAACTCCCTGCCCTTCAAGATAGGAAGAACTATGCTCAGCACTCTACAAACACCCATCAGCTGCCTACCAAACAAGCTATGGGCACTGTCACTTGGGGTCCTCATGTGGGTGAAAACGGCCATCTACAAAAGTTTTAGACAAAAAGAATTAGAATAATTATTACGATGGTTAGTCAAAATAATAAACTGAATAACTTAGTAAACTTTTTTTCTTTCTGAAAGCATAAAATATGTTTTTGAAACCAATGGTCGACCTGTTTCTATCCAAACCTAGGGTTTCGAACCTACAGGCAACACAGTGCTCTGATACCATCTGTAGTGACCTTGCCTATTAAAATAGACAAGATACCTATGTATAGTGCTAGTCCTTGGATCGACTCGCTAGCACACACAGTACAAGATGAAATACCATAACAGTGCATCAATTTATTACACGCATGATCCAGAATTCAAAGTAGTATCATTACAAATTTCATAGCTCGAAGCTAGCTTATTTAAAGTAAACAGCGGAAATAGGCATTAAGCATGGAGTCTCCATCATCTTCATGCTGCCAAAGGCGAACATGTCGGTTGTAGACTTGAAAACCCCTAACGTCTCCTTACTCGTCATCCGAACATCTGTGCCATCCCAAAAGTAATCCCCTCTAACTTTCATGTTTGTTTTCAATTATTGCATCATCATGACATTATCTTTGTTGTGCATTTGTGGTTTTGCTAAAATAAAGAAAAACAAACAAAAATAATTTGTTATTTTTATGTCATTATCACATGTGACAACTCTTTAATCTGAAAAACAAAATGTTTTAAACCAAAATTATTTTGGACAAAGCAAAATAAAATGTTATTTTGTATTGCAAATTAACAAAATGATTTTGTGGAAACACAAAACCCTAGTTTATATTTTGTTTTTCTATTTTCTTTTCTCCTCTTCTAAATTCTGAAAAACAAAAAAAGGAAAAATGCAAAACAGGAAAAACCAGGAGCTGGACCGAAGCCCAGCTCCCCTCTCTTCTCTCCTCCCTCTTCCTTCTTCCCGGGACAACCCACCTAAGGCCCAGCCCAGCTGGCCTTTTCCCTTTTTCTTCCACCTCCGCACCTCCCCTCACGCGACGTCGCCTGGCCAGCGCCCCGCGCCCTTTTCCGTCGCCGCTCGCCACCACGGATGCCCCCACCTGCTCCGGCCTCCCCCATATAAGGACAACCAGGGAGAGGCCTCCCTCCAACCCTAGCCATCTTCCTCTCTTCCCCTCGCGCCGCCGCCACCTCTCCCTTCCTCCTCCGTTTTACTCCACCCTCTCGAGCCACCTAAAATCAATCGGAGGAGAACTACGTCGTCGACGCCATGGAGTTGGTCGCACCGGGTTAGTGAGAAGGAGCTATCGTGGGGTTGTCACGGCAAGTTCTTACTCAGGGAAGATGAGTTCTGGGGCCATTGATGATTGAAGTTCGTAGGAGTTGTTAATCTCGCTAAGGGACAAGGATTTACCCAGGTTCGGCCCCTCTTGATCGAGGTAAAGACCTACTTCCTGCTTCGGCTTTATTGCTTGAACTAGTTCTCGATTACAAGGTTTCGACTCCTATCTGGGAGTCGGCGACTATGGATCTCTCGATTCCTTGATTGCTTATCGATCTAAGGTCTAGGACCCCGCTTATAAAGGTGGCCGGGTCCCTGGATTTACAACTTACACCGAGTCACACTTGGACACGGAGTCCTACTCTAGGTCTTGGCCTTCCAAGTTAGAACTCCGGGTTGTACTTGGACTCCTTCCTGGCGGGTCCCTTCTTCGTCATGGGCCCTGGTCGGCTTGTCTCCAGCCCAGTCCCATGTGACTTGATGCGTGACTCGGCTTTGGCCTTCTTTGGTCTTGGCGGGTCTACTTTCCGGGTCCATGGGCCTACCTATAAAGTATCCCCCCATCAGTAGCCCCCGAATTTATCTTGGGCGCAGCTTTGGCGGCTTCCTCCGACTCCTTGGTTCGACTCCTTGGTTCGACTTCTCCAATTTGAGTCACCAACTCAGAAGTCGCCTGCTGCTAGCTCCAAGATGAATTCCTGCATAAAAACATAACACACACATAAAATGAGTCTATCCTCACCCCTTGTTCAGGTCCACCACTCTTGCCTTTGCATTAGCTGGCCGAGTCTGTTATGGCTCTTGTGAACAAGGCTTGAAGAACTTAACTCTTTTCAATTCTTGCTGTCACAGGACTCGCCTTTCTGAGACAAGCCGGATCCTTCCACTTCTATGACTTTTATTTCTCTTATCATTTCCTGTCGACTCTTAACCACTGAATCGTTATCCACAGATTTACTATGGACCGTTACTGTAACTTTCTAGGGTTTTTCCCTCTTATAAATCGCGAAGGGTAGGGCCCAGAACCCTCACTTGCCCCTTTCGCCTCCAAATTTTCCTTTCTCCTTGCTCCTTTCTTTCCCGCGCGTAGCACGCCCCGCACGCTCGCCATGGCCCCCAAGCGCTCCATGGCAGCTTCCAAGGCCAAGGCCTCCGCGTCCAGCAAGACGATCGACATCGCCGCCGCGGCTGCGGCCGCCGCCAGAACTTCATCAACCAAGCGCTCGATCTCCGCTAATTGGGGTGGATCCACCATTACTGCCGATCAACTTAAGGCGCATCGGCTTACTGGCCTTCTTCCCTCCAACGTCAAGGCTCGAGCCCCAGGGGACGAGGCGGTGCCCTCTCCCACGAAGGATGAGGTCGTGATCTTCTCAGAACATCTATTTTGCGGATTCACGCCCCCGGGTAATCTTTTCTTCCGCCAGCTTCTCAACTTCTACAAGTTGCGCATCCACGATTTGGCACCCAATTCTGTCTTAACTCTGTCCAATTTCGTGAATCTCTGTGAGGACTACCTCAAAATCGAGCCAGACCTAGATCTCTGGCTCAAACTCTTCTACTGCAACCCCCAGCCTGACACCTCTGGGGGTCCTCTTCTGCAATGCGGCGCTGTTGCTCTTCAGCGCCGCTTAAATTCTGTCTTTCCCAAGCCTGTGTTCCCCAATCGTGTCAAGGACTGGCACAAAACCTTCTTTTATTGCAAGGATACCTCTCCTGCAAATGAACCTCGACTCCCTCTGTTTTTTGAGGATCGCCTAGAGGCGACTCCTCTTATGAAGGCTAGGTGCTCAGAGGCCGCCCGGCCAAAAGTAGAGTCTTTGATCGTCCAAATTCGGGCTCTTCTGGCTCATAACTTGGAAAATATGGACCTTGTACGCAGCTGGACAACCTGGAGAATTCAGCCGCTGAGTCCTAGGACTCGGCTTATCTGTCAGTACACCCGCTGCGTGACCGATGACCTCCGCACAATAGATAAGTTATCAGATGGTCCTGAACTGGGTCGGCTAATCAAAAAGCTGACCGGGAAGCCAGTGAAGGACCAGGCGCACTTTGGGCTCCAGCCCTTCTGCTCCACCAACCCAGCTCCTGATGTAAGCATTTTATTTTGTTGCATTTTCAACTTGTTTTCTCTGTCTCATTTACTAACTCATTCTTTCTGACTCTCCTTGCAGCTAACTGATTCCTTCTGGAAGCCAGCCTCTGAAGCTGGAACTAGAGCTGAAGCTGAAGCTGAAGTGGAAGCTGAAACCGAGGCTGAGGAGGAGACTCCTGTCACAGAGCAAACTACTGTGGCAGAAGATGTTGATAATGATGCTGACGAGGAGTCCTCTCAGGAGGCTCCTGTTGAGAATGATGGCGATGAGGACTCCTCTCTGGAGGCTCCTGTTGAAGATGACAATGATGAGGGCGAGTCCTCCCCAGAGGCTCCTATTACTGAGCAAGGACACAGGACTTCTAGCCCTGTCGCTGCCCAGCCAACCTCATCTGAGGAGTTATCAGCCGCGAAGAGTCGCTCCTCCTCTTCCCCAGCCTCCAATAATAATGGGTCTCGAGAGGCTGTCCCCAAGGTACCTCTCTCACAAGTCCTTGGGGCAACCCATTCAATTGCTAAGCCTGAAGAGTGTGTGCAGAGTGTTATTGCTGCTAGGAAGAGGAAGTTGCGATCTGATGGGCCTGCGGATACCCCTGATCCCTTGCCAGTTTCACATAAACGGAAGTCGACCTCTCCTCCTAGCAAGGATGACTCCTACCACTCTGGCATGTCCATGCCATCTTCTGATTCTCAGGCCTCCTTGGACCTTGAGACCAACACTGGGTGTGACTTCTCTGCTTACTTATACTCATATGACTTTTGCATTACGCTTTCATTAGATTACTGATGACTTCTGTCTTTGTCTATTTCAGGGCTCGAACTTATCTGAAGGTCACCAAGCTTCAAAACATGGCTGATGTCACAACATCTCGTGGGTCTGTCCCTCCATCGACTTCCCAGACGACGAGCACCAGGACGGCTCCTTCGACTCCTGCATCTGCAGGTGCTGGAATTACTACAGCTCCCACTATCCCCGAGTCCCCTTCCAGGACTCGGGAAGCGACTCCATTGGTGGTCCAATCCTCTTCCAGGACTGAGATTCCCACGGCCATTCCTCAAGCTCCTTCGGCTCCTCAGAAGGCGACTCCTGCAGCCCAACTGACGAGCCGGCCAAGTCTTTTATTGACTACAGTCGACTTCGAGTGGCTGATAACTTGTCCTTCTCTGAGGCTTGGGCAGAGGCTGTCGATTTAAATGATCAAGCAGCCAGGCTAAAGGATGATGAACAAATGGCCCTTAGGTCTCTTCAGATAATCCATAACGTAAGCTTTATGACTTCTACTCCTTATGCTTTCTGGTCGCCTACTATTGCAGTAGCCCCCAAGCACCTTATCTGTGGTGACTTGTGGCAAAGATAGGTTCTTTGCTCTGAACCTTAACTCAATTGTTGTGTAGAAAAACTTGCACATTGTAGCCCCCAAGCACTGAGTCCTTAGCTCTACTAGGACTCGGGGCTGTTGATTTAATGACTGTTAGGTTCTTGGACCAAAAAACTTTTCCACGAGTAGCCCCCAAGCGCCGGGTTGTCAGCCTGCGACAACTTGGAGCTACAAATTAATGCAATTAACTGGTACTTGTAGAAAACAATTCTGTTCTGCGAGTAGCCCCCAAGCGCCAAGTTGTTAACTTGTGATGACTTGGAGCTGCTAACTTTCTGATTATGACTTGTGACTTTTGCAGCTTGTGAAAAAAATCTGACTCTTGAGTAGCCCCCAAGCGCCAAGTTGTTAACTTGTGACGACTTGGAGCTCATGAGTTCTTTACTTGTCTTGTAAATCCTGACTTGTCAATTCTGACTTGTAATATCTGACTTGTCAATTCTGACTTGTAATATATGACTTGTCCATTCTGACTTTTAATATCTGACTTGTGCCTGTAGGACCTTGTTGCCAAGATGAAGAGGGATATGAAGGAGCTGGAGGACCAGGCAACTTCTAGTGCCAGGTCTGCTCAGGCTGAAAAGGAGCACTCCCTTCAACTTGAAAAGGATCTGAAGATTCTATCTGCTGAGCTGAAGCAGGTCAAAAAACAATCTGCAGATGCCAAGAGAACTGCCCAAAAAGCACATAATGATCTGAAAGCAGTATTTGACACCTGCCGCAAGGGCATTGGAGCTATGTGCAACCATATATTTGGTAAGCTTGTGTCTTTCCTTAGTCCTTCTTTGCACTTTTCTGAAGTACTTCTCAACTGGTATTGACTGATTTCTTTCTGCAGGATCTGACTCCCCAAAACTGAAGCTGCCCATTAGCAAGCAACTCCATGAGATGCTAGACCATTGTCATGGGCTACAAGAGGGAGCCCGTGCTGTGGTGAAGTACTTGAACGCTAAGGGCAAGTGCCCCAAAGAGCCTGAACGTCTGGTGGATGAGTTGTCCAGAGCACCAGGGTACATGCGCCTTTGGAAGCAATCCTCCTTGAGGAGAGCCTCCATCAGTATCCTTGCCTTAGCCCACAGCTATTACCCTACTGTCTTGGAGCCAGCCTTGCTTACTATGGGGAAACCAGAACAACATGAAGATGGCAAACCCTTTATTCAGGATGACTTCAAGGCTGAGGAGAAGTTGGTGCGCCCCTATGCTTGTGAGATTGCCAACAAGATGGATCCTGAGGTATGGGTTCATCATTATGACTTGGAGAACAAAAGGGTGGCCCCAGAGACTCCTGCGATCGTAAACTTTGGCCATCCCTCACAGGACTCAGCTGGTGCCCCTTCTTCTGCTGCGCCGAGTTCTTCTACCCCGGTGGCTCCTGCTCTAGGAAACCCAGCTGCTACCGAGCCTGTGCTGAAGACTCCTGCTGTGCCCACTCCTTCAAGAGCTATCTCTGGCGATTCCCGTACTCGAGAAGAAGGGCTAGCTCAACATATGAAGAGTCCTCGAGGCACTGGTTTCTAAACGAAGAAAGTTGCCACCAATCCTCCAATGAAGCCGGCTCCTGCCTCTAATGTACAAGCAAAGGACAAGTCTCCTGCAAAGAAGGACTCCCCAGTTCCAGCCGGGAAGTCGACTCCTCTGAAGGATCATCCTTTGAATGATTTTTAGACTTTTTGTAATACTGTACTGCCGGTGCAAACCTTTTAGGTCTTTTGAACTATTTGTTCTGATATTGTGCCAATCGGCTTGTAATGACTTGCTTGTTAAACTGTGACAGTGCTATGTCTTATCTATGCAAGTCATTATTTGGTTCTTATAACCCATCTAATTATCCACTGATGAATAAGTAGGCCCTGCATGACTTCTCTTACAGTTTGTGCTAACAAGCTCCCAACTTCTTATGTCCTTTAGGATTCATGAGAGCCGGAGACGAGTCATGCCTGTAGATTAGCCATATTGTGCAGGATGCATCTGACTTACCAGCGAGAAAATTAGGAAAAGTTCGGCTACTGAGCCAGGTTCAAAGGTCTAAGCTTGACTTTTTTCCTGAAAAGCAAGCCCCCAAGAACCTTGATGATCAAATTTAAAGAACAAAGCGCACTCACTGGGTGACTCGACTAAAGAACTCATATTCACTGAAGCCGGCTTTATTTCCTTTGATCATAATAATTTGATTACATCTAGGCATGGCTCACTGGGCTCTTTGCCTTTCAACTCATGAAACTATTACAATTTAGGTATAGTAAGGACGTATCTGAGCTATGTTCCATGGCCTCTTTGCCTCTGCATAGGGATCTAGCGTATGAGCTGTGTCAGCTCCTTTACTTTCACTTGCCGGCTCTCGTACATCCATTAGATAGTACGACCCATTGTGCAAATTCTTGCTTATGACGAACGGTCCTTCCCATGGTGGAGATAACTTGTGCATCCCTTCCTTATTTTGGGCTAGGCGAAGCACTAAGTCACCTTCCTAGAAAGTCCGAGTCCTGATTCTACGTGCGTGATACCGCCGCAAGTCTTGCTGATAAACTGCTGATCTTTCAAGGGCTAACTCTCTTGCTTCTTCCAGTGCGTCCACCGAGTCCTGACGAGCGAGTTTATTCTCTGTCTCGACATAATTGGTGACTCGCGGCGAGTCATGCAGCAAGTCGCTAGGTAGGACGGCTTCTGCTCCATACACCATGAAGAAAGGTGTAAAGCCAGTAGATCTGTTAGGAGTCGTTCTTATACTCCAAAGTACTACTGGCAACTCCTCAACCCAACTCCCAGCGGCTCTTAACAAGGGGACTCAGAGCCGAGGCTTAATTCCCTTCAGCAACTCCTGATTTGCCCTATCTGCCTGTCCATTGGACTGTGGATGTGCTACTGAAGCTAGGTCAAGTCTGATGTTGTTCTCCCCGCAGAACTTGGCCATCTCCCCAACTGATAAGTTGGTCCCATTATCTGTAATAATGCTGTGAGGATACCCAAAGCGTGTTGCTATCTTCTTGAAGAATCTCACTGCTGATGCTCCGTCGACTCTGCTGACGGGTTCGACTTCCACCCACTTGGTAAACTTGTCAACTGCTACTAGCAGATGGGTCTTGTGGTAGGGCGACTTTGAGAAAGGACCCACCATGTCAAGCCCCCAAACTGCAAACGGCCAAGTGATAGGAATAGTTCTGAGTTCTTGGGCTGGCACGTGGTCTTGCCTTGCGTACCTTTGGCATCCATCACAAACTCGCACTATCTTTTCTATGTCCAGATGCGCTGTTAACCAAAAGAACCCGTGCCTGAAAGCTTTTGACACCAAGGATCTAGTGGATGCATGATGACCACAATCAACCGCACGAATCTCTTGCAGTATCTGCCTGCCTTCCTCTGGAGACACACATCTCTGGTAGACTCCAGTGACACTCCTTCTGTGCAACTCGCCATTAATGACTGTATAGGACTTGCATCGTCTGATGAGATGTCTCTGTTTGACTTCATCCTGTGGGAGTTCACCCCGGAGGAGATATGCAAGGTAGGGCTCTGTCCATGCTGGTATCGTCCGTGCTGCTGCCACAAGTGCCGACTCTGGATCTGGGAAGGCTAACTCCTCCTCTAAAGGCAACTTGAATGATGGGTGGTGAAGTTCATCCACGAATACGTTTGGGGGTACTTTCTCCCTTCGAGAGCCGAGTCGAGATAACGCATCTGCGGCCTCGTTCTTGCGTCTGTCAATGTGCTCCACTTGATAGCCAGAAAAGAACCCGACTATCTGTTCGACTGCTCTTCTGTAAGCCGCCATGTTTGCATCCTTCGAGTCCCAGGTTCCAGATACTTGCTGAGCTACAAGGCCCGAGTCTCCAAAGCACCCGATACGCTTGATATTCATCTCCTTGGCAAGGCGGAGTCCATGTAGCAAAGCCTCATACTCTGCCATGTTGTTTGTACAATCAAAGTGCAAATGAAGGACATATTCCAACTTATCTCCTTTAGGAGAAATCAAAACCACGCCGGCTCCTAAGCCTTCTAACTGCCTGGATCCATCGAAGTGCATTATCCAATGCTTAGTGCATGGTGAGCTTGGTGAGGATGTGAAATCTGTCTAGTCATTGACGAAGTCGACCAAAGCTTGAGACTTGATTGCTGTCCTAGGCTCATATGTGACATGGTAGGGACCCAACTCGATTGCCCACTTGGCAACTCGACCTGTTGCATATCTGTTACGTATAATGTCAGCTAGCGGTGCTGAGCTCACCACTTTGATTGGATGCTCTTGAAAATAATGCTTAAGCTTCCTACTTGCAAGGAAAACTCCATAAACTAACTTCTACCATTGAGGGTACCTTTGCTTTGAATCTGTGAGAACTTCACTAATGTAGTAAACATGCCTCTGTACTGGGTACTCTTTACCTTCCTCTGCACGCTCCACAACTACTACTGCGCTGACAACTCTCTCATTGGCAGCCACATATAATAGCATGGGCTCCTTAGCTGTAGGAGCTGCAAGTACTGGTGCTGATGATAGGGTTTTCTTCAAGCCCTCAAAAGCATCGTCGGCTTCTTTGTCCCATAGGAATTTGTCTGACTTCTTCAGGAGTCGGTAGAGAGGACCCGCCTTCTCTCCGAGTCTTGAGATGAATCTGCTTAAAGCTACCACACAACCAGTGAGTTTCTGAACGTCCTTTAGACAAGTCGGCTTCTGCAAGTTTTGAATGGCCTTGATTTTCTCTGGGTTTGCTTCAATGCCTCTCTCTGAAACAATGAAGCCTAGGAGTTTGCCTGCAGGAACTCCAAAAGCACACTTGGCTGGGTTGAGCTTCATCTTGTACTTGCGCAGGTTATCAAAGGTTTCTGTCAGGTCTGCTATCAAAGAGTCGGCTTTCTGAGACTTGACAACCACATCATCCACATAAGCATGAACGTTCCTCCCAATCTGTTCCTTGAAACAGTTCTGGATGCATCTCTGATATGTAGCTCCTGCATTCTTGAGCCCAAAAGGCATTGTCGTATAACAAAATGCTCCAAAGGGCGTAATGAAAGATGTCTTCAGCTCATCCTCTATCTTGAGTCTGATCTAGTGGTACCCTGAATAAGCATCCAGGAAACAAAGTAACTCTGACCCTGCTGTGGAGTCGATGATCTGGTCAATACGAGGCAACGCAAACGGGTCCTTAGGGCAATGCTTGTTAAGACCCGTGAAGTCGATGCACATCCACAACTCTCCTGTTTTCTTTGGCACTAGTACTGGATTGGCCACCCACTCTGGATGAAAGACTTCCTTGATGAACTCAGCTGCAAGGAGCCGAGCCACCTCTTCTCCAATGGCTTTTCTTCTGTCATCATGAAACTTGCGCAGACCCTGTTTTACAGGTCTTGCACTAGGGTTAACATGTAAGCTGTGCTCGGCGAGTTCTCTCTGGACACCTGGCATGTCAGATGGCTTCCATGCAAAGACGTCCCGGTTCTCATGGATGAACTCGACGAGCGCGCTTTCCTATTTGTCAGATAGATGTGCCCCAATGACGAACTGCTTGGAGGAGTCGCCTGGGGTGAAATCCACTGACTTGGTATCCTGAGCTGATTTAAACTTCATCTTCTCCTCTGTGGCCGGCTTCTTGAGAACTGAGTTGTCCTCCGGGTCCACATTTGCTTTATAGAATTTGAGCTCCTCTTGGGCACAAGCTATCTCGGCCATAGCTGCATCTCCTATTTCACACTCCAATGCCATTTGTCTGCTGCCATTAACTATAATGACTCCTGCTGGACCTGGCATCTTGAGCTTCAAGTAAACATAACATGGTCTGGCCATAAACTTAAAGTATGCTGGTCGACCAAAGAGAGCGTGGTATGGACTCTTGAGATCCACTAACTCAAAAGGCATAATCTCTGAACAAAAGTTCTCCACAGTGCCGAAAGCAACCTCAAGATAGATCTTACGGATGGGCTTGGCTGACTTCCCTGGTACGATTCCATGAAAAACTGTCTCAGTGGGTATTAACTGCCTATCTTGCAGCTGCATCCTCTTGGATGTGTCATAATATAAGATGTTGATACTGCTTCCACCATCCATGAGCACTTTGTTTAATGTGTAGCCCCCAACTTGAGGTGCTACCACCAAGGCTAGCTACACTGGGTTGTCGAATCTTGGTGGATGATCTGCCCGACTCCATGTGATGGTTTGCTCTAACCACCTGAGCCACTGTGGGATTGCCGGCTCCACTGCATTAACAGCTCTAACTTTTAATTTCTTGGCATGCTTGGATGTGCTTGTTGTAAAGACATGATAACTGCCACGACTCGGGTTCTGTGGCCGAGTTGTGACATAATATTGCCCATTGCCATCGTGAAGCTGCTTCGGGTTCTGCTGGAACCCGCCCTGCTGGTTGCCTCCTCCTTGAGGTAGGTTAGGATTATTGCCGGCTCCTCCACCTTGGTTGCCGGGTCCTCCATCACCATTATTTCCTCTATATCCATTGTTGTTGCCTCTATTTCCTGGTCCTGGGAACCTGCCACGTTGCAGATCCACACACTGTCCCAAGGTATGACCACACTTCCTGTTTCTGGCGTGTTTAGGGCATGGACTCGCCAAAACCTCCTCCGTGGTTGGCCTACGCCCTTGATATCCTTGAGAATTGTTATCCTTGCGTCTGACCCCAGTATTTGTGTTAGCTACCAGGTCAGAGCTATCTCCATATGGCTGTTTGTTACCTCCCTTGTTCTGATTTTGATTTTGGTTCTGGTTCTGACTATTGCCACCATGTCCTTTGTTCCCCTCCTGCTGATCCTTTGTTTTGTCTGTGGCAGCGTGCTTATTAGCACCCGCCATGATTTCGCCAATCGTAAGTGGAATACCCTGATTCAGGCTCTCTTTCATACGACCCAGCTTCCAACTCAAGGGATTGTAGCTACAATTTCTCTCCATTGCCATTAACACTGAAATTGGTGGGAGTCCTTGCGAGGAGTTGATGATCTCCAACACCCGCTTCATCTAATGCCTTGCGGATTCGCCCTTCCTCTGGACACACCGCTCCAAGTCCTCTATGGTACTAAGCTTTTTGCATGTTCCCTGGAAGTTCTGTATAAAAGCCGCCTTCAACTGCTCTCAAGAATTGATTGATCTAGGAGGCAAGTTACGCATCCAAACTTTGGCTGCTCCCTCCATCATGAGGTACATGAATTTGGCGCACAAACTAACTGTGGCATTGCGGATACTCATCGCCATCTCATATGTGCCCAACCAAGAAGTCGGGTCCATGTTGGGCTCGTAATTGGGAACTTTGCGCGGCTCCTTGAAGTCGGTGGGGAAGGACTCAGACCTGATGGCATGACATGCACTCTGGTCCTGTTAGTGAAGGAGAATCACCAAAAAAAGTCACCTCTGTGTGCACCCGGGTTGGTTGAGGCTGGTTAGCTGCACCAGCTCGGGCTCTGTCCCTCTCAGCCTCCCGAGCCCTGGCTGCCTCCCTCTCTCGTCGTTGTCTCGCTTCATCAACCACCAGCTGAGCTCGTGAGGCAGTTGGTATATTTGCCCTGTTCCTCTCTTGTTCACGGCGCCTTGCACTTGTGGAGTTGGCCGGATGAGACTCGTCGTGCCGACTCCTTGTGCCAGAATTGAACGGTGTCGAGTGTAGCCTGCTTGCATCTGGAAACGCTGGATAAAGAGCTTGCTGAGTCATTGCTGTCTTCAGCATCTCAATAGCACGGCGGGTCTCCTGTCCCGCTGGTCCTTCTGGTATCTCGATGTTCTCTAGTCTCATAGTTGCCGCATGAACGTTGTCCATTGGATTAGAGTAATGTCCCTCTGGAGTACGAAACCTGCCAGGTGGAGGTCCCATACCACCCGTTGATCCTCCTCCGACTCCTCCCTCCGGTGGTGGTTCGTTGCCGCTGGGTCCTTCTGGAGGTGGTGGCGGTGGTGGTGGTGGTGGTGGCGGTGGTGCTCCTCCTCCTGCGGCACCTCCTGCAGCTGCTGAACTCCATCGCCCGGCTCCGGTGCCTGAACCATTGGGTGTGCTGAACAAAGCGGTTGGGTTTACAATGAATCCATCACGCAGGCGACTCTTGGATCTGCGATGCTGAATTGAGGTGAGTTCTTCTTGGCGACTTCGCGCTATCTGGGCCTCCACTTGAACCCGGCCCCGCTCTTCTACCAATCTACGATTTTCCTCTGTGATTTCTGCTAGTTGCCTTTCTAATGCAGCACGAGCACTGGCTAACTCGGCTGCCCGTTCAGCTGCGTTGCTTGCATTGATTTCCTTTGTCAGTAAAGTTGGATCAAACTGATTTCCACTGTTTCCAGACATATAGACTCTAACGACGCGGGCACGTACTGGTGACTTCACATAATCTTCCTCTTCAATACCATACCCAAGCCGATCTTCGAACAAGGGCAAGATGGATTCTCTATCAGCGTCGTAATCTGACTCCATACATGGCTCTGCCAGCGACTCCTCTTCATTGTTGACAACGAGTTGTTCCTCTGGTTCGGCGAGTATGCCGACTTCTGATGTGCCGACCGACTCCTCGCCGTCGGACTCGACAACCACTGTAGGCTCTGATACTGATTCCGCCGAGTTAGCACGAAGTCCTGACATGCAAACCATGCCGACGAACACGTTGATTCCTCCAAAGACAAGCTGATAACCCTCGTCGACTTCATGCATCTCTGAAGTCTAACCGGAGTCATCAATCTCGGTTTCTCCGCGCTCATCAGTGTAGACTCGCCCGATGGCGACTTTCTCCATAGCCCGGCGAGCGGCTCCCACGATCTCAACTCCTTTCATCATAGGCCTCACGGTGGGCGCCAACTGTCGTGGGGTTGTCACGGCAAGTTCTTCCTCAGGGAAGATGAGTTCTGGGGCCATGGATGATTGAAGTTCATAGGAGTTGTTAATCTCGCTAAGGGACAAGGATTTACCCAGGTTCGGCCCCTCTTGATCAAGGTAAAGACCTACTTCCTGCTTCGGCTTTATTGCTTGAACTAGTTCTCGATTACAAGGTTTCGACTCCTATCTGGGGAGTCGGCGACTATGGATCTCTCGATTCCTTGATTGCTTATCGATCTAAGGTATAGGACCCCGCTTATAAAGGTGGCCGGGTCCCTGGATTTACAACTTACACCGAGTCACACTTGGACACGGAGTCCTACTCTAGGTCTTGGCCTTCCAAGTTAGAACTCCGGGTTGTACTTGGACTCCTTCCTGGCGGGTCCCTTCTTCGTCATGGGCCCTGGTCGGCTTGTCTCCAGCCCAGTCCCATGTTACTTGATGTGTGACTCGGCTTTGGCCTTCTTTGGTCTTGGCGGGTCTACTTTCCGGGTCCATGGGCCTACCTATAAAGTATCCCCCCATCAGGAGCGCTGCACGTTGAAGTCAGGAGCTGGAGCCAGAAGGGCAGACCCAAGGGCGGCTTCCTCTTCTCCGTCTACCTCGGGCCGGACGTCGTCTACCCCCCTGCACCGCCGGACGCTCGTCTTCCCTGGCCCCGATCTGCTTCCCTCGACGCCCTCGGTGAGCACCGCCACCGGGCAACCCCCTCTCTCTCACCCTCCCTTGCTCTGGGTTGGACGCCATCGAGCTCCACCGTCCCGTAGGCCGCCGCACGATGTCAAGCTCGTGCTCGACATCCTCCACCACGGGCACGGGCACAAGCCCCTCTGCCCCGCCGCCTGCACAAGCACACCAGCACACCACACCCTGCTCGCACCTGCACGCTGGAACTCCCGAGCCCGAGCACGAACCGGCAGCCCGCTGCAGGTCATCGCTGGCGACGTTTCCCTGAACTCTGAAGTCTGAATTTTGGTGTTGTCAAATTCAGTTAACTCCGGTCGTCTTCTACTACTAGTTTCAGATCCAGCATCTAACACAAACACTGAATCAGCCCAGTGGCTAGCACCGTTGCCACCAGGCCAGCAGACCCGAGTTCGAGTCCCTCCCCGGCCGAGTTAAAACCCATCTTTTTCCCCTTTCTTTTGTCACTGACATGTGGTCCAATGGACCCACCAGTCATTCTGTAGAGTAGAGTTCACCCCGGTGTTAAAAGTATTTTCAGATCCAGATCTGGAACCTTTCCAGAATATCCCTGTTTTCGAAATCTTTTGCATATAGGTCCCTGTCTTTTGTTTTAGGTCCTGTTTTTGCAATAAATAATTAACACATGTTTCCTTTGTCAAAAATTCAATAAAAATATGTTTTCAAATCAGAAATTCAAATTCAATCCGAATATGAATTTTGTTTGAATTTTAGAATTATTTTAAATGTTTAAAATAATCAAATCTTTTGCAAATAATTAAAACTTCAAACATTCATAACTTTTGAACCACACCTTCAAAAATTATGAATTTTATATCAATTTGTAGCTAAAAATGTTATCTACCTGTTTATAATTTTTCATGCATTTAATGAACAATTTAACTTTCGGGATAAATGAAAAATTCATTAATTGAACTATAAAAATGCTTAAGTTGCATTAGTTGTTTATTAAATTGCTAATGGCTAATTTTAAACTACCTAATAAAATGTTTAGCACTTTAATTTGCTGCATATTTAAATTGTCATGTAATCATCCTTGTTTGAATGCATTTGTATTGATTTTTCCTTTTGTTATGTTTGGGGTTATCGTAGACGACGACGTTGCCGAGTATCCCGACACCTCCGAGGATCTAGCCCAGTACCAGGCTACTGAGCCAACAGGCAAGCAGCCCCTCCCCAACTTTCTCATGTGATGCCTATGCCTGTCTTGCATGCTTTAGGACTTCCGTTCTGTTGTGTCTTACGATTCCTACTAGAATTGCATAGCCTGTTAGAAGTCCAGTTTTTCCTGATATGCCTGCCTATATCCTATGCTTGCTTTCCAGTTACTATCTACTAGCATGCTTAGGAGTTGATTGTGGTCTATCACATGTTTAGCTGGTATATCTTAATAATTGAAGACCTGCTATGTGGGAATCTCTTTATTATAATAAAGATAAGGCACCGGCGGAAGGCCAGTTATGGTGTTTTGTTCTGCTAGTGTCGCCTAGGAAAAACCGTTCTTTTCCGCTTATCCAAGAATGAGCGCCCTACTCACACGTGGGAAGACTTATGGAACCCCCCGCAACTTAGTACCGGATCTGCTATATTGGTTAGGGAGCCACAACTAGTTCAGGTGTTTACCATTTGGAGCATATCACAGAAGAAGCATGATGAGGATGAGTGACGCATATAGGTGCGGTATGATGCGAAGTGGCCGGCTCATGGTAGTTTGTGCCACCTAGTGCGTAGTCGCAAACTGTTTGGGCCCACAAAGGAGTTTTGGCCGGGCTCTCGACGTGGATTAGTCTCAGATAGGTGGCTCCTTATCCAATGTAGTAGTAAAGGGGAAGGTCGTGTTGAGATACCTAAATGCCTCTGTGGCATGTGGTTGATTGAACGTGTATGGTTACATTTGGGCACCCCTGCAGGGTTAAATCTTTTCGAAAAGCCGAGTCCGCGGTTATGGACGACTTGGGTAATGTGCTGGCTAAAAAGATCATAGACAACACCGTATATCTTAAATAGCTAAATTGACTAGTAAATAGCCATATTCGAATAATAAACCTGCTAAAATTTGATCAACGTGTGAGTGTCCGGACTTCTTCCTCGTGGGTATATGATACGATGGAGTTTTCTCAGGACGGGTATTGCTTGGTGAGTAGTTTAGCCCAGTAGCGCAAGCGCTCTCTTCCCTTATTCTAATTAGACGCAAGTTGTAGCGTGTCTTCTGTAGTTATTAGGTGCTGCTGCTACAAGTCCACATACAGCCCATTTTCAACCCCAATTGCATGTGCACCGTACTTCTTTTACCCTTGTGCGTAAGACTTGCTGAGTACCCCCGTACTCATACCATCGGGTGTCCGGTGCCCGTGTTTTCACCGATGCAGGAGCGACAGCAGAGTTCGACGATCCATATGGTGGTTACTACATAGAGTTCGACACTGACTACGACGAGTAGATCGAGATCCTAGGCGGCAGCCTGAGACCACCGTGGGTGGGTCCCCTGTTTTATTTTCCGGCCTTTGGCCTTTGATGTATTCGGGACGTATGATCCCCTGTGATGTAATAAAATTATTTCGAACTATGTTTATTTATCTTTTTGTGTCGTACTTGTGCATGTGATGTAATCCAATTATGGTTCTACTTGGCGAAATGTTCATTTCCGCTAAGTGGGGCTTACAACATCCTGCAACAGTAAAAGCGTTGCAACCAACAGAAATTTTGGCCAGAACCATTGGAATGGATCTGGCAAGTGACACTTGTGGACTCATAATGGCAAACTCTAGTACCTATATACTTATTTGGCTGGTGGAGTTCAAGGCTCTTGCGTAAAGCAAAATTTATCCTATCTTTTAAATCATTTTCTTTTCCATCTGATTATGAGACAAAACTGGCATGAAAACCAGTGTCTCTTCTACCCTTGTTCACCCATCAAGTTTTATTTAAGAAATTGGAATGAAGAGATCTTCTGTCGACAACCTTGTCATTTACTCGCAAATGTCCATAACCGGGGACACGGCTAAGATCTTAGTTTTACACTCTGCAGAGGTTGTGCACTTTACCCACTAGACTCGATCAACCCATTCTATCCTTAACCCTCATTTAGTGAAAAGGCAAGGAGAAGATCAAGACGAGACTTTTCAGAAGTGCTTTCCCGTGGTACTACTAGCGAGATCACTGCCGTCCTATTCCCCTACATCTTCAGATCTCGCTGACCCAGGTCCACACAACTTACTCCGTCAAGACAGAGCCCATATGACTAGTGGTCGCACTATCGGGTAAATAAACTCGGAGTGACATTAATCTCGGAACCTGGGTGGCCAACCACAAGTGAGCATCTTGGGTGAAAACCACCATTGAAATGGCCCCGAGTAGCCACTCATCTAGACACCACCAAACAGCCAACCATATCCACCAACGCGGTGTAACAGCCCAGATTTGGTACCCTAAAATTTGAGCCAAATTTTCACTTTTTGCTTTGCATTTCATCATGGCATACATATTTAATTTGCTAAATTAAATATTGCAAACAATGAAAAACATTAAAAGGAAGCAAACACTTCCTAAAATTCCAAACCAAATGCAATTGCTCATTTTGGCAAAACAAAATATTCTTGAGTTTCCATATTTGTCCAGGAAGTTCCAAGAATGCATTTCATAATTATTTGGCAAAGTAAAATTCTTGCCAAACAATTAAATAAATTGGGACTTCAAAATTGAGTTAAACCAATTCTTAAATTGAAACCAAGTGAAACATTTCAAAAGTTCCAAATAAAAATATGGGGAGCTTCATTATATTATTGGGAGCCTCCAGGAATATTTTCACTTATTTTGGAAATGTTTAAATACCCCAAGTAAATGGATTTTGAAAATAATTAAAAGTTGTCATATTCAGACCCAATGACCAATTGGTGTTCAAAACTTTTATTTTGCAACACCAATTTTTGTGGAGTTAATAAATGTTATGGGGAGGCTACATAAATATTCTCATAATTTTTGAAAATGATTTGATGCCTTAATTAAATAGGAAAAGGGTGCTGTTTTCAAATTTGAAAGAAAAACAGAAAAGGAAATAGAGGCCAGGGGGTTTTTAGGAAAATGGCCTTCACCCCTGTCGCCACAGTGCTCTTCACTGGCGCCATGGCCCGGGCTGCCGTTGTCGTGTCCTCCTCCCCTGCGCCTCGCTGCGCCCCCCCGGTGGATAAGTGGATGCCCTGGCGCCGTGCTCCTCCCTTTCCTCTCCTCCCATGGTCTCTGCTCCCGTGCAAACCCTAACCCTAAGACCTAACCGCGCTCCTGCCGCCGCCGCCTTGCTGCGCCAATCGCCGCCGTCCTGCGCCGCGTCGAGCTCACCGGATGTGTCCCTCCGGACCGCCTCATCCTCCTCTTCGTCCCAGTGGAACTAGCCCGTGCTGGGAGGCCGCAAATCGCCTTCCTCCCCGCTCTGGTCGCCGTCGTCCGAGCACCGCCGCCTCGCCGTCCGGCCTCCTCCGGCCTCGCCGTGCACGTCTTCACGCTCCTGGTGAGCATGCGCACCTCCCCGCCCCCTTTGCCCTCTCCCTCTCGCTCTCTATCGTGCCCACGCCGTCGACCGTCACGGGCCGCCGCCACAGCTCACCACCGGCCATGCTCCGGTGACCATTTGGGTCATGCCGCCGCCCCTCCTAAACCCCCTTGATCTCCTCTACCTCGTGCACTGCTCGAAATCGCCAAATTTCAAACCGAAGGCACGAATTGATGATCGACAGCCCCGCAGCCGTGCTGATGACGTGTGATGACGTCATTGTTCATCTGTTTTGTTTTTCCAGAAATTAACAGAGAGTTGGAATTTGCAATATTTAATAAATGGTAAATCAGAAAAATGAAATTGACATACCAGATTGTTCACATTTTCATAACCTATTCAAATATGTCACTCACACATGCACATGAATTTTTGAATTTGAAATTTAAATGTGAAATGCAAATCATCTGTGAATTATTCAAATTTTGGAAATTCATAGCTAGAGTTTTACAATTCAGAAAAATGCAAATAAGCTGTTAAAATGCTCAGATAAATAAACTCTACATGTTAGTGCCTTTATTTGAATTAATTGGTTAAATTAAATTGCCTTTATTTGTTAAATATAAAAAGGGCAGATTTAAATAACTAATTGGGAAATTCATAACAATTTGAATATTGCTCCCAAAATTGCAAATAAGATCCCTAAATGTTAAGAGAATTAATATCTACATGTTAGTTATAATTACATGTTAAAATGAACCTTTTAATTTGCTGTTTATCTAAAATTATTAAAATGGCAGATTTAGTTCCAATTTTGGGAAAATCATAACTTGAGAAATAATCACTCAAAAATTGAGAATAAAATGTAAAAATGATCAGCAAGGCAATTGCTATCGATCTATGTTAAGCTCACAGCAAATACCCAACTTTTCCTTTGATGTCATTTTCGAATTGGTTAAAATGATTTAAATTGCATAACCGTTTAAATCACCATTTCTTCATTGTCAATCAGAAAATTGCGAACGAAGTACCAAAATGATCAGTGGAACAATACCTATCTAATAATGTCATTTTCATGCATGTAGACCCCATATTTCAGTACTGGAAATTTTGAATAAATGCTTAATTCACTAAGTTAAATATGGAGTTTTGACCCGTTAATTGCGATATTTACTTTAGGGGTTCCATTTAACTTGTGGGACAAGCCCAATATGATTTCAATGCATAAATTGACCATCTCATCATGATTGTGCATTGCACCTTATATTCGTGTTATTTATTTCGTTTCCTGTTATTGTTGTGTTTCGTTAGATTCAGGAGTCGAGGTTCCACCACAATACCTCGACGATCAACGCGCCCAGTACTATCAGCAAGGCAAGAACTAACCTAACCTTCTTGGCATCTAGCATCCTAGTGTTTTATAAACTTATTTTCTCCACCAGAATATTGCATGCGATTCAAATGTCACTTTTGATAAAGTAGGAAATCCTATGATATGCATTGTTCCTTGAACCATCACATGCTTCCCCTCCTATGAAACCTAGGGTTGATGTGTTGGCCTGAGACAAAGATATAATTGTTGTATTATATGCTTAGCCATGCTTAGTTAAATGCTTAGTTGTCCGGTGATTTAATTCCATGATATTGATGTTGATGGAATGATTCGGACATGGTGGTTATAATCGGTACTTAACTAATTTGTTAAAAGGCTTGGATGAGTTGCCATCGGGGATGGTGTTTTGCCTCATTCCTGTCGCCTAGGCTGAGAGTGCTTTTAGCTAGAACCAAGAACCGAGCGTGCTACCATCGGTGGGGGTATGGGCCCCTTACTAACTGAATAACTTGTGCGGGCGTATCCAAGGATCCTCTAGATTTGCGCTTTCCATTTGCGTGTGAGTTGCAGGTGGACGATGACGCGATGAAGAGGGTGTGTGTGGTGTTAGGGTGTGGCGTTGGGGGCAGGGACTAAAATAGGCTGGGTAAATGAAAGAACAAATGATGCCCGGATGTCGCCTAGAGGGGGGGGGGGGGTGAATAGGCGATTAAAACTTTTTCTACTTAGGGGCTTGATAAATGCGGAATAAAACTATGTGTTTAAATTAACAAGCCAACAACCTAATATTCTAGGTTCACCTATGTGCACCAACAACTTATGCTAAGAAATTCAAGCAACAAGATGATAGCAAGATATGAACTTCAAGCACGAAGGCTATCACAATGTAAATTGCATAAGTAAAGCTCGGGTATAGAAATAACCGAGGCACGCGGAGACGAGGATGTATTCCCGAGTTCCTCCTTGTTAAGGGAGTACGTCTCGTTGGAGGGGTGTGAGCTCGCCACAAGAGGCCTACTCAAGATGCCACAAAGGCCTCACCCTATTCTCCGATGAACCTCACCCAAGGGATTGGTTCACCTTCCACTATCGGAATCCTTCGGGGCGGATTCCGGAGCCCTTTACAACTTCTCTTGGGGCACACACCCACAACTCAATTGGGGGCTCCCAAAGTCGTGCCGAAGCTTCACAACTCGAAGGCTTCGCGGCACCTCCAACCGTCTAGGGTACACAATGCACCCAAGAGGCAACAAGCTCTTGGGAACACAATGCACCCAAGAGTAACAAGCTTCTCAACCTTCAACTTCACGTATCACCGTGGAGAGAGCAACCCGATGCAACAAATGCAAAAAGGCAAGAGCACACAAAGTGCTCAAATCCTTCACTCCCAAATTCCAACCAAAGCAACTAATGCTATGGAGGGAATAAGAGAGGAAGAACAAAGGGGATGAACACAAAGCAACCCCAAATCTAGATCCACAAGGTTCCCCTCACTTAGAGGAGAATTTGATTGGTGGAATGGTAGATCTAGATCTCCTCTCTTGAAACCCTAAATTTGGGCAAGAATCATTGGAGGGGAAGAGAGGAATCAAGCTCACAAGGATTAGAGCAAAGGGAAAGAGTAAGAACAAGTGAGCAAAGTGTGTAACCAGGTTTTTGGGGGGGGGGGGGGGGGAGGAGGCTTTTTATAGCCTCCCCCAAAAATAGCCGTTGGAGCCTGTCCAGGCCGGAGACTTCGGAGTAAGTGACCGGACACTCTGGCCTGCTGGGTCATCGGGGAGGCCGGAGATTCCGGTCCTTGGGGCCGGAGACTCCGGCCAGGCCGGAGACTCCGGGCATCCTCCGGGGGAGCTCCGGACCCCTATCCAGAGGCGCACCACAACTACTTTTTTGGGCTCCCCCGGAGGATGCCCGGAGCTCCGGGGGATGAACCGGCAAAATCTCCAACACCGAAAACGCACAAGTTTTTCATCAAGACTCCGTTTTCTATGATCGTGGGCTTGTTTCGAAGATAATCACAAGCCCTACAAGATCATGCATATACACATCATAGTCTATCATGTGAGGAGGAAATCATAAGGAGAGAGTTTGACCTCTCGTAGAAGAGACAAACCGGTAAAACCTCCGATATCAAAAACGCAAGAAGATATTCATGAGATCCGTTTTTGATGAACTAGAGCTTGGTATGGAGATGAACACAAGCTCTAAATTCTCACATGGATAAAAGCCAAATAAGAACCAATAAAGATGATTGCATGGATGCAAAGGTTTGAGCTCTCTACGACGATACGATCACGATATTCGGTCGAGAGCCCCTCTTGATAGTACGGCTATTTATCCTATAACCCGGTCTCTCACTAAACATCACGAGACCGGTAAAATAGAAACCCTAGCAAGATCATACCTTTGCCTTGCGCTTAAACCACTTGAGGTCGATGAAGACGATCTTCAACTCCTCAAGACGCACCACCTTTCTTCATTGTGCTTCGCTTGGTGAAGATTCACATGACGCTCCCCCATACACCAAGATGGGGAAAGCACTCTTCGGCATATCTTCACTTGGACTTGAGTGTCGATCAACCCGCACTTAGCCTTGATCAACACAAATCTTTTCTTCCCTTGAGCTTGACTCCAACAAATGGAGATCAAGCAAAGCACCTTGACTCCAACACATGGAGACAAGCTTGGCCTTGATCAACAAATGATCTTCTAACCTTGACCTTGACTCCAACCAATGGAGACAAGCAAGCTTGGCCTTGATCAACAAATGATCTTGACACAAGCTAAAGGACAACCTACACATAGAGCTCAATGCAAATATTAGTCCATAGAGATTGTCATTAATTACCAAAACTATGCATGGGATCAACCATGCACTTTCAATCTCCCCCATTTTGGTAATTGATGACAATCCCTTATTAAGAGGGTTTATATAAAGAATAAAGCATCCTTGCATGACAAACAAGCAAGAATGCAAAGCGCATTAAAGGCAAATGCAACAAAAGCATAAAACCCAAATTCCCTTAAACCCTCTAAACTTCTCCCCCATTGGCATCGATTGCCGAAATGGGAAGAAAAATTTAGAGAGCCAATATAATATGAGTTCCTCCAAAAAGGTGATGACAATCCCTTTTAACGAAAAATTAGAGGAAATCAAACTATATTGAGGATCAAAAAGATTGCAAAAAGATGAAATCATTTTAAACATCTCCACAAAGGAGAAGAGCAATCGAAAGATCCAAAGCGAGAGTTCTAAATGAAAACGGAGAAGCTCCCCAATTTTCATGCACAATTGAGGAGTGCGTAAAAATGGCATCCTTGCTACCCCAAAATCATCTAGAACACTCAACAAGTGCAAGAGTGCATAATGCAAAAGCAAATCATAGCACTTGCACCAAAGATGTGGTTGAGCCATAAGAAGATACCAATTTTCAAAAATTCATCATAAGATAGGCCCAACCGAGATAAAAAGATCTTTTTAGAGAAATATGTTCACAAGCTTAGGGGTACCAATTGGAAACTAAAACCAATTGAAAATGCCAAAAGCTAGTGAGAGCATTTAGCCAATAAAATTCAACATGCTCACCATGGTAGGCATGAAGTCAAAGATCTTCAAGAAATACATGAGTGTGCAAAGATACCAATAAACAATAAGACAAGCACTCATGAGACAAATTTGGAACCACCAAAGAATTATAGATGAAAAACAAGGTGGCTCAAAAGAAATAGGATACCAACTAAAAGATGACCTCTCTCATATGTATAGGTTTCTTATTAGACAAACCATTGAAGATATACATCCGCAAAGAAACATATACATACGAAATGGTCCGGGAAAAAGATAACAAGGTATCCAAAAGGAAGTCATAAATATAGAAATGAGATTGTTGCTTAAAAGCATAGCACATAGCTCAAATTTATCTCATTATATATAAATGAACTTCAAATATATCAAATGCATCACACATATCACTAAGGGAACAAGAGATAGTGGAGATGCTTTGAACTAGGCAACAAGTATCACAAACAAATAATATCAATTGAAGAAAGGGTTTTTGCAAATTCATCACACATATCACAAAGATATATTAAGTGAAGGAAAGGCCAAAACCACAACAATTGCATATAAGAGCTTTCATGCCAAGAGGCAACCTACACAAGGTTGAATACTAGAAAGGTATGCATGGGATAGATACTCGTTACCGAGATGCATTGAAGATGAAGATGATGAGAGTTGGTTTGTCATCAAAGCTTGACTCCGACAATCACACGGTGAGAACACCTTCCTTATGAATGAGGCAAGCATCCAATGCATCTCCATTGTACCTAAAACACAATTAGAGTACAAAATGGTTCCCAAACTCATTGGGTCCCATAGTAGTTAGATAAACTACAATATATATGAAACATTCCACATAAATATGTGCATATAGATATGAAATTGAATTTCATGCACATCTTAGCCGATTTAGGATTTGGTGGAGTATCCCCTATATATTGGAACTAGAAAGACTAGCATGCCATAAAATATATATACTAGTAAATATGCATGCATAGACTTACAAGAACCAACGAGATACAATTTGGACAAAACACCAAGTAAACCAAGAAGAGAGCACACCAAGGTGTGACACAAAAAGGTTGCCCAAATTATATCAAAATCCAAATCAATACATGATTGAGGAAAAATCAAATCAACAAATGATTGATTCCAAAACACATCAACACATGAAGTGTGATATCAAAAGGAATTGAATCAACACAACAAATGATCGATAAGACAACAATTGAAAATAAGATACCAATTAAAACAAAAAAAACAACTAGGAGAAAAAATACCAAGAAGAGGATGAAACTTGACCGAAATCAAGTAAAGTGAAATAAGGCAAAAAGGTATCAAGACTCCCACAATAAATATCAATTGGAGCAAATATCTATGATGGAGATATTAACTTCCAATTAATACCAATTGAAGGTACCAAACATAAGATAAAGAATCAAATGCCAATTGAGAGGATCAATAATTGATAGATAGAATAGTGTTCTAAATAAAAAGGAATGCTCCCCCAAGATTAATGCATTATCTTAGATATTTGCATTTGAATACAAAATGCATGCACAAGGGATCATTACTCTCCATAGTTTATCTAAAACACTAAACACTACCGATTGAAGGATAGGATCCTTGCAAGAGGCAAAGAGGGCAATAAATAGAGCAATTTAAAAGCAAGTGCCAATGTGAAGATGATCTACAAAATCCACCACAATTACTAGAATCACTTGTCATGAACAAGGAGTGTATGGAGAAATTTCTCGGTGGTATATAGGAATGATGATCAAGACCAACTTCACAACAAATAAGCATATGGCAAAGGATAAGAATTAAAGATGCCAAATTTTGAAAAAGGTTTGTTGGTAGTTTCAACTATTCGAACCAACCGGCAAAGCCATGGTTAAAATAAGATGAAACAAATGGTTTCTCCAAAAATATATAGGAATGCATATTAGAGAAAAACCACACCAAGCAAACACACCCAAACAAGAGCCAAAAGATAACCAAAAGGAAATTGGAATTGTTCGAGCAAACATGCCACATAAGATAAAGAAAGCTCAACACAAAGTTACACTTACATGATACACAACTAACATACACAACCTTGAGTAACAAGACTAGTAGGAAAGAAGCATATCACATACAAGCACATATTAGGAACAAAACTAACACATGCAAGGGAGCAAGCAACTTTCAATGAATATATGAGTTAAATACAAGTTATCGCAAGGAGGAAGCATTGGATATGAGATAGAGCAATATATTCCAATTGACTTGGCTTGAGAAATAAACCATGAAGATCCCTCAATTCTTCAAAAGTAGCCAAGTACCCAATGTCCTCCACAAACACCTATTGATCAAGTTTGAGCTTGTTGGTCCCCAACCGAGTTGGGTCCTAAGAGGTTAGTCACAATAGGTTTGGGAACCCAAATGGTGCTTTTCTTGCCACCACTTTGAGCTCCCACATACTTGGCAAACACATTGCCAACTCTATCCTTCCCAAGAGAATAAACATCATCAATTATGATAGGGTTGGATGGGGTACCATTAGTGCATGAAGAAGCAAAATGACCTTTGCCACGGCAAAGGTAGCAACACCGACTCTTCTTCTTCTTAATAGGCTCCCCAACTTGAGGAGCAATAACTTGAGTCTTCTTAGGAGGTGGCCTTTGTTCAACTCGTGGTGGAGCACGAGATTGAACGAGAGGCCGCTTCCCTAGTTGCTTCTCACTAAGAGGCTTCTTCTTCTTCATTGGGCAATCACGAACATGGTGCCCTTCTAGCTTGCACTTGAAGCAAGTGATCTTGGCCGGATTCTTGACTTGAACTTGGCCCTTCTTCTTCTCAACCTTGGACTTGTTCTTGATGTTGGAGTTGAATCCAAGTCCACTCTTGTCATTTGGGGATTGTTGCACACTCAACATGTTGTCAAGTGCCCTCTTCCCCTCATGACGCTTTTCCAAGCCTTTCTTCAAAGAAGTGGCTTGGGCCTTGAGCTCTCGTATTTTCTCTACATGGTTAGTGACAACACAAGAACTAGAGGAGGTAGATGCATCATTGTTAGAGCAACAAGGCAAAGCAAGTAATTCATCACATGATGTACCAACATTCTTAGTGGATGAACTACTAGGACTAGCACATGGCAATATAGCATTATTAATTAAGGTTGTGCTAATATCCACATGAGGCTCACTTGATGTTACCTTTGTAGTGATGGCCTCATGAGCTAACTTGAGACAAGCATAGGATGCTAGAAGTTCATCATTAGAGCTAAATAGCTTTTCATGACTTGCTTCCAACTTCTCATACTTGCTAGTTAGCAACTCAAGTTGAGCCCTTAGCTCAACATTCTCCTTCATAATAGATGCTTCACAAGAAGTGGAGTTAGTAGCACAAGCATCATTAACTTTAGGAATAGAAGAAGATAACTTGGCAAGCTCATCATTTAATCTAGCATTTTCATTTTTCGTGACTTTATATTTAGCATGAGCATGGTCACGTTCTTTAATGATTTTAGCAATTATGTCATTATGAGACTCCTCGATAGATTCTAGTTTCTCCTCTAGAGAAGCACGAGTCTCTTGCTCTTCCACAAGAGCATCTTCTAATGATGCTTTCTCCATAGCATCATCTCTTTCGATCTTACCTTTTTCTTCAAGGCTTGCTTCCAAGGCCTCAATAGTTTCCCCACGCTCAATAAGAGTGCTCATGATTTCAAAGAGGTTAGCTTGGGCACTTTTATTACTAGGAAGGGTTTTGAGAATCATTAGACCTTTATTTTGAAGAAGGGCATTAATTTTTTCCATATCAACTTCTTCATCATTATTATCATTATTATCATCATTGTCATTACTAGAAGAAGATTTAGCCATGAGACAATGAGAGGTGAAAGATGAAGAATAATTGATTTTTGAACTACTCAAGTTCAAATCTTGTTGCATAGCAAATTGGGTTTCCTCTACATTATTATTAATGCAAGAGTTAGAGGGAACACAAGCATTTTCATCATGGCAACAAGATAAAGCAAGCATATCATAAAGAGATTCATCCAAGCAAAGTTTTGATGATATGCAAGGACTATCAACACTAGCATGTAAATCATTTATAGTGCTACGAGTGTTTAGGTCCAAAGATGAAGCATTGCAACAAGATAGAGATAAATGATCATCAATAATGAGCTCACTATCCAAATTGCAAACCTCATCACTACTCACCATCACATTAGTTTGTGGCTTACCACATTTTGGTGAAGTAGATGAAGACGAGGGCTCGTCACGGCCGGAGGTGGAGGGAGAACAATCATCCTCAATAGAGTTGGACACTCCATATTTATCTTGAAGCTTGGTCCATAGCTCATGAGCATCCCGGAGAGGCATGTTTGACTCAAACACAACTACACTCACAAACTTGCAAAACTCGTTAGATGCTAGAGCATCTAGATATAAGTTTTCTCATCCTCTAAAGTCGTACTTGCGTAGTCCTTTGGAGGAGAAAAACCTATATCTAAGATACGCTCAATATTGGGGTCCAAGACCCGTAAGTGATTAAGCATATGAGTTTTCCAAACATTAAAATTTGCGCCATTAAATCTAAACAAGGAATTTTGCACTAAATCCCTAGACGACATCTTTACTCTCTAGGCGGTAAAGCCAAACAAGAGAGACGAGGCTCTGATACCAATTGAAAGAACAAACGATGCCCAGATGTCGCCTAGAGGGGGGGGGGGGTGAATAGGCGATTAAAACTTTTTCTACTTAGGGGCTTGATAAATGCGGAATAAAACTATGTGTTTAAATTAACAAGCCAACAACCTAATATTCTAGGTTCACCTATGAGCACCAACAACTTATGCTAAGCAATTCAAGCAACAAGATGATAGCAAGATATGAACTTCAAGCACGAAGGCTATCACAATGTAAATTGCATAAGTAAAGCTCGGGTATAGAAATAACCGAGGCACGCGGAGACGAGGATGTATTCCCGAGTTCCTCCTTGTTAAGGGAGTACGTCTCGTTGGAGGGGTGTGAGCTCGCCACAAGAGGCCTACTCAAGATGCCACAAAGGCCTCACCCTATTCTCCGATGAACCTCACCCAAGGGATTGGTTCACCTTCCACTATCGGAATCCTTCAGGGCGAATTCCGGAGCCCTTTACAACTTCTCTTGGGGCACACACCCACAACTCAATTGGGGGCTCCCAAACTCATGCCGAAGCTTCACAACTCGAAGGCTTCGCGGCACCTCCAACCGTCTAGGGTACACAATGCACCCAAGAGGCAACAAGCTCTTGGGAACACAATGCACCCAAGAGTAACAAGCTTCTCAACCTTCAACTTCACGTATCACCGTGGAGAGAGCAACCCGATGCAACAAATGCAAAAAGGCAAGAGCACACAAAGTGCTCAAATCCTTCACTCCCAAATTCCAACCAAAGCAACTAATGCTATGGAGGGAATAAGAGAGGAAGAACAAAGGGGATGAACACAAAGCAACCCCAAATCTAGATCCACAAGGTTCCCCTCACTTAGAGGAGAATTTGATTGGTGGAATGGTAGATCTAGATCTCCTCTCTTGAAACCCTAAATTTGGGCAAGAATCATTGGAGGGGAAGAGAGGAATCAAGCTCACAAGGATTAGAGCAAAGGGAAAGAGCAAGAACAAGTGAGCAAAGTGTGTAACCAGGTTTTGGGGGGGGGGGGGGGGGGGAAGGAGGCTTTTTATAGCCTCCCCCAAAAACTAGCCGTTGGAGCCTATCCAGGCCGGAGACTCCGGAGTAAGTGACCGGAGACTCCGGCCTGCTAGGTCATCGAGGAGGCCGGAGATTCCGGTCCTTGGGGCCGGAGACTCCGGCCAGGCCGGAGACTCCGGGCACCCTCCGGGGGAGCTCCGGACCCCTATCCAGAGGCGCACCACACAGATGCAAAGAAGCTGAGAAAAAACTGGGGGTCGGAGATTCCGGGTACTCGGGCCGGAGACTTCGGTGTGCCGGAGACTCCGGTCCATCTCCGGGGGAACTTCGGACCCCTATACAGTGGCGCACCACAGCAAACACAAGACAGCAGCGAAAACAGGGGGGCCGGAGATTCCGGTAGGGCGGAGATTCCGGGCCCTCTCCGGGGTAGATCAAAACAGTGAAAACCAGAACTGCCATAACTTTTGCAAATGAAGTCCGAATCGAGTGAATCCAATTTTGTTGGAAAGAGGATGACAAGAGCTTACCCTACAAATGGAGATTGTGCGGAGGGATGGAATGGTGAGAACTTTCCAAGCGGATGAACCGGCAAAATCTCCAACACCGAAAACGCACAAGTTTTCATCAAGACTCCGTTTTCTATGATCTTGGGCTTGTTTCGAAGATAATCACAAGCCCTACAAGATCATGCATATACACATGATAGTCTATCATGTGAGGAGGAAATCATAAGGAGAGAGTTTGACCTCTCGTAGAAGAGACAAACCGGTAAAACCTCCGATATCAAAAACGCAAGAAGATATTCATGAGATCCGTTTTTGATGAACTAGAGCTTGGTATGGTGATGAACACAAGCTCTAAATTCTCACATGGATAAAAGCCAAATAAGAACCAATAAAGATGATTGCATGGATGCAAAGGTTTGAGCTCTCTACGACGATACGATCACGATATTCGGTCGAGAGCCCCTCTTGATAGTACGGCTATTTATCCTATAACCCGGTCTCTCACTAAACATCACGAGACCGGTTAAAATAGAAACCCTAGCAAGATCATACCTTTGCCTTGCGCTTAAACCACTTGAGGTCGATGAAGACGATCTTCAACTCCTCAAGACGCACCACCTTTCTTCATTGCGCTTCGCTTGGTGAAGATTCACATGACGCTCCCCCATACACCAAGATGGGGAAAGCACTCTTCGGCATATCTTCACTTGGACTTGAGTGTCGATCAACCCGCACTTAGCCTTGATCAACACAAATCTTTTCTTCCCTTGAGCTTGACTCCAACAAATGGAGATCAAGCAAAGCACCTTGACTCCAACACATGGAGACAAGCTTGGCCTTGATCAACAAATGATCTTCTAACCTTGACCTTGACTCCAACCAATGGAGACAAGCAAGCTTGGCCTTGATCAACAAATGATCTTGACACAAGCTAAAGGACAACCTACACATAGAGCTCAATGCAAATATTAGTCCATAGAGATTGTCATTAATTACCAAAACTATGCATGGGATCAACCATGCACTTTCAGTAAACTTGTCCTGTCGCCACAGATGATTCTTGGATAGTCTCACGCGAGGTAAAGGTTTAACCGCGCCCACTTGCCAGCTTTCCCTGGAAGAGAGCTAACTAGGCGAGCCGGACGGTACCAATGGGTAAATTAGTATACCCCTGCAGGGTTTAATCTTTTCAAAAAGCCGTGTCCGCGGTTATGGACGAACTCTTGGGAAAGGCGGATTAGCTCATAGAGAAGCTGAACCTAATTAATGAATTGGCAGCTAGAGGTTGCAATCCAACGTGTGATAAAAGGTTCATTTCCTCGAGGGTGATTCGAGGGAGTGCCTTGGTGGAGATGAGGTGCTTGTAGTTACAAATGGTTCGTTGAGAACCACAGATGAAAGTTTACTCTCTTATCCCTTTTCGGAAAACATTCTGAGTAGACGATGCAAAGGGTCCTGACGTCTTTTAAAATGGAAAACTAGATTTATGCAAAACCAGCTACATTATACAGCATTAGAGCCTCCGTCAGCATCGGGCCTATATCGCCCTACTAATTCTTGAGAGTACGTCGTACTCAGCCTTGCCTTGTTGATTATTATTTGTTTCAGAGGAGGACGTCACGGAACTGGAAGGTGGGTTATTTATTGACATCGACGAGTAGTCTGGGGTTCCGAGGTGGCAGCTTGGGACGTTTTGGAACAGGCTGGCACGGGATGTTTATCTGTAGGCCTCTTAGGCCATATTTTGGATCTTGTTGTTTAGACAACTAAATTTGCTTCCCCTTGATGTAATGTTGGGTCTGTGACCTCTGATTGAGATATTTGTATCTTTCTCATTATATGAGTTGAACTATGATCTCTTGATGTCGTAGAGTCTGTGATGTGCCAGTTGTTCCGCAGTCTTGATCTCTTTACTATATGTGAAAGCGATGTCTGAGCTTATGGCATGATCGAGGTGTTGTGTGCCGATGATCCATTCTGAGCACACCTGCAATGAGTTTTGGCCTGGGATTGGTAAACCCAGTAACCCTCGATTGTGTAGCATGACCGGTTACACAACGTTTCGCTGTATAGTTCCGGGGTCGGGGCGCTACAAGTTGGTATCAGAGCAGGACTGCCTATAGGAAACCCTTTCTATTGGTCGATGTCGAGTCTAGTGCGTGAAAATTATTTTTAGCCTAAAAATGAGTTGTGAAAACCTTCTTAGGATTCTTTTTACTCCTCATCCAACTCGCTCTACTCTGAGTTATCTTACCTCTATTTGATTTAACGATGCTTCTACTCGTCGGCAAATTCAAATCTTTAGGATCACGGGGTTGGGTTCTATCTTTAGTTACTGGTTAACTTTGCTCGTTTGCCAATTCTAAAGCCCGAAGAAAGGAAGTGTTGCGGATCGTCAAGACATCCCCTTGTTTAGCCCAAGATCTTGAACCGAAGGTCCCGGATTGTGCTAGGGCTCAGGTGTAATGATTCATGAGGGTTGTCACCCTTGGGAGCATTATGCTATTGTGAGTCCCGGTGCATGAAGCTGATCTTTAACCCAAGATCTTTTCCGTTGAACTCTGATGTTAATTCAAACCCTACATCATGTTGGCAAAATTTGAAGTTAGTCTTCAAACTCGAGGTTGCAGCCGTAATTGACTTGCTCAGCAACGCTCTTCTCTGTCACTAGCTTTAGCTGGGCTATCCGTCAAAGAACCATCTGAATCATGACGGGATTGCTTGTAGCGAGTGGTCCATCAATATTTGTGATATCCTCTTGCCTTTCGTAAAATCAAACCACTCTCCATGAGGATATTGTGCTACTTATTCTAGAAGTTGTCCTTATGGTCTCTTTGCAATCTTAAAGGTCCGACCTTCACTTGATGACCTATTGAAGGCTTTTCCGAAGCCCGATAGTGGTATCTAGAACATCAAGGAGAACCTTAACGTGGTGTGCTAAAAATATCACTCGGTCGTTTCTCCTATCCTCTGCTCGACCTTTGTATGGTCAAGTTGTTCCTAGTTTTCCTCAATGGCTTATGGTCTTGTGCAAAGTTCATATTTCCAACCCTTGCAGAGAACTTGTCTGTCACCTTGAACTATCTTCTGTTTCTCGTCGACACGTCATGCTTGTTACCTTTCTCTACAATAAGGAAGATCAACGTGGGATCGAGAAGATCGTTAAAGTTGAGGGTTGTCATGTTTCCCTCCTCCCTCTTCCTACTCTAAGAATCTCGGGGCGAGATTCTTGTAAGGGGGGTAGATTTGTAACAGCCCAGATTTGGTACCCTAAAATTTGAGCCAAATTTTCACTTTTTGCTTTTCATTGCATCATGGCATACATATTTAATTTGCTAAATTAAATATTGCAAACAATGAAAACATTAAAAGGAAGCAAACACTTCCTAAAATTCCAAACCAAATGCAATTGCTCATTTTGGCAAAACAAAATATTCTTGAGTTTCCATATTTGTCCAGGAAGTTCCAAGAATGCATTTCATAATTATTTGGCAAAGTAAAATTCTTGCCAAACAATTAAATAAATTGGGACTTCAAAATTGAGTTAAACCAATTCTTAAATTGAAACCAAGTGAGACATTTCAAAAGTTCCAAATAAAAATATGGGGAGCTTCATTATATTATTGGGAGCCTCCAGGAATATTTTCACTTATTTAGGAAATGTTTAAATACCCCAAGTAAATGGATTTTGAAAATAATTAAAAGTTGTCATATTCAGACCCAATGACCAATTGGTGTTCAAAACTTTTATTTTGCAACACCAATTTTTGTGGAGTTAATAAATGTTATGGGGAGGCTACATAAATATTCTCATAATTTTTGGAAATGATTTGATGCCTTAATTAAATAGGAAAACGGTGCCATTTCAAATTTGAAAGAAAAACAGAAAAGGAAATAGAGGCCAGGGGGTTTTTAGGAAAATGGCCTTCTCCCCTGTCGCCACAGTGCTCTGCACTGGCGCCATGGCCCGGGCTGCCGTCGCCGTGTCCTCCTCCCCTGCGCCTCGCTGCGCCCCCCGGTGGATAAGTGGATGCCCTGGCGCCGTGCTCCTCCCTCTCCTCTCCTCCCCTAGTCTCTGCTCCCATGCAAACCCTAACCCTAAGACCTAACCGCGCTCCTGCCGCCGCCGCCTTGCCGTGCCAATCGCCGCCGTCCTGCGCCGCGTCGAGCTCACCAGATGTGTCCATCCGGACCGCCTCGTCCTCCTCTTCGTCCCGGTGCAACCAGCCCGTGCTGGGAGGCCGCAAATCGCCGACGTTGTCACCTTCCTCCCCGCTCTGGCCGCCGCCATCCGAGCACCGCCGCCTCGCCGTCCGGCCTCCTCCAGCCTCGCCGTGCACGTCTTCACACTCCTGGTGAGCATGCGCACCTACCCGCCCCCTTTGCCCTCTCCCTCTCGCTCTCTATCGTGCCCACGCCGTCGACCGTCACGGGCCGCCGCCACAGCTCGCCGCCGGCCATGCTCCGGTGACCATATTTGGGTCATGCCGCTGCCCCTCCTAAACCCCCTGGATCTCCTCTACCTCGTGCACTGCTCGAAATCGCCAAATTTCAAACCAAAGGCACGAATTGATGATCGACAGCCCCGCAGCCCTGCTGCTGACGTGTGATGACATCATTGTTCATCTGTTTTGTTTTTCCAGAAATTAACAGAGAGTTGGAATTTGCAATATTTAATAAATGGTAAATCAGAAAAATGAAATTGACATACCAGATTGTTCACATTTTCATAACCTATTCAAATATGTCACTCACACATGCACATGAATTTTTGAATTGAAATTTAAANTAGCCCTCCCTGGAGTCGAGGCCTCCAGGCCCCTCAAGTGGTCCCAGTGCCCCATCTACTTTCGACTCCGGCGACCACCCCAAGTCCACGTCAACCGTTGGCACCATCCCGTTGGTCTGCACCCCACCACCATCAACAACATTGCCGTCTCTAAGACGCTCATTGATGGGGGTGCTGGCCTCAACGTCATCTCCGTCGAGACATTCGAGAAGCTGCAGGTGCCCTATGAGCGGCTCATGCCTACCAGGCCCTTCTCGGGAGTGACAGAGGGTCTTACCACCCCTTTGGGGCAGGTGAGGCTCGCCGTCACTTCGGCACCCAGGCCAACTACCGCACCGAGCTGATCGACTTCGACGTCGCGCACATCGGCCTACCCTACAACGCCATACTCGGCTACCCCGCCCTCGCCAAGTTCATGGCGGTGACCCACCACGCCTACAACCTCGTCAAGCTCCCTGGCTCGGGTGGCACCATTGTCATCCGCGGCGTGGTCTCGGACGCCTTGTACGCTGCGCAAGCGGCCTACAAGGCTGCCGCGGTGCGTCCACCCGCTGACGAGGACGAGGAAACCCCTCCCGAGGCCCCCGCGAAGAAGAAGCAGCAGTTCTCCCAGGAGAAGGCTGCGACAAAACAAGTGTCTCTGGAGGCGAGTGGCTCGGGGGCTTGCATCGCCATCGGCGCCAACCTGCCTCCTAAATAGGGGAGCGCGCTCCCTGAGAAGCGACACTTCATCATCAAAGAAGAAAAACCCTGGCCACGCCAGTGTAATGACACCTATTTCAGGTCATTCTGAACCTTTGCGCATCGCGCCAGCATATTTGCGACTTCGGCAAAGCTGTTATTATTGTTTATACCTGCTCGTATGATCCCTCATGTGTATCTCACGAGCGGGGGCTAGCAGGGTGCCATGCCACGGGAGCATCCCGGTAGTGCCTAAAACCCAAGGGATCCGAGCTCTGAACTTGCGGGTTAGCTCTCATGAATGTCAACTCCCAAGGAGCTCTGAACTCATGGGTCAGCTCCCGCGCACGTCAACTCACCAAGGATCACCAAAACCTTGGCGCCTGTTTCTCCTCGCGAGACACACATGAAGGAGCCTACGAGCACCATAAGAATCTTTAACTATCTATTGCGTGTGGGTATGCCTATCTCTCCAAATGCAGGAAAACAGGCTCTCCAAGCCTCAGGCAACGACAAAGCAAAAACACCTCGCCGGGGAACCAACCACCCTTCCCAAGGCGAAAGTACCTCGGCAAGCTAAGTCTAAACACTTGTTCAGATCTCTTCCCGCTGGTTTTCGCCCCTCGAGTCTCTTTTCTCTCTCCTATGCCTCATGGGCTGCTTGCACGTCAAAGGGGAGCCCCAAGCATCGTGCTTCGAGGAGCTCTTACTTCCGAGGCCTCACGCACCCCCCGGACTTGTGGAGCACTGACTCGCACATACCGAAGCGGCGGTGGTGTAGCGCTAAGGGAGGGTCCTAAAACGTAGAGCGAAAAAGACATGAAGGGGAAAGACAAAAGCCTCCCGAGGGACGTCCACAAGCATACTCCAATATAACTTGATAAGTTTTTACAGAGTTCACAATCAAAATAACTAAGATAAATTTGCCCTCGGCACGTCCAGCAACAGGCAAGGAGCTCAGGCCGTCGCGCCTCCTGAGGTGCCTGCGCGATCCACGGTGGTTTCCGCCCCTTCCAGGGCCTCCTCGCCGTCGCCTTCGTCTTCGTCGACCAAGGCTTGGTCGAATTTCTTGGCGTACTCGATGGCGGCCTGCTTGGCGGTCTCCCGCGCCTTGTCGCTGATGGCACGTGGTGGCGCCATCACGTCCTCAAGGTCAAGTGGGGGCTGGAGCCTCACGAGGTTGCTGAAGATGTTGGTGACGCCAACGACAAGGAGGTCGCGACTCTCCTCCACGACACGCTTGTCGAAGCTCTTCGCGACCCCTTCAAGTTTTCCAAGGAATTGCTCGAAGAAGAGCGAGTACGAGGTCTCGTCGTCGGTCGCTGCGGGGAAGGAGGGGACGTCGACCCTCAGATCTCTCCCGACGGCGCGCACGCGGCTGACAAGCTCTGGAGAATGCTTTGACGCTGGCGCGTCATGAACCGGTCAACCTGGCGCTGATCTCGTGCCTGCTCCACCAGGGCCGTGACCGGCCCCACCTGCTGCCGGAGCTCGTCCAAGTCCTTCTCCAAGGCAATGGCGTTCCCCTCAGCGCGCGCTTGGGCCTCCCGGGAGGTCTCGAGGCAGGAGGTCAACCGTTTCTCCTCCTGCTCAAGCTCCTTGATGCGCTTCTCGAGGTCCTTGCGCTTGGCCTTGAGGCGGTCCTCGTGCTTCGCGACCTTCTCGTCGTACTCCTTGGAGAGGTTTTCGCGAACGAGTTTGACCTTGAGGTCAGCCTCTTCTTGGAGCTTCTTATGCTCCGCCGCAAGGTTGGCCTCGCCGGTGGCCACCCGGCCCTCACGCTCCTCCAGCTGCCCTTCGCGGGTGGCCTGGTCCTTCACGAGGAGCTGGACCTGTTCCTCGCGCCGCTGCAGCTCCTTCTCCTGGAGGGTGAGCTCTTCCTGGCGCCTTTTCAGCTCGGCCTCGCGAGGCGCCAGCTGCGCCTCGCGGGCGTCCAGCCCCTCGCGGAGCTCCTTCAGGTTGGCCTTGGCGGCCTCGGAGTCGGCGGCGAACTGCTGCTTCGCGGCCGCCAGCTCGTCATGCTTAGAGGTGGTTTCCACCTCGAGCGCTTCCCTGGCGGCGTCAAGCTCCTCCATCACCTCCTGCGCCTCCCGCTTGACGCTGTCGCGGGTCTCCTTGGCGAAGCGGAGGGCCTCTTGGCGTTCTGCCTGGGCCGCCGCGTCCCACCGGCGGCACACCTCCACCCTCTCGAAGAGAAGGGCCCAGGCTTCGCTGAGCCTCGCCTTTTCCTTCGCCAAGGCGTCTTCTTCCCTGGCGAGCTGCTCCTCCAGCCCGTCGAGCGCTCGTCGCGCCCGGTCGAGGACGGTCCGGCGATAGACCGCTTGGCGATGCGGCGCCTGCAGCGCCAAGGAGTTTCCCACGCTGCTGTGGGGCGCAGAGGCCTCGACACTTGTCGAGGTGCCTAAGGCATCCTGCCCTAAGCTTGTAGCGGCCCCCGCCGCGACATGGGGGCTTGTGGGGGCGTCGTCCTCGCCGCCCACATCAGGAGCCCTCAGGGGGCTGGGCATCTCCTCGCCCCTGGCCCCGTCGCTTGGGGGCTCCGGAGGTGCCTCTGCCTCCTGCTCCTCTGGGGCGCCTCCGGCCCCCTCTGCAACGGCCGCGTCCGCCGCGGCCTCGGGCGCGTCAGCCCTTCTCGAGGCCCCCTCCTCTGGAGGCGGCTCCGCGACGATGTCCTCGTCCACGGGTTCCTCCTCCGCCTCCTGCTGGACCGGAGGAGTCGCCGCCCTGGTTGGCGACGTCGCCGCCTCTGCGGTCTCTTCCTCCACGTGGTGCTCCGCCGCTGGAGGGGTCGCCGCCCGAATCGGCGACGCCACGTTCTCTTCAGCCATCACCGTCTCCGCGCGGTGCTCGACCGCGGGAGAAGCAACTGCCTGCTGCGGCTCGCCGGCTGCAGGCGTCTCCATGGCGACGCTGGCTGGTCTCTCCAGCCTCGCCGAGCCGCCGCTTCTTTGGCCCCGCAGGCTGCCTGAAAAGAAGACAAGTCGAAAATCCTTCAAAGGGGGGAATTCTCAAAGTGAAATCTTGAAGAAGAAAGAGAAATCAAGGGCTTACTCGCCAGTCATCACCCACACCCTCTTTTTCGCCTGGGGAGGCTGGATGAGGTCTGCTCCGGTCTCCTCCCGGGTCCGCTCCTGTCTCCGCGTGAGGGATGCCTCCCGCGGTTGCGGCCCTCCTGTCGTGGACCGCCTTGGAGCGGGGCTCGCAGCGCCCTCCTCCGCCGCCACTCGTCCCCTCCTCCTCGGCGCGCTGGGAGCGGACGATGCGGAAGGCGTCCTCCTCGTCGCCGGAGGAGAGCACCTGGAGGTCCACTTCGGCGTAGGCGCTCCTCGAGGATCCGGCGCCCTCGCCGACGGGGCCATCGCCCCTTGAAGCCTCGTCTTCGCCAAGGGGGTCCTCGCTTCTCGAGGCCTCCTCCTCGGCGGACTCGGCCTCCTCAGCCTCAGGAGCCTCGTCCACGTACTCCGGCTCCGCCGCCCACGGGTTAGGGCGAGGCCCGCTGTGCCCCGCGGGCACGATTCCCCACTCGTCGAAGATGGGCATGTGCGAGCGCTGCTCCGCGATGCTCTCCTCGGCGAAGACGATGAGCGGCTTGGTCGCCTCCGTCCTGGCGGGCGGGATTTCCGGCGATGTGAAGAGGACATTCATGATCTGGCGGAGCACATCAGGCTCGAAGCCGTCCCTGCTTAGCCGCATGGCGTCGTCCTTGCCGTCGTATCTCCACACCGGCTCGGCGTGCTGTTGGAGGGGAGCGATGCGGCGCCTGGTGAAGTCCTTCGCCACCATTTGGCCAGTGACCCCTGCATCGCGGATGTGGCGGATATTATACATACACCGCGTCAAGCTTCGAACCCCTGAAGTCCGCGCTCGCCCAGCGCGCCCATTTCCTCGGCGGCGCCTCGGGCACCTCCAGGAGAGGGTTGGTGGTCTTGGCGTCGACGAAGAGCCACTTCTCGCGGAACTTGTCGACCTTTTTCGTCACCTTGGTGACGGCGACCTCGCCGAGCCAGGCGATGGGGATGTAGTTGTCGCTCCGGGCGTCGACGATGCGAAAAGAGACGCATCCGAGCCGCTCGCCCTTGGCGGAGTTCCGAAGGGAATAGAAACTCCGGAAGAGCGCCACCGAGGGACGGATGCCAAGATAGGCCTCGCAGAAGTGGGCGAAGATGGCAAGGATGAGGATGGAGTTGGGATGAAGGTGAAGGAGTTGGATCTGGTACGTCTCCAAGATCGCCAGGAGGAAGTCAGAGAATGGTGGTACCAGGCCGGCGTAGAGAGTATGGATGAAGATGGGGTAGAAGGTGTCGGTGAGCCTGCTGCCGGCCGGCCTCAGCTCGGTGGCGCCATGCTCGTTGGTCTTCGCCGCCGCCAGGTGGCGCACCGTCGCTATCGTGGCGGCGGTGACGCGTGTCTTCGGCAGTGCTCCCTCAAGAGCAGCGGCACGCGCCATCGCCGCGGACGTGCCCGCCCGCGCTGTCGCCGCCGACGAGCTCGCCTGCACGGTGGCCTTGCCCTTGTCGGTGGCTGCTTTCTTGGGCGCCATTGGTCGCCGGAGAAGAAGAAGAGAGCTCTGGAGAGTGGAGTTCTCTAGAGAGTTGGAGGCGTGGGGGGAAGTGTGCGGAGGAGTTACGGGAGAAGTAATGGGCGCCGCCTGCGCGCCCAGGCTTTATTGACCGGCACTCGAGTCGTGGCGAGCCCCACCACGTCGCCCGTTGGAGCCGAGGAGGCCTCGGCCGCGGGCGCAACCGCTGCGTGACACGTGTCGCGGCCATGTCAGGCATCTTTGGCCCCTCGACGCTTCGCCTTCGTCATGGGCCTCGGCGTGCCCATCGCGGGCCCGGGGGCTACTGTCGGCACAGTGGAAACCAGGGTACCACGGGCCGGCCTGCCAGGGCCCACAAGATTCTTCAGGTGATTTTCGCTAAGGACCAGGCTCTCCAAGCCTGGCGAGCTTCGCGAGGTTTTTCTCTCCTCGCGAAGGGTTCTCCTCGCCAAGGGTTCTTCCCCTTGGCGAGGGATCGCTCTTCGACAAGGCGTCTCCGACGCCGCCCGCAAATTCTACTAAGGACCAAGCCGCAAGGATTGGCGAGGCCTTTCGCCTCGCGAAGCGTTTCTTCATGAAGCTATCTCAGCCCTCGCGGCAGAGTGCACATGGACTCTGCGCCATGCGCAGAGTGACGCGCGTGCCTACGCGCGATGACGACGACGCCGCAGTTGCCGCTTCCGTGTATAAAGCAGTCAACAAAGCGGAGCCAAGCAAAGCGGACAACGAGTATTGCCTCTTTGGTGACAAGGGAACAGTCTGCAGCTACGCTCCAAGGACGACGTCACCGTGGGCCACCTCCCACCTCGGCAAGCGCCAGCCCGCTGTCCAGCTGGTCGGTGCCCCCTTTTCAGCTTTGGCGACGTCGTTCCCCTGCCGTGGACCGCGTCCACGACCTTTACCTTTATGGTAGACCTCACCTTTACGGTGCACCGTGCCTCCTCCTTCGTCGCCATGTGGTAGCCCTTCCCGCCCAAATGTTTGGGCAGAAGAGGCCCAGGACGCCTATAAAAGGAGGAGGAGCACGCCCAAGCAAAGGGTTCGATCTTCGGTTGGTGTCGCTCTAGAAAACCCTAACCCTAGATCTCAAGACTAGCAAGTAGCCATTGTTAGCCACCTCGAGCTCGACAAGCTCTCCTTGTACTGTAAACTCTTCAAGCAGTGCAATACACCATAGCAGGACGTAGGGGTTTTACCTCCACAAGAGGGCCCTGAACCTGGGTAATACCTTGTGTCAATCTCTGCAGTGCCGTCCACAGCGAGCCTGACGAGCACCGTCGCCGGAGCACGTCGTGGACTGTTTGACTCCGTGTTCAGCCCCTTACACGATACCTTGGAGACACCCCTAGTTCCTGGGGACAATCTCCGACAGACGATGCAAAGGGTCCTGACGTCTTTTAAAATGGAAAACTAGCTTTATGCAAAACCAGCTACATTATATAGCATTAGAGCCTCCGTCAGCATCGGGCCTATATCGCCCTACTAATTCTTGCGAGTACGTCGTACTCAGCCTTTCCTTGTTGATTATTATTTGTTTCAGAGGAGGACGTCACCGAACTAGAAGGTGGGTTCTTTATTGACATCGACGAGTAGTCTGGGGTTCCCAGGTGGCAGCTTGGGACGTTTTGGAACAGGCTGGCACGGGTTGTTTATCTGTAGGCCTCTTAGGCCATATTTTGGATCTTGTTGTTTAGACAACTAAATTTGCTTCCGCTTGATGTAATGTTGGGTCTGTGACCTCTGATTGAGATATTTGTATCTTTCTCATTATATGAGTTGAACTATGATCTCTTGATGTCGTAGAGTCTGTGATGTGCCAGTTGTTCCGCAGTCTTGATCTCTTTACTATACGTGAAAGCGATGTCTGAGCTTATGGCATGATCGAGGTGTTGTTTGCTGATGATCCATTCCGAGCACACCTGCCAATGAGTTTTGGCCTGGGATTGGTAAACCCAGTAACCCTCGATTGTGTAGCATGACCGGTTACACAACGTTTCACTGTATAGTTCTGATGTCGGGGCGCTACACGCGGTTCATTAACTTAGTAGAATTTTAACCTTACATACTACAATAAAACATTTTAAGCATTGCAGTACTAATATATACCAAGTTAATGGGTACCTAGACCAACAAGAATATAGGGTGGTATATTAAACAGGTCTGCCTAGCATAATAATAATACACCTATCATGCATACAACTGAAATAACTAGAGTGCAAATAGTAAAATAGTAGGACTTTCATGCTGGAGTATCACTTGTCTTGGCAACTAGCTGAGTAGGAGCAACAACCACAAGAGTAACCTTGACCCTCCGAATAATCTAACAAATAGCACAAACCACAAATAAGCAAACAATACAATTATAGCAATACAAAAATATATGCCATGCATGAGTGTATGCAAATGACACACAACACAATTATATTATTTTATTGTTCTCTGGTTATTGCTATATGCATGATGCCACAACACAAGTTTTAAACATTTTAACTTGTTAAAAGCATTTTTAAAACACCCAAAAGGGAAAAAAACAAGGATTTATAGTTTTTTGTAATAGAACAATTTTATAAATTTTGGAAAAACATAATAATAGACAGAGGACAACTAGACAAAGCCTCTACAATTCGAATCACTCAAATTGGATTTGTAAAACTCAAGATATGGCCAAAACAAGGATTTAAGGTTTCTGCAATTACCAAGTGTGTGCACATATCAAAAGTTAAGTTTTATTGCACCACTCTATTCTTCACATTTTTCTGAATCCAGAGACATCAAATTCATTGAATTTGGATTCATGGTTCAAAAGATATGAATTTTTGAAGTTTGGATGAATTTCTATTTAAAAACAGAAAATGATAAAAGAAACCAGGGCCACGTGGCGGCTCCCGATTGGACAATACCGATTCGGTATAAAAGGATAAAACACGGCCGTAGGATTGAGATCTAACGGCCGAAAGCAAAAGGACCTAAAGCGGGCGGCGCGGCCTCGCCGGAACCCTAGCCAAGCGGCGGCGATGAGCCGGCACGCACGTTCCGGCGATCCTAGCGGGTGCACGGACGTCGGTGTCCTACCACGAGGTGTAGGGGACAAAGGCGAGCACAGTGGCGAAGACGACGACGACTTGGAGCTCCGGTGCAGCGAGGATTCCTCGCCGGAGTTGGCGGTCACGGCAGACCTCGTCGGTGGTGGATGCTCTGGTCGAATCCCTACGCAAAAAAATATGGGACCACGTCAAGGAGGTGCGCAAGGAGAAGAGGGGGAAAAATATGGTGGTGGTGAGTTGTGGGGTGGCCGGAGCTCACCGGAAAATGGGAAACACGCCGGCGGCCATGGGGGTGAATACGAGCGCCTGGGGCATTCGTGGGGTGTTGTTTGGGGCAAAAGAGAGAGGAGAGGGTGGGCTATAAGGGGGTGGTGGTGGCGCGGCAGTTACCACTCATGGTGGTGCGGATCGAAGAGGGGAGGTCGACGGGGTCTGGCGGGTGAGCTCCCGCGGCGGTTGAGGACGCTGCTGACATGTGGGCCCCACATGTCAGTGAGAGGGAGGAGGGGAGAGGGCGCTAGGCTGGCTGCTGGGCCGGTTTGTCGGTTCGGCTGCGGTCGGGCCCTTTTCTTTTTTTTTGTTCACAACTTTTGCTATTTTCTGATTTCCAAACTAAACAAAACCAACTCAAAACTTTTCAGAATAAATTGGTAAATACTTTTTGAAAAGTAGGTGAATATAGAACACTTTGGTACATAAATTGCCAACAAAATAAAATAAAATATTTGATTTTATGACAAGGGTTAATTACCCCTATTATGTCAAAATAATTATTTTAACTCCAAAATTTGAGTTTAAAACTCAAATCAAGAGATTTTAAAATGCAATATAGCAAGATGATGATGCTGTGGAGATATGCCCTAGAGGCAATTAATAAAGAATTTTTATTATCATATCTCAAAGTGTTCATAATAAGTTTTATGTCATGCTATAACTATAAAGTGGAAACATTAATACACGTGTGATGTAAAACAACCAGGTCCCTAGTAGCCTCTACTTGACTAGTCCATTGGTCAACCGATGATCAAGGTTTCCTAATCATGGGCATTTATGTCAATTGATAATGGAGTTATGTCATTGGAGAATGACATAATGGACATCCACCCAAAGTAAGTTAGCACATTAAGATCTGTCACGAATATCGGCATTGCGATAACTTAATATAAACGTAGTAGTAACTAAATCCTTAGACCGTGAGATCTTATTTAATCACTGTTCTGGAAGGAGGCTTTGACGGCATCAACTGTCACACCGTAACAGGGTGATCATAAAGGTGTCTATCAGGTTTCCTGAAGGAATACATTAAGGCATATGCATCTAGAGCGAGATTTGTCCATCCTGCGTGACGGACAGATATCACTGGCCCCACTCGGTGATATTACATCAAGTCTTGCAAGCTTGTGACCAGGTCACGGAGATTGTAATATCATGGAGACGAGTAAAAGAGTTTGTCGAGAAACGAGATGAGATCTCGGACAAACTTGATATCGTGTGACAAAAGGAATTGGTGAACAATGATAAGGTTTAAGCGACAAAGAACTTCGTGGAACGCACAGGGGCCATCATGGGTTTCCATATCCCGATGTTGGTCATTGATCGGAGAGGAGTCTCTATCATGTCTGGAGTGATCCCGAACTGAGGGGTGGCACACTTAAGGGTAGACGACGCTTAGGAATAGCTTTGACCCGAAGAAATTAGAGAGACCAATTCCGGAATTGTTCCGAGATTTATCCGATGGAGATCGGAGGTTCTGAAGGAGTGTCGGAACAAGGGAGAAGAGTCCGATGGAGATCGGAGGGCAACGAAAGGAGTTTCGATGCAAGAGATATTAAATTATTTGTATTTAATATTAATTAAGATAATTAATAATTAAATAATATTTCATTTAATATTAATATGGCAGCCCACCTAAATGGGCTTCACCCCCGAGGGGAGGCCCAAGTGGGGGCCGCACCCCAAAGGAGGAGGAGGCCCCGAACCACTAGTGGGCTCCACCGTGGGGCCCATCTAGGGCCGGCGGCTGCCCCTTGGCCGGCCAAGCCATGTGGGGTTTAGTCCCACATGGCTTAGCCAAGGAGGGTAGCCTCCTCCCTCCACCTATATATAGAGGGGCACCCCTCTCCCTTTTGGCATCCCAATTTCTCTCTTTTATGTGTGGTTCCGAAATATTTGAGCTGCATATTTTTGAGGGGTCTCTCCACTAAAATACACCGTCGTGATTTTGGTGCTTCGGTCGAGCTCTTCATTTTCCGCTGCTGCCGCTGGACCGGAGCCAGGGGATTGTCGCTACACTGTACGTGTGTAGAACTTCGGAGACGCGGCTCTCTGTAGCGCTCGTCGCCGGTACGACTCCACGACCTTGAGGTCGGCGTACTACGTCTTCATCAACAACGTTCTAGGAACGTAACGCTTTCGTTCTTCAAGAGGTATGAACACCGGATCCCTCCGTTACTTTATGTCTACCTAGAGATAGATCTTGGCTAGTTTATCGTTCGCGTTGCTAGGAAATTTTTTGTTTTCTGCACATGAACCCCTTCAGTGGTATCAGAGCCGATCTATGCGTAGATATAGACTACGGATTAGACCACATAGAAATATGTGGGCACTCGATCATATAATTGTTACCCTCTCGCAAATTTGTTCATACTGTTGAATTGCTTGACGAAGCGGCCCGGACCGACCTTACGCTATCGCGAGACTTGTTCCGCACTTGACATATGGCTTGCACCATATATGCGGCTGGCGGGTGTCTGTCTCTCTAGCACTAGTAGTATGGCATCTTCAAAGGAGGGCCCTGAAAGGGGTGTAATAGAGACAATTATTTTATCGGTGTTGTGGTTGCAGGTTCGTAAGTTAGAAAGCGGTTCTTATTGCGAAAGCCCCTCAGCCACGTAAAATTTGCAAAAGATAAAGTAGAGGCATCTAACTTTATTTTGCAGGGGCGGTGATATGATATGGTAGCGGTAAGTATTTATCAAAATATTTTATTGCTGGCGTAGAGGCACGGAGACCTGGTGCGGCGCCGGAGCGCACGATGGAGATCATGGCGCGGGAAACCATATCATGTCACACATATTACATTAGATGTTAATAGATGTTGTGTGCTATCTATATTGTTTGTATTAGATATAAGGCGGTAACAATATAGGTGATCCCTCAAAAGAAATACCAACATTGTGTTCTCCCTTAGTGTGCACCACCAAGAAAGTTCGCCGTTGTGGAGGCAGGCCGTGACAATCGGGTGTCAAACATATCTACGTTCGCATACGGTGGGTGTAAGCCATGTATGCACAACCACATACTAAGGTTGAATTGGCGAGCCTAGCATGTACAGACATGGCCTCGGAACATGGGAGACCGAAAGGTCGAGCATGAGTTGCATGGAGATGTGATTGACATGGAGAGATCTACATTTGAAGCCATGCTATCGGCCGTGACGATCGGGGATAGTATTGGTGGATTGGGATCATGTGATCACTAAAAAGGATGTTGATGGATGTCTTTTTGAGTGGGAGTTCTCGTATATTTTATATAGACAAAACTTGAACTCATATTATGAACACAGTCTTATAAACTTTGCAAATACCATTGTGGATGGCTCGCTCCACCTTCAACCTAGGTCTGTTCCTTGAGAAAGAAAATCTTAAGACCAGTGGGACAAATTTCATGTCCTGGTTCCGTACCTTGAGGATTCTCTTAGCCCCTCACCAGATGACCTATGTACTTGAGTCGGTAGTAGGAGGTGATGATGCGCTTTGGCAACGCTAACAAGGTTGACGTCATGGCCGTCAGCACTCTACCTCTGCATCTACAGTCAGGATTGATTTTGGTTTTGAATAAATGCTACTATGTGCCCGCATTGAGTATGAACATTATATCAGGGTCTTGCCTGCTACAAGACAATTATTCATTTAAGTCAGTACCAAACGGTTGTACTATTTCAATGAATAATATATTTTATGGTCATACACCGGTCGCAGTGGTTTATTCATATTGAATCTTGATCGTAGTACTCACATCCATAACATAGAAGCCAAGAGATTTAAGCGTAGTGATGATAATACCATGTATATGTGGCATTGCCGTCTTGGTCACATAGGCATAAAGCGCATGAAGAAACTCCATTCTAATGGACTTTTGGAGTCATTAGATTTTGAATCTCTTGACATGTGCGAGCCGTGTCTTCTAGGCAAAATGACCAAGACCCCGTTCGCCGGTGTTATGGAGCGGGCGTCAGACTTATTGGGAATCATACATACTGATGTGTGTGGACTGATGAGTGTATCGACATGCAATAGTTCTCGTTACTTCGTAACCTTCACCGATGATTTGAGTAGATATGGATATATTTACTTAATGAAACATAAGTCTGAAACTTTTGAAAAGTTCAAAGAATTTCAGAGTGAAGCTGAAAATCAACTCAATAAGAGAATTAAGCATCTTCGATCAGATCGAGGAGGTGAATATTTGAGTTTTGAGTTTGACACGCATCTCAAGGCATGTGGAATTGTACCACAACTTACGCCGGTTGGAACAACACAGCGTAATGGTGTGTCTGCGCGACGTAATCGCACCCTACTGGATAGAGTGCGGTCACCCTACTGGATAGAGTGCGGTCCATGATGTCCCTCACCGATCTACCCTTGTCATTTTGGGGTCATGCATTAGAAACTACCGTGTTTATATTAAATAGGGCACCATCCAAGTCCGTTGAGATGACACCATATGAGATATGGCACGGCAAGAAGCCTAAGTTGTCGTTTCTGAAGGTTTGGGGTTGTGAGGCTTATGTTAAGAAACTACAGCCCGATAAACTCGAACCAAAATCGAAAAAATGTATCTTTGTAGGATATCCGAAGGAAACTATCGGATATACCTTCTACAACAAAATCGAGGGCAAGTTGTTTGTCACTAAGAACGGTACCTTTTTGGAGAAGAAGTTTCTCGCCAAAGGTGTTAGTGGAAGGAGGATAGAGCTCGATGAAATTGCTGATCCCGAAATTGAATTACCGAGTGGCAGAACAGAAGATGTTCCGGAGCCATCATCCACTAGTGGAGTGGGAGAAAATGATGGTGATCACATCGAGGAGTCTACTCTACCCCGCAGGTCAACACGACCACGTACCACCCTTGAATGGTATGGTGATCGCGTCATGTTGGTAGAACAAGACTAACATGCAACCTACAAGGAAGCAATGGAAGGCCCTGAGTCCGAGAAGTGGCTTGAAGCCATGAAATCCAAAATAGGATCCATGTATGATAACCAAGTGTGGACCTTGGTGGATATTCCCGAAGGCTGGAAGCCTGTAGAGAATAAATGGATCTTCAAGAAAAAGACTAACGCTGACGGAAATGAAACCGTTTACAAAGCTTGACTTGTCGTAAAGGGTTTCTGACAAATTCAAGCAGTTGACTACGATGAGGCGTTCTCACCTGTAGCGATGCTTAAGTCTATTCGGCTTCTACTAGCAGTGGCTGAATATTTTGATTACGAAATATGGCAGATGGATGTCAAAACCGCGTTCCAAAATGGAAACATTGAGGCAGAGTTGTACATGGTGCAACCGGAAGGTTTTGTCGATCCAGAAGGTGCTAGTAAGCTATGCAAGCTTCAATGATCCATCTATGGGTTGAAGCAAGCATCTCGGAGCTGGAATCTTCACTTTGATGAGGTGATCAAAGCTTTTGGATTTTTCCAAAATGTAGAAGAGACCTGCATTTATAAAAGCTGAGTGGGAGCTCAGTGGCATTTCTAGTCCTATATGTAGATGACATATTAATTATGGGGAATGATGTGAATCTTCTAAAGAGTGTAAAGGATTACTTGAATAGTAAATTTTCAATGAAAGATTTGGGAGAAGCTGCATATGTATTAGGCATTAAAATCTATCATGATCGCGCCTATTAGCATTAAGTCAGGGGAACTACCAAGATAAGATTTTGAAGCGGTTCAAAATGGATCAGGCCAAGAAGGGGTTCTTTCCCATGATAAAAGGTAAACCGTTGAGTCTGACTCAATGCCCAGTATCGGCTAATGATAAGGAAACGATGTTAAACATCCCTTATGCCTCGACCATAGGGTCTATCATGTACGCGTTGCTAAGTACCCGAGCCGATGTAGCTCTGGCTCTAAGCCTGACGAGCCGCTTCCAAAGTAATCCTAGTATGGACCACTGGACAGCTGCAAAGAACATCCTGAAATATCTCAAGAGAACGAGAGATATGATGTTAGTCTACGGTGGGTGTGAAGAAGAACTTGGCGTAAAACGTTACGTTGATGAAAGTTTTGACACAGATCCGGATGATTCTAAGTCTCAAACGGGATATGTGTTTCTGGTAAATGGTGGCGCTGTGAGCAGGAGAAGTGGAAAGCAATCCACCATAGCCCAATCTACAATGGAGTCGAAGTACATTGCCGCTGCAGAAGCTGCGAATGAAGCTGTTTGGCTCAGGAAGCTCGTCATCGAACTTGGACTATTTCCTGGCATGCAAGACCCTGTCAACATCTACTGCGACAACACAGGTACGATTGCCAATGCTAAAGAACTGAGGTCTCACTCCACTGCCAAGCACATACTCCGACGCTTCCATGTGATAAGGCAATATATCAAGGAAGGAGAAATTAAGATTTGCAAAGTACACACGGATCTGAATGTGGCAGATCCGTTGACTAAACCTCTTCCACAAGAGAAGCATGATCAACACCAAGGAGCTATTGGTGTTAGATTCTTACCAGATGTAAACTAGATTAATTGTATTCTAGTGCAAGTGGGAGGCTGTTGGAGATATGCCCTAGAGGCAATTAATAAGTTTTATGTCATGCTATAACTGTATTAAGCGGAAACATTAATACACGTGTGATGTAAAACAACCAGGTCCCTAGTAGCCCCTACTTGACTAGTCCATTGGTCAACCGATGATCAAGGTTTCCTGACCATGGGCATTTATGTCAATTGATAATGGAGTTATATCATTCGGGAATGACATAATGGACATCCACCCAAAGTAAGTTAGCGCTATAAGATCTGTCACGAATATCGGCATTGCGATAACTTAATATAAACGTAGTAGTAACTAAATCCTTAGACCGTGAGATCATATTTAATCACTGTTCTGGAAGGAGGCTTTGACTGCATCAACCGTCACACCATAACAGAGTGATCATAGAGGTGTCTATCAGGTTTTTGAAGGAATACATTGAGGCGTATGCATCAAGAGCGGGATTTGTCCATCCGCGTGACGGACATATATCACTGGGCCCACTCGGTGATATTACATCAAGTCTTGCAATCTTGTGACCAGGTCACGGAGATGTAATATCATGGAGACGAGTAAATGAGTTTGTCGAGTAAAGAGATGAGATCTCAGACAAACTTGACATCGTGTGACAAAAGGAATTGGTGAACAACGATAAGATTCAAGTGACAAAGAACTTCGTGGAACGCACAGGGGGCATCATGGGTTTCCAGATCCCGCTGTTGGTCATTGATCGGAGAGGAGTCTCGATAATGTCTGGAGTGATCCTGAACCGAGGGGTGGCACACTTAAGGTTAGACGACGCTTAGGAATAGCTTTGGCACCAAAGAAATTAGAGAGACCAATTCCGGAATCGTTCCGAGATTTATCCGATGGAGATCGGAGGTTCTGAAAGAGTGTCGGAACAAGGGAGAAGAGTCCGATGGAGATCGGAGGGCAACGAAAGGAGTTTCGATGCAAGAGATATTAAATGATATGTATTTAATATTAATTAAAGCAATTAATAATTAAATAATATTTAATTTAATATTAAAAGGGCAGCCCACCGAAATGGGCCTCACCCACGAGGGGAGGCCCAAGTGGGGGCCGCACCCCAAAGGAGGAGGAGTACGGCCGAGCCACTAGTGGGCTCCACCGTGGGGCCCATCTAGGGCCGGCGGCTGCCCCCTTGGCCGGCCAAGCCATGTGGGGTTTAGTCCCACATGGCTTAGCCAAGGAGGGTGGCCTCCTCCCTCCACCTATATATAGAGGGGCACCCCTCTCCCTTTTGGCATCCCAATTTCTCTCTTTTAGGTGTGGTTCCGGAATATTGGAGCTGTATATTTTAGAGGAGTCTCTCCACTAAAATCCACCGCCGTGATTTTGGTGCTTCGGTCGAGCTCTTCATCTTCCGATGCTGCCGCTGGACCGGAGCCGGGCGATCGTCGCTGCACAGTACGTGTGTAGAACTTTGGAGGCGCTGCTCTCTGTAGCGCTCGTCGCCGGTACGAATCCACGACCTTGAGATCAGCGTCGTACATGTTCATCAACAATGTTCTAGGAATGTAACGCTTTTGGTCTTCAAGAGGTATGAACACCGGATCCCTCCGTTACTTTATATCTACCTAGAGATAGATCTTGGCTAGTTTATAATTCGCGTTGCTAGGAAATTTTTTGTTTTCTGCACACGAACCCCTTTAGATGCATGAATGCATGTTTTTGAATTTTTGAAAAATTGGGATGTTACACTAGCCCTGAGATGTACTTGGGTGAGGCTGAAGCATGTTGACCTCTCCAAACCCTGGCCAAGTTCAATCTTCAGATGCCACACCTTACTCGAGCGATTTTTTAGTCAGCCACACACTACTCCCTTGGCAATGGGGAGTGTTCTCGTTTTGGTTGGATCAATGGCTAAATGGTTGTCGTGTGAGCGACTTAGCGCCCAATCTCTTGGCGAAGGTGTTGCCTTGACGAGCTAAGTCATGCAACGTAAGGAAGCCCTAGCCGGTGCGTGGCTTCTAGATTTGGACCCCACCTAGGTGAGGTGGCCCTAGGGGCATTCTTTGGCCTGTGGCATGCAATCTCTAGTGTGGTGTTGATCCCGGACCAAGAAGACGTCCTTGTCTAGAGGTGGTCGAGCGACGGGGTACTCCCTTGGCAATGGGGAGGGTGCTCGGTTTTGGTTGGATCAATGGATAAATGGTTCCCGTGTGAGTGACTTGGCGCCCAATCTTGTGGTGAAGGTGTTGCCTTGACAAGCTAAGTCATGCACCGTCAAGGAATCCCTAGTCGGTGCGTGGCTTCTAGATTTTGGACCCGACCTAGGTGAGGTGTCCCTAGGGGAGTTCTTCGACCTGTGGCATGCGATCTCCATATATGTTCTGGTCTGGAGGTGGTTGAGTGACGGGGTCTACTAGGTGAGTTCGGCTTACTTAACGTTATTTGCCGGTACGGCATTGGCCCCTAGCTTGGACCAGATTTGGAGATCTAGGGCTCCATATAGCTGCAAGTACTTTCCGTGGCTTGTGTTGATATATAAGTGTTGGGTTATGCCGAACAGGTACCCTCATGAAAGGGACTAAAGCCAGCGTACCAGGGTGGCCCATAGTGGTGGTAAGCCGAAATCCGGATTACCGGGCGGCCCAGTATGATGAAGCGCAGGAGGCCCATCCGGCTAAGGGAAGGTTCCAGAAACCGGCCTGGTTTGCGGATGACTTAGCGCTCAAGGCAAGGCCCAAGCCGGGTTAGAGTAGAACTCTGTGACTTAGTAGGTTAGGTTTCCTCCTGTAAGCCCTAGGTCCGGACGCCTTTATAAGCCGGCCTACGGAACACCTTAGAGAGAGAGGACCAAGAGACATAACTTTCATTGTAATTGGCGCATATTGCCTTATAGTGAATTATAGCAGCATGTAGGGTTGCCCACCATTGCGAGATCCAAAGCTGGGTAAAATCGTGCTCATCCCGTCACCGGAATCTCCCGCATCTCCTAAACCCACCTCTCTACCTAGCTCGATGGCACCCTTATCACGGCTAGATTCGACAATATCATGACAGTTGGCGCCCACCATGGGGCAAGAGATGTCCGGGGTTACGTTCCGGGCGGGATCTACTGGCGGAATTGGTGACACCATCGCGGTCGGCTTGGTGAGCTACTTCGGCGAGACAGGAGCTGGCCACGTCTTCAACGATGGCTTTTGGACGCCGGCAAAAGAGGATCCCGCTGGTTGGTCCATGTTCTCCATCGGTGGCATCGACATCTTCGTCGGCTTCACAGCCCAGGCTTTAGACGATCTCGGCTTCACCTCGAGCATGACCGCCACCCACCCCAGCAACTTCGACGACGGATCAGATCTGGACTCGGAGGAGATTGCTGATCTACTTCTAGCTTTCGACGCTGATGATGAAGATTCTGAAGACAACGCAAGTTCCACTATGGCGGCGCCGGACTTCCACTTCGTTGGCATCCTAGGAGAATCCAGCTCTAATGAGTCGATGACAGAACCTGAGTCTATCCTTCCTGCTTTGCAGGCCGGGGCTGATTCAGAAGCCGGATCAGGGGACACTGCCCATATGGAGCAGGACCTCGAATCTGAAGGAGAATCCGACGATTTTAGTCGGAAAGTTGCATCCTACTTAGGACGCCCTGTCGAGGTCTTAATGGGCGATGTCGTGGGGCTACCTTTCGGGTACCCCACGGTGGTGGTACCTGGGTCATGCCAAGAGAAGCCCATGAAGTGTACCGTGTGGCCCAAGTAGCCGGTTAGGCCGGTGATGATTTTCCTTATTCTGTAATGTGCAATCCGCACCGTCCACCCGAGACCTGGCCTGTGATATAAAGGCCAGGAGGGTGCGTCACCTAGGTCAAGAAACACACAGGCAAACCCTAGCGAGATTGCCATCTCGCCATTGTAGCCACCTCGATAATACCAGACAAGCAGGAGTAGGTCTTTACCTCATCTCGAGGGGCCGAACCTGGGTAAACTCGCCCCCTGTTAGCCGTCGTGATCACCAACGTTCATACTCTCTCCCCCTCAATCAACCCGGGGTACACAACCTTGGGATTTGCCGAGTCCACACCTCGACAATTGGTGTCGTCTGTGGGAAGAACAGATCGTTGGAGTCATGGTTGCGCCGGCCTCATCTGCAATGAAGAACGGCATCAGCGCCAGGGAGTCGATCTACACCGGCTTCCTCGAGTTTGTCCAGCACTCGCCGGCGGATCTCCTGGCGTACGCTGAGCTGCAGCAGAGCACGTGGATTACCTTCGGTAGTCTGCGCTATCTGGTGGACAGTCGTGGAACGCTCCGGCCCACGCTGGCCACGTTGCGCACGACGGATGCCCCTGCATCTACATCGACTGCGCCGACCGCGGCTTCACCCGCCGTGAAGATCGCATCTACTGCGGCCACGGCGATCGCGTCATCGACTGCCGTGAAGATCGCGTCCACTTCGACTGCGTCAACACCATCTACGACCGCGTCAACGGCGACTGCGGTGACCACACCCGCAGTTACTAGAAAAATCGCATCTACTGCAATACCGGCGCGAAACAAGTCTACTCCGACCTTCTTGTCCGCGCCCCGGACGAAGCCAAAATCTACGCCGATTTCGACTACGCCAACCGCGCCTCCGCATCGCGGAATCGCCAGTAGCAGTGACCGTGGCACCCGCCACGTTGCTGTGATCTTCGACTCTGAGCATAGCTCGGACGAAGGAAGCAGGACTGGGAGCATCAGCCCCACTCGACGGGTTTACCCCACGCAAGTTTATATGGCCAGCCCAGCACGATCCAACGGCGGGGAACCCGTATACCCGCTGGAGGTGACCATGCCGGACAGGGTGACAAGACTCACCATCACTCGGGAGATGGCGATCAAGGCCATGAAGCACGTGGACGAAGGCACGTTCCCTTCACCAGATGAACCCCGAGAAGACCAACTGGCGGTCCAATACTTGCTTTGGAAGGAGTCCGAGCGAGTCCGCCAAGAGAAGGCCGATCTGATTCGGCGCAAAGAATTAGCCGACGCGTCGAGTGCCAGGAGGGCATCACACTCGTTCATGGCCGGATCGGAAGAAGTCACACAAGGAGGACGTCACAGGGCTCGCATGCCACGGGTGCCAGAGGCTGATCGCGTCCACCTCACTCGCAATCTGGAGTCGTCATTCATGACGGAAGATGCGGACGGAATCCCCGTCCCCAAGACACCCGCTTCGGCCCTCATGGCAGTCGAAACCTACCTGCGACTAACACAGCCGCCGGAGGGTGACGCCCACGCCCGCCTTCATAGGCGACAAATTCAATCCCTCAAGGAAGTCGAGGAAGTCCTGGCAAAGTCAGCACCAGCAGAAAGGGTGCACGAGAATCGAGGCCGCCGCGATCGTGAACCCGCACCACTTGCAGACCCAGCCCCAATTCGACTGCGACAGCCGCAGCCAGGCGAAGATGTCCGTAACGTCGTCGCACAGAGAAGGGTGGACCGCAGTCGACGGATGCGAGCGGCGAGTGCACAAGCCAACGACTACGACGACGACAACTTCGAGCCACGCGGAGCCGCATGTTTCAGCTTCAACATCCGTGACACGAAGATGCCCAAAGGCTTCAAGCTAACAGTGGAGACACCCAAGTACGACGGAAAGCAAGACCCAAGGGACTGGCTGGAAGACTACCTCATCGCGTGCAGCTGTCAGGGTGGTACTTCGACTACTGCCATGCAGTACATCCAGTTGATGCTTACAGGATCTGCACGCGGGTGGCTCAACACTCAGCCCAGGGACGCTTTTAGCACCTGGGACGAGTTCAGGAACGCCTTCGTGAAGAGCTTTCTGGGGACATACGCGAGGCCAACAACCCTCATTGAGCTCCAGGCGTGCAAGCAAGGTCGAGACGAGCCACTCCGTTCGTACATCCAGCAGTGGACTTTGCTTCGCAACACCATGGACGGAGCCACCTCAGAAGACAAGGTAATGGACGCATTCATGCACGGCGTTTACCGCCGCGACCTCCGTGAAGAGTTTGGTAGGCTTAGGCCGAGGAACATGATCGAGCTCATGCAGATAGCCAACCAGTGGGCAGATGGAGAAGACTCTGTCCGTGATGCACCACGATCTCCGAGGCAAGAAGAAGGACCTAGCAACTGGCGAGAAGGGCGCCTGAAGAAGAAGCCGCGTTACGTCGGCAACGACTCGATCGAGTTAGTAGCGGCGGGATTCGAAACCCCCCGTGAGAGTGAAAGACAGTACAACCAGGGCGGTGGCAGCGGCTACCATGGAGATGGAAGTCGCAAGCGCGAGTGGCGGAGACGCCCACTGACTGAAGAAGAAGAGTTAGAGCAACCCTGCAAGCATCATATGTTTAGGGACCCAGAAACAGGCAAGTGGGGATCCCGCCACCTATTGAAGGACTGCAGAAAGGCGCGTAAGATATACAGGGCGTTTGCCCGAATAGTCCCTCAGAACGGACAACATGACAACCAAGCGGCACCCGTGGCACAGCCAGCCGCACAGCTGGCTCTCCAGGCGCCGCCTGCTCCTGCAGTCGCCAACCCAGTGCAGGCAGCGTTGGCCTTCTACCCGCAGCAGCAACAGCAACCACAGCCACAGCCGCAGGATCCTGCTAACGTGTTCCCGGCAGCACGTGGGCAGATTAACATGATACAGAAGGGACGTCCTTCCAACAGGACCCAGAAAATCATCACCCGCCAGGTCTACCAAGCACTCACCAACCCACCTGCAATACCCGATTACCTGAGAGGCTCAGAAACAGCGATCACTTTCTCCAGAGCGGACCACCCGCCGGCGATCCCACGACCCGGGCACGCTGCTCTGGTAGTCGAAGCTCAGATCGGGGAGTACACCTTAAAGAAGGTTTTCATGGATGGAGGCAGCAGTATCAATATCATCTTCGCCGACACCCTAAGAAGGATGAACAGGTCAACATCCAACCTAACGCCATCAGCAAATACCTTCCACGGTATAGTACCAGGGCAAGCAGTCACGCCCATGGGAACAATTACACTCGAGGTTATATTCGGCACACCCGAAAACTTCCAGCGAGAGGCGATCGACTTCGAGGTAGTCGACTGGAAGTCGCAATATCACGCCATACTGGGTCGTCCGGCCTTTGCCAGGTTCATGGCAGTGCCCCACTACGCCTACCTCCTGCTCAAGATGCCAGGACCAAAGGGTGTCATCACGGTGAAAGGCGATTTCGACCGGTCTGATAGCTGCGACCGCAAGTTCAGCAGGATTTCTGAGTTCTTCGGGATGGACGAGCACCTAGAGATGATGGCAGTCGACAACGACAAGACTCTGTTTCCGCCACGGAAGAAATCATCCAAGGACTCGGCATTCAACACAAGCGACGACACAAGGGCCCATCAGGTACACCCGACGGATGCCGATAAGACAGTCAGGGTGTCATCAAGCCTGACTAGCGCATAGGAAAGCGCGCTTGTCGAGTTCCTGCGTGAGAACTAGAAGATATTCGCCTGGCAACCTTCTGACATGCCAGGTATACCAAGGGAACTCGCCGAGCACTCCTTACGCGTCCGCAAAGACGCCAGACCAGTCAAGCAGACCATGAGGCGCTTCGCGGGTCCCAAGAGAGATGCCATCAGCAAGGAGATTGACCGGCTGCTTCACGCCGGATTTATTCGAGAGATAAAGGAGTCAGAGTGGGTAGCAAACCCGGTACTGGTGGAAAAGAAGAAGACGAAGAAACTCCGCATGTGCGTCGACTTCACCGCCATCAACAAGTGCTGCCCCAAAGATCACTTTCCGCTCCCGCGGATTGATCAGATCGTCGATTCGACTGCAGGTTGCGCACGCTTATCCTTCCTGGATGCCTACTCCGGGTACCAGCAGATCAGGATGAAAGTCGAGGATCAGGAGAAGACGGCGTTCATCACACCACATGGTGTATTCTGTTACCAGATGATGCCCTTCGGGTTGAAGAATGCTGGAGCTACATACCAGCGCACGATGCAGGCCTGCCTGAAGAAGCTCATAGGACAGATCGTCCAGGTCTACGTCGACGACATAGTCGTCACCACCCGCACAGAGGACAGCCTCATCGACGACCTCCGCAAGGTCTTCGACGCGCTCAACAAGTACCAGATCAAGTTAAACCCAGACAAGTGCGTCTTCGGCGTCCCAGCCGGAGAATTGCTGGGGTATCTTGTTTCTGCGAGAGGAATCGAAGCCAACCCTGAGAAGGTGCAGAACATACTCGACATGCCTGCACCAACCAAGCTTCATGAAGTACAACGCCTAGCCGGCAGAGTCGCAGCGCTCAGTCGGTTTATTAGTAAGTTGGGAGAAAAGGCCCTGCCCTTCTACCAACTGATGAAAAAGGCGGACAAGTTCGAGTGGACAGAGGAGGCACAAGACGCATTCAACAAACTGAAGGAGACCCTCACAACCCCTCCAGTGCTGGTGGCACCACAGGAGAACGAGCCATTGTACCTGTATGTGGCGGCCACGAACAGGGTGGTTAGTACCGTACTCGTAGTCGAGCGGGAGGAAGAAGGAAAGAGTCACCCTATTCAGCGACCTGTGTATTACCTCAGCGAGGTGCTAACTGATTCCAAGCAGCGGTACCCGCACTACCAGAAGCTGGCATATGGATTCTTCATGACGTCCAGGAAGGTGGTCCACTGTTTCTCTGAGCACCCGGTCACGGTGGTAAGCTCCTCTGCCCTATCCGACATCCTCACCAACCCAGCCGCGACAGGAAGAGTCGCCAAGTGGGTTGTCGAGTTAGGGCCATGGGGGTTGAAGTATGTACACCCGAAGGCAATCAAGGCCCAGGTCCTCCCAGAGTTTACCACAGAGTGGATAGAAACGCAGATACCTGATGAGCCCGACTTGTCCAGTGCTTGGACAATGTATTTCGATGGGTCCAAAAAATTCAACTCAGCCGGAGCAGGAGTTGTGCTCATCTCACCCAAAGGCGACAAGCTGAAGTACGTGCTGCAGATGAAATTCTCAACACCCTCCAACAACGAAGCAGAGTACGAAGCCTTGATCCACGGCATGCGGATGGCCAAGAACTGCGGCGCCACTCGCCTCATGATCTACGGCGACTCCTACCTGGTTGTGCAGCAAACCATGAAGCAGTGCGACGCCATCGCTGACAACATGATAGCCTACAGGGAGCTGTACAATCAACTGGAAGGCCTCTTCGACGGCTGCGAACTACGACACATTGGCCGCGAAAGCAACGAAGAAGCTGACGCCCTAGCCAACCTAGGTTCGGATCGAGCTCTGGTACCACCCGGAGTCTTCCTCGAGTGCATCACACAACGCTCAATCAAGGTCCGACACCCGCCAGGACCCTCTACATCGACAACAAGCGCTGCCAACCCGCCAAGCACGGAGAAGGAGCCCATGGAGATAATGTTGGTCGAACCCACGTGGACAAGCCCGTATCTGGCTTACATGCTGCACCAGCGGCTGCCGGTGAACCCAGTCGAAGCCAGGCGCATCGTCCGCCGTTCCAAAGCCTTCACCATCATCAATGGCGAGCTCTACAAGAGAAGCATCTCAGGAGTCCTCCAAAGGTGCATCGATCCAGCCGACGGCCAAGCTATCTTACTCGACATCCACGCTGGCATATGCGGGCACCACGCAAGCAGTCGAGCACTGGTAGCCAAGGCCTTGCGAGCAGGGTTCTACTGGCCCACCGCAATGCAAGACGCAGAGGAACTGGTAAAAAAGTGCGTTGGCTGTCAGGAGTTCGCCAACAAGCCGCATGCACCAGCGTCGGCACTGAAGACAATACCACTCGCATGGCCCTTCGCACAATGGGGGCTCGACATGGTAGGTCCCTTAAAGAAATCCTCCCCAGGCGGGCACACTCACCTCCTGGTGGCAGTCGACAAGTTCACGAAGTGGATCGAGGCGGTCCCAATCACAAGCTCAACCGCAACCTCAGCGGTCAACTTTATCAGGTCGATCATCTTCAGGTTCGGTGTGCCGCACGGCATCATCACCGACAACGGGACGAACTTCACAGCCGAAGAATTCAGGGATTTTTGCTCTGAACAAGGCATCAAGCTCAGTTATGCATCCGTCTCGCACCCGCAGTCCAATGGGCAAGTCGAGAAGGCCAACGGCCTAGTCAGCAAAGGCATCAAGAAGCGTCTGCGAGTACCATTGAAGCGAGCCGCAGGAGCCTGGGTGGAGGAGTTACCAAGTGTGCTGTGGAGCCTACGCACCACGCCAAACAGATCTACCCAGTATACACCATTCTTCATGGTGTACGGTGCCGAAGCAGTCCTGCCCTGCGACATCAAATTTGATGCTCCACGAGTGGTGGCATACGATGAGTCTGATGCGGAAGAAGCACTTGAAGATGATATGGATGTCCTGGATGAAGCACGCGACATCGCCCTCAGCCGCACAGCCGTCTACCAGCAAGACCTGCGCAACTACCACGGCCGGCGACTGCGGCCTAGAGCATTCGTCCCAGGGGACCTGGTTCTCCGGCTCAAGCAGAAGAAGGTGCACAAACTCGCCTCCCCATGGGAGGGGCCATACATTGTGACAGAGGCAATCGGCAACGGAGCTTACCGCCTGAAGGACTCGAAGACGGGGACAGTCTGCAGCAATCCGTGGAACGTGGCACAGTTACACCGCTGCTACGCCTGATCGACCACAGCTTGTAAACTTCACCTTGTTAAGTAGCAGCAGGTTTCTTACGCACTCTTTCCCTCGCCAGGGTACCTAAGGGGACTGGAAGGGTTTTAACGAGGCGGCCTGTTTGCGAGAATCAATAAAGATATTTGAAGAAAAAGACTTGTCACTTCTTCCTTTGCGAGCAATCAACTTAAATCCTAGGCCGTCACCCGAACCACTCGGGGGCTCGCACCATACAGGTCGAAGTACAGCCTTGGTCGCCACTCGAATCACTTGGGGGCTGCGCCACACAGGCATAACTCGAAAATCCTAGGCCGCCACTCGAACCACTCGGGGGCTCGCGCCATACAGGTCAAAGTATAGCCTTGGCCGCCACTCGAATCACTCGGGGGCTGCGCCACACAGGCATAACTCGAAAATCCTAGGCCGCCACTCGAACCACTCGGGGGCTCGCGCCATACAGGTCGAAAGTCCAGCCTAGGCCGCCACTCGAATCACTCGGGGGCTGTGCCACACAGGCATAACTCGAAAATCCTAAGCCGCCACTCGAACCACTCGGGGGCTCGCGCCATACAGGTCTAAGTTCAGCCTAGGCCGCCACTCGAATCACTCGGGGGCTGCGCCGCACAGGCATAACCCGAAAATCCTAGGCCGCCACTCGAACCACTCGGGGGCTCGCGCCATACAGGTCTAAGTTCAGCCTAGGCCGCCACTCGAATCACTCGGGGGCTGCGCCGCACAGGCATAACCCGAAAATCCTAGGCCGCCACTCGAACCACTCGGGGGCTCGCGCCATACAGGTCTAAGTCCAGCCTAGGCAGCCACTCGAATCACTCGGGGGCTGCGCCACACAGGCATAACTCGAAAATCCTAGGCCGCCACTCGAACCACTCGGGGGCTCGCGCCATACAGGTCTAAGTCCAGCCTAGGCCGCCACTCGAATCACTCGGGGGCTGCGCCACACAGGCATAACTCGAAAATCCTAGGCCGCCACTCGAACCACTCGGGGGCTCGCGCCATACAGGTCTAAGTCCAGCCTAGGCCGCCACTCGAATCACTCGGGGGCTGCGCCACACAGGCATAACTCGAAAATCCTAGGCCGCCACTCGAACCACTCGGGGGCTCGCGCCATACAGGTCTAAGTCCAGCCTAGGCCGCCACTCGAATCACTCGGGGACTGCGCCGCACAGGCATAAACTCAAAAATCCTAGGCCGCCACTCGATTCACTCGGGGGCTCGCGCCATACAGGTTTACGAGTGCAAAATCACATGTTATACATTCAGCGAATAACATCACATGGGCATACATACATGCATATTTACGTTACAAGCTAACATCATACAACAACAAACTGCTATTCTTAGTCGACAGGCTCTTCCTTTGGCGCATCCAGTGGCCCTACAAGTCGCTCTGTATGATTCAGAACCTGTTGCATCGCCTAACGTGCAGCCGCAAGGGATTCAGCATAATCAGCATCTCTAGGCAAGCCATCAAGTATTCTGTCCAAGGGAACATGAGGTCGATGCAGTCGAACATAAGCAAACGCCGTGTTGGCCCCGGTAACAAGCTGACCGAAGACGACCTCCTTCAACGCCCTGCTACTGCGGAACCTCTCCAACAGCGCGGGCAATCCAGTCGGCTGCTCACCAAGGGGGAAGAACACTCTGTTGATTTGCCAGAGTGCTTTCCTGCAACCTTCAAGAATGAACGCAGCTCGCCAGGTGCCATCCAGCATCCGCGCGAGTACACGGCCCTCTCCCTTATGTACCCAGAATTGACGAGCTTCGACCGAGTTACCGGTGGCTTCCTTCTCCACGCGCTCGTCCACTCGAGTGTTCTCGGCTTGCCAGTCGGGGTTAACAACTGCAATTAACGGGTCAAGATGCAGAACAACACAAGCATGAAGAAATCAAAGCGAAGCAGCTAGACTCCAACCTTGTAGCTGTCGACATATCAGATCAATTTGGTCAAGAAGGAACCGTTCGCGCTGATTGAACGACCCAGCGGAACGCGCCCTGAGGCGTTCAAGCTCCACTTCAGCTATCCGCAGCTTCGACTCAAGTTCAACGATCTTGTTCCTCATATAGTTAAACACCCGCTGGTCGTTCACGCTTCGTGTGGGAGTTGGACCAGCTGGGTGCTGTTGGCGAGCAGGCACAACAGAAGAGGTACCCTCACCCTCATTTACACAGGTGGCCTCGGCGACTTCAAGAGCAGCATTTTCATCAGGCTGCCAAGTTAGGTGGTGTCAAACAGAAGCCATATTCATTCTAGCAAAAGACTCGAAAAGGTACATTCACATGGAGGAATCAGAAAATGCATTGATAAAAAGACTTCATTAAGTTCGCTACAAAAGGCGAATCAAAGGGGAACCCTACTACAAAGACTACACTGCAGACTCCGACTGCGAGCGACTCTTCTTGGAGGCTAACTCTGCAGCCCTGGCAAGCTTCCTCTCAAAGGTATCAATTAGCTTAACAGCTAACTGACTCGTTTTTGCCTTGACGCTGTTTAGCGACTTGGTCTTGCCATCGGGTTTTCGAGGAAAGTCGCTGACAACTGCCTCGAAGTCGCCTGCGACCTCATGGCCAAGCAAAAGCCGGAAAGTGAACTCTGAGCCGCGTACCGTCTGAGCACGCGTGTAGTCCGCTAGGGTGGTCGCCTCGCCTTCAAACGGGGCCGCAAGCGCATCAACATCGGCCGGCGACGGCTGATTGTGGAAGATGCTCCGATGCACACTCGCCAGGGCATCTTTGGACTTCTGCAGCGCCGCCGAAGATTGCTGCAGTGCAGTCGAAGCATACGCATGGGCGCGGTCAACGAAGCCAACAGCCGTCTCCAGGTCGACATTCTCACTGGAAGTCTCTTCTGGAGGAGCGCCTCCGCACGGCTCTGAATAACGAAGATGACCACACTTGTAACACATCAGAAGTCGACACAAGACAAAGTAGGCAATGAGCCGAGATACTTACCTCCGATTACTTTGGTGAGTGCGAGCAAGCGTTCAACCTAGGTCTTCTCTAGATCACCCCGGGTCCGCTCACGCTTTTGAGCTGCACCCAGGGACTTCTCCAGCTCGGCGACCCGCTTCGCCAGACTCTCCCTTTCGCCTGCGAATCACCGGATCAAAATTAAAAACGAAGATAGTCGACACACCTCCTGAATGCGCGGGTTGGTACTCACTGTTGGCTTGCTCCAGAGCAATGCGGAGTCGACCCCCCTCCTTCTCCATGCGCATGAAGGACGTGGCTCCCTGCAGCAGCTGGCGACAAAACGGCTGTGCAAAGGAGCAAAAGTGTCAATCTGTGCCCGACTATCCTAGTCACGCACATCTTCGGGGGCTACTCCCATCGGGAGCGCTGTTCGTGCACCCGACACAAGAATTTGCAGGGTTAAGACAGAATATACTGTTGTAGGGCTAGGCCCGATCTTCACGGATTTGAGGGGAAAACGGGGATGAACACGAAGAACACGAGGGGAAACGAGGGAGATTCGTGGGCAAAACACAAGGATAACTAGCAAATCCTGCTAAGAACTCCACCCAACAACAAACCCTCAAAAAGGTAGCCTTTGGATCGAAGAATCAAAGCCAAACTTACTCTTGTTGAAACCGATTGCTCTTACCGGCCGGTCCACCGATCCAATAGAATCACCGCAGTGAAAGATTGGTTTGCACTACTAGAGACACCGCAGTGAAAGAGTAGCAACAACAAGATCTACCTCAACGAGGCACCCTATGTGGGGACCCCGGACTAGCCGTCCGAAATACCCTTGTGCCTACATCAGCGATCCCATGATCAGTGTGTCGCTGAGCACAATCAAACTGGTAATCAAAGAAAATCCATGAATACCGAAGGAATTTACTTACTTGACTGAAATCACACTCTTCAATAGGTACTTGCAGCGGAAAATCACCAAACAACGTGGAGCCCAAGTCATTCGCCTTAACCCTACAGGCAACTGACTGGGAAGCGCCCTAGTTCGCATTGACGTCATTTCCTTCTCCTCCTTCAAGCTACTCTTCCTTAAAATCTGGCTAAGACAATAGCCAGGGACGAAACCATTATGAGTACAATGGGAATTGTACTCGCAAACTACTCCTCTACTGAGTATGCACCAGTTTTAAGTTGTTTCCTATAGCACTTTTAGTTTTTTCTCTATCTCTATATCTCTGTTGAAAAAGACCTCTATATCTTTGTTGAAAAGTGAAGGATAGGCTTTTGTTTGATAAAACTGTGTTTGAAAACTCTATAACTTTATTAAAAAAAAACAAGAAGAATTTTATAGCTTTTCGTGACCCTTGTATATTTTTCGAAAACATCTATAGCCTTTGTTGGAAAAGAGAAGAAGGCTTTAGATTCCCCTTTTTTTTTTATAAAACTGTCTTTGTAAGGAATTTTCTTTGAAAACAATTTTCCCGAAAAATAGCTGTTTGTTAAAATAAGAAGTCCCTTTTTAAAAACGTTTTTCCTGGAAAATCACCATTTTGTTTATTTATCCAAAACTCCTCCTTTTTCCCGACCATGTCTCATCATGGTCCAATTAATTCCAACAACTCATACCAGCACATTGGCATAGTTGCATAAAACATCCTTCACATCATTTTCTCTTTCAAATCTCAAACCTTTTTCCACAACTTGCACATCTTTGTAAAACTTTGCACATGGTCTAGTAGGGCCTCCCAACTGTCCATATCCGAGGACTCGGCTATTCGAATAGTTTTTACCCTCTGCAGAGGTAGCACGCTTTTCCCACACCCATCCGGTAACTCATCGTGTCTGCCACGTCCCGCCATACAAGGTGTATGCGAAGTTGAGCTACCGACCATAGCCTGTCCTTTGCTCATGCTAGTATAGGACCCTACCCTTACGAATTCATCATTCCTCCGACACCTAGTACAGGATCCCCCGTCGAGGAACCTAGATGTGAGGACTCGTAGTTTTCTCCGGCGACCCAAAGGTGGCGTCTTCAATCCCTCAATCCATCAGATTGCCGAGACCCGGGTCAGGGGTTAGGTCGCAATGACCCTCCCCTCATGCATAACGGAGTCATCTCCGTCGATGAGGTATCCCATACTAATATGAGCAAACTATATGACTACGCCCGTTCCCATATTTGGGTAGATGTGGTCGCACAGATTATCGGCTGGTCGACGTAAGTACTAGGACACAATGTGCATTTTTCATAAACATCACCATTTATCACTTCTCCACTTCCATACCGACCATTCGGCATGTCATCATCAACTAGGTACTTTAAAAAGGAGTTTGGAATAAACCATAATTTTTTTCCCATACTATAGTTTGAAAAGGAATTTTTCCACCCAATACTTCCATATAGGGTGTCGAAGTAATATACTTGTATTTTTGGAAAAGGGTTTTCGAAATCATAGCTTTGGTGGCAAAAACCACTTAAGTCATTTATGCTCTTTATGGGTAAAACATGTAAATCAAAATAGACGTATATAAATGCAAGCTCAGCGAAGTAGCTTGCCTGTTTCCCGCATAATGTCTCTGGACTTGATACTCTTGATCAAAGAAATAAACTCCGGTGCTTATCCAATAAATCCTTCCCAAGGATCACTCCGGCAGCGTTTATGTCTAGCGTCGCAAAAGGGAAAGAACACAATCAACACACAGTAGGACACTCCAACAACAATCATCAAGCAATACTAACAAACAACAATCATGAGAGAAGATTATTATCTACCAAACAAGTTTGGCAATCACCAACACTACTCATGTTAAAAGGTTATGTTTAAAGTTGTGATGAAGCATCTTTATTCAATTAGGAAATACTTCAGACAAAAGTTAATCCACCAATTACTTTCTTTAATTCTAAATATCTTACCAAGCTATGGTAGAGATATTGCTAGATACTCAAGCTAGTACTCACTTAAGACAACCAAGTTTAACAAGCAAAGCAATTACATTAATCACATAAAGTAATCTAATAAACAAGCAACATATACCATTTCTAAATTACTCAATCAAGCATCACAACATCTATCAAGCATCACACATAGCTACTGCACTCACAAAGCCACACAATTTGAATTCAATTTGTTTTAATTACCCATTATTTAATGGTGTCACAAATATGGCAGAAATTAGGGTTTCATGTTTAATTGCATAACTTGAGTTCTGTTGGTCACAAAAATATGAACTAAAATTCTACAGATAGCTACTGATGTGTAGAAGACAATCCAATTGGATTCAAATCAATTTGAGTTATTAATCTCTCTGTAAAAATGTTTTAGTCCAGAAAGTTAATAATCTAGTTTTTGCTAGAACTCAATTTAATTGTATTCAAAAATTAAATCCTTTTAGGGGTAACTAGTATTGCTTAAATGTAATCTAACAAAATTGGTTTGACCTCATTTGGATTAGTAGAGTATCAGAAACAAACAAGTTTAGATTTTATACCTTCTGTGGCATTTTGATTATCATTATTTATTTAATAGCCTAAATGGCGTGAAACCACTTTAGTTAGTTAGATAATTTCATAAGCTTTCCAGAACATTTTCATTTGCTATTTTTAGATTCTTAGATCTCAAGTTATTGGTTTTCAAATTCTAATCAAATTTCTGACAGAGAAATTTACCTATTTTAAGTTTATCAATTAGCACCTTTGTCATTTTCATTTTAAATCAGGCAATTACCCTACATGATCATGGCTTGCATCTCTGTGAAGATGGCATGTTGTACTTGCTATAACATTTTAGTTTGCTATTTTTAGGCCTCTGGATAAAATAGAAACTTGTATGGGAAATGGCTATCCCTGTTATTTCATGTGGTGGGGAATTATTGCTTAGCCAATTTCCTCAGATTATATCTTCTGTATAAAATTTTATTTTGAGGTCACACCACTTGGTCATGTCAGTACTCTAACAATACTAACATGACATGCCAATGCTAACATCTAAATAAATCTAGAATAATTTCTATGATTGGATCAAAAGGCCTAAGCAGTAATCTGTTTTCAGAAGTTTCTGAAAACAGACAGAACATAGCTACTTTGCCTCATGTTTCCATCAAGCTAGACTAATTATTTTGGAAATCTAAAAGTTGCATCTGAATCTATGTGATTTGCTCTTTCTAACCATGCAAATATTTAACATTTTGGTGGGGCAGATTTCTCACAAAATGCATGCAAAGGTGGCTACTCTAAACTGGTTCCAGCACTTAGCAGATTTTCCAGAAAATCGAATCGGGCGGGAACGCACTGTGGCCGTTGATCGCAAGATCGACGGCTCACAGCCATCGTCTCAGCCCGACGGCAGAGAACAGGAGGGAGAGAGGGAGCGGCCGGGAAGTGGCCGGGGAGGCTACCTGCCGGCGGCGAGAGGCGGCGGTGGGGATGCAGGGCGGTGGAGGAGGTCCGGGGCGTCCTATGGGCAGTCACGGCGACGCCGGAGGTGGTGCGTGGCGGCGGCACGGCTCGGCGGCCGAGCTGCTCAAAGTGGAGCACCGAGCTCCTCTTCGGGCGGCTCCTGGGCGTTGAGGTGGGGGAGAGGGAGTGGTGGAGGTGTGGTGTGGTGCTTAGCCGCGGCCAGGGGAGGCTTTTATAGGCAGGGCGGCTCGGTGCGAGGGGGGGGCACGGGAGAGGCGCGACATGGATGCGGGCGACACGGGCGGCATGCGGCCGTCCATGGTTGGCGTCGTGTGGGGCGAGGGAGGCACGGGCGCGTGCCAGAGGGGTAGAGGGGAGTGTGGCGCGCGTGCTGGCGGTCGGGGCCGGGTCGGGCGTGAGCTGGTCGGGCTGGGGTGGTCGCGGTGCGCGCATGCCCGCAAGGTGCTCGACAGCAGGGAGGCAGACAGAGCGCCGGCGAATGCGGCCAGGGGGAGGGGCCTGGAGCAAGGAGCTCGAGTTGGGGAGCATCTAGGGAGCAAGGGGCAGCTCCAGGACGTGGTGGTTGCTGGGTTTGCTGCTGGTTGGCCAAGTGCCCATGGTGGTGGCCATTTCCATGGCATGGCTGCTTAGGGCTAGGGTTTAGGGCATGGGATGGCTAGGGTGTTGTCCATAACGTGCAGGGGGGTGTTGGTGAGTTGCTGGACAAGTTGGGGACAGCAAGGGAGCAAGTTTGGGCTGCCATTTGAATATAGGGTATAGGTACCATTTTCAACTATGTGCCACTAGATTGCACTATTAGGTTTTAAGTGCTAATAGAAAATGGTGGGATGCAGGTGTGCTGATGGTTGTGGATGATATGCAAGTGTTGGTGTTTAATTCCTTTAAGGTTGCTACCAAGAAAATGGGGATCCGATTTTAGGTAACAGGAAGTGTGGGAATGAATTGATTCCTATTATTTCACGTGACCCTTTTATTATATGCCTTATTATTTCATGTGGCACTTAATTGCCTTTTTGTTTCTATTTAGTAAGTAAACACACAACAAGATCAATATCACAAATCAAACCACACCATTCAAACCACCAGAATTAATCACACCACCATTTCCATAATTCACAATACTATATTATAAAAATGATCACACTCAATTATGACAAGATGTTATTTATAAAATATCCCACTCATAACTTAATAATTTCCAAAAAGTTTGAGAATGGAAATATGTGGGGTAATATATTTCCCACTATCGTTGTTTTCAGATGGGGTGGAAATCAGAATTTATAAAATAGGAGTTGCATATACATGCAAAATATCATGGTTGGCCATAGATAGGAGATAACATATAGATCTCCATATTTTTGGGAACACATAATTTTGGAAATAATTTTACTTTCTCAACTAAAGGGAATTTTATTTGCTGAAATCAAACATCATTGAAATAGACTTTGGCCAAAATAAGATTGGAAAAGATATATGGAATATATTCTTGTCATAACATGACCACCAAGTTTAATATATTTTACTTGGGCTGGATTCTTGGATTAATATTTACTAGTCAAACAACTTAAACAACAAGTCACACAAGGTCAAACAGAACAATATAAAGGAAAACACAATCATTAGTGTAGTAATTTCAAAAAGTTTTTGTTGGTTCTGAATTTTGGGTCTTGTTAATTCTTATTATAAATTTGGGATGTTACAAATCCTTCCCCCCTTAAAATAAATCTCGTCCCGAGATTTGTCCGGGGGTACAGGGGAGTACGAGGGCACGGGTTTTGGGCTGGCTATACTTCCGAGATCGCTGCTTCTTCAGTGAGGTTGCCAGGTGAGATATTGACAAATTGATGTTGCGAGGTCGTTCCTTGTCGATAACTTTCTCTGATGGGTTCAGATCCTAGATGTCAGGGTTGATTGACGATCTATGCTGATGGATAGTCTTGGTTGGCTGTTTCCAGTTTCTACGAGGCTGAGGCGCAAGGAACTAATTATTACCACGTTCTGGTATACCTATTGCAGAGCTTCCCCCCTTAAAAGGGGTTGTCAACCGGTCTTGCTGAAGTTTGCAGCTGGAGTTGACTTGGAGGCATTATACTTCTTGACGATCTTCGTCTCGGTTGTCGCTCCTTGGTGCTTCGGGTCGGTGCAGATATCACTTCGTATTTTCTCCTTACGGGGTTCGCAGATGGGGACGCGTGGTTTTCAGGATGCGTCGAGTCTGCTTACTCAACTCTCTCCGATTTCTAGTTAGAAAAAGGATGTTATAAACGTCTAAATTCATCTGGACTTGCCTGGTGGTTGATGTTGTCCACAACAGGTGCTTACGTCATTTGATTCTTCTGGATATTCCATTGGTTATTTGTCTTCATGCTTGTCCTTCTTCAGCTGAGCAAAAGGGAGGAACTTCATTGCTGACTTCCTTGGTTCTTGAGCTTCATGGAGCGTTGGTAAGAATCTTAAGAAGTAGAATCTAGATTATCGAGCTTCCAAAGGAATCTAAAAGTCGGTACAAGGACCCTAAAGGTAAGTGGTTTGGTCTGTTGTTCGACAAGGGTACAAGGATCGTGTCCTAAGTTAGCCTTAAAAGGGTTAGAGAAAGAGCTTCATGTCAACAGTCACTGCTCGTGCTTCTTGGATCCTCCTTCGGTGTGATTGGTCGAGCTAAGTTGAAAAGGATGATTGCTAGATAGGTACCGTTGACGGTGCTTGCTTCCTGGTTCAATTCCGCGCAGATGGTCTTCGGTGTTGATCGACTTCGGCCTTGATGATGGCGATCTTCTTACTACCAACTATATGTGATTCTTTCTATATTCCTCTCATTTTGTTAAAACTTGAGGTTAGATAAGGCCAGTTAGTACGGTCACAAACCGGGGTTAGATGTTAATCTAGGATTTGGTAAGTTGATTCAAAAGTCACGACTTAATGGACTTTTAGAAAAAGGTTAGTGAAAAATCTTCACACCAGTTGTTTCCCAAACATGTACCTCTGTCTTTCTTGTTTCGACTAGTTGAGCCGTGTTAAACTAAGATTTTTTTTTTTGGCAGATGACATCGATGGCGTCCTTTTTCCTGGGGTAACTTCATGTTGACGATCTTTAAAGTGGGTTTCCTTCGGGTTTGCTGGTGGCGATATCCCTTGGATGAGTCTTGTGCTTGAGGCTTCATATAATCTTCAGAAAATCAGGGCAGGCTAGGGTTCTCATCCATCTTTCCCAAGTTTGCGGTGATAGGTGGGAGTTAGTCTTATTTCACGGGACAAATTTGGGTGGGTCAAACCTAACAAGGCTAGCGCAAGAGATTAAGGTGCTACTAACTGCTCGTCAGGCGGGTAGGTACATGATCCTCTTTGAAACCCATCATTACCGTTGGTCTCTGAGCTCGAATCTTCATAGCAACTCTCATGCACTCCTTGAGTTACTCTAGTTACCCATTCTAAATGAGTTTCCTTATGTCCTCGTTTCATGTCAAGGTTTGTGGTCCTAGAAGATTAGTTGGCACTATCGTGGACTTGAGTCAGTTGTTAACCTAAGGTTAGATACGATAAGTTGGCATGGTATTCTTGTAATCTCACAAGTAAATTTTGCGAAGTGAGCCTCGCGTCTTGACGAGGTTGGCGTACAATTGAAGTTTCCTTAAGATCTTGACGCACTTGCTCCAGATGGTGTATGGAGTCCATTGTCTGACTTGCCAGTTAGGTTACAAAAATTTCCGGCTATTTGGCTAAGGATCAGGGGTCTCTTGTATCTTGCGGAATGGTCAGATCTTGAGATGAGAGGGAAAATTATTTTAGATAGATTTTCCTTGGCGGGTTACATCCGCAACAAGGTGCAACTATGGGGAAGAGTTAAAGAAGAGAAGTTTGAGATTACTTTGTGCTGCCGACAAGGCGTGATAGTGAACACACAAGAAAAACAACACACACACGGAGAACTTGCAAACAACACACAAGCATATTACACCCAAGCAAGGTGCACAAAAGGTACGTCTAGTACCAACGGACGCCTAATACTCGTGGTAGTCGGGGTAACCAAGGTTCCTATCAAGAGCTTTCCTAGGGGTCTTTGTCGAACATTGCTGGTGAAGTCTTCATTCTAACGCCTTAGTCTTCAGCTGGAGAAATTGAGGTCGTCGACGTTGCAACTTGAGTAGAATTGTTGATGTTGAGCCGAGGTCTTCGGAAGTCTTTTGCTTTGTTGACATTGACGATCTTGGCATTTGCAAATCAACCACCTTGAGGTAGAAGGTTGAGTATTTGTAATGGAAGCTTCTTCCTTATGGGTGCTAACTGATTAGGTCTCACTTGGGTTCATCGTCAGGTATACTCTTGGTTTTGAAGGGGTAAGAGATAACAGAAGATTCCTTGGAAACTCTTAAAATAGAGGGGTAAGAGTTTGAAATATTTGAGAAGATGAGAAGAGCGAAGCCATTTTAGGACTCCTCTAGATAAAAATATATTTTGGTAGTAACATACTTTTGTCAAAAATATTTGCTTTCCTAACTAACGTCCATGCTAACTAAGGTCTCCTACAGTCAGGATTGCTCTGATACCAAGTCTGTGGGGACCCCGGACTAGCCGTCCGAAATACCCTTGTGCCTACATCAGCGATCCCATGATCAGTGTGTCGCTGAGCACAATCAAACTGGTAATCAAAGAAAATCCATGAATACCGAAGGAATTTACTTACTTGACTGAAATCACACTCTTCAATAGGTACTTGCAGCGGAAAATCACCAAACAACGTGGAGCCCAAGTCATTCGCCTTAACCCTACAGGCAACTGACTGGGAAGCGCCCTAGTTCGCATTGACGTCATTTCCTTCTCCTCCTTCAAGCTACTCTTCCTTAAAATCTGGCTAAGACAATAGCCAGGGACGAAACCATTATGAGTACAATGGGAATTGTACTCGCAAACTACTCCTCTACTGAGTATGCACCAGTTTTAAGTTGTTTCCTATAGCACTTTTAGTTTTTTTCTCTATCTCTATATCTCTGTTGAAAAAGACCTCTATATCTTTGTTGAAAAGTGAAGGATAGGCTTTTGTTTGATAAAACTGTGTTTGAAAACTCTATAACTTTATTAAAAAAAACAAGAAGAATTTTATAGCTTTTCGTGACCCTTGTATATTTTTCGAAAACATCTATAGCCTTTGTTGGAAAAGAAAAGAAGGCTTTAGATTCCCCTTTTTTTTTATAAAACTGTCTTTGTAAGGAATTTTCTTTGAAAACAATTTTCCCGAAAAATAGCTGTTTGTTAAAATAAGAAGTCCCTTTTTAAAAACGTTTTTCCTGGAAAATCACCATTTTGTTTATTTATCCAAAACTCCTCCTTTTTCCCGACCATGTCTCATCATGGTCCAATTATTTCCAACAACTCATACCAGCACATTGGCATAGTTGCATAAAACATCCTTCACATCATTTTCTCTTTCAAATCTCAAACCTTTTTCCACAACTTGCACATCTTTGTAAAACTTTGCACATGGTCTAGTAGGGCCTCCCAACTGTCCATATCCGAGGACTCGGCTATTCGAATAGTTTTTACCCTCTGCAGAGGTAGCACGCTTTTCCCACACCCATCCGGTAACTCATCGTGTCTGCCACGTCCCGCCATACAAGGTGTATGCGAAGTTGAGCTACCGACCATAGCCTGTCCTTTGCTCATGCTAGTATAGGACCCTACCCTTACGAATTCATCATTCCTCCGACACCTAGTACAGGATCCCCCGTCGAGGAACCTAGATGTGAGGACTCGTAGTTTTCTCCGGCGACCCAAAGGTGGCGTCTTCAATCCCTCAATCCATCAGATTGCCGAGACCCGGGTCAGGGGTTAGGTCGCAATGACCCTCCCCTCATGCATAACGGAGTCATCTCCGTCGATGAGGTATCCCATACTAATATGAGCAAACTATATGACTACGCCCGTTCCCATATTTGGGTAGATGTGGTCGCACAGATTATCGGCTGGTCGACGTAAGTACTAGGACACAATGTGCATTTTTCATAAACATCACCATTTATCACTTCTCCACTTCCATACCGACCATTCGGCATGTCATCATCAACTAGGTACTTTAAAAAGGAGTTTGGAATAAACCATAATTTTTTTTCCCATACTATAGTTTGAAAAGGAATTTTTCCACCCAATACTTCCATATAGGGTGTCGAAGTAATATACTTGTATTTTTGGAAAAGGGTTTTCGAAATCATAGCTTTGGTGGCAAAAACCACTTAAGTCATTTATGCTCTTTATGGGTATGTAAATCAAAATAGACGTATATAAATGCAAGCTCAGCGAAGTAGCTTGCCTGTTTCCCGCATAATGTCTCTGGACTTGATACTCTTGATCAAAGAAATAAACTCCGGTGCTTATCCAATAAATCCTTCCCAAGGATCACTCCGGCAGCGTTTATGTCTAGCGTCGCAAAAGGGAAAGAACACAATCAACACACAGTAGGACACTCCAACAACAATCATCAAGCAATACTAACAAACAACAATCATGAGAGAAGATTATTATCTACCAAACAAGTTTGGCAATCACCAACACTACTCATGTTAAAAGGTTATGTTTAAAGTTGTGATGAAGCATCTTTATTCAATTAGGAAATACTTCAGACAAAAGTTAATCCACCAATTACTTTCTTTAATTCTAAATATCTTACCAAGCTATGGTAGAGATATTGCTAGATACTCAAGCTAGTACTCACTTAAGACAACCAAGTTTAACAAGCAAAGCAATTACATTAATCACATAAAGTAATCTAATAAACAAGCAACATATACCATTTCTAAATTACTCAATCAAGCATCACAACATCTATCAAGCATCACACATAGCTACTGCACTCACAAAGCCACACAATTTGAATTCAATTTGTTTTAATTACCCATTATTTAATGGTGTCACAAATATGGCAGAAATTAGGGTTTCATGTTTAATTGCATAACTTGAGTTCTGTTGGTCACAAAAATATGAACTAAAATTCTACAGATAGCTACTGATGTGTAGAAGACAATCCAATTGGATTCAAATCAATTTGAGTTATTAATCTCTCTGTAAAAATGTTTTAGTCCAGAAAGTTAATAATCTAGTTTTTGCTAGAACTCAATTTAATTGTATTCAAAAATTAAATCCTTTTAGGGGTAACTAGTATTGCTTAAATGTGATCTAACAAAATTGGTTTGACCTCATTTGGATTAGTAGAGTATCAGAAACAAACAAGTTTAGATTTTATACCTTCTGTGGCATTTTGATTATCATTATTTATTTAATAGCCTAAATGGGGTGAAACCACTTTAGTTAGTTAGATAATTTCATAAGCTTTCCAGAACATTTTCATTTGCTATTTTTAGATTCTTAGATCTCAAGTTATTGGTTTTCAAATTCTAATCAAATTTCTGACAGAGAAATTTACCTATTTTAAGTTTATCAATTAGCACCTTTGTCATTTTCATTTTAAATCAGGCAATTACCCTACATGATCATGGCTTGCATCTCTGTGAAGATGGCATGTTGTACTTGCTATAACATTTTAGTTTGCTATTTTTAGGCCTCTGGATAAAATAGAAACTTGTATGGGAAATGGCTATCCCTGTTATTTTATGTGGTGGGGAATTATTGCTTAGCCAATTTCCTCAGATTATATCTTCTGTATAAAATTTTATTTTGAGGTCACACCACTTGGTCATGTCAGTACTCTAACAATACTAACATGACATGCCAATGCTAACATCTAAATAAATCTAGAATAATTTCTATGATTGGATCAAAAGGCCTAAGCAGTAATCTGTTTTCAGAAGTTTCTGAAAACAGACAGAACATAGCTACTTTGCCTCATGTTTCCATCAAGCTAGACTAATTATTTTGGAAATCTAAAAGTTGCATATGAATCTATGTGATTTGCTCTTTCTAACCATGCAAATATTTAACATTTTGGTGGGGCAGATTTCTCACAAAATGCATGCAAAGGTGGCTACTCTAAACTGGTTCCAGCACTTAGCAGATTTTCCAGAAAATCGAATCGGGCGGGAACGCACTGTGGCCGTTGATCGCAAGATCGACGGCTCACAGCCATCGTCTCAGCCCGACGGCAGAGAACAGGAGGGAGAGAGGGAGCGGCCGGGAAGTGGCCGGGGAGGCTACCTGCCGGCGGCGAGAGGCGGCGGTGGGGATGCAGGGCGGTGGAGGAGGTCCGGGGCGTCCTATGGGCAGTCACGGCGACGCCGGAGGTGGTGCGTGGCGGCGGCACGGCTCGGCGGCCGAGCTGCTCAAGGTGGAGCACCGAGCTCCTCTTCGGGCGGCTCCTGGGCGTTGAGGTGGGGGAGAGGGAGTGGTGGAGGTGTGGTGTGGTGCTTAGCCGCGGCCAGGGGAGGCTTTTATAGGCAGGGCGGCTCGGTGCGAGGGGGGGGCACGGGAGAGGCGCGACATGGATGCGGGCGACACGGGCGGCATGCGGCCGTCCATGGTTGGCGTCGTGTGGGGCGAGGGAGGCACGGGCGCGTGCCAGAGGGGTAGAGGGGAGTGTGGCGCGCGTGCTGGCGGTCGGGGCCGGGTCGGGCGTGAGCTGGTCGGGCTGGGGTGGTCGCGGTGCGCGCATGCCCGCAAGGTGCTCGACAGCAGGGAGGCAGACAGAGCGCCGGCGAATGCGGCCAGGGGGAGGGGCCTGGAGCAAGGAGCTCGAGTTGGGGAGCATCTAGGGAGCAAGGGGCAGCTCCAGGACGTGGTGGTTGCTGGGTTTGCTGCTGGTTGGCCAAGTGCCCATGGTGGTGGCCATTTCCATGGCATGGCTGCTTAGGGCTAGGGTTTAGGGCATGGGATGGCTAGGGTGTTGTCCAGAACGTGCAGGGGGTGTTGGTGAGTTGCTGGACAAGTTGGGGACAGCAAGGGAGCAAGTTTGGGCTGCCATTTGAATATAGGGTATAGGTACCATTTTCAACTATGTGCCACTAGATTGCACTATTAGGTTTTAAGTGCTAATAGAAAATGGTGGGATGCAGGTGTGCTGATGGTTGTGGATGATATGCAAGTGTTGGTGTTTAATTCCTTTAAGGTTGCGACCAAGAAAATGGGGATCCCATTTTAGGTAACAGGAAGTGTGGGAATGAATTGATTCCTATTATTTCACGTGACCCTTTTATTATATGCCTTATTATTTCATGTGGCACTTAATTGCCTTTTTGTTTCTATTTAGTAAGTAAACACACAACAAGATCAATATCACAAATCAAACCACACCATTCAAACCACCAGAATTAATCACACCACCATTTCCATAATTCACAATACTATATTATAAAAATGATCACACTCAATTATGACAAGATGTTACTTATAAAATATCCCACTCATAACTTAATAATTTCCAAAAAGTTTGAGAATGAAAATATGTGGGGTAATATATTTCCCACTAGCGTTGTTTTCAGATGGGGTGGAAATCAGAGTTTATAAAATAGGAGTTGCATATACATGCAAAATATCATGGTTGGCCATAGATAGGAGATAACATATAGATCTCCATATTTTTGGGAACACATAATTTTGGAAATAATTTTACTTTCTCAACTAAAGGGAATTTTATTTGCTGAAATCAAACATCATTGAAATAGACTTTGGCCAAAATAAGATTGGAAAAGATATATGGAATATATTCTTGTCATAACATGACCACCAAGTTTAATATATTTTACTTGGGCTGGATTCTTGGATTAATATTTACTAGTCAAACAACTTAAACAACAAGTCACACAAGGTCAAACAGAACAATATAAAGGACAACACAATCATTAGTGTAGTAATTTCAAAAAGTTTTTGTTGGTTCTGAATTTTGGGTCTTGTTAATTCTTATTATAAATTTGGGATGTTACACCCTAGCTATGAGGGAGGAGGAGCATAGCTCTCACAAGTCTCAGATTCAGTCTGCCGTCCAAAGGGGGAAAGTGGAAAGCTATTTATAGTCTATTACAAAACGGGGCAGGAAAGGTGGGGAACCGGCCTGGGGGCCGGCCTAGGCCGGCCTGGAGGCCGGCGGTCTCTGGTGGGTGACCGGCCTGGGGGCCGGCCTAGGCCGGCCTGGAGGCCGGCTGGGAGGCCGGCGCGGGGGGCCGGCGGCGTCGGGGTGTGGCCCGGCCTGGGGGCCGGCCTGGGCCGGTATGGAGGCCGGCGGCTTCGGGTGGGTGCCCGGCCTGGAGGCCGGCCTGGGCCGGTTGGGAGGCCGGTCGCCTCGGGTTGGGGCCCGGCCTTGGGGCCGGCCTAGGCCGGCTGGGAGGCCGGCCACCCTGTCTTCGCATCTTCCCTCCTCTTCTTGTCCATCTTCTTGGATCTCCTCTTGTCCATCTTCTCCATCATCTTGGACCTTCTCTTGGTCATCTCCTTGACTCCATTGTGGGTCATCATCCGGGTGGATCCTGAGTATGCATAAGGTACCGGCATGAAGTAGCAAACTATTCAAAGGAAGGTCGAGATCACACATCGAGAGGAGCGAGGTCACCTTTTCATGAAGAGCCTTGACTCTTGATCTTGTCATTGGGCCATTGGGCATTGTGTTCATGGTGTTGTCCACATGTAGGGCTACATCATCTCCCCCCCCTTCGGAAAGAGTCGTCCTCGACTCGTCATCCTCTTGAACGCTTGCATCTCCGTGGAAAGGGGATAGGTCGGCGACGTTGAACGTGTCATGCACCAAGTACTTTGAGGTTGGTATGTCGATCTTGTATGCGTTGTCGTTGATGCGCTTGAGCACTCTGAAAGGTCCGTCACCGCGAGGAGCAAGCTTGGATTTTCTTTCATCCGGAAAACGGTCCTTGCGGAGGTGTAGCCACACAAGGTCTCCTTCTTCGAATACCATGGGCCTCTTCAATTTGTTGATCTTGGTGGCTTGGCGCTTTGTGTGCTCCTCTAGAGTTGCTCGTGTTGATTCATGTAATGTCTTCATGTAGTCGGCTCTTTTGTCGACGTCCATGTCGGTGCGCTCGTGTAGAGGAAGTGGTAGGATGTCTAGGGCGGTGTTGGGGTTGAACCCATAGACAACCTCAAACGGGCTTCGCTTGGTCGCACGGTGGGAGGCACGGTTGTAGGCGAACTCGGCGTGCGGTATGCATTCCTCCCAACCCTTGATGTTTGGCTTGATTAATGCGCGAAGGAGAGTTGATAAGCTTCGATTCACCACCTCGGTTTGGCCGTCGGTTTGTGGGTGGTAAGCGGTGGAGAAGAGGAACTTGACTCCTAGCTTTGCCATCAATGCCTTCCAAAAGTAGCTTGTGAACTTGACATCGCGGTCCGAAACAATGGTCTTCGGCACTCCATGTAGACGAACGATTTCCCTAAAGAACAAAGTTGCAATGTGTGAAGCATCGTTGGTCTTATTGCAAGGAATAAAGTGTGCCATTTAGAGAAGCGNAGCCTAGATCTATTCGTAGATGTTGGTGCGATTAGAACACAAGTGTTGTGGGCGTTGAAATTTTATGTTGCTACCTTCTAGTGTGCACTTTGCGTCTTTGCGGTATTGTGAGATTGAAGCGGCCCGGACCAACCTTACTCGTCCACGCACGAGAGACCGGTTCCACGATTGACATGCAGCTTGTTTTGCATAAGTGGCTGGCGGGTGTCTGTTTCTCTTGCTTTAGTGAAGATGCAATTTTCAATGGAAGGCCTTTCAAAAGGATGAGTAAATAAGCAACTACTATATCACCGTTGTGGTTTTGCGTAGATTAGAACGATTCTATCTTGTTGACCCAAGCCACGTAAAAATTGCACAAACAAATTAGAGGACGTCTAACTTGTTTTTGCAAAGTCTGTGATGTGGTATGGCCAATATGTGATTTGTGATAATGTATGCAATGATCATGTTTGTAATCTTTCGCGACTTGCATGTCGTCGAGTACGGCAACCGGCAGGAGCCATATGGTTGTCTTTTATTTTATGTGACCTGCATGTCATTCAATCACCATGTAATTGCTTTACTTTATTGCTAAGAGTAGCATTAGTTGTAGTTGCAATAATTGGTGGACAACCATGGTGATGGCTCCACGATGATGGAGATCATGCCGGTGCTTTGGAGATGGAGATCAAAAGCACAAGAAGAAAGGCCATATCATATCACAATTATGAATTGCATGTGATGTTAATCCTTTTATGCACCTTATTGTTATGCTTAGATGTGATCGCGACGGTAGCATGATAAGGTGATCTCTCACGTTAATATCAAGATGTGTTCTCCCCTAGTATGCACCGTTGCCAAAGATCTTCGTTTCGAAGCACCACGTGATGATCGGGTGTGATAGATTCTACGTTCACATACAACGGGTGTAAGCCAGATTTACACACGCGAAAATACTACGTTTTCCTTGACGAGCCTAGCATGTACAGACATGGCCTCGGAACACAAGAACCGAAAGGTTAAACACGAGTCATATGGATGATATGATCAACATGGTGATGTTCACCATTGAAGCTACATCACCTCACGTGATGATCGGTTGTGGTGTAGTGGATTTGGATCGTGTGTCACTAAACAACCAGAAAGATGTTGAGTTTAGTGGGAGTTCATTAAGATGAACTAAAATTATCATAAACAAAAGTCCAGATGTCTTTGCAAAAATCCTTGTAGATCATGGTTGACTACGGTAGTCTGTTCGTTGCTGAAAAACTGCGTCTCGATGGGTCAATTTTGTTGAGTAGTACATGCGTCCTGAAAGAAGTCCTACACACCCATGCTCAGCTCTACGTGCTAGAAGAACCAATAGGAGATAAACCCAAATATTTCTGCAAGCGATGAAGAGTACATGGAGTGGTTTTGAACAATCTACTTGAAAGTCAAGTGGATGATGTGCACCTTCATGAATTCTGACCTAAGTAGACAATTCAAGAGCTTGATTACAATGGAGATTGTTGATGAGCTGAAAAATAGTTTTTCAGCACAAGTTGGAATTGTAAGGTTCGAATGTCTGATCGGTTTTCTTTCACTCAAGATGGAAGAGAACACTTGCTTGGAACAACACCGGAGGATAATGCATGAGATACATCATCGTCTAGTGCTTGTTTGGAACCACGAGATGAATGACGGTTTCGCGATAGATGGGGTGATACGCTAGCTTCTCCCCAGCTTCAAGAATTATGTCGGAGACTATGTCATGGGAAGGGATTTGATCACTTTCTATGAGTTTATGTCTCGGCTGCGTCATGTCAAAGTGGAACTCATAGCAAGAGAAGTTGACAATGCAGAAAGTATATAGTGATATACAAGTTATAAGTGTTTAAGTCCAAATTGCAATTGTGGCGGTTTCGATAAGTATTTGATACTCATTCTGTTTTATGAAAACAGAACCTGCTACTTGAGATTTGCATAAAGGATATGGGAAGACGTTGCAGAATAGTGGCAATCAAGGAGTTGATGCTGGCAACGATCTGTCTCTACATTTATCATTTGGATTAGAAGATTTGAATAAGTTTTGTAATCGAATTAAGTGTGATTTTAATTAGTGTGTCTTGCTTATGTGAGACGGTTATTCATGTTAAAGACAATGGTTGTTCTATTTTCATGAGTGATCCTTTTTGGAAATCACAAGTTTCGATTATAAGTGTATTATTCTTATTATAATCTAGATGATAAATTGGTTGAACATTTATAAAATAAAAGACATACTAAAATATCCAAAACTTAATAATGACAATTGTTTTAGTTGTGCTAAAGATTGAATAAACATTTTGATGTTTTATCAATGCGCCTTGTTGAAGGAGTATGACTAAAAATGCCACCCTTTGGAAGTGTGTCATGAGTTGCCGAAGATAAACACAAGTGTTGGTTGTATTTTCAGCAAATGTGAGATGTCATTATTTTGTGTGCTCCATCATAAGTGAAATGATTAAATAGGTGTATTTATTCGAGTTATGATATTTGATGAGATCAAATAAAATTCTGGAGTTTAGGATATTAAGTTAACAAGAAAATTGAGTCTTTATGATTTGATCAAAAGAGACAAAATATTTGAGTTATATGTTAGTATGTGGACTTGTGAGAAGTGTGTGGGGACCCCGGACTAGCAGTCCGAAATACCCTTGTGCCTACATCAGCGATCCCATGATCAGTGTGTCGCTGAGCACAATCAAACTGGTAATCAAGGAACATCCATAATTACCGAAGGAATATACTTACTTGATTGAAGTCATACTCTTCAATAGGTACTTGCAGCGGAAAATCACCATACAGCGTGGAGCCCAAGTCATTCGCCTTAACCCTACAGGCAACTGACTGGGAAGCGCCCTAGTTCGCATTGACGTCAGTTCCGTCTCCTTCTTCAAGCTGCTCCTCTTTAAAATCTGGCTAAGACAATAGCCAGGGACGAAACCATTATGAGTACAATGGGAATTGTACTCGCAAACTACCCCCGAAAGAGCATGCACTACCCTTTTCTTTTTTTTTTCTTTTTATAGTTTGAGTAAAACTTTGTTTGCCTTGAAAACTCTAATCTTTATTGGAAAGAGAATGATAGACTTTTGTTCAATAAACTTTTGTCTGAAAACTCTATAACTTTGGTTGAAGTAAAATAAGAGAAACTTTATAACTTTTCGTAAACCTTGTATATTTTTCAAACATCTATAGCCTTTGTTAAAGAAAACGAAAATAAGGCTTTAGATTCTTTTTTTTCTTTTTCCACAAAACTGTCTTTGTAAGGAGTTTTTTCTTTTAAAACATTTTCCCGAAAAATAGCTGTTTTAAAATAAGAAGTCCCTTTTTAAAAACGTTTTACCCGGAAAATCACCATTTTGCTTATTTATCCAAAACTCCTCTTTTTTCCCGACCATGTCTCATCATGGTCCAATTATTTCCAACAACTCATACCAGCACATTGGCATAGTTGCATAAAACATCCTTCACATCGTTTTTTTCTTTCAAATCTCAAACCTTTTCCCAAAACTTGCACATCTTTGTAAAACTTTGCACATGGCCTGGTACAGCCTCCCAACTGTCCATATCCGAGGACTCGGCTATTCGAATAGTTTTACCCTCTGCAGAGGTAGCACGCTTTTCCCACACCCATCCGGTAACTCATCGTGTCTGCCACGTCCCGCCATACAAGGTGTATGCGAAGTTGAGCTACCGACCATAGCCTGTCCTTTGCTCATGCTAGTATAGGACCCTACCCTTACGAATTCATCATTCCTCCGACACCTAGTACAGGATCCCCCGTCGAGGAACCTAGATGTGAGGACTCGTAGTTTTCTCCGGCGACCCAAAGGTGGCGTCTTCAATCCCTCAATCCATCAGATTGCCGAGACCCGGGTCAGGGGTTAGGTCGCAATGACCCTCCCCTCATGCATAACGGAGTCATCTCCGTCGATGAGGTATCCCATACTAATATGAGCAAACTATATGACTATGCCCGTTCCCATATTTGGGTAGATGTGGTCGCACAGATTATCGGCTGGTCGTCATAGTACTAGGACACAATGTGCAATTTTTCATAAACATCACCATTCACCATTGCTCCACTTCAACGCCGATAGTTCGGCTTGTCATAATCACCAGGTACTTTTAAAAAGGAGTTTGGAATAAACCATATTTGTCCCATCCTATAGTTTTAAATATCTCCTCTATATTTCTACATAGGGTGGCAAAAATAGTTTTCATGTATTTGTATAAAGGTTTTCAAAGTCTTTAATACTTTTGACTAATTCAGGTGCTCAAAGTAAATAAATATAAATGCAAGCTCAGTGAAGTAGCTTGCCTGTTTTCAGCATAATGTCTCTGGACTTGATACTCTTGATCAAAGAAATAAACTCCGGTGCTTATCCAATAAATCCTTCCCACGGTTTACTCCGATAGCGTTGGTATCTAACGTCGTAAAAAGGAAAGATCACAATCAACATACAGTAGAGAACTCCAACAACAATCATCAAACAATTACTAACAAACAACAATCATGATGGAAAACTATTAGTTAACAAACAAGTTTGGCAATCATCACACTGCTCATGCTTATATTAACTGAGTAAAGTTGTGATTAAGCATCTTTATTTCAATTAGGAAATACTTCAGACAAAAGTTAATCCACCAATTACTTTCTTTAATTCTAAATATCTTACCAAGCTATGGTAAAGATATTGCTAGATACTCAAGCTAGTACTCACTTAAGACAACCAAGTTTAACAAGCAAAGCAATTACATTAATCACATAAAGTAATCTAATAAACAAGCAACATATACCATTTCTAAATTACTCAATCAAGCATCACAACATCTATCAAGCATCACACATAGCTACTGCACTCACAAAGCCACACAATTTGAATTCAATTTGTTTTAATTACCCATTATTTAATGGTGTCACAAATATGGCAGAAATTAGGGTTTCATGTTTAATTGCATAACTTGAGTTCTGTTGGTCACAAAAATATGAACTAAAATTCTACAGATAGCCACTGATTTATAGGAAACAACCCAATTGGATTTATTTCAATTTGAGTTATTAAACTCCCTGTATAAATGTTTTAATCCAGAAGGTTGGTTTCCTTCTTTTTGCTACAACTCAAGTTAATTTTACTCAAAAGTTAAATCCTTTTAGGGATAACTAGTATTGCTTAAATGTGAGCTAACAAAATTGGTTTGACCTCATTTGGATTAGTAGAGTATCAGAAACAAACAAGTTTAGGTTTTATACCTTCTGTGGCATTTTGATTATCATTATTTATTTATTAACCTAAATGGGGTGAAACCACTTTAGTGAGTTATATAATTTCATAAGCTTTCCAGAACATTTTCATTTGCTATTTTTAGATTCTTAGATCTCAAGTTATTGGTTTTCAAATTCTAATCAAATTTCTGACAGAAGTTTTTATCATTTTAAGTGTTAACAACTAGCTGATTTGATAATTTCATTCTGACTTGACCACAACATCAAATGGATTCAAACCAGTGGCATTGGGTTCACTAGTTGATATACTTTTAATAACATTTTAGTTTGATAATTTTGGTTAAACCAATCTCTGGGAAGCATCTCCCAAAGTTGGTACCAATATAACCTTTCTGAGTTTTTAGTTAAAACTAACACCTTTGTCATTTTTATTTCAAATAGGAAATATGTCCAAAAAGGATCATGGCCTGCATCTATGTGAAGATGGCATGTTATACTAGCTACAACATTTTAGTTTGCTATTTTTTAGGCCTCTGGTTGAATAGGAATTTGCATGGGAAAAGGGCTATGTTCTGTTATTTCATGTGGCTGAAATATTGTATAGCCAATTTCCTCAGATTATATCTTCTGTATAAAATTTTATTTTGAGGTCACACCACTTGTTCATGTCAGTACTCTAACAATACTAACATGACATGCCACTACTAACATCTAAATCAATCTAGATTAATTGCTATGATTAGATTAAAACCCTAAGAAGAAATCTGTTTTCAGAAGTTTCTGAAAACAGTTAGAACATAGCTTCTTGGCCTCATGTTTTCCATCAAGCTAGACTGATTAATTTTGAAAACTAAAAGTTGCATCTGAATCTATGTGATTTGCTCTTTCTAACCATGCAAAGATTTCAAATTTTGGTGAGGCAGATTTCTTAGAAAATGCATGCAAAGGTGGCTACTCTAAACAGATTCCAGCACTTAGCAGATTCAGCAGAAAATCGAAAACGGGCGGGAACGCACTGTGGCCGTTGATCGCCAGATCGACGGCGCACAGCCATCCTCTAGCTCCAGCCGGGAAACAGAGCAAGGAGAGAGAGGGACGGCACGGGGAGCGGCCGGGGAGGCACCTGCCGGCGGCGAGAGGCTCGGGGGCGGCTTGGGGGCGACGGAGGGGTCCTTGGGCAGCAGCTGGACGCCGGTGGCGTCGCCGGAGATGGGCTGCAGCGGCGGCGCGGCTCGGCGGCCGAGCTGCTCAAAGTGGAGCACCGAGCTCCTCTTCGGGCAGCTCCTGGGCGTTGAGGTGGGGGAGAGGGAGCGGTGGAGGTGGTGTGTGCTGAGGGAGAGCCGGGGGGTGGCTTTTATAGGCCGGGGAGAGCTCGGGCAGTGGGGGGGGCACGGGGTGGCGCGGCATGGACGCGGGCGACACGGTGGCGTGCTTGTGGTGCCTGTCCGAGGCGAGGGAGGGCAAGGGCGAGGGTGCAGCAGGTCGGCGGCGTTGTGGCGTGTCCGGGGGTGGTCGGCTCCGTCTCGGGCGCACGCTGGTCGGGCGGGGGTGGTCGCGGTAAGATGCGCACACAGGGTGTTCGACACGGTGTCGGCCGACAGGGCACCGGCGAGTGCGGGCAGGAGGAGGGGCCTGGTGCCATGGGGTTGGCATGGTCGTGTCCAGGAGCTGCAGAGGGGAGATGTGAAGCGGTAGGGTGCGGCGCTGGGGCTAGCGGGCGGCTACGGTGTCTCCTCCACAGTGGGGAGCACCACGGCATGGCTCCAGGAGCCGTGCTCCCTGGGATGGTGATGAACGGCGATCAAAGCAACAACTAGGGTGGCTCCCGTGCTGGTTCGAGGTGCTAGGAAGGTCCGTGAGGTTGAGAGAAGTGGAGGGGTGCAAGGAATTGAAGAACAAACCTCCAAATCCCTCGATTTGATCTCGAGTTCATCGGATTGGGGAAGAACACGGGCTCTGCCCTCTAGGTGTTCGACGAAATGTGCCAACCAAATTTTTATTCAAATTTTTGTAATTTATTTTCATAATTTGCTTCACATATGTTCCTCAAGATTTGTTGTGCTAATTTGGAAATTATCGTGCAATTGCAACATGGCACATTTTGGGATTTCGAAAGGTTAAAGAAGGATCTGGGATATAATATTTGGACTTTTGAAATTATTGTTTGGAGAGGGAAAAGAGGTAAGAGCAAAGTGGGAGTGACCATCATGTCACCCCACTGAATCATATTTTGAAAATAAATTAGTTTTCTTACTTAAAGAATTTTATGTGACACTTGTCACATGATTTTATGTGGTGATGTTTTTATTTTATTTCTTTTCCTTTCCTCATATTTTTACTAAGCAACCACACACATCAACACACAACAATATTCACTTCACAACCATTAGCACACAAATCAAACCACAAGAATTAATCACACCACCAATTCCATAATTCACAACACTATCTTAAAAGAAATGATCACACTCAATTATGACAAGATGGGGTTTAAGAAATATCTCAACTCATAATTTAATTGTTTTCAAAAAGGTTTGAGAAAGGAAATATGTGGGGTAATATATTTCCCACTAGTGTTATTTTCAAAAGGAGTGGAAATCAGAGTTTGTAAAATGGGAGTTGCATATACATGCAAAATATCACGGTTGATAATTAAATAGGAGATAACATATAGATCCCCATATTTTTGGGAACACATAATTTTGGAGATACTTTTACTTTCTCAACTAAAAGGTATTTTATTTATTGCTGAAATCAAACATCATTGAAATAAACTTTGGCCAAAATAAGGTTGGAAAAGATATATGGAATTTACTCTTGTCATAACATGAGCACCAAGTTTAATATATTTTTACTTGGGTTGAGTTCTTAGATTAATATTTACTAGTCAAACAACTTAAACAACAAGTCACACAAGGTCAAACAGAACAATATAAAGGAAAACACAATCATTAGTGAAGAAATTTCAAAAAGTTTTTTGTTGGTTCTGAATTTTGGGTCTTGTTAATTATTATTATAAATTTGGGATGTTACAAAGTGTTATCACAAATTACAATGTTTAGAATATTTCAAAGGCGTTTGATATGTCCTAAGATATTGTAATCACACATTATTTGATATTGTGTGGTCTCAAAGAAGGGTTTTATTTCGGGGGTTTAATAATAGCATTTAGATTTATTTGATAAACACTCTGTTTTTAAATAAGGGTCTATTTAATGATTTGCATTTTGCATATGAGTTATGTGAAATAGTGGTTTCAATAATTATGGGATAATTAGAAACTATTGCAAATAAAGTTTGTAGTATATTCATATGTGACTATGAATAGAGATTCCACAATGAGAGACTAAAAGGGACAAATCAATTGTTGGTTGTGTTAAATGTTTTAGTGGTTTATCGTGAAAAGGTTTCACTAATAAAAGAATTGATGGAATGGAAAAGCTAAAATCTTGCTTGTTTATGTATCAAGTGGCACATATGTAAAGTGCTATGTTGGTTAAAACTTGACACATAAAGGAATTAATGATGGTGATCATTGAATTTCGGTTTAGCTTGTCTAAAGAAAAGTAGGATTCAAGAATATTAAAGTTTTGTCGGGTTGCAAAATAATATTCATGATTTACTTATCATGTTTGAGAAACAAGACATACCTACGAAACTACAAAGAAGAAATAGAAGCCTTAAATACGAAAATGACTGAGAGTCATCCTATGTTAAGTTTAAATCACAAGGTAATTGTTACTTGATTTTGTGAAAGCGTTGTTTCACATATTTATTCTTCAAAAGGGTTTGTAAGGAATAAATAAAACTTACTGGACAAAAGCACAAGAGGTAAATCTCTTTAACATATTCAATGTTGTTAACTACATGGTGTAGTTGTGCTTAAAGTCAGAAGGATTTATGCTAGCAAAGTACTAGCATTCGTATAAAGAGTTCTCGATATTAATAGTTAATTAAGAATTTTGGAGGTGTCCAAAATATCGAGAAAATACATGAGTGTGATCTAATTAAGATATGTGGCGACATATATTAAGTTAGAGCAGAAACTATTTTCCATGATCAAAATATGTGGTGACATATGTTTGAGTGGGAGCTAGTTAAATCATGGTCAAATATAGAGATAACATATTTCTGAGTGGGAGCCAAAGTGGTTTCACAATTTAATATGTGTATGGTGTATATTTGAGTGGGAGTTTACAACATCTTGTCTGTGTGAAATGGAGATTTCATAAATGTTGTAAATAAGTCAGGAACCAACGTATAACTTGTGAAGTTAGAAATTGAACGTCAAATATCTATGGAGATAGATGTATCTATGGTGGATAGATATGTTTGATAAGCATTATGTCAGGATGTTTAACCTAAGTAAGATTTGAAGGAGTTCAAAATGGAACAAGTGAAGAAAGGTTCATTTGCTTGTGAGAAATAGGTGAAACATTGAGTTGATAACTTAGTACAAAATTGATGGTTGGAGGATATGTTGGTATTCGCTATGAATTGTTCATAGGTCTAAACATATGAGAACCATGTGTTTGTATTTGACGATATGTGACCCAAGTTCTTGGTTAGAAGAATGTGTTAAAATGAGGAGTCATTTTAACATGAAGAGGAGATAAAGTAATCTAGAGATTGGTAGACTTGGTTGAAGTCATAAAACCAAACTAGATTGGGGATCTCATAATAGCAGAAGCGCAGCGAAAGCATGATCGAAAATATCGTAGTGACTTGACTGCACTGTCGATTTGTGAGTCTACAACATATAGGAGTATATGATTAATTCAAGGATTAAAAGATATAATATTATGGTTTGAGAATTTTATTTCAAGACTGAGTGAGTTCCGGGTGCACATGCTATGTGAAAGTCCTCTTGACTGATCATACGTCATGTAGGCATAAAAGGGAAACGAAAATCTCACTCTGTAACCAAATATATTATATTCGTCATATGATGATGAAATTATCATGTGATGATAAGAGGTTTATCATGTGATGATAAAGTAATGTCAAATTAGGTGACATTGACGTTTTGCAAAGNAGTTAGAAATTGAACGTCAAATATCTATGGAGATAGATGTATCTATGGTGGATAGATATGTTTGATAAGCATTATGTCAGGATGTTTAACCTAAGTAAGATTTTGAAGGAGTTCAAAATGGAACAAGTGAAGAAAGGTTCATTTGCTTGTGAGAAATAGGTGAAACATTGAGTTGATAACTTAGTACAAAATTGATGGTTGGAGGATATGTTGGTATTCGCTATGAATTGTTCATAGGTCTAAACATATGAGAACCATGTGTTTGTATTTGACGATATGTGACCCAAGTTCTTGGTTAGAAGAATGTGTTAAAATGAGGAGTCATTTTAACATGAAGAGGAGATAAAGTAATCTAGAGATTGGTAGACTTGGTTGAAGTCATAAAACCAAACTAGATTGGGGATCTCATAATAGCAGAAGCGCAGCGAAAGCATGATCGAAAATATCGTAGTGACTTGACTGCACTGTCGATTTGTGAGTCTACAACATATAGGAGTATATGATTAATTCAAGGATTAAAAGATATAATATTATGGTTTGAGAAATTTTATTTCAAGACTGAGTGAGTTCCGGGTGCACATGCTATGTGAAAGTCCTCTTGACTGATCATACGTCATGTAGGCATAAAAGGGAAACGAAAATCTCACTCTGTAACCAAATATATTATATTCGTCATATGATGATGAAATTATCATGTGATGATAAGAGGTTTATCATGTGATGATAAAGTAATGTCAAATTAGGTGACATTGACGTTTTGCAAAGAACATAAAGAACTGTATAGTACAGAACACGGACAGAACCTCTTCCACGAGCGAACATGATCAGCACTGAGACTCCATGAGTGTTAGACACCATGAGTGTTTGGATCGAGAAAATGTAAACTAGATTATTGACTCCAGTGCAAGTGGGAGACTGTTGGGAATATGCCCTAGAGGCAATAATAAAATGGTTATTAGCATATTCATGTTTATGATAATAGTTTATTATCCATGCTATAATTGTATTAATTGGAAACATAATACATGTGTGGAATATGAACAAACAGGTGTCCCTAGTAAGCCTCTACCGGACTAGTTCGTTAGTCAAGAGATGGTTAGAGTTTCCTAACCATGGACTTGTTATAGTCACTTGATAACGGAGTCATATCATTAGGAGTAATGATGTGATGGACAAGACCCAAATAATAAAGAGTTGCAATTGATCGTGTCACACAGTTTCATTGCCAACACTTTTAGTATGCCAAGTATAGTTTCCTTAGACCATGAGATTATGTCACTCCCGTTTACCGGAGGAATGCTTTGTGGACATCAAACGTCACTTCGTAACTGGGTGATTATAAAGGTGGCTTTTAGGTATCTCCGATGGTAGGTTGTTGGGTGACATGAATCAAGAGTGGGATTTGTCCCTCCATGTGACGGAGTAGATATCTCTGGGCCCTCTCGGTAATATAGCATCTGGAAGGTTGCAACCATGTGATTAAGTGTTAATCACGGAGATCCTATATTATGGACGAGTAAAGAGAATTTGCCAGGTAACGAGATGAAACTAGATATGGAGATATCGACGATCGAATCTCGGGAAATATCGGTGAGACAAAGGGAATCGTATACGAGATTAAGAATCTCCGGCATCGTGGTTCAATCGATAAGGAACTTCGTTGAATATGTAGGAGTCAATATGGGCATCCCGGTCCCGCAATTGATTATTGATATGATCATGTCTGCATGTTCTCGAACCCGTAGGGTCACACACTTAACGCTCCGATGTAGCTAGGGTTAGTGATGAGATGTTTTGATGATATGAACGAATGGTGATTCGGAGTCTCGGATGGGATCCTAGACGTCACGAGGAGTTCCGGAAGAGTCCGGAGAATAAGATTCATATATGGAAAGTGGTTTCCGGAGGTATCGGAAAAGTTCCAGGAATTTTCCGGCAGAGTACCGGAATATTCTAGAAGGTTCTAGAGGAGTCTAGAAGTGGGGCCCATAGGAGTATGGGGCCCACATGGAATAAAGGGGTGGTGCAGTGGCCTCATGGGCCAGCCGCACCACCTGGCCACAAAGGGCCTATGCGGGCTAGGGCTGAAGCCCATAAGGGGGCCGGCCAACCCTAACCCTAAGGGGGCTGGCTTGGGGGCTAAGCCACCCTTGGCCGCCGGCCCTAGGAGGGTTTTGGGGCGTGTCCCCTTGCCCCCTCCACCTATAAAAGGAGGAGGGGAGCGGCAAACCTAGGGCTGCCCCAATGAAAACCCTAGCCGCACCCCTCTTGCTCCTCCACCTCCTCCTCTTGCTCCACCCCTCCCGGAGGGCTGCCGCGAGTTACACCTCCTCCCTTGCTGCACCACCCCTAGCCGTAGGGCTGCTGCACCATCTCTCCCTCTCCTCTTGCTTGGCTTGACGAAGCCCTGCTCGTGGAGACTACACCATCAACGCCACCACAACCGTCGTGGTGCTGAGATCCATCTATCCATCTCCACCTTGCTTGCGGGATCAAGAAGGCGGAGATCTACATCGAGCCGTACATGTGGATACCGCGGAGGTGCTGCCCGTCGTGGCACTTCATCGGATTGGATCGCGTGGATAATACATCTCCTCGACTAGATGAGTCTAGTTGCGGGGATCGACTAGCCAACCCCTGCACCGACAAAACGCGTTTGTTGATCTTCAAGGGTAAGAGATTGGATCTCATCTTCGCTACCTTCGTCTAATAGATCTAGATCCTTGGGGTTTATTCCGCTTGCTGCGTAGGAAATTTTTTTGTTTTCTATGCTGCGACCCCATCATAGATTAGTAAAGAACTTCCGTAAAGCTTTAAAATTATGGTCCTTGTCCTGCTTGGTAGTTCTCAAAGTCTAGATATTCTTTTTGTAAAGGGTTAGTTTGGCTAACAAGGTAGACGGTGTGAGGTCTAGTGGTTATGCATGATGTATATCTGTAGTCATTCATTGAACCAAGTTGATGTTATGTGTTTGCTTGATATCCTGTTAAGCCAAAAATTCCGTACTGAGAGGGAATACTTCTCGTGCATCCAACTCCCTGAGCCAAATATCTTTGCCATTTGTGTTCACCATACCTACCTACATGTGGTATTTCCCTGCCACTCCAAGTAAATTTTTCAAGTGCTATCTTTACACTTTCAAAATTCTCCTTTTTTTGTGCCTCTGTTTTAAGCTCATGAGGAAGCAGTAGGAAGCTAGATCTAACCTGTGACAAGCAAGGTCATTTCCCCCCTTTCACCCGGTGTTGATGGTTCACGTCCACACTTGAATTTATCCGAGAGCGGCTTAAGCAAAATATAGATATAACTCGCCATTCTCCTCCGCACAATGAAAGCCTGAGAAATCAGTTAAAACATTGGTTAGTGATGAAACAAAGGAGAAAGAGGAATGTACTCGTTCCTCTAAAACCAGCCGCTCTCAAAAGTCTAAAAGCCTTGTTTGAAATGGGGAACTAGCTAGTTTCTTTACTATGAAGTCGTTGACAAAAGCATGCATATCTCAAAGGGTTAATTGGATCTATGCCATTGGACAATTCACAGATTGGAGATATGCCATTACAAAAACTGAAGTTGGAAAAATGCCATTCAAACTTTTCTATACCTCTGTGTATGCCATTACCTTCATTAAAGAGAATAACGGTTCAAAAAAATACATGTATTTGAGTGTATATGGCAGTATTTACTAGCAAACTGTGTAAAGGAAAATAAAGCAGCATGTCGCACAAATCGAAAAAGAAGCTAGCCCAGTTCGGCAAAAAAAAAAGCAAGACAAGACGCATTAGGCAATTGATTTCTTCATGGATGCATTAGTGGAGATCCTGCTGCGCTGCAACTTGTCGCTGGACAGAGCCTCTGGTTGGTCCTGCTTGCCCGTCGCCGCCTGCTAGCTGACCGACCGCCGCCGCATCTTGCCGACGGAGCCTCTGCTTGGTGCTGCGGCTTGCCCGTCGCCGCCGCCGCCTGATAGCCGATCGGCCGCCGTAGTNTGAAGCTTTTTCAAAAGCTAGAGTTTTACTTAGACCTTTGTGACAGTAGCTAATGTTTTATAAAAAATAAGTTCATTATATGTGCTTTGGAATTAAAGGAAGATATTGTTTTTGTGGACTAACCTCTCTAATGAAGTTGATATAAGTTTTGCTTGAAGGAAGTTTTCAAGTATCCAAGTGCGAGGTGATGAAGGAAGATCAAGAAGGGATAAAAGCCTAAGGTTGGGGAGGCTCCCCATGGACCCTCCTCTGAATTATTCAAGAAGTCACAAGCGTCTAAGCTGGGGAAGCCCACCCTAGGCCGCGTCTGGGTCCCACCTGGTGCCCTCCAGCACCGTCTCGAGTTGCCCCTTCGCCTATAAAATCGTCTTCGACCCGAAAATCCTAAGTACCCGATCATATTTCCCAGAAGACGTCCGAGGCCGCCGCCATCTCCAACCCTAGTTCGGGAGGGTTCTGCAGCTCTTCCCGGTACCTTGCCGGAGAGGGGAATCGACACCAGAGGCATCTACATCACCATGCCTGCCTCCGGAGTGATGTGTGAGTAGTCCACCATGGGACTACGGGTCCATAGCAGTAGCTAGATGGTTGTCTCTCCTCCTTGTACTCCATTGCTTAGATCTTGTGAGCTGCCTATCATGATAAAGATCATATTATCTGTAACTGTTACATGATTGTGTTTGCATGGATCCGATGAATTGTGGAAGTCATTACTTTTGTTCATCTATGTGTTGTGTTTTATCTATGATCTTGCATGCTCTCCGATGCTAGTGGATCTTTGGCCAAGTAATTATTAGTGTTGTATGAGGGAGTATTTATGCTAGATAGTGGGTTCATGCCTCTCTTTGTCTGAGCTCGGGTTGTAGAAACGATTAAGACTAGAGATGTGTTGTTGCCACTAGGGAGAAAACAGCGGTGTGATTTCCTTGTGTTATTTACATTGCTTACATTATGCACTTTGCTTATTGCAATGATCGGTTGCTTGCAACTTAATACTTTTGGGTGACATGCTGGATAGCGATCCCGGAGTGGATTATTAGTCATGGATGCAGTTGGATAACGGTCTATGTATTTTGATGTAATGCCCATATTAGATGAAACGGTGAACTATATTGTTTTATGATAGCATTGTTGTGCGCCCACAATTCTGTCAACTACCATGCTGTAATTTGTTTACCCATCATGTATATCTTTTCGAGAGACACCGCTAGTGATCTGTGGACTCCGGTCCTATTTTTCCTACATTGTTACAACCGTTTTAATAGCTTTTCATCATCATTTGCTCCCTGGTCATATTTCACTCTCATCATATTTTACATCCACACATTTAATTCTTTGTGTTCAGCAAGCCGGAGAGATTGACAACCTCTCTGTTTCGTTGGGGCAAAGTAGTTTGTTTGTGATTGTGTGCAGGTCCGTGTTAATCTACAAGCGCCAGAGTTGATTGACACCTCGCTAAGCCTTCTCCAAGTCCTACAGGATCTGACAACCTTGGTTTTGTAATCAAGGAAACTGCTGCTCTACTGCATCATACCTTCCTCTTGGGGTTCCCCACCGAACGTGTGATCACGTCATAAGCAGTCATCGTGTCCCGCCGCTCGAGGATGACGCGGCGTAAGGCCTCCGGGCCGTTGGGGAGCAATGATGTGTACTACACGCTTCTATTCTTGTAGAGTTATTAGGCCTCCAAGCGCAGAGGTTTGTAGGACAGCAGCAAATTTCCCTCAAGTGAGTAACCCAAGGTTTATCGATCTTAGGGAGGTGTAAGGTGAATGTATCCTCTCTCAAAGCAACCCTGCAATTAAGATACAAGAAGTCTCTTGTGTCCCCAACACACCTAATACAATGGCTAATTGTATAGGTGCACTAGTTCGGCGAAGAGATAATAAAATGCAAGTGATATGATGGTAAAAGGTGATTTTGTAATTCTGTAATAAAAATGGCAGCAAGCAAACAAGTGACAAAAGTGACTAAAAACGGTGTATCAATGCTTGGAAACAAGGCCTAGGCTTCATACTTTTACTAGTGACTACTCTCGACATCACTAACATAATTAAACACATGATAGTTCCCACAAAAACACATGCATGGTAGACGTTACTCGGAGATCATTCTTTCGTGGATCAAATAGGATGAGAATTGCGTAGGGCTACGAAAAGCACACCTTAAAGTTCGTATTCCACATCTATGGACACTTCATGCTATCACTATCCGCATCCAAAGATATTACTAACAAACACCACAACCTATTTCTTGAATAGTATCTTTCTTCAATAACACAAGCATCAAGAAACCTCATGATCTATTCAATCCAACAATAATAAAGAACAAACTCATGATGAAGATCCCTCTAATCTTGATGCATAGAGCCACACACGACACCCTCACTATCACCGTGGTACCGTGATCACAACGGTGACTCCGCAAAGTATACTAGATAACACCACTTGAGCAACATCATATCCATTACACATAGGGAAACATCATGTATTCAATTATACTAATAAATCTCATGATCACAACGAAGATCACATCATGGGAGAGAGAGATAACCACATAGCTACTTGTATAAGGCTCAGCCCCGGTGAGGGACTACTCCCTCCTCATCACGGGAAGTAGCGGTGTTGATGCAGATGGCTCTGGCGGTCGATCCCCGTCCCGGCAGGGTGCCGGAACAGGACCTTCTGAACCCCCGAAACTTGTCGGCGATGGCGGCGGAGTTCTGTATCGTATTTGGGAAAATCCTTCGGGGGTTAGGGTTTTTTCGTCGAGGATGATTTTATAGGCGTCGGAGGCGGCCGAGAGGTGCCCCACAGGGCAGGGGTGGGTCCCACCCACGGGTGGACCCTAGGCGCGGCCACAGGTCGCCCCTGGCCTGTGGGCTGCCCCCTGGGTCGCCCTTTTGGCTCCGGTCTTCATTTGTCCAGTAAAAAATCCCCATAAATTTTCGTCCAATTCCGAGAATATTTCCAGAAGTAACTTTCTGCAACAAAAACATGACAAAAACAGGGAACTGGCACTAGGCATCTTGTCAATAGGTTAGTCCAATAAAATGCCTTAAAATGGTATAATAAGATGGCAAAAACATGTGACAATGACATAAAACAAGCATGGATCAATCAAAAGTTATAGATACGTTTGACACGTATCAGCACCCCAAGCTTAACTCCTACTCGTCCTCAAGTAGGTAAGTGATAACAAAATAATTTTTGATGAGACATGCAACCAACACAATCTTGATCAAGATAGTAATGTAAAGCATATGACGTGAATGAAGTGATACAACACAATTGTTTATAGTTGATAGTAAGAAAGCAATGAATAACCAAGTTGAATCATTCAAGCAAAACCTTTCATAAATAGTACGTTAAAGACATGAAAACAATGTGACCCACATATTTGACTAATTCTCAAAGGTAATAGTTCCAAAACAAAAGTGTTTGAGAATCAACACAAGGAAGATGTAATTATTAGCAAAAAGCTTCAACTTCCAATTGCTTATCTTATAGATAAAGTCAATATAAAGATTCATGTTTAATCTGACGATGCAATATGATCAATGATACCCAGGGTCAATGCTATATGTTTGCTTCGGTGGAGATAGAAGGAAAAGGAAAACTAACTCAACATTAAAAGTAAAAGAAAGACCCTTCGTAGAGGGAAGCAGGGATTAGTGATGTGCTAGAGCTTTTTTATTTTGAAAAACAGAGGTAAAAACAATTTTGAGAGATGCATGCTTTCGTCAATGATTTCACAACAGAGAAGCTATCTAGTCCCCCATAACAAGCAAGGCTTTTAGACTTGTGAGTGCAGCTGGTTTTAGAGGAACGAGTATATTCCTCTTTCTCCTTGGTTTCACCACTGTACAATGTTTTTGAGCTGATTTCTCAGATTATCATTGCGCGGAGGAGAATGGTGAGCTGTATTTATATTTTGCTTAAGCTGCTCTCGGGTTGATTCAAGTGAAGACATAAACCATCGACACCGGGTGAAAGGGGGGAAATGACCTTGCTTGTCACAAGTTATATCTAGCTCTCTACTGCTTCCTCATGAGCTTAAAAACATAGACACAAAAAGGAGTATTTTGAATATTTTAAAGATAGCACATGACAAATTTACTTGGAATGACAAGAAATAAGATATTGTGCACTCAGCTGGCAAGATAGTTTGTCTTTGGGATTTGGATGCACGAGTGAAGCAAAAATGGTATTTGAAGCAAACATCTAACATTAACCGGTAACAGAGTAACATAAGATATTAGCCAATCATAACCATAAACGTTCCACACTGTCTCCTTTGTTGACCAAACAATTCTTTTGATGGAAAGATTAGCTTTATGAATTAACAACTACGAAACACCACACAGTTTCAAGCTTTTAATAGTATTTCTTTACTAATCAATTTCCATTCAAATAACCAGCAAGTTTAAGCATTCATCTTAATATCTCAAAACAATTGAAAAGCATCAAGTATCCACACAATGACCGATAAGACTATGCAGGCATTCATTTCATTCCAATATCACATGGATAGCATTTTGTCACTTTGATAATTCAAGCAATTTATCAATAACATCTCTCCAACAAGTATAAGTGAAGAACAAGAGAGTTTAACATCAACAACTAGCAGCTCTAAACAAGATAAAAGCTAAAAGCGAGAGCATATGACTAGTAGCTAAGAATACTCAACAAGATATAAGCGAAGCAAAGGAGTATTCAAATGAAAAAGCAGAGCGTGTCTCTCTCCCACACAAATAAAGCTAGGATCCAACATATGACCAGCAAACAAACAAACAAAAATGAAATCAAAAAGACGCTCCAAGCATAGCACATAATATGTAAAGTGATAAAAATGTAGTTCAACGAAGACAACCTTATGATAGTCGATGAAGAGGAGGGGATGCCTTGGGGATCCCCAAGCTTTGACACTTGATGGTTCTTGATATTCAGAGGGGGTGCTACGGGGGCATACCCAAGCTTGAGCTCTGATCCATCTTCAATTTCTTCATTATCCTCTCCTTTGGAACTTAAAAACTCCCTTCACACAAAACTTGTCATAAACTGATTAGAGGGTAAGTGCTTATAAATTAAAATGCACATATGTTCAACTCAAGACAAATTGCAAACAACTTTATTGGGCATTAGCTACTGTTTACTAAGCCTCAATGTGGTACTCCTCCTCAAGAGTATCACATTTGACGATAGTAAAGAGACGAATACAAAATAAAAGCAGAATCTGTCAAAAACTGAACATCCTGTAAAGATTGAATTTTTGGAGGTACTTCTATAGCTCAAATCAGAAAACTCAAAACTAACGAAAGATAGATAAAAGTATCAGTCTTGCTGTCTAAAAATATCAGAAAAAAGATAAAATTCAGGGATTTTCTGGATTTTCGAACAGTGAAGGACAGAAATCTGTTTCTGGACAGCAAAATAATACCTCGCACTTTCAATGCATTAGAGGCTAAACTTGGCACAAAAAACCAAAAGAAAAAGATACAATGAAGTTGCTACAGAGGCAACAACTTCATGACTCAAGAAAAAAAACTGAAAGTAAAAGATGGGTTGCCTCCCAACAAGCGCTTTTCTTTATAGCCTTTTAGCTAGGCTTGAGATTTTAATTATGCTCTCATAAGAATAGGAATTGAAACACAAAAGAGAGCATCAAGAAGCAAATATCAAACACTTTTAAGTCTAACCTACTTCCTATGCATAGGAATCTTGTAAGAAAATAAATCATTGAAGCATAAAGCTAATAGCATAGGAAGGCAAAGCAAATGCAACATTAAAACCTTCAACATAAAGAGGGGAAACTTCATACGATGAAAATTTATATAACCACGCTTCCCTCTCTCATAATAACTTTCAGTAGAATCATAAGAAAACTCAATAACATAACCATCACATAAAGCATTTTTCTCATGATTCACATGCATAGAAGTATTATTATTACTCTCCACATAAGTAAAATCCTTCTCATTAGTAATAGTGGGAGTAAAACTATCATAACCATCATTGTAATCATCACAAATAGGAGGCATATCATGATCACATAAAACTTTTTCCTCAATAGTAGGTGGACTGAAAATATCACATTCATCATAATAATCATCATATATAGGAGGCATAGTATAATCAAAGCAAATATTTCCTCCTCAAAAGCTTGGGGGACTAAAAAGATCATATTCATCAAAACCAGCTTCCCCAAGCTTAGAATTTTCCGTAGCATTAGCAATAATGGTGTCCAAAGAATTCATGCTAATAACATTGCTACTATAATGATTATTATGCAAATAAAGTTCCATAGGTTTTTAAATTTTCTCTTCAAAATCATCGTTGAAAGTGCATGGTTGCCCCCATGTGTGGTTTTGGTAATTAATGACAATCTCTATGGACTAATGTTTGTATTGAGCTATATGTGTAGGAGTGTCAATTTGCGTTCACTACAAGAAATATGTCAACTAGTGACCTTCTGTCAGTGACCCTGAGAAAATTGGTCATAGATCTGTGACCATTTTGAATAACTTGGTCGTAAGCAATTTTGGAGGGTCCAAACCCGAAAACATAATGACCAAATTTATCAGAAAGGTCATAGTCTCATTGCATGAATTGGTCATAATGGAGACGACACTAGCCTATGACCTTTTTGCTAACTGATTACGACCAATTTAAATGGTCATCCTCCTAATTTATGATGCGTTGAAATGACTGGGCGGCCACCTCAGCATTTTTGCCTACGTGTCACGTCCATTTGTCAATTTTCGCCTATGTATCATATCCACTTGTCAATTTAAATATAAAATCCAACTCCACCCCTATTCAATGACAGTCCGGACCCACCGACCTGCCATGTGGGGCTGACCCTACTGTCCAGTGCGACCCACCCTTCTAACCGGTGGACAATCCACGTGTGACACACTGTTGTTAAGTGGAACCCTCCATGTGGGACATACCCTACTGACGAGTGGGACCCAACATAATAGGACCCGCCATATACTGCACGCTGACGAGTGGGACCCAACATAATAGGACCCGCCATATACTGCATAATTATTGGCAAAAAGGGCGAGCCGGGGACTCGAACCCGCAACCTGCCCTTACTCCTCTGGCCTTCGAACCACAAGGCCACCAGCACGCTTGTGTCAAACAGGCGCGCCCTCTGTCTTTAACCTATAAGTTGAGCCACTAGGCCTGTTTCGGGCGGGCCGGTTGGTGAGGAGAATGGGCCGATTCGGCTTAGCTGCTGGGCTGCCCAGCATGGCATAGCGGGATTTTTTTGTTCTTTCTCTTTTCTTTTTCTGTTTTCTTTCATAACAATTGGTTTTGAACTTCAATTTCAACCAAATAAATTTTCAAACTTCTCTAAAAGTGTCCTATGTCATTATATACTATTAGGTACAGTTTTTAAAATTCGTGTGGTCTAATTTTGCAACATATTTGAGTTAGGTTCTTCGCACAAAAAAACACACTTTGGCGTTCGAAAATAGAAAATGATTTTTTTGTGCGAAGAAAACGAAAACTTCCTTTGACAACATTATTCTTCATTCCAAGATGCACGACTTGTGCACATTATGGAAACATTTGAATAAACTACGTCACTGCAGAAATTATTGGTGTATCTCTGATGGAAACATTTGAACAAACTACGTCATTGCAGAAATTTGACCCGTTTCCAGCCGAATCAGCAGAAATTTGTCTTTTTGATGAGAGATGTATAGAGACCTTTTAAAACACAAACATTTGGTTATTTGTGCATTAAATATGGTCCAATATTTTTATAAATTTCTGTGGTTCAAATTTGTAACAAGTTTTTGGTAGGTGCTTCACAAACCAATCCATTTTCGGCACTCGGAAAATGAGAAATGATTTTTTTGTGTAACGAAAATGAAAACTTTCTTTGGCAACATTGTTCTCCATTCCAAGATGCACGCTTGTATATAATATGGACATATTTAAACAAACTACGCGATGAATTTCATCATAACATTCGTCATTTGGCCTGAAAGTCATGAATCTTCGTTCATGGTAGCTCATTTCTGAGAACACTTTTTCAATATATTTGCCGTATTCCAAGTTTCTTATTTTTCCTCAAAACTAGGTCACATATAATGACACATTGCGAAGGATTTCCATTATCTTGATTTTTTTTGAATTCTTTATGCTGATTGCAAAATGCGGTCAAAATTGACAACACGACTGTTCTTTGCTAGGTGTTGAATCTTGCGAAACTATTGGAGTATCTCTGATGAAATAGATAGTTGTGTACCTAAACATGATTTTTTTTTTAAATCACGAGCAAACTACGAGGCGGTTGTAGTTCAAATTTGACCCGTTTCCAACCGAATCGGCAGAAATTTGTCTTTTTGATGAGAGGCGTATAGAGACCTTTTAAAACACAAACATTTGGTTATTTGTGAATTAAATATGGTCCAATATTTTTATAAATTGCTGTGGTTCAAATTTGTAACATGTTTTTGGCAGGTGCTTCACAAAACAACCCATTTTCGGCACTCGGAAAATGAGAAATGATTTTTTTGTGTAACGAAAATGAAAACTTTCTTCGAAAACATTGTTCTCCATTCCAAGATGCACGCTTGTATATAATATGGACATATTTAAACAAACTATGCGATGAACTTCATCATAACATTCGTCATTTGGCCTGAAAGTCCTGAATCTTCGTTCGTGGTAGCTCATTTCCGAGAACACTTTTTCAATATATTTGCCACATTCCAAGTTTATTATTTTTCCTCAAAACTAGGTCACATATAATGACTCATTGCGAAGGATTTCCATTATTTTGATTTTTTTTGAATTCTTTATGCCGATTTCAAAATGGTGTCAAAATTGACGACACGACCGATCTTTTCTAGGGGTTGAATCTTGCGAAACTATTGGAGTATCTCTGATGAAATAGATAGTTGTGTACCTAAAAATGATTTTTTAAAAAAATCACGAGCAAACTACGAGGCAGTTGTAGTTCAAATTTGACCCGTTTCCAACCGAATCGGTAGAAATTTGTCTTTTTGATGAGAGATGTATAGAGACCTTTTAAAACACAAACATTTGGTTATTTATGAATTAAATATGGTCCAATATTTTTATAAATTGCCGTGGTTCAAATTTGTAACATGTTTTTGGCAGGTGCTTCACAAAACAACCCATTTTCGGCACTCGGAAAATGAGAAATGATTTTTTTGTGTAACGAAAATGAAAACTTTCTTCGGAAACATTGTTCTCCATTCCAAGATGCACGCTTGTATATAATATGGACATATTTAAACAAACTATGCGATGAACTTCATCATAACATTCGTCATTTGGCCTGAAAGTCATGAATCTTCGTTCGTGGTAGCTCATTTCCGAGAACACTTTTTCAATATATTTGCCACATTCCAAGTTTATTATTTTTCCTCAAAACTAGGTCACATATAATGACTCATTGCGAAGGATTTCCATTATTTTGATTTTTTTGAATTCTTTATGCCGATTTCAAAATGCTGTCAAAATTGACGACACGACCGTTCTTTTCTAGGGGTTGAATCTTGCGAAACTATTGGAGTATCTCTGATGAAATAGATAGTTGTGTACCTAAAAATGATTTTTTAAAAAAATCACGAGCAAACTACGAGGAAGTTGTAGTTCAAATTTGACCCGTTTCCAACCGAATCGGCAGAAATTTGTCTTTTTGATGAGAGGTGTATAGAGACCTTTTAAAACACAAACATTTGGTTATTTGTGAATTAAATATGGTCCAATATTTTTATGAATTGCTGTGGTTCAAATTTGTAACATGTTTTTGGCAGGTGCTTCACAAAACAACCCATTTTCGGCACTCGGAAAATGAGAAATGATTTTTTTGTGTAACAAAAATGAAAACTTTCTTCGGAAACATTGTTCTCCATTCCAAGATGCACGCTTGTATATAATATGGACATATTTAAACAAACTATGCGATGAACTTCATCATAACATTCGTCATTTCGCCTGAAAGTCATGAATCTTCATCCGTGGTAGCTCATTTCTGAGAACACTTTTTCAATATATTTGCCACATTCCAAGTTTTCAAAATGCGAAGGATTTTCATTTTTTAAATACTTTATGCCGATTTCAAAATGCGATCAAAATTGACAACATGGTCGTTTTTAGTCAGGGGTTGAATCTTACGAAACTCTTTGTGATCTCTGATAAAATAGATACTTGTGTACCTAATTTATTTTTTAAATAATCGTGAGCAAACTACGAAGCACATGTCGTTGAAATTTTACCCGCTTCGTGTGGAATAGACTAGGTCAAAAGTTTTTTCTGTCTTAATTAACTATTCTGCCAAAATGGGCCGAAACTGGCCCAGCCCCGCTCCCTACTTGAACCTTAGGCCCGTTGGACAGCTGATGGTGCACAGCCAGCCGTCGGATACCGATCTGACGGTCGTGAGCGCGCTCTTCTGGAATAAAACCAGCGCGTCGCCTCCGCCTCCACCGAAACCCTAGCCAAATGAACCCAATCCTTTCTCCTCCATTCTATCTCACGACGGCGGCCAGCGAGAGGACCGAGAGAAGATCGCCGCCCCATTCTCGTCTGAACGTAGTGCGCCTCCGCGACCCCGCACACCTCCCTCTAGCCGGCTGCACCAGCCATGCGAATCTCGCTGCTCCATCCTCCCTCCTCGTCTCCGGATCGATCCCCTGGCGAACCACACCGAACGCCCCCACGCCTCCTTCCCTCCACCCCTCCAACCACGCTCGAGCTCACCTCCGCCGGCCTGCACCTTGCTCCTAGCTAGCCCTCCCTCGCATCCCCTCATCCGATTCATCTCCCCTCTGACCGCGCCCACCACCGATTCCTCTCCCATCTCACCCGATCCAGCTGCTCAGAGCTCGCCCACGGGGGAACCAACAGTCACCGGAGCCCACACATGAAGCTAGGGCCTGCCTCTCACCGTGCCCACCACCGATTCCTCTCCCCTCTCACCGCCCCCCACCCCCTACCCTACCAGATCTCGTCTCGCGGATCGCGGCCTGAGCGGCTGTCATGATGCTGACCCCCTCACTTTGTGGCTTCACAGGTTCAGCATATCGAGGAGGTCCCTTCACCGTGGCGCCCAAGATCATCGCCGGAAAGTTCAAGGTCCCACCCACCAGCGCTATCATCACCTATGGTACGCGCCCCCTCGTCCCCTCTACTCCGCACAAGCCGCGTCCCCTACGGTGGGTTGTGAAGTATCTTGTTACGTCGTTCCTGTTATGAGGTTTAGCGGGATCCTCTGAGATGATTTACTGTGTGAGGAGGGTCTACCGGGTTCATTTTTTGTCAAGTGATAGATAACCTGTATTATTGGCGTAAATTAGGAATTCAGTTGGAAATTTGTATGCATGTGCAACATAGGGAATTCATAGAATGACATTGGTTTCCAACCTGGTGATTCTGAGGGTGACTTGACTTTTGCCGTTTGAGCCTTTTCATCTGGACATGGCTACTACGTATTATTATCAGACTTCTAGTGCTTGATGATTGATAGCATACCAAATATTGTGAAGCTTGGTGTGTCTTCAATATTTTTGCTACTCTCTTAGGATGGATGCTAAAATTGTTTCTCCGATACCCAACTACTTGTGTTTGCTATCTCAAATTGTTCTAAGTTAGTAAATTTTGATACTGCTAGGTGACACACTGATGCTGATCAATGTGTGATTCTCTATGGTGGGGGCATCGCGCTTGTGTGAAGTGAATTCTGCTGGTGGAATGTGATCCCGGTTTGGTATCCTTTTGTATTGCATATCCTTTTGTATTGCATATCCTTTTGTGTGCAGCAATGTTGTTATTAACTAGCATGCAGCGATAGCTAATGTTTAGTATATTGTCTTATTTATTCCTACAGGGATGCTATTAAGGTTGACAAGGACAGGGAGAATAACCTTGGACATATTGTTTCGGCACCAGTTGGTAAATGACAAAAAGGTAAATTACCCCCTGTCTCCCTCTTCCATGTTGGTCCTCACTTATATTGCATGAAATAAATTTGCTTGGTGGTGTAGAATAATGAAGTCAATTTTAGATGTCTAGTTCGTAGTAGTCTTCATGTGCTATTATGCATCTTCCCTTACTTCAAGATCATTATTATGAATAATGTGCAAAACCAAATGTGAACGTTTATCTCAATTTTGCTGATTATTCAGAGAGAATGAATTGTACTCTTATATTTTTTTGCAGAGAATTGTACTATTGTTCTCATGTACTTAAATAAATGTGGTAGAAGCTTCGGAACATTTGTGTTCGATTTGTTTTGTGGTTGTTTTATAAGTTATCACTGAGATTCTGAGATGTTAATCATTATTTTATGTGTTCTTGTCCACCCAAAAAGAACTTAAATGTTGCTTATGTTGGCTAGAGCTTGATTTTTAATACCCAAGTTTAAACATGTTTCCCTTCTATTGCGTCTTTAAGCATGTTTCCCTTCTATTGCTTGCTGTCAGTTACCTGAGTGAGTTATTAATTATGATTCTCATAGATTTAGAGCTGTCAATTATGCTTCCATGTCATTGTTGACCCTGCCTTATCTGAAACTTGAATTTCATGGATGTGTAGAAGGACAAGGATTGCCAAACTTTTCCAGAATCTCATCAGGGCTCATATCTACCAGATGCTATGAGGTATGACAACCTCGTGCTATTTGCCGATATTCCTAATGTCCATATTTCTGTTCCCTGCTTGAAGAGGCTGGGATCTTCACCTTCACTAATGACTGGCACATACTACATTTTGGTGTTTCTACTTGACAACAGCTCTTCTTGGAAACAGTTTGATGCAACAAATCTGCATGAGTTTGAAGCTGTGAGCAAGACTGAAGATTCTACTTAACAATGAGTTGCTTATTATATATTGTATAATAGTAGTCATATATGTTGTCATAGGCCATGTAAAGATTGTAATAGACTAATTTAGTTTTATTTGATGAAATTCATGTGTTGCTGATCTGTTTGAAATATTGATTATGTATGTGATTTGAAAACGAGTGAAATGTATACCTGACAATTGGGACCCACTTGTGAAAATAAGTTGACAAATTTGCAACTTTCTGGTGTGTGGGACCAATTTATGAGATGGACATGACAAGTGGGTCCCAGGTTACTACTCGCATGCATCTGACTAGTGGGACCAGCTCGAAAATTTAATAGTGGAATTTCAGAACCATTTGAGGAAAGGTCAAAGCCCAGATATAAATTAAATGGCTGAAATGTTGGGCTTGGCCCATGTAAATGACAAGAATTTATAGGAAAATAAAAGACAGAATTGTTGGGCTTGGCCCATGTAAAGCAGAGAATTGGACCGGGCTGAATCTGATCTACGACCATTTCATTTGGTCACAAATTTGCCACGTCAGCACTGCCACGTTGGATCTGACGTGGTCTAGTCAGATAGCTAGTGATCAAATAATTTGGTCACAAAATCTGTGACCTTTTTTTTGGTCATAGATGTCTATGACCAATTCCCAAAAAAGGTCACGTAGTTTCATTAGTGACGCTCATCTTTTGACCAACTGTTTTTGGTCACAAAAAGGTCACAAATGAAAAAAACGTGACCTTTCAGTGACCAATATGGAGGGTCACTAGGTAACATATTTCTTGTAGTGGTTGCTTGATCTCCATTTGTTGGAGTCAAGGCTAAGGGAAGAAAAGTATGTGTTGATCAAGTGCGTGTTGATCAACACTCAAGTCCATGTGAAGATATTCCGAGGAGTGCTTCTCCTATCTTGGTGTATGGGGGAGCGTCATGTGAATCTTCACCAAGCGAAGCGCAATCAAGAAAGGTGGTGCGTCTTGAGGAGATGAAGATCGTCTTCTTTGACCTCAAGTGGATTAATGCGCAAGGCAAAGGTATGATCTTGATAGGGTTTCTATTTTACCGGTCTCATGTTGTTTAGTTGAGATACCGGGTTATAGGATAGATAGCCGTACTATCAAGAGGGGCTCTCGACCGAATATCGTGATCATATCGTCGTAGAGAGCACAAACCTTTGCATCCATGCAATCAACTTTATTGGTTCTTATTTGACTTTTATCAATGTGAGAATTTAGAGCTTGTGTTCATCTCCATACCAAGCTCTAGTTCACCAAAATCGGATCTCATGAATATCTTCTTGCGTTTTTGATATTGGAGGTTTTACCGGTGTGTCTTTTCTAAGAGAGGTCAAAATTTCTACTTGTGGTTTCCTCCTCACATGATGGACTATGATGTTTCTCTGCATGATCATGTAGATCTATTCGTTACGAATCCAACGAGCCCAAGATCATCGGAAACGGAGTCCGGATGATTAAGTTATGTTTTTTCTCGTACCAGGTGTTCTGCTGTTTTTCAGTAATCGGAAGTACCGGCCACGTGGGCGGTACTACCGCTCGGAACTTCCGGAGGTACTTCCGGAGCCCAGTACTGCTTGCGAAAGTTGGGTACTGGACTCAAATGAAAGTAGCACCGGAAGTAGGACCGGAACTACCGGCTTTACCGGAAGTACCGGCACTCCCAGGGGTACTACCACCCGGAACTTCCGGTGGTACTTCCGGAGCCCAGTGCCACTTACAAAAGCTAGGTACTGGAATCAACGGAAGTGGCACCGGAAGTTAATCCGGTACTACCGCTAAACCGGAACTACCGGTGGATCCAGCGGAACTACCGCTGCAGCAGGTTGAAGGAAGTTGACTGAAGACCGTTGTCTGAAGTTTCAAAGGAAGACCGGAAGTACCGGCCCTCCTGGCGGTACTTCCGGCGCTGCGGGGCTGGAGTACCTCCAGCGGCCAGATTTTTTGGCCACCTATTTAAGGTGCCTTCTTCCCCAATAGGTGGTCAACCTTTTTGAGCTCACTCACTCTCTCTCTCTCCTCCATTGTTGTAAACTTGTGAGCTTGATTCCTCTCAATCCCTCCAATGATTCTTGCCCAAACTTAGGGATTCAAGAGAGGAGATCTAGATCTACCATTCCACCAATCAAATTCTCCTCTAAGTGAGGGGAACCTAGTGGATCTAGATTTTGGGGTTGCTTTGTGTTCATCCCCTTTGTTCTTCCTCTCTTATTCCCCACAAAGCATTTGTTGCTTGGTTGGAATTTGAGAGTGAAGGACTTGACCACTTTGTGTGTTCTTGCCTCTTGCGTTTTTTGCATCGGGTTGCTCTCTCCACGGTGATACGTTAAGTTGAAGATCGAGAAGCTTGTTACTATTGGGTGCATTGTGTTCCCCAAGAGCTTGTGCCTCTTGGGTGCATTGTGTACCCTAGACGGTTGGAGGTGCCGCGAAGACTTCGAGTTGTGAAGCTTCGGCACGATTTGGGAGCCCCCAATTGAGTTGTGGGTGTGTGCCCCAAGAAAAGTTGTAAAGGCTCCGGATTCCGCCTCGAAGTATTCCGATAGTGGAAGGTGAACCAAACCCTTGGGTGCGGTTCATCGGAGAATAGGGTGAGGCCTTTGTGGCATCTTGAGTAAGCCTCTTGTGGCGAGCTCACACCCCTCTAACGAGACGTACTCCCTTAACAAGGAGGAACTCGGGAATACATCCTTGTCTCCGCGTGCCTCGGTTATCTCTATACCCGAGCTTTTACTTATGCAATTTACATTGTGATAGCCTTCGTGCTTGAAGTTTATATCTTGCTATCACCTTGTTGCTTGCCTTGCTTAGCATAACTTGTTGGTGCACATAGGTATCCCTAGTAATTTAGGTTGTTAGCTTGTTAATTTAAACACATAGTTTTATTCCACAATTATCAAGCCCTTAAATAGAAAAAGTTTTAATCGCCTACTCACCCCCCCCCCCCTCTAGGCGACATCTAGGCATAGTTGGTTTTTTTAATTGGTATCAGAGCCTCGTCACTCTTCTTTGGCTTTACCGCCTAGAGACTAAAGATGTTGTTTAGAGGATTAGTGCATGATCACATGTTTATATTCAATGGCACAAATTTTATTGTTTGGAAAACTCATATGCTTAGTCACTTACGGGTCTTGGACCCCAATATTGAGCGTATCTTAGATATAGGTTTTTCTCCTCCAAAGGATTGCGAAAGTACGACTTTAGAGGATGAGAAAACCTTATATCTAGATGATCTAGCTTCTAATGAGTTTTGCAAATTTGTGAGTGTTGTAGTTTTCGAGTCAATCATGCCTCTCCGAGATGCTCATGAGCTTTGGACCAAGCTTCAAGATAAATATGGAGTGTCCAATTCTATTGAGGATGATTGCTCTCCCTCCACCTCCGGCCGTGACGAGTTCTCGTCTTCGTCTACTTCACCAAAATGTGGTAAGCCACAAACTAATGTGATGGTGAGTAGTGATAGGTTTTGCAATATTGATAGTGAGCTCATTGTTGATGATCATTTATCTCTATCTTGTTGCAATGCTTCATCTTTGGACCTAAACACACATAGCACTATAAATGATTTACATGCTAGTGTTGATAGTCCTTGCATATCATCTAAAAATTGCTTGGATAAATCTCTTTATGATATGCTTGCTTTATCTTGTTGCCATGATAAAAATGCTTGTGTTTCCTCTAACTCTTGCATGAATAATAATGTAGAGGAAACCCAATTAGCTATGCAACAAGATGTGAACTTGAGTAGTTCAAAAATTAATTGTCCTTCTTCATCAACCATGTTGTGCCTTATGGCTAAATCTTCTAGTGGTGATGATAATAATAATGATAATAATGATGAAGAAGATGATAAGAAAAATGATGATGCCCTCCTTCATGATAAAGGTCTAATGATTCTTAAGGCTCTTTCAAAAAAATAAAAATGCTTGTGATAACCTCTATGAAATCATGAGCACCCTTGTAGATCGCGGGGAAACTACCTAGGCTTTGGAAGCAAGCCTTGAAGAAAAGGGTAAGATTGAAAGAGATGATGCTATGGAGAAGGCATCGTTAGAAGATGCTCTTGAGGAAGAGCAAGAGACTCGGGCCTCTCTTGAGGAGAAACTAGAAAATATTGAGGAGTCTCACAATGATATAATTGCTAAAATCATTAAAGAACGTGACCATGCTCATGCTAAATACAAAGTCATGAAAAAGGAAAATGCTAGATTAAATGAAGAGCTTGCTAAGCTTTCTTCTTCTATTCCTAATTGAAAGGACATTGTCCGATAATCTTGTTTTGACGTTTGATTACAACACTTGGAAGTATTTAACATACTCTCTAGTATCAACAGGAAATATGCAAAAAGGAAGAAATGCCGTATTGTCGGAAATGCAACAGGAAAGAAAGGGCGTTCAGCAGGCTGGCCGGCCCCCAGACCGGCCTAGGCCGGGCTCCAGGCCGGAGCAATCTGGTGGGGGTCCGGCCCCCAAACCGGCCTAGGCCGGAGTCCTGGCCGGGCGCGTCTGGTGGGGGTCCGGCCCCCAGGCCGGCCTTGGCCGGGCTCCAGGCCGGCGGCGTCTGGTGGGGGTCCGGCCCCCAGGCCGGCCTTGGCCGGGCTCCAGGCCGGCGGCGTCTGGTGGGGGTCCGGCCCCCAGGCCGGCCCAGGCCGGCGGCCCTGCTTGTTCCAGTTTGATGATTGTGGGCTGGCCCCCTAGCCGGCCTGGGCCGACCTCCAGACCGGGCACCCTTTATGTCCAAACGGCTACATTTCGGGAGGGGGTACTTATACCCCTCCATCTACCTCGGGACAACTACCACGACCAAAAGAAGAACACCACCATTGTTTGAGAGCTTCTAATCGATAGATCTCCCTCTCTAGCTACCCAATCACTTAGTCCTTTGGATATTTGAGAGAGGAGACCTAGATCTACACTTCAACCAAAACAATTTGATTTCCCCCTTGATTTGTGAGAGGGGGCTTGCTACTCTTGGTGTTCATTGGAACCCTAAGAGGTTGTGGTCCTTTGGAGCTTTGGGAGCTACGAAGACTTTGCCGGGAGCCACCAATTAAGTTGTGGTGCGTGCCCCGGCCTTGGGCATCGAGTCTTGGCGGCTCGGTGCATTTGGTGAAGACCCTCCAACTTGTGGAGTGTGCTTCATCCTTGTAAAGGTTCTAGTTGTCAACCTCAACGGCAACATAGTGACAAGTGCCTCGCCACATCGGTGGTAAGTCACAACGGAGATACGGTGTGCCATATCAAGGCTACACGGTGTTTCACTTTGGTGAACACCGCGCCACTCCAACGGAGATTAGCTTCCATTGGGAAGTGAACTTCGGGATAAATCTTCGTGTCATCTTGTTGCTTATCTTTGCACTTACCTTTACTTGTTAGCACTAGCTTACTATATCTATATCTTGTGCTAGTGATCTTTGCTCATCATATAAGGTTGTTCACCTAGTTGCATATTCTAGAGAACTTATATTTGAGCAATATTCTTTTAAAACGAAAAAGAAGTAAAATTTGTAGTTAACCTATTCACCCCCCCCCCCCCTCTAGTTAACCTCATCGATCCTTTCAATTGGTATCAGAGCCTTGTCTCTTTATTAAAGGCTTCACCGCCTAAAGAGGAGGATGGGGGACCCCACTCCCATGGAATTGCTTCAAAAGCAAGTCGAGTCCGTGGGGGAAAGAACCGATAAGAGGTTGGATAGGTTAGAGGAACTAATAATGAAACTTGCCTCTACATCTAGCAATGCAAATGAAAGTCCCTCTCTAGATGAACATGGTAATCCCATATCTCATTTAAAAGAAAGTGACGAACACTCATCTAAAAATGAAAACCCAAATCAATTTGGACATATTTATAACAATGCTCTTAATGTTCAACATCCGCATGTGAACAATCTTGGTAATCCACCTCTAGTAGATAGGGCCCGTTTTACTAATTGGAAAGCTTCTATGAAATCTTATGTCTGTAGCTCTTCAATGCAAATATGGAGAATCATTGAGAGGGGATACTATCCTAAGGATATCAACAATTTGACCTCAAGTGAGATCATTGATGAACAACTCAATGCACATGCTATGCACATGCTAGAGAAGGCAATGGTCAATGAAGGTGTCGAGCACATCCGGTCTCTCCCAAACGCCAAGGAAGCTTGGGAGTATCTACTTGCTATGTATGATGGCAATGTGAGCATGCAACGCTCAAAGAAAACACTTCTTCAACGGCAAGTGGATCACTTCATCATGAAGGATGGAGAAGTTCCGGAGGATGTATATCAAAGACTCAAGGCCCTTGTTGTGGACATGAAGGATGTTGGATTCAAGGATTGCGATGATGATTGGTTCAAGGGAAAATTTCTTCAAACCTTGATTCCATACAATGAGAACATGGTAATGAATGTTCAAGCAAGAGCGGACTACATGGAACTAACTCCCAATTATGTTTTGGGCACCTTTTTCACCATGAATATGATGAAGAAATCCTCGGAAGATGTTCTAGCTCGTGTGAATGGAATGAAGAAAGTATCTCTTGCCTTGAAGGCAACATCCTATGATGAGGAAGAATCAAGTGATGAAGGTGGATCCACCTATGTGCCATCCGAGAAGGAAAAGAGGGTGTCACACAATGAGTGCTTAGCGCTTGCCAACCACAATTGGTGGAAGAAAGGGGATTTTAGATCAAATGCAACAAAGAACAAGGGAAGAGAAGGCTCAAGTACAAAGAAAGCAAGAACTTGTTTCAATTGTGGAGATAGTGAGCACTTCGTTGCGGATTGTCCCTACAAGAGTAGAATTGAGAATGGAGGAAAGCTCGTCAAGAAAACCAACTTTGTTCCTAAAAACAAGAACTTCATGAAGAAGGTATCTAAAAGGGCAATGGTGACAAATGAGCAAGAATATATATCCGGAGGTGAAGAAAGTGAAGATGAAGAAGAACAAGTCGGCATGGCGGCAATGACAATTGGGGTTATTCCTTCTTCTTTGGATTCACTCTTTTCAACCCTGAATGACAAGCAAGGTCCTACCAAACACAAGTGCCTTATGGCCAAGGGTACATCTCCAAAGGTAACCCACTCACGAAAACCCTCAATTTCCTCTACTCCATCATTGTTAAATTGTGTTGAGGAACTTGATGATGAGAATGCTAATAATCTTTCAAAAGTCATGAGATCACTTGAAAGTGAAAATAAAATTGCATTTGATGCCTTCATGACTCAACTTGGTAATGCATATGGTCTCATAGAAGAAAATGAAGAAAGAATATGTGAACTTGAGGGTTTCGCTCGTGATGATGCTAATAGGATAGCGGAGCTTGAGGAAGCCCTAGATAATGCACTATGTCTTAAAGATTCTATTGAGGAAATCTCCACTTTAGATCTATCTAAAATGATGGGTGACCGTGATCATGCACTATGTAAGCTTAAGGAATTCATGGATGAAAAAACATTATGAATGGTCACAATGAACTACTTAAGGATTTTGAGCATCTTGAGAAAGCTCGCATGGCACTCTCAAGAGAGCTCAAGGTTCTTAAGGAGTCACATGACAACTCTCAAATAAGGATGTAAATGAAAATGCTTGTGCCACTAACCCCTTGTGTGTCAAAGCACCTCTCATATTGGAGAACAATAGGTTGAAGGCTCAACTTGAGAAAGGACTTGTGTCTTGCATCCAAGGAGAAAAGAACCTCAATAATCTTTTGAGAAATCAAAGGAGAGTTGTGGGTAAGGAAGGACTTGGATTTGGAGTCACATCCAAGAGGACCAATGAGAAGAGAAACCAACTCCCTCCACTAATGCTATTGTTTTTGTGAAGGAGGGGGAGTTGGCTAATGATGAAGATGAATTTGATATCCTTGCTAAGAGCATTGCGCCTAAGAACACATCTCCTCACAACAATTTTGCGGGAAAGTATAACCCATCATATGTGCTTTTGAAATCTAATGATGGACATGTTTATGCAAAATATGTTGGAACTTCATATGGTAGTGATTATCATGCTTCTATTTGGGTTCCCAAGACCCTTGTGAGTAACAAGAAAGGACCCATCAAACATGGGTACCTAAATCGAGGAATTAACTCTTTGTAGGTATGTGCTTCCGGAGGATCATCATGGCTTATTGATAGCGGTTGCTCCGCACATATGACCGGAAGCAAAGAAGTGTTAAGTGACTTAATGCATCAACTTCTCAAGGTATCTCATGTCAACGATTGGTGATGGCTCGGAACTCAAGGTATTGGGGCACGGCAAGGTGGTCATTTCTCCGGACACGTCCATTGAGAAAGTCCTCCTTGTGAGTCCCTTGGTTATAATTTACTTTCCGTTTTTGCAACTTTGCGAGTGCAACTTTACTGTTGTCTTTGGACGGTATCATGTGCTCATTCTTCACACAATTTCTCTTAAAGTAGCCTTTGTTGGATTTGTGGAAAATCGTATGTATGTAGTGGATTTCTTGAAAGAAACTACACATATTGCCACAAGTCTAATGGCTAAATCCGACGTGGGTTGGCTTTGGCATCGCCGGTTGGGCCACATCGGTATGAGAAACTTGCAAACACTTGTGAAGGGTGAGCATGTGGAAGGACTAACAAATTTTTCCAAAGACCGTCCTTGCAGCTCCTGTGTTGCCGGAAAGATGCCATGAGAAGAACCATCCCAAAGTAACAACAATCACACAACGAGGCCCTTCCAACTCATTCATATGGATTTATTTGGACCTCCTACTTATGAAAGCCTTGGTGGCAAGAAATATTGCTTGGTAATTGTTGATGATTATACAAGATACANCATGACATGAATGGGTTGAGTTTGTCCTTCCGATCATTTTGGTACTTTATTTGTAATTTTCTGAGTACCGAAGAATAAATGATGAATTAGACGGTTATGCAATTTAATTCATTTTAACCAAATCGAAAATAACATCAAAGGAAAAATTGGTTGCTTGTTGTGCACTTAGCATAGCTAGATAGCATTTGAATTGCTGATCACTTTGATATATCATTTGCAATTGTTGGACTATATTTATCAATTTATGATATTTCCAAATATTGATTTAAATATGCCATTTTAGTTATTTCAATTTAACAACAAATTAGAAAATTCATTTCGGCATGTAACCATAACTAACAGGTAGATATTAATTCCCTGGTCATTTTGAGATCTTGTTTGCAATTTTTGAAGCCATATTCAAAAAGTTATGGATTTTCAAAGTTGGGACTTAAATCTGCCATTTTTGTATTTATTAAATAAAGGCAAACTAATTTGTCCAAAATTTATGGAAATGGTACCAACAGGTAGAGCTTATTTTCCAGAGCAATTTTAATACCTCATTTGCATTTTCTGTTAAGTATTTGAATTGATATGGATTTTGCAATTTTTATTTCAATTTCTGTTTTAGAACCAAAATCCAGAAAAAGGTGCTGGAACCTTTTGCACCGGCCGGGGGCTAGCCACAGCCACGGACGTGCGGGCCCGTGGACACGCTGGCGTCCACGCAAGCAGGGCGGCCCACGGTCAGATGGACCAAACGAGGCAACGACCGGCGCGGTGCGCGCGGTGACCGCGGCCGGCGACGCGCACGGACACGACGGCGGAGGGCGAGCGCGGACGAGCTACCAGGTGCGTTGGACGCGTCTCGACGACGTCTACCTAAAGGTGGCGGCGCGAGGACCAATAGGTCACCAGAACATCGCCGACGGCGAGGTGCAGCGGCGGCCTACGATGGACTAGGGGGCAACTACGACCTGGAGGGAGAGGAGAAGGATGGAGGTGTCCATTCGGACGGCGAGCTCACCCGCGTCGCGTGGAGGTGCACGTCGGTGATGGAGAAGGCCGGAGACGGTGGCGAGCTTGCTCGGAGCGCGGCGGCCGTAGAGGAGGAAGGTGACGTCGATCTCACGAACGGGGGCGCCCCTGCTCGATTCCTCAGACGGGGAAGGAGAGGATGACGCGGCGGAGCTGCTGGTGCGTGTGGATTTTCCCGGGACGCTCTCAATCGGCGGCGATGATCTTGGTCACGGCGGCGAGGCTCCGGCCCCGTGGAAGAAAATCGGGAAGAGAGGGAGCGTGGGAGCAGAGGAGAGGGAAATGAGAGGGAGAGAGCAGGGCCGGCATTGGTCTTCTTAACCACGAGGAGGAGCGGGGGGGCCTGGCCATGGGGTGCGGGGAGGACGAGGGCGGCGCGGCATGGCGCCAGTGCCCTCGGTCGCCACCGTGTCGATGGCAATTTGCCAAAAAACCCCTCGCTTCAGTTTTTCCTTTTCTTTTCTTTTAAACAGCAGCTTCTCTTATTTATTTGAAGCACTTAAGCCAAACCAATGAGATGAACTTTTGTGGAAAATTATCATTTCGCACAAGGAAGCTCTGGTAAAATTTTGAGTTCATTTGAAGCAAGTTTGTAGAACAAACTTGTTTTAGTTTCATCTCTGCCCTTTATTTAAAACATTTAATTGGGCTACTTAAACTCTTTCCAAAATTTTGGGAAAATTTTTAAAGCAAGTTTATTACTTCCAGAAGCTGTCATAAAAATCTCAGCCCATTTGAAAAATATTTTATGTGTAAACTATTTGGAAGTGCTCACAGACAAGTTAGGTATTTATTTAATTATTTGAATTTTGCAATTGCATTAGTTTTTGCAATCAACCTATTTGAAGTTGTTAGAACTTCCTGGACAAATATGAATTTCAATTTGGATTGTGTTGGTTCAATAACATTCATCAACCTTGAATTAATAATTAAAGCCAAAGTGTTATTTCATGTGAAGCAAAATATTTATAGACATTTTTGATAATTTCCAAAGTATATTTATTGGGAGGACTTAAGCATTTTCAAAAATAATGAAAATATTTTGGAGGCTCATAATATAATAACGAAGCTCCACATAATCTTGTTTTGAATTTCTGGAAAGATTAACTTGGTTTCAAAATAAATGTGATTTGAACCAATTTGATGTCTCAGATTTATTTCTTTGTTTGACAATAAATTTCCTTTGACAAATATTTATAAAATCTATCATTGAGCTTCCTGGGCAATTTGGAGACTCAACAACAATTGGTTTTGCCAATTTGGGTAAGTATTTGGTTTGAAAATTTCGGGAAGGGTTTTGCTTCCTTTGTTTTAAATTTCCAAGTGTTGCTTCATTATCTTAGCAAATTTTAAATGGATGCCATGATGCAATGCAAAACAAAAAGTGAAAATTTGGCTCAAATTTTAGGTTACCAAATCTGGGCTGTTACAAGTGCTCTCACAGTCGAAGCAAAACTAGCCGCACTACCAGAAGCTCGTATACGGCGTGTACATGGCAACGAAAAAGCTGAAGCACTACTTCCAGGAGCATCCAATCAAGGTGATAAGCGATGCTCCACTCGCCGAGATCATAGGCAACAAGGATGCAACCGGCAGAGTCGCGAAATGGGCAATCAGCCTGACGGCGCACGGAGTCGAATATGACAAGAGAACGGCGATCAAGTCACAGGAGCTAGCTGATTTCCTTGCCGACTGGACGGAGACGGATCACGTACCACCGCCACCTGATTCCGGCCAGCATTGGCTCATGCACTTCGATGGCTCCAAAAGATACTGGGGGCTCGGCGCCGGAGTCGTCCTCACCTCTCCCAAAGGGTGCCGGCTCGAATACGTGTTACAAATCCACTTCACGGCGTCCAACAACGTAGCCGAATATGAAGCTCTCGCGCATGGCCTCAAGCTCGCCAAGGCTATGAACATCAAGCGAATCCTCTGCTACGGAGACTCCGATCTGGTGGTCCAGCAAACCACCGGTCATTGGGACGCCAAGGACCCCAACATGGCCGCCTACCGCTTCTACGTCCGGCAACTCGCGGGATGCTTCGACGGATGTGAATTCCATCACATCCACCGCTCCAACAACGAAGCAGCTGACACCTTGGCGAATATTGGCTCTCTTCGCGAGGAAATCCCACCCGGCGTCGCCCTCGAGAAGCTGTACAAGCCATCTATCACGCCGTGCCCAGGCTCAGACTCCATCCGGATACCACCGGGCGCGGAGCCGGCCGGGCCGGCTTCGGGCAAGCCGGAAGCCGTCGAGGTCCTCGTCATCGAAGAAGCTCCGCCATGGACCCAACCCTTCCTCGCCTACCTCGCCAACGACGAACTCCCGGCGGACGAGCTCGTCGCCAGGCAAATCAAACGCCGAGCAAGTGCTTACACCATCATCAACAACGAGTTGTACAAGCGCAGTGTCTCTGGAATATTCCAGCGTTGTGTAAGCCAAGAAGAAGGAATCAAGATCCTCAAGGAAATTCATCAGGGCGAATGCGGCCACCACGCGTCATCAAGAGCAATCGTGGCCAAGGCGTTCAGGCACAGTTTCTACTGGCCGACTGCGCTGGCGGACACAAACCAGCTGGTCCGGCTCTGTAACGGCTATCAACGATTCGCAACGCAGAAACACACGCCGACTTCAGCACTCAAGACGATTCCTATCACCTGGCCGTTTGCCGTCTGGGGACTAGACATGGTCGGCCCGCTGAAGAGGTCCAGTGGCGGCATGACACACCTGCTGGTAGCCGTCGACAAGTTCACGAAATGGATTGAAGCCAAGCCGATCAAAAAGTTGGATGGACCAACAGCTGTCAAGTTCTTCAAGAGCATCATTTACCGCTTTGGCTACCCCAACAGCATCATCACGGACAACGGATCAAACTTTGTCAAGGGAGAATTCGCCAAGTTCTGCGGCAGGACCGGCATCCGGCTCGACGTCGCCTCCGTCGCGCATCCGCAATCAAATGGGCAAGTCGAACAGGCAAACGGCCTCATCCTATCCGGCATCAAGCCTCGGTTGCTCGAACCGCTTGAGCGGGCAGCCGGCGCGTGGGAAGAAGAACTACCTTCCGTCCTCTGGAGCCTAAGGACAACTCCGAATCGCTCAACCGGCTTCACTCCTTTCTTCCTCGTCCACGGAGCTGAAGCCGTCATGCCAACCGACATCGAGCACGACGCGCCTCGAAACGTCCTGTTCACGGAAGCGAAAGCTAAACAAGCCTATGAAGACGGGATGGACCTGCTCGAAGAAGCGCGCCAGCTTGCCGAGTCAAGGTCGGCGATATATCAGCAGCAACTACGCAACTACCACAGCCGGCAAGTCAGACCCGTCCGCTTTCGCGAAGGCGACCTCGTACTCCGGTTAATTCAAGACACAAAGAACATGCATAAGCTATCATCACCCTGGGAAGGACCATTCATTGTAAGCAGAGCGCTCATCAACAATGCCTATTACTTGATCGATGCCCGCGAGCACAAGAAGGACATGATGGACAAGGAAGGCGATGAAACGGAAAGGCCATGGAATGCTTCACTCTTGCGTCGATTCTACACTTGAGAAAGAACCATGTATGTATCACCCATGCTATCAATAAAGAAATGAGAATGATGAGCACATGAGCAAATTTTTTTCGCAAATTTTTTCTGCATTCCCTTTCCGGTTGTTCGGCAGCCGGCAAGCTTCCTTTAGCAGTTGTGTAGCGTGACTAACCCCTAAACGGTTAACTCTTCGAATCCGGTTAAGGCCGGCAAGAGAATAAGCTGGAGGGGGCCAACCACGTGAAAAACGCTTAAGGGAAAGTACTGCCGGCTGAAGAATCGTTGTTCTGCAAACTCGGCCAAGCCGGCAGTCAGCAACTACTTCTCCTATTACGGATGATTAACTACACAACGCTAAACGGCTAACTCTTCGGATTCGGTTAAGGCCGGCAAGAGAATAAGCTGGAGGCTGACTATATGCGAAAGACGTAAGAAATAGAAATCGTTGCCGGCTGAGAAAACTCTGGCCCAACAAACCGGATCCTAACGTTATAGTAGTGTGCATGATCCCGCTGGACGGTGAAGTGCACACGAATGGCGGCGGGAAAGGCTACAGGCGAGTGCAAAATTGAGCTAAGCAAAATAAAAGTATTCTCCACAAGCGAAAGAACAAGCTAACCGCTTCGTCATTTCATCCCTCGCACGAGAATGCCGTTTCCCGGCTCCGGAGATCTCAACCCGGACATAGGACAACGCGTAAAATATCAAGCCGGTCAACAGCACACCAACGCAAGAACAAAAGCAAGCGACATTCAACATCATAGATAAGGGCTTACAGTCGGAAGCGGAGTACAGAAGCAAAAGGAGGAAGTCCACTGGCGGACAACCTCACCTACAGGCCAAGCCGGCTACAAGATAACCTAAAACTAAGCGGGAGGTGGAGTCAGATCGTCATCGCTCTGCTCCCACTCCTTGAGGCACAGGGAGCCGTCGAAGACCTTGACGTAGAGGACCCCAGTTTGCCGCTTCAGCTGGAAGTGGAGGATGAAGGGAGGCTCCAGGCGGAAGAACTTAGCAAAAGCTTTCCAGCCAGAGAAGAACTCAGCCCGCCGGCGAACCTCCCCACCTTCTTGGCTGACGATGACGCGAGCATGTACCTCCCAAGGCCCCTGACGAGCTCCAACCCGATGAAGAAGAAACGTGAAGGGCCCTTCCCCATCCAAGGCATCGGCGACGGCCCGAGTGAGCCACTGGATGCGCTCGATGGGCTCATACAGCGTCAAGAGGAATTCTGAAATGGGGAACTCGTCCCAATAAACACCTATAGGAGACTCCGAGCGGGCGGGAGAGGGGCTCCGTCTACTCTCGGTCGCCACGGCGGCGGTATCTCCGTCGCCGCCGCGTCCGAGCTTTGGCGGCCGGCCCCAGCCGCGCTTTGCCGCCGCATTGGAGGACCCCCCGGCGTCCTTCTTCGGCGGGCGACCCCGACCGCGCTTAGCCACAATGGGAGAATCCATCTCGATCTCCTTCTTCGGCGCCATGCCTGGATGAGGAGGAGCGAGGTGGAAGAGAAGATGAAGCAAGAAAAACGCACCCGCACAGCTATTTATAAGGGGACCCGAGGGTAGCTCAACCGTCAGCACCCCGTCTCCAAGCGACACGTGGACACCAGCGCAACGGACAGCGAAGCCGAGGAGACAAAAGGATACCCGGGGGCTGCGCAGCTGCCAAGCCGGCTCCGCGCACCCGGACGACCAATTACACCCCGAGTCACGGACTCGGGGGCTGCCACGCCATCAGCCGGCAGAAAATTCCCGGGGGCTGCGTAGCCGCCAAGCCGGCTCCGCAGACCCGGACGAACAAACACCCCGAGTCACAGACTCGGGGGCTGCCACGCCGTCAGCCGGCAGAAAATTCCCGGGGGCTGCGCAGCCGCCAAGCCGGCTCCGCAGACCCGGACGAACAAACACCCCGAGTCACAGACTCGGGGGCTGCCACGTCGTCAGCCGGCAGAAAATTCCCGGGGGCTGTGCAGCCGCCAAGCCGGCTCCGCGCACCCGGACGAATCAAACACCCCGAGTCACGGACTCGGGGGCTGCCACGCCGTCAGCCGGCAGAAAATTCCTGGGGGCTGCGCAGCCGCCAAGCCGGCTCCGCAGACCCGGACGAACAAACACCCCGAGTCACGGACTCGGGGGCTGCCACGCCGTCAGCCGGCAGAAAATTCCCGGGGGCTGCGCAGCCGCCAAGCCGGCTCCGCGCACCCGGACGAATCAAACACCCCGAGTCACGGACTCGGGGGCTGCCACGCCGTCAGCCGGCAGAAAATTCCCGGGGGCTGCGCAGCCGCCAAGCCGGCTCCGCAGACCCGGACGAATAAACACCCCGAGTCACGGACTCGGGGGCTGCCACGCCGTCAGCCGGCAGAAAATTCCCGGGGGTTGCGCAGCCGCCAAGCCGGCTCCGTGCACCCGGACGAATCAAACACCCCGAGTCACGGACTCGGGGGCTGCCACGCCGTCAGCCGGCAGAAAAATACCCGGGGGCTGCGCAGCCGCCAAGCCGGCTCCGCGCACCCGGACGACCAACTACACCCCGAGTCACGGACTCGGGGGCTGCACGCCATCAAGGCGGAAAAATACCCGGGGGCTGCGCAGCCGCCAAGCCGGCTCCGCGCACCCGGACGTTCAACTATTACACCCCAAGTCAGAGACTCGGGGGCTGCACGTCATCAAAACAATGGAAGAAAGCGCAAGATAGGCAAAAGACATAAAATTTCGACCCAGCTTGATACTCAAGCCGGCCCAAAATTCGGGGGCTAGACATGGTGAATATCATCACCAAGACGAGCGCAAGCTCTAGCACAAAGGCCCAACAATCACAAAGAAAATAATATTGAAGATAGCAACCAACAACTGGGAACAGAGTCATGTTACGATAGGTAGCACATCAAGACAGTCATCAAACCCAAAATAACAAGTTCTACAAATACGCCCGGCATTCCGGGGGAGCAAGCAAATCAGGGAGCAGCAGCATCGGTGGCGGCAGCAGTGTCGCCGGCTCCAGCATCTTCAGCCGGCCGTGCCGCCGAGGGCGGTTCGGCAGGCACAAGCTGCGTCAGGTCTACCGCCTTGGCGATCTGCTCCGAGGCCATGCGAATCTCTGGGCGAAGACCTTCAAGCGATGTGCCCGTGCGAAAGCCTCCAGCCAGCATGTCCACTTGCACTTGAGGATACCAGGATTTCACCAGGGCCAGCGCCATGTCGCTACCGCCTCGGGCCGCCATCTCCACCTGCTCGTCGATGCCAGCAGAAGCCCCGTCAAGGCGGCTCGACAGTTCGCACAGAGTAGCTGGGAGAGGGCTGTCAGGCCACAGATTCTCGAGCACGCCACCGGCTGCATCCCTCAGCATCTTGAACTCGCGAGAAAATTGCTGAAGATGGGAAGCGGCAGATGGCAATGCCCCAACGGCAGCACCAGAGGTTTCAGGCAGCGTATGTGTGAGGGCAACGGCCTTCTGGACTTGAGCGTGCGCCTTGGGATAGAAGCCTGCAAGTCAAGCCAGCAAGATCAGAAAGGAAAGACCGTCGATGAGATGGAGACACTGCCGCAATCCCGCTGCTGCCCGGCGGTCGTCTGAGCCCGCAAGTAGAAGAACATGCCGAACACCTCCATGCAGGGCCAGATGCCCAGATACGCCTCGCACAGCGTGACGAAGCACGACAGCTGTGTGATGCAGTTGGCTCCCAGATGGTGGGGCTGCAGCCCGTAGAAGCGCAAGAACTCCGAAAAGAAGGGGCTCGCCGGAAGCCCCAATCCCCGCTCCAAATGTGCCGAAAAAACAACAAACTCACCCTGCCTGGGCTTCGGCGAAATCTCCTCTGGGGCGGGGGCACGGGCTCCCACGTCGTCCGTCCTCCCCAGGAATCGACCCCGGCGGAGCCTCCGGATGTCTTGGGCATCCACGCCTGACCCCATCCATGCGCCGGAACTCGCCATGGATGACCTGTTTCCCGTCGGAGAGGAGACAGAGACAAGGACGGCGAGAATGCGGAAGAAGATCGACGAACACCAAGGAGCACGAAGAGCAGCGGGGAAGACGAAGCGGGAATGGGGAACGGTAACCCCGGCCGTTCCCCCCTCTTTCCTCTTTTAAAGCAAAGGCCGGCGAAACCGCCTCCGCTCATCACGCCACGTGGAGCGCAGACGCGCCACGCCCTCCGCAAAGGATCCCGCGAGCGAGCAGTTGCCACAGAAGATCCTGCCCGACGAAGCCGAGACGACGCACCCCGGACCTCGGGCAGAGAACCGCCAGCCCGACAAAACGGCGGGGCGTGGCTGCCGTAAGCCACGACCCGCACCTCCAAGGCGTCAAGATCTTCAACGACCGGCTGCACCAAGCCGAACCAGCCGCCTTCAGCAAATGCTGCTCAAGCCGACGAAGCCTTCCCAGCAAGCAGGCAAGCCTCCACGCGCTCGAGGGCTAGTGTTGGGGAGACGAACCCCAGATACCCCAAGGAAGCCAAATTCACCAAAGAACTCAAGCCGGTCCGTTCAAGGCGGACCCGATGATACAGCTTGAAGGCGTCTTCTAGCATCCGGCTTGGAGCAGCCGGACCTACCCGCCGACCAGTCCGTACTGGTGGGCCAGCTCCACACAACCGCCATAGGTGAACAGTGCCCCCTGTCGGGCGTTACGCCTACAGCACAATGATGAACCAGCCCAAGCCGGCTGAAAGAACAAACGATGTCCCGGATGTCGCCTAGAGCGGGGGGGGGGGGGGGTGAATAGGCGATTAAAACTTTTTCTATTTAGGGGCTAGATAATTGCGGAATAAAACTAGGTGTTTAAATTAACAAGCCAACAACCTAAATTACTAGGGTTACCTATGTGCACCAACAACTTAGGCTAAGCAAGGCAAGTGACAAGGTGATAGCAAGATATGAACTTCAAGCACGAAGGCTATCACAATGTAAAGTGCATAAGTAAAAGCTCGGGTATAGAAATAACCGAGGCATGCGGAGACGAGGATATATTCCCGAGTTCCTCCTTGTTAAGGGAGTACGTCTCGTTGGAGGGGTGTGAGCTCGCCACAAGAGGCCTACTCAAGATGCCACAAAGGCCTCACCCTATTCTCCGATGAACCTCACCCAAGGGATTGGTTCACCTTCCACTTTCGGAATCCTTCGAGGCGGATTCCGGAGCCCTTTTACAACTTCCTTGGGGCACACACCCACAACTCAATTGGGGGCTCCCAAATTCGTGCCGAAGCTTCACAACTCGAAGTCTTCGCGGCACCTCCAACCGTCTAGGGTACACAATGCACCCAAGAGGTAACAAGCCCTTGGGAACACAATGCACCCAAGAGTAACATGCTTCTCAACATAGATCTTCACGTATCACCGTAGGGAGAGCAACCCGATGCAACAAATGCAAGAGGCAAGAACACACAAAGTGATCAAGTCCTTCACTCTCAAATTCCAACCAAGCAACAAATGCTTTGGGGGGAATAAGAGAGGAAGAACAAAGGGGATGAACACAAAGCAACCCCAAATCTAGATCCACAAGGTTCTCCTCACTTAGAAGAGATTTTGATTGGTGGAATGGTAGATCTAGATCTCCTCTCTTGAAACCCTAAATTTGGGCAAGAATCATTGGAGGGGAAGAGAGGAATCAAGCTCACAAAGATTAGAACAAAGGGGAAGAGTAAGAACAAGTGAGCAAGGTCAGCAACCTGGTTTTGGGGGGGAAGAAGGCTTTTTATAGCCTCCCCCAAAAACTAGCCGTTGGAGCCTGTCCAGGCCGGAGACTCCGGAGTAAGTGACCGGAGACTCCGGCCTGCTGGGTCATCGGGGAGGCCGGAGATTCCGGTCCTTGGGGCCGGAGACTCCGGTCAGGCCGGAGACTCCGGGCACCCTCCGGGGGAGCTCCGGACCCCTATCCAGAGGTGCACCACACAGATGCAAATGGGCTGAGGAAAAATGAGGGCCGGAGATTCCGGGTCCCTTGGGCCGGAGACTCCGCCCCATCTCCGGGGTATCTCCGGACCGAGTCCAGAAGCACACCACACAAAACCATTCGGCAGCGAAAAATAAGGGGGGCGGAGACTCCGGGTCCTCTGGACCGGAGACTCCGGTGTGACCGAAGACTCCGGACCATCTCCGGGGTAGATCCACACAGAAAAACATAACCCCATAACTTTTGCAAATGAACTCCGTTTTCGATAATCTTGGACTCGTTGGAATCGTCACAATGAGCACAACAAGATTATGCAGAGAAACATCATAGTCCAACAATATATTATAAAACCAAATGGGGAGAGTAAAAAAGCTCTTTTTCGCAAACCGAAAACCCGTTTCTTTTGCAATTGAAGTCCGAATGAAGCAAAACCAATTTTGTTGGAAAAGGGACAACAAATGCAACCTTTGAAAAAGGCAAACAAGTAAAGGAGATTTTGCAAAGGGTTGGAAAGGTGAAACTTTCCAAACGGATGAACCGGCAAAATCTCCAATACTGAAAACGCAATTGAAGACGCATAAGCAAACCGTTTTCGGTGATCTTAGCCTTGTCATGACAAGCACGACAAGCACCAAGACCACACCACGATAAGGGTCAAATAAGAACCAAAGAAGATGATTTCAAGGATGCAAGGATGCAAAGGGTTGAGCTCTCCACGGACGATACGATCAAGTTACTCGGTCGAGAGCCCCTCTTGATAGTACGGTTATCTATCCTATAACCCGGTCTCTCAACAAACATGATGAGACCGGTGAAATAAAAGCCCTATCAAGATCATACCTTTGCCTTGCGCATATAATCCACTTGAGGTCGATCTTCATCTCCTCAAGACGAACCATCTTCTTGATTGCGCTTTGCTTGGTGAAGATTCACATGTGGCTCCCCCATACACCAAGATGGGAGAAGTACCTCTTCGGCATATCTTCACTTGGCCTTTGACTTGATGACGAACACCTTGGCCTTGATCAACAAATGATCTTCTTCCCTTTACCTTGACTCCAACACATGGAGAACAAGCAAGACCTTGACTCCAACAAATGGAGACAAGCAAGCTAATGGACACCTACAAATATAGCTCAATGCAAATATTAGTCCATAGAGATTGTCATTAATTACCAAAACCATGCATGGGAGCAACCATGCACTTTCAATCTCCCCCATTTTGGTAATTGATGACAATCCCTTTTTAAGAGGGTTTATATAAAGAATAAAGCAACCTTGCACGACAAACAAGCAAGGATGCAAGCGCATTAAAGGCAAATGCAACAAAAGCATTAAACCCAAATTCCCTTAAACCCTCTAAACTTCTCCCCCATTGGCATCGATTGCCGAAATGGGAAGAAAAATTTAGAGAGCCAATATAATATGAGTTCCTCTAACAAGGTGATGACAATCCCTTTTAACGAATAATTAGAGGAAATCAAACTATATTGAGGATCCAAATATTGCAAAAGATGAAATCATTTTAAACAACTCCACAAAGGAGAAAAGCAATAAAAAAGATCCAAAGTGAGAGTTCTAAATAAAAACGGAGAAGCTCCCCAATTTTCATGCACAATTGAGGAGTGCACAAAAATGGCATCCTTGCTCCCCCAAAATCATCTAGAACACGCAACAAGTGCAATAGTGCATAATGCAATAGCAAATCATAGCACTTGCACCAAAGATGTGGTTGAGCCATAAGAAGATACCAATATTCAAAAATTCATCATAAGATAGGCCCAACCGAAATAAAGAGAAGATCTTTTAAAGAAATATGTTCACACGCTTAGGGATACCAATTGGAAACTAAAACCAATTGAAAATGCCAAAAGATAGTGAGATCATTTATCCAATAAAATGCAACATGCTCACCAAGGTAAGCATGAGGTCAAAGATCTTCAAGAAATACATGAGTGTGCAAAGATACCAATAAACAATAAGACAAGCACTCATGAGACAAATTTGGAGCCACCAAAGAATTATAGATGAAACACAAGGTGGCTCAAAAAGAAATAGGATACCGACTAAAAGATGACCTCTCTCATATGTATAGGTTTCTAATTGGACAAACCATAAAGATATACATCCGCAAAGAGACATATACATACGAAATGGTTCGGGAAAAGGAGAACAAGGTATCCAAAAGGAAGTCATAAATATACAAACGAGATTGTTGCTTGAAAGCATAGCACAAAGCTCAAATTTATCTCATTGTATATAAATGAACTTCAAATATATCAAATCCATCACACATATCACTAAGGGAACAAGAGATAGTGAAGATGCTTTGAATTAGGCAACAAGTATCACAAACAAATAATATCAATTGAAGACAAGGTTTTTGCAAATTCATCACACATATCACAAAGATATATTAAGTGAAGGAAAAGGCCAAAACCACAACAATTGCATATAAGAGATTTCATGCCAAGAGGCAACCTACACAAGGTTGAATACTAAAACGTATGCATGGGATAGATACTTGTTACCGAGAACACATTGGTGATGAAGATGATGAGAGTGGGTTTATCATCAAAGCTTGACTCCGGCAATCACACGATGAGAACACCTTCCTTATGAATGAGGCAAGCATCCAATGCATCTCCATTGTACCTAAAACACCATTAGAGTACAAAATGGTTCCCAAACTCATTGGGTTCCATAGTAGTTAGATCAACTACAATATATAGGACATACTCCACATAAATATGTGCATATAGATATGAAATTGAATTTCATGCACATCTTAGCCGATTTAGGATTCGGTGGATCATACCCTATATATTGGATCAAGAAAGATAAGCATGCTAATGTAATATAAATTAGTAACCGAGCATGCGAAGGCTTTCTAGAACCAAAAGAGATACAATTTGGACAAAAACACCAAGTAAACCAAGAAGAGAGTACACCAAGGTGTGTCACAAAAAGGTTGTCCAAATTATATCAAAATCCAAATCAACACATGATTGAGGAAAAAACAAATCAACAAATGATTGATTCCAAAACACATCAACACATGAAGTGTGATATAAAAAGGAATCGAATCAACACAACAAATGATCGATAAGACACCAATTCAAAATAAGATACCAATTAAAACAAAAAAACAACTAGGAGAAAAGATACCAAGAAGAGGATGATACTTGACCGAAATCAAGTAAAATAAAATAAAGCAAAAATGTATCAAGACTCCCACAAATTGAATAAGGTTTGTTGGTAGCTTCAATTATTCGAACCAACCGGCGAAGCCATGGTTAGAATAAAATGAAACAAATGGTTTCTCAACTAATATATGGAAATGGATATTAGAGAAAAACTACCCCAAGCAAACTCACGCAAACAAGAGCCAAAAGATAACCACAAGAAAAGTGGAACTTGTTTGAGCCCACATGCCACATAGGAAATGGATAATGTACAATATCAAACCTAAGTGGCAAACCTCAAATGTTCACATTTTTATGGGATTGTAATATGCACATAGCTTATTACTCCCCCATAATGTGATAATTCATTTTATTTTTAAACAAGAGGCAAATAAAACCAACTAGAGAAATTAATGGACATTATAGAATTTGAATTTCTCATGAATATGACATACCACATAGTGGCTAGATAATATTGAAATATCAATAATAGGTGGTGTGCCTCATGTACACACATTTTTAGGTTTGTGAGGTGCACAAAGCACATCACTCCCCCAAAATGGGATAGTCCATTAGTATCTCAAAAAGTCAATTGAAATCAACACAAGATTCAATAAAGCTCAACACACAAATTACACATACATGATATACAACTATCATACATAACCTTGAATAACAAGACAAGTAGGAAAGTATCATACCATATACAAGCACATGCTAGGAACAAAACTAGCACATGCAAGGGAGCAAGCAACTTTCAATGAATATATGAGTTAAATACAAGTTACCGCAAGGAGGAAGCATTGGATATGAGATAGATATGTGATAAACCAATTGACTTGGCTTGAGAGATACAAACATGAAGATCCCTTAATTCTTCAAAATAGCCAAGTCACCAATGTCCTCCACTAACACCTATTGATCAAGTTGAAGCTTGTTGGTCCCCAACCAAGTTGGGTCCTAAGAGGTTAGTCACAATAGGCTTGGGAACCCAAATGGTGCTTTTCTTGCCACCACTTTGAGCTCCCACATACTTGGCAAACACATTGCCAACTCTATCCTTCCTAAGAGAATATGCATCATCAATTATGATAGGAGAGGAAGAGGTACCGTTAGTGCATGAAGAAGCAAGATGACCTTTGCCACGGCAAAGGTAGCAACACCGACGCTTCTTCTTCTTAATAGGCTCCTCAACTCGAGGAGCAATAACTTGAGTCGTCTTAGGAGGTGGCCTTTGTTCAACACGTGGTTTAGCACGAGATTGACCAAGAGGCCGCTTCCCTAGTTGCTTCTCACTAAGAGGCATCTTCTTCTTCATTGGACAATCCCGAACGTGGTGCCCTTCTAGCTTGCACTTGAAGCAAGTGATCTTGGCCGGATTCTTGACTTGAACTTGGCCCTTCTTCTTCTTCTCAACTTTGGACTTGTTCTTGTTGTTGGAGTTGAATCCAAGTCCACTCTTGTCATTAGGGGATTGTTGCACACTCAACATGTTGTCAAGTGCACGCTTCCCTTCATGACGCTTTTCCAAGCCTTTCTTCAAGGAAGTGGCTTGGGCCTTGAGATCTCCTCTTTTCTCTACATGGTTAGTGACAACACAAGTACTAGAGGAGGTAGATGCATCAATGTTAGAGCAACAAGGCAAAGCAAGTAATTCATCACAAGATGTACCAACATTTTTAGTGGATGAACTACTAGGACTAGCACATGGCATTTTAGCATTTTTAGTTGAAGTTGTGCTATTATCCACATGAGGCTCACTAGATGTTACCTTTGAAGTGATGGCCTCATGAGCCAACTTGAGACAAGCATAGGATGCTAGAAGTTCATCATTAGAGCTAGATAGCTTTTCATGATTTTCTTCCAACTTCCCATAGGATGCTAGAAGATTATCATTAGAGCTAGATAGCTTTTCATGACTTGCTTCCAACTTCTCATACTTGCTAGTTAGCAACTCAAGTTGAGCCCTTAGCTCAACATTCTCCTTCATAATAGATGCTTCACAAGAAGTGGAGTTAGTAGCACAAGCATCATTAACTTTAGGAATAGAAGAAGATAACTTGGCAAGCTCATCATTTAATCTAGCATTTTCATTTTTCGTGACTTTATATTTAGCATGAGCATGGTCACGTTCTTTAATGATTTTAGCAATTATATCATTATGAGACTCCTCGATAGATTCTAGTTTCTCCTCTAGAGAAGCACGAGTCTCTTGCTCTTCCACAAGAGCATCTTCTAACGATGCTTTCTCCATAGCATCATCTCTTTCTATCTTACCCTTTTCTTCAAGGCTTGCTTCTAAGGCCTCAATAGTTTCCCCACGCTCAATAAGAGTGCTCATAATTTCAAAGAGGTTAGCTTGGGCACTTTTATTGCTAGGAAGGGCTTTAAGAATCATTAGACCTTTATTTTGAAGAAGGGCATTAACTTTTCATATCATCTTCTTCATCATTATTATCATTATTATTATTATCATCATTGTCATTACTAGAAGAAGATTTAGCCATAAGACAATGAGAGGTGGATGAAGAAGAATAATTAATTTTGAACTACTCAAGTTCACATCTTGTTGCATAGCAAGTTGGGTTTCCTATACATTATTATTCATGCAAGAGTTAGAGGGAACACAATCATTTTTATCATGGCAACAAGATAAAGCAAGCATATCATAAAGAGATTTATCCAAGCAATTTTTTGATGATATGCAAGGACTATCAACACTAGCATGTAAATCATTTATAGTGCTATGTGTGTTTAGGTCCAAAGATGAAGCATTGCAACAAGATAGAGATAAATTATCATCAATAATGAGCTCACTATCAAAGTTGCAAAACCTATCACTACTCACCATCACATTGGATTGTGGCTTACCACATTTTGGTGAAGTAGACAAAGACGAGAGCTCGTCACGGCCGGAGGTGGAGGGAGAGCAATCATCCTCAATAGATTTGGACACTCCATATTTATCTTGAAAGCTTTGCCATAATCTCATGAACGTCCCGGAGAGGCATGATTGACTCGAAAACTACAACACTCACAAATTTGCAAAACTCGTTAGATGCTAGAGCATCTAGATATAAGTTTTTCTCATCCTCTAAAGTCGTACTTGCGTAGTCCTTTGGAGGAGAAAAACCTATATCTAAGATACGCTCAATATTGGGGTCCAAGACCCGTAAGTGATTAAGCATATGAGTTTTCCAAACATTAAAGTTTGTGCCATTAAATCTAAACAAGAATTGTGCACTAAATCCCTAGACGACATCTTTACTCTCTAGGCGGTAAAGCCAAACAAGAGAGACGAGGCTCTGATACCAATTGAAAGAACAAGCTATGCCCGGATGTCGCCTAGAGGGGGGGGTGAATAGGCGATTAAAACTTTTTCTATTTAGGGGTTTGATAATTGCGGAATAAAACTAGGTGTTTAAATTAACAAGCCAACAACCTAAATTACTAGGATCACCTATGTGCACCAACAACTTATGCTAAGCAAGGCAAGCGACAAGGTGATAGCAAGATATGAAATTCAAGCACGAAGGCTATCATAATGTAAAGTGCATAAGTAAAAGCTCGAGTATAGAAATAACCGAGGCACGCGGAGACGAGGATATATTCCCGAGTTCCTCCTTGTTAAGGGAGTACGTCTCGTTGGAGGGGTGTGAGCTCGCCACAAGAGGCCTACTCAAGATGCCACAAAGGCCTCACCCTATTCTCCGATGAACCTCACCCAAGGGATTGGTTCACCTTCCACTATCGGAATCCTTCGAGGCGGATTCCGGAGCCCTTTTACAACTTCCTTGGGGCACACACCCACAACTCAATTGGGGGCTCCCAAATTCGTGCCGAAGCTTCACAACTCGAAGACTTCGCGGCACCTCCAACCGTCTAGGGTACACAATGCACCCAAGAGGCAACAAGCCCTTGGGAACACAATGCACCCAAGAGTAACAAGCTTCTCAACGTCGATCTTCACGTATCACCGTAGGGAGAGCAACCCGATGCAACAAATGCAAGAAGCAAGAACACACCAAGTGGTCAAATCCTTCACTCTCAAATTCCAACCAAGCAACAAATGCTTTGGGGGAATAAGAGAGGAAGAACAAAGGGGATGAACACAAAGCAACCCCAAATCTAGATCCACAAGGTTTTCCTCACTTAGAAGAGATTTTGATTGGTGGAATGGTAGATCTAGATCTCCCCTCTTGAAACCCTAAATTTGGGCAAGAATCATTGGAGGAGAAGAGAGGAATCAAGCTCACAAAGATTAGAACAAAGGGGAAGAGTGAGAACAAGTGAGCAAGGTCAGCAGCCTGGTTTTGGGGGGGGGGGGAGAAGGCTTTTTATAGCCTCCCCCAAAAACTAGACGTTGGAACCTATCCAGGCCGGAGACTCCGGAGTAAGTGACCGGAGACTCCGGCCTGCTGGGTTATCGGGGAGGCCGGAGATTCCGGTCCTTGGGGCCGGAGACTCCGGTCAGGCCGGAGACTCCGGGCACCCTCCGGGGGAGCTCCGGACCCCTATCCAGAGGCGCACCACACAGATGCAAATGGGCTGAGGAAAAATGAGGGCCGGAGATTCCGGGTCCTCGGGCTGAAGACTCCGGTGGGGCCGGAGACTCCGCCCCATCTCCGAGGTATCTCCGGACCGAGTCCAGAAGCGCACCACACAAAACCATTCGGCAGCGAAAAATAAGGGGGGCGGAGACTCCGGGTCCTCTGGACCGGAGACTCCGGTGTGACCGGAGACTCCGGACCATCTCCGGGGTAGATCCACACAGAAAAACATAACCCCATAACTTTTGCAAATTAACTCCGTTTTCGATAATCTTGTACTCGTTGGAATCATCACAATGAGCACAACAAGATTATGCAGAGAAACATCATAGTCCAACAATATATTATAAAACCAAATGGGGAGAGCAAAAAAGCTCTTTTTCGCAAACCGAAAACCCGTTTCTTTTGCAATTGAAGTCCGAATGAAGCAAAACCAATTTTGTTGGAAAAGGGACAACAAATGCAACCTTTGAAAAAGGCAAACAAGTAAAGGAGATTTTGCAAAGGGTTGGAAAGGTGAAACTTTCCAAATGGATGAACCGACAAAATCTCCAATACCGAAAACGCAATTGAAGACGCATAAGCAAACCGTTTTCGGTGATCTTAGCCTTGTCATGACAAGCACGACAAGCACCAAGACCACACCACGATAAGGGTCAAATAAGAACCAAAGAAGATGATTTCAAGGATGCAAGGATGCAAGGATGCAAAGGGTTGAGCTCTCCACGGACGATACGATCAAGTTACTCGGTCGAGAGCCCCTCTTGATAGTACGGTTATCTATCCTATAACCCGGTCTCTCAACAAACATGATGAGACCGGTGAAATAAAAGCCCTATCAAGATCATACCTTTGCCTTGCGCTTATAATCCACTTGAGGTCGATCTTCATCTCCTCAAGACGAACCATCTTCTTGATTGCGCTTCGCTTGGTGAAGATTCACATGTGGCTCCCCCATACACCAACTTGGCCTTTGACTTGATGACGAACACCTTGGCCTTGATCAACAAATGATCTTCTTCCGTTAACCTTGACTCCAACACATGGAGAACAAGCAAGACCTTGACTCCAACAAATGGAGACAAGTAAGCTAATGGACACCTACAAATATAGCTCAATGAAAATATTAGTCCATAGAGATTGTCATTAATTACCAAAACCATGCATGGGAGCAACCATGCACTTTCACCGGCCTTGTACTGTAGTGATGTCATAGGGGTAAACCTGTAAATTCCTTGTAACCCAAAACCCTAGCCCGTTGCCTATATAAGGCGGGCTAGAGCCTCCTGTGTGAGGCAAGCAACAAAGGGAGGAGAGAGGCCAGAAGCAAGTAGGATCATCATCAAATTCCAGCCGGCCTGGGCTTCCAGCCGGCTGCCACCTGAAAGCAGCTCCAGGAGCACTCTGTAACCCGTACTTCGTGATCAAACAATAAGAACCAAGAAGAGCAGGACGTAGGGGTGTTACCTCATCACGAGGGCCCTGAACCTGGGTACATCGCGTGTGTTTGCGTGCTTGCTACCCAATCCCGCGCGAATGCCATCGTTGCCTTGCTCCACAAACTTTTCCATCTTTGATGGATATGTCGTTGATGCCACCACGACACTGCTGGAGAGGGGAATCAATACCGGAGGCATCTACACCACCATGCCTGCCTCCGGAGTGATGCGTGAGTAGTCCACCACGGGACTACGGGTCCATAGCAGTAGCTAGATGGTTGTCTCTCCTCCTTGTGCTCCATTGCTTAGATCTTGTGAGCTGCCTATCATGATCAAGATCATATTATCTGTAACTGCTACATGATTGTGTTTGCATGGATCCGATGAATTGTGGAAATCATTACTTTTGTTCATCTATGTGTTATGTTTTATCTATGATCTTGCAGGCTCTCCGATGCTAGTGGATGCTTTGGCCAAGTAATTGTTAGTGTCTTCAGAGAGGGTATTTATGCTAGATAGTGGGTTCATGCCTCTTTTTGTCTGAGCTCGGGTTGACAGAAACGATCAAGACTAAAGATGTGTTGTTGCCACTAGGGAGAAAACAACGGTGTGATTTCCTTGTGTTATTTACATTGCTTACATTATGCACTTTGCTTATTGCAATGATCTGTTGCTTGCAACTTAATACTTCTGGGTGATGTGCTGGATAGAGATCCCGGGTTGGATTATTAGTCATAGACGCAGTTGGATAACGGTCTATGTATTTTGACGTAATGTCCATATTAGATGAAACGGTGAACTATATTGTTTTATGATAGCATTGTTGTGCACCCACAATTCTGTCAATTGCCATGTTGTAATTTGTTTACCCATCATGTATATATTTTGGAGAGACCGCTAGTGAACTGTGGACCCCGGTTGATGGGGGGATACTTTATAGGTAGGCCCATGGACCCGGAAAGTAGACCCGCCAAGACCAAGAAGGCCAAAGCCGAGTCACGCATCAAGTCGCATGGGCTGGGCTGGAGACAAGCCGACCAAGACCCATGACGGAGAAGGGACCCGTCAGGAAGGAGTCCAAGTACAACCCGGAGCCCTAACTTGGAAGACCAAGACGTAGAGTAGGACTCCGTGTTCTAGTGTGACCCGGTGTAAGTTGTAAGTCCGGGGACCCGGCCACCTTTATAAGCAGGGTCCTGGACCTGAAGCCATCAAGTTCTAAGCAATCTAGAAACACCAGATCCATAGTCACCGACTCCCCAGATAGGAGCCGGAACCCTGTAATCGAGATCAGATCTAGAGCAATAAAGAGAAGCAGGAAGTAGGTCTTTACCTCTAATCAAGAGGGGCCGAACCTGGGTAAATCTGTGTCCCTAGGCGAGATTAACCACTCCTACGTACTTCGATCATCAATGGCCCCAGAACTCACCTTCCCAGAGGAAGGACTTGCCGTGACAACCCCACGATAGTTGGCGCCCACCGTGGGGCAGGAGATGCGTGGAGTTGAGATCGTGGGAGCTGCTCGCCGGGCCATGGAGAAACTCGCCATCGGGCGAGTCTACACTGATGAGCATGGAGAAACCGAGATCGATGACTCCGGCTGGACTCCAGAGATGGAGGAAGTCGACGAGGGTTATCAGCTTGTCTTTGGAGGGATCAACATGTTCGTCGGCATGGTTTGCGCGTCGGGTCTTCGCGCTAACTCGGCGGAATCAGTATCAGAGCCAACAGTTGTTGTCGAGTCCGATGGCGAAGAGTCGGTCGGTACATCAGAAGTCGACATCATCACCGAGCCAGAGGAACAACTTGCAGTCAACCATGAAGAGGAGTCGCTGGCGGAGCCATGTATGGAGCCAGATTACGACGCCGATTCAGAGTCTATCTTGCCCTTGTTCGAGGATCGGCTTGGGCATGGAATTGAGGAGGAGGATTACGCGGAGTCGCCAGTACGCACCCGCGTCGTTGGAGTCTACATGTCTGGAAATGGCGGAAATCAGTTTGACCCAAATCTACTGACAAAGGAAATCAATGCAAACAATGCAGCGGAGCGGGTGGCCGAATTAGCGAGTGCTCGTGCTGCGTTAGAGAGGCAGCTAGCAGAAATCACAGAGGCAATCGCAGATTGGCGGAAGAGCGGGCCCGGGTCCAGACAGAGGCCCAGGTTGTAAGGAGTCGCCAGGAAGAACTCACCTCAATTCAGCATCGCAAGGCGAGGAGTCGCCTACGTGGCGGAGTCATTGTCGACCCTACTGCTTTGTTCAACACACCCAATGGCCCAGGCGCCGGAGCCGGGCTAGGGAGCTGATCAGCTGCAAGAGGCGGTGCAGGAGGAGGAGCAACACCACCACCACCACCACCACCACCACCAGAGGGACCCGGCGACAACGGTACCAACGGACCGCCACCTGAAGGAGGAGTCGGAGGAGGATCAACAGGTGGTATGGGACCTCCGCCTGGCAGGTTTCGTACGCCAGAAGGGCATTACTCTAACCCAATGGACAACGTTCATGCGGCAACTATGAGACTAGAGAACATTGAGATACCAGAAGGACCAGCGGGACAGGAGACCCGCCATGCTATTGAGATGCTGAAGACAGCAATGACTCAGCAAGCTCTTTATCCAGCGTTTCCAGATGCAAGTAGGCTGCACTCGACACCGTTCAACTCGGGTACGAGGAGTCGGCATGACGAGTCTCACCCGGCCAACTCTACAAGCGCAAGGCGATGTGAACAAGAGAGGAACAGGGCAAACATACCAACTGCCTCACGAGCTCAACTGGTGGTTGATGAAGCAAGACAGCGACGAGAGAGGGAGGCGGCCAGGGCACGGGAGGCTGAGAGGGACAGAGCCCTAGCTGGTCCAGATAACCAGCCTCAGCCAACCCGGGTGCACACAGAGGTGACTTTTCCTAGTACCTCTCCTTCACTAACAGGACCAGAGTGCCTGTCAGATGCCATCAGGTCCGAGTCTTTCCCCAGCGACTTCAAGGAGCCGCGCAAAGTTCCCAATTACGAGCCCAACATGGACCCGACTTCCTGGTTGGGCACATACGAGATGGCGATGAGTATCCGCAATGCCACAGGTAATCTGTGTGCTAAATTCATGTACCTTATGATGGAGGGAGCAGCCAAAGTGTGGATGCGTAACTTGCCTCCTAGATCAATCAATTCTTGGGAGTAGTTGAAGTCGGCTTTCATACAGAACTTCCAGGGAACATGCAAAAAGCTTAGTACCATAGAGGACTTGGAGCGGTGTGTTCAGAGAAAGGGCGAGTCTGCAAGGCATTGGATGAAGCGGGTGTCGGAGATCATCAACTCATCGCAAGGACTCCCAAAATTTCTGTGCTAATGGCAATGGAGAGAAATTGTAGCTACAATCCCTTGAGTTGGAAACTGGGTCGCATGAAGGAGAGCCTGAATCAAGGTACCCCTTACGATCGGCGAGATCATGGCAGGTGCTAATAAGCACGCTGCCACAGACAAAACAAAGGATCAGGAGGAAGGGCCTAAAGGACAGGGTGGCAATGGTCAGAACCAGAATCAAAACCAGAATCAGAACCAGGGAGGTAACAAGCGGCCATATGGAGACAACTCTGACCTATTGGCTAACACAAACACTGGGGTCAGACGCAAGGACAACAATTCTCAAGGGTATCAGGGGCGTAGGCCAACCACAGAGGAGGTCCTGGCGAGTCCATACCCTAAACACGCCAGAAATGGCAAGTGTGTCATCCCTTGGGATCAGTGCGTGGATTTGCAGCGTGCCAGACTCCCAGCACCAGGAAATAGAGGCAACAACAACAGATATAGAGGAAACAACGGTGATGGAGGACCCGGCAACCACAATGGAGGAGCCGGCAATAACCCTAACCAACCTCAAGGAGGAGGTAACCAACAGGGCGGGTTCCAGCTGAACCCGAAGCAGCTTCACGATGACAATGGGCAGTATTATGTCACAACTCGGCCACAGAACCCGAGTCGTGGCAATTACCATGTCTTCACAACAAGCACGTCCAAGCGTGCCAAGAAATTAAAGGTTAGAGCTGTCAATGCAGTTGAGCCGGCAATCCCACAGTGGCTAAGGTGGTCAGAGCAAACCATCACATGGAGTCGGGCAGATCATCCACCAAGAATCGACGACCCAGGGCAGCTAGCCTTGGTGGTGGCACCTCAAGTTGGGGGCTACACATTGAACAAAGTGCTCATGGATGGTGGAAGTAGTATCAACATCTTATATTATGACACATTCAAGAGGATGCAGCTGCAAGATAGGCAGTTAATACCCACTGAGACATTTTTTCATGGAATCGTACCAGGGAAGTCAGCCAAGCCAATCGGTAAGATTTATCTTGAGGTTGCTTTTGGCACAGTGGAGAATTTTCGTTCAGAGATTATGCCTTTGAGGTAGTGGATCTTAAGAGTCCATACCATGCTCTCTTTGGTCGACCAGCATACTTTAAGTTTATGGCCAGACCATGCTATGTTTACTTGAAGCTCAAGATGCCAGGTCCAGCAGGAGTCATTACAATCAATGGCAGCAGACAGATGGCATTGGAGTGTGAACTAGGAGATGCAGCTATGGCCGAGACAGCTTGTGCTCAAGAGGAGCTGAAATTTTATAAGGCAAACGTGGACCCGGAGGACAACTCGGTCCTTAAGAAGCTGGCCACANACAGCTTGTGCTCAAGAGGAGCTGAAATTTTACAAGGCGAACATGGACCCGGAGGACAACTCGGTCCTTAAGAAAGCCGGCCACAGAGGAGAAGATGAAATTCAAGTCAGCTCAGGACACAAAGCAAGTCGACGTCACCCCTGGTGATTCTTCCAAGCAAGTTCACCATTGGGGCACACCTTTCTGATAAATAGGAAAGCGCGCTCGTCGAGTTCATCCGTGAGAACCGGGACGTCTTTGCATGGAAGCCATCGGACATGCCAGGAGTCCCGAGAGAACTCACCGAGCACAGCTTACACGTTAACCCTAATGCAAGACCAGTTAAGCAAGGTCTGCGCAAGTTTCACGATGACAGGAGGAAAGCCATCGGAGAAGAGGTGGCTCGGCTCCTCGCAGCCGAGTTCATCAAGGAAGTTTTTCACCCAGAGTGGGTGGCCAATCCAGTGCTAGTGCCAAAGAAAACAGGAGAGTTGCGGATGTGCATCGACTTCACGGGTCTTAACAAGCATTGCCCTAAGGACCCGTTTGCATTGCCTCGTATTGACCAGATCATTGACTCCACAGCGGGGTCAGAGTTACTTTGTTTTTTGGATGCCTATTCAGGGTACCACCAGATCAGACTCAACATAGAGAATGAGCTGAAGACGTCTTCATCACACCCTTTGGAGCATTTTGTTATACAACAATGCCCTTTGGACTCAAGAACGCAGGAGCTACATATCAGAGGTGCATCCAGAATTGTTTGAAAGAACAGATTGGAAGGAATATTCACGCTTATGTGGATGACGTAGTTGTCAAGTCTCAAAAGGCCGACTCTCTGATAGCAGACCTGACAGAAACCTTTGGTAACCTGCGCAAGTACAAGATGAAACTCAACCCAACCAAGTGTGTTTTTGGAGTCCCTGCAGGCAAACTCCTAGGCTTCATTGTTTCAGAAAGAGGCATTGAAGCAAACCCAGAGAAAATCAAGGCTATTCACAATCTGCAGAAGCCGACTTGTCTAAAGGACGTTCAGAAACTCGCTGGTTGTGTAGCAACTCTCAGCAGATTCATCTCAATACTCGGAGAGAAGGCGGGTCCTCTCTATCGACTCTTGAAGAAGTCGGATAAGTTCATATGGGATAAAGAAGCCGATGATGCTTTTGAAGGCTTGAAGAACACCCTATCATCAGCACCAGTACTTGCAGCTCCTACAGATAAGGAGCCCATGCTATTATATGTGGCTGCCAATGAAAGGGTGGTCAGCGCAGTAGTAGTTGTGGAACGATCAGAGGAAGGAAAAGAGTATCCAGTGCAGAGGCCTGTTTATTACATCAGTGAAGTCCTCACAGAGTCAAAGCAAAGGTACCCTCAATGGCAGAAGCTAGTCTATGGAGTTTTCCTTGCAAGTAGGAAGCTTAAGCACTATTTCCAAGAGCATCCAATCAAAGTGGTGAGTTCAGCACCGCTAGCTGATATCATACGCAACAGAGATGCAACAGGTCGAGTCGCCAAGTGGGCAATCGAGTTGGGTCCTTACCATATCACATATGAGCCTAGGACAGCAATTAAATCCCAAGCTTTGGTCGACTTCGTCAATGACTGGACTGATTGCACATCCTCACCAAGTTCACCTTGCACCAAATATTAGACGATGCACTTCGACGGGTCCAGACAGCTAGAGGGCTCAGGAGCCGGCGTGGTCCTAACTTCACCAAAAGGAGATAAGTTGGCATACGTCCTTCAGTTACATTTTGATTGTACAAACAACATGGCAGAGTATGAGGCTTTGCTACACGGCCTGCGTCTGGCCAAGCAGATGAACATCAAGCGTATCAGGTGCTTTGGAGACTCGGATCTCGTAGCCCAGCAAGTATCTGGAACCTGGGACTCGAAGGATGCAAACATGGCGGCTTATAGAATAGCAGTTGAACATATAGCCGGGTTCTTTTCTGGTTATCAAGTGGAGCATATTGACAGACGCAAGAATGAGGCCGCAGATGCGTTATCACGACTCGGCTCTCGTCGAGAGAAAGTACCCCCAAATGTATTTGTGGATGAACTTCACCACCCATCAGTCAAGTTGCCCTCAGAGGAGGAGTTAGCCTCCCCAGATCCAGAGTCAGCACTGGTGGCAGCAGTACGAGCAATACCAGCATGGACAGAGCCCTACCTTGCATATCTCCTTAGGGGTGAACTCCCACAGGATGAAGTCAAACAGAGACAGCTCATCAGACGATGCAAGTCCTACACAGTCATTGATGGCGAGTTGTACAGAAGGAGTGTCACTGGAGTCTACCAGAGGTGTGTGTCTCCAGAAGAGGGCAGGCAAATATTGCAAGAGATTCATGCAGGTGATTGTGGTCATCATGCATCCACTAGATCTTGGTGTCAAAAGCTTTCAGGCACGGGTTCTTTTGGTTAACAACACATCTGGACGCAGAAAAGATAGTGCGAGTTTGTGATGGGTGCCAAAGGTACGCAAGGCAAGACCACGTGCCAGCCCAAGAACTCAGAACTATTCCTATCACTTGGCCGTTTGCAGTTTGGGGGCTTGACATGGTTGGTCCTTTCTCAAAGTCGCCCTGTCAGAAGACCATCTACTAGTAGCAGTTGACAAGTTCAACAAGTGGGTGGAAGTCGAACCCGTCAACAGAGTCGACGGAGCATCAGCAGTGAGATTTTTCAGGAAAATAGCAACACGCTTCGGATATCCTCACAGCATCATTACAGATAATGGTACCAACTTATCAGTTGGAGAGATGGCCAAGTTCTGTGGTGAGAATAACATCAGACTCGACCTAGCCTCAGTGGCACACCCACAGTCCAATGGACAAGCAGAGAGGGCAAATCAGGAGTTGCTGAAGGGAATTAAGCCTCGGCTCCGAGTCCCCTTGCTAAGAGCCGCCGGGTGTTGGGTTGAGGAGCTGCCAGCAGTACTCTGGAGTATAAGGACGACTCCTAACAGATCCACTGGCTTCACACCTTTCTTCATGGTGTATGGAGCAGAAGCCGTCCTGCCAAGCGACTTGCTGCATGACTCGCCACGAGTCGCCAATTATGTCGAGACAGAGAATGAACTCGCTCGCCAAGACTCGGTGGACGCACTCGAGGAAGCAAGGGAGTTAGCCCTTGAGAGATCAGCAGTTTATCAGCAGGACTTGCGGCGATATCACGCACGCAGAATCAATACTCGGACTTTCCAGGAAGGCGACTTAGTGCTACGCCTTGTCCAAAACAGGGAAGGGATGCACAAGTTATCTCCACCATGGGAAGGGCCGTTCGTCATAAGCAAGAACTTGCACAATGGGTCGTACTATCTAATGGATATACGAGAGCCGGCAAGTGAAAGTAAAGGAGCTGACACAGCTCATACGTTAGATCCTTATGCAGAGGCAAAGAGGCCATGGAATATAGCTCAGTTACGTCCTTATTATACTTAAGTTGTAATAGTTTTATGAGTTGAAAGGCAAAGAGCCCAGTGAGCCATGCCCAGATGTAATCAAATTATTATGATCAAAGGAAATAAAGCCGGCTTCTGTGAATATGAGTCCTTTAGTCGAGTCACCCAGCGAGTGCGCTTTATCTTGTTAAATTTTGATCATCAGGTTCTTGGGGGCTTGCTTTTCAGTGAAAAAAGTCAAAGCTTAGACTCTTGAACCCGGCACAGTAGCCAAACTTTTCCTAATTTTCTCGCTGGTAAGTCAGATGCATCCTGCACAATATGACTAATCTACAGGCATGGCTTGTCTCCGGCTCTCATGAATCTTAAGGGACATGAGTTGTCAGGAGCCTGTCAGCACAAGCTGTAAGAGAAGTCATGCAGGGCCTACTTATTCATCAGTGGATAATTAGACGGGTTATAAGAACCACAAAATGACTTGCATAGATAATACATATCAAATCTCACAGTTTAACAAAGCAAGTCATTACAAGCCGATTGGCACAATTTCAGAACAAGTAGTTCAAAAGACCTAAAAAGATTTTGCACCAGCAGTGCATCATTACAAAGTCTAAACACAAGTAGCACATTATCACAAAAATTCAAAAGTCATCCAAGGGATGATCCTTCAGAGGAGTCGACTTCTCAGACGTAATCGGGGAGTCCTTCACAGGAGACTTGTTCTTTGTCTGAGCAGCAGAGGCAGGAGCCGGCTTCATAGGAGGCTTGGTGACGACTCTCTTCGTTTGAAAACCAGTGCCTCTGGGACTCTTCATATGCTTAGCTAGCTCTTCTTGTCTCTGGGCGTCACTGAGATAGCTCTGGAAGGAGTAGGCGCAGTAGGAGTCTTCAATATAGGCTCAACACCAGGAGCAAGAGCCGCCGGTGATGAGGAACTCGGTGCAGCAGACGAAGAGGGGACACCAGTCGAGTCCTGTGAGGGGCGGCCAAATTTTACAATCTCAGGAGTCTCTGAGCAACCCTTTTGTTCTCCAAGTCATAGTGATGAACCCATACCTCAGGGTCCATCTTGTTGGCAATCTCACAAGCGTATGGCCGCACCAGCTTTTCCTCAGCCTTGAAGTCGTCCTGGGTGAAGGGTTTGCCATCCTCATGTTGTTCTGGCTTTCCCATAGTAAGCAGTGCCAGCTCTAAGACAGTGGGATAATAGCTGTGGGCCAGGGCAAGGATTCTGATGGATGCTCTCCTCAAAGAAGATTGCTTCCACAGCCGCATATACCCCGGTGCCCTAGACAACTCGTCCACCAGACGTTCAAGTTCTTTGGGCACTTCCCCTTAGCATTCAGATATTTCACCACAGCACGGGCACCCTCTTGCAGCCCATGACAGTGGTCCAGCATCTCATGCAATTGCTTGCTAGTGGGCAGCTTGAGTTTTGGGGAGTCAGCCCCTGCAGAAAGGAAATCAGTGATTGTCAGGCTAAAGCAGTTCAGAAAGATGCAAAGAGGGAGTAAACAAAAGTATAAACTTACCGAATATGTGTTGGCACATGGCCCCAATGCCTTTGCGGCAGGTGTCAAAGACAGTTCAGATCATTATGAGCTTTTGGGCAATTCTCTTAGCATCTGCAGATTCTTTCTTCACCTGCTCCAGTTGAGCAGATAAAGCTTTCAGATCCTTCTCCAATTGAAGAGAGTGTTCTTTTTCAGCTTGAGCAGACCTGGCACTAGCAGCTGCCTGGTCCTCTAGCTCCTTCATATCCCTCTTCATCTTGGAGATAAGGCTCTGCAATCACAAGTCAAATTTTACAAGTCAGAATTAACAAGTCATAGTGTACAAGTCAGAATCGACGAGTCAGATTTTGCAAGTCAGCTTTACAAGTCAAGCAGAGAACTCATGAGCTCCAAGTCGTCACAATTTAACAGCTTGGCGCTTGGGGGCTACTCAGGAGTCAGTTTTTTCTTTTACAACCAGCAAGCATGGGTCCTAGTTAATAAGTCATCAGCTCCAAGTCATCACAAGTCAACAACTTGGCGCTTGGGGGCTACTCGCAGATCAGAATTTTTTCTATAAGTTAAGTTCCAGTTAATTACATGAATTTGTAGCTCCAAGTCGTCGCAGGCTGACAACTCGGCGCTTGGGGGCTACTCGTGGAAAAGTTTTTGTCCAAGAACCCGACAGACAGCAAATCAGCAGCCTCGAGTCCTAGTAGAGCTAAGGACTCAGTGCTTGGGGGCTACAGTGTGCAAAATTTTTCTATACAGCAGTGGAGTTCAATTCCAAAGCAAAGCACCTATCTTAGTCACAAGTCACCATAGACAGGTGCTTGGGGGCTACTGCAATAGGAGGACGCTAGAAAGCATAAAGGGTAGAATTCAAAAAGCTTACGTTATGAATCATGTGAAGAGACCTAAGGGCTGCTTGCTCATCATCTTTAGCCTGGCGGATTGATCATTCAAGTCGACAGCCTGAGCATAAGCCTCAGAGAAAGACATGTTGTCAGACACTCGAAGTCGACTATAGTCAATAGAAGATTTGGCCGGCTTGTCGTTTGGTTGAACAATGGGAGTCGCCTTCTGAGGAGCCAGATGAGCTTGATGAGCGGCGACAGGAGTCCCAGTCCCAGATGAGGGCTGGGCCACTAGTGGAGTCGTCTCCCGAGTCCTTGAAAGGGACTTGGGGATAGTGGGAGCCGTAGTGGCACCTGCAGATGCAGGTGTGGAGGGACCTGTCCTTGTGCTTGTTGTTTGAGAAGCCGAAGGAGGACAGGTCCACGAGCAGAGGTGACATCAGTCATGCCTGGGAGCTTGGTCACCTTGACACAAGGCCGAGCCCTGAAATATACAAAGACAAAAGTCAGCAATAAATCTAGTGAAAAGGAAATGCAGAAGTCATTTGAATGCAAGTAGAGTAAACAGAGGAGTCTTACCCAGCATTAGTTTCCAGGTCCAAGGAGGCCTGAGAGTCTGAAGAGGGCATAGACATGCCGGAGTGGTAGGAGTCGTCCTTGCTAGGAGGAGAAGCCGACTTCCGTTGGTGCGAAACTGGCAGAGGCTCAGGAGTATCTGCGGGCCCATCGGAGCGCAGTTTCCTTTTCCTAGCAGCAACAACGCTCTGCACACGTTCTTCAGGCTTAGCAGGCGAGCGAGTTGATCCAAGGACTCGTGAAAGGGGTACCTTGGGGACAGCCTCTCGAGACACATTGGTATTGGAAGGAGGGGATGAAGAGGAGTGACTTCTTGCAGCTGAGGACTCCTCGGATGAGGTTGGCTGAGCAGCCGCGGCGCCAGAAGCCGTGTGAGCCTGATCAGTAACAGGAGCCTCCGGGGAGGACTCACCATCATCAGTATCCTCCACAAGAGGAGCCTCTGGAGAGGACTCCTCATCCTCATTGTCATCATCACCATCATTTGCAGCCGGGGCCTCCTAAGAGGACTCCTCGTCTGCATCATCATCATCATCCTCTGCCACAGTGGTTTGCTCTGTGACAGGGGTCTCTTCTTCAACCTCAGCCTCAGTTTCAGTTTTATTCTTAATGCCAGCTCCAGAGGCCGGCTTCCAGAAGGAGTCGGTGAGCTGCAAGAGAGTCAGAGAAAATGAGTTAGTAATTGATACGGATAAAAGCAAGTTAGAAATGTGGTAAAGTGTAAAGCTTACATCAGGAGCCGGGTTGGTGGAGCAGAAGGGCTGGAGCCCAAAATGTGCCTGGTCCTTCACCGGCTTCCCGGTCAGCTTTTTGATGAGCCGACCGAGTTCAGGTCCATCTGACAGTTGTTCCGTCACCCGGAGGTCATCACCCGCGCAGCGAGTATACGTACAAATAAGCCGAGTCCTATGGCTCAGTGGCTGAATCCTCCAAGTTGTCCAACAACGGACTAGGTCCATATTCTCCAGGTTGTGGGATAGAAGGGCCCGAATCCGAGAGATCAAAGACTCGACTTTTGGCCGGGCGGCCTCTGAGCATCTAGCCTTCATCAGGGGAGTCGCCTCAAGGCGATCTTCAGAGAATAGAGGGAGTTTAGGTTGATCTGCAGGGGAAGTGTCTTTGCAGTAGAAGAAAGTCTTGTGCCGGTCCTTGACACGGTTGGGGAAGACAGGTTTAGGGAAGACAGAATGGAGGCGCCGTTGAAGAGCGACGGCGCCGCATTGCAGAAGGGGGCCGTCGGATGTTTCGGGTTGAGGATTGCAATAAAGAGCTCAAGCCAGAGATCAAGATCTGGCTTGATTTGGAGGTAGTCCTCACACAAAGTGATGAAATTGGATAAGGTAAGAATGGAATTGGGAGCCAAGTCATGAATCCGCAGCTTATAGAAGTCAAGGAGCTGGCGGAACAAGAGGTTACCAGGGGGCGTGAATCCACGGAACAAGTGCTCTGTGAAGATCACAACCTCGTCCTTTGCGGGGGCAGGCACCACCTCATCCCCTGGGGCCCGAGCTTTTGCATTGGAGGGAATAAGGCCGGTGAGCCGGTGCGTCTTCAATTGCTCAGCTGTGATTGTAGATCCGCCCCAATCGGCGGAGATCGACCGCTTCGAGGAGGATTTGACGGCGGCGGCGGTGAAAGAACAAATAATGTCCCGATGTCGCCTAGAGGGGGGGGGGTGAATAGGCGATTAAAACTTTTTCTATTTAGGGGCTTGATAATTGCGGAATAAAACTAGGTGTTTAAATTAACAAGCCAACAACCTAAAATTCTAGGTTTACCTAAAGTGCACCAACAACTTATGCTAAACAAGGCAAGCAACAAGGTGATAGCAAGATAAATAACTTCAAGCATGAAGGCTATCACAATGTAAAATGCATAAGTAAAGCTCGGGTATAGAAATAACCGAGACACGCGGAGACAAGGATGTATTCCCGAGTTCCTCCTTGTTAAGGGAGTACGTCTCGTTGGAGGGGTGTGAGCTCGCCACAAGAGGCCTACTCAAGATGCCACAAAGGCCTCACCCTATTCTCCGATGAACCTCACCCAAGGGATTGGTTCACCTTCCACTATCAGAATCCTTCGAGGCGGATTCTGGAGCCCTTTACAACTTCTCTTGGGGCACACACCCACAACTCAATTGGGGGCTCCCAAACTCGTGCCGAAGCTTCACAACTCGAAGACTTCGCGGCACCTTCAACCGTCTAGGGTACACAATGCACCCAAGAGGCACAAAGCTCTTGGGAACACAACGCACCCAAGAGTAACAAGCTTCTCAACGTCGATCTTCACGTATCACCGTAGGGAGAGCAACCCGATTCAACAAATGCAAGAGGCAAGAACACACAAAGTGGTCAAGTCCTTCACTCCCAAATTCCAACCAAGCAACAAATGCTTTGGGGGGAATAAGAGAGGAAGAACAAAGGGGATAAACACAAAGCAACCCCAAGATTTAGATCCAAAGAGTTCCCCTCACTTAAAGAAGAAATTGATCGGTGGAAACATGGATCTAAACCCACTCTCTCTTTTTCCCTCAACAAGTAGCAAGAAATATTGGAGGGATTGAGAGATCTAAAGCTCAAGAGAGATGGCAACAATGGAGGAAAGAAGAGCTCAAATGGTAGCCAAAAGTTCTTGAAAAAATGGGGAAGAAGACCACTTAAAAGGGAGGGCAGAAATCTGCCCGTTGGAGGCAAAAACGTGAAAGGCCGGCCATCGGGCCGGCCTGGCTGGGGAATGGCCGGGAAGGCCACAAAGGGAAATCCGGGTGGGCCGGCCATGGCTGGCCTGGCCCGGCCATGATGGCCGGCCAGGAAACTGAGAGGCCCCGGTCATGGGCCGGCCATATGCCCGGCCTGGCCAGCTGCTTCGCCCCTTTTTTTTTCTCTCTTTTGATTTTCTGTTTTGAAAAATCGACCGAACCGAAAACACAATAACTTTCACATACGAACTCCGTTTTCGATATTCTTGGACTCGTTGGAATCGTCACAACAAGGACTACAAGAATATGCAGAGAAACATCATAGTCCAAGAAAATATTATAAAATTAAATGGGGAAAGGTAAAAGCTCCCATTTGCAAATCGGAAATGCAATAACTTTCACCCACGAACTCCGTTTTCGATAATCTTGGACTCGTTGGAATCGTCATAGCGAGCACAACAAGATTATGAAGAGAAACATCATAGTCCAAGAAAATATTATAAAACCAAATGGGGAAAGTTAAAAACTCATTTTCGCAAACCAGAAAATCCGAAACTTTTGCAATTGACGTCCGAATGAAGTAAAACCAATTTTGTTGGAAAGAGGACAATAAAAGCAACCTTTGAAAACGGCAAACAAGCAATGGAGATTTTGCAAAGAAATGGAAGAGGTAAATCTTCTGCACGGATGAACCGGCAAAATCTCCAATACCGAAGCCGCAAAAGAAGACGCATAAGAATATCGTTTTCGGTGACCTTGGCCTTGTCATGACAAGCACGACAAGCACCAAGACCACACCACGATAAGAGACAAATAAGAACCAATAAAGATGATAGCATGGATGCAAAGGTTTGTGCTCTCTACGACGATATGATTACGATATTTGGTCAAGAGCCCCTCTTGATAGTACGGTTATCTATCCTATAACCCGGTCTCTCACTAAACATCATGAGACCGGTAAAATAAAAACCCTATCAAGATCATACCTTTGCCTTGCGCATTAATCCACTTGAGGTCGATGAGGATGATCTTCATCTCCTCAAGATGCACCACCTTCCTCGATTGCGCTTTGGTGAAGATTCACATGACGCTCCCCCATACACCAAGATGGGAGACTCACTCTTCGGCAAATCTTCACTTGGCCTTGATCAACCCGCTGTAATACCCCAGCTTTTAGGGCCTAGCAAAGGGTAGAAATATGAATTTGTGCATCTGCATGCATGCATCTGAAAACCTGAATAAATTTTTTGCAAAATAAAACCCTGGAGTGATTAGAGTTCAATCACCTTAATGAATTAGGGTTTAGCCCTTTTAAGGTGAATGTGGTGAATCTCGATATGACCTCCAGGCATTTTCTGGTTGCGGGAATGCAGATGTAATTGGATTACATAATTAATTTTGTTTTGGAAATCTTAATAGAAATGATTAATAAAGTTATACCTATCTATACAATTAAGTAACAACTCTATAACACCCTCTCTATATAATTGCTTCATAGCAAAATTTTAATATTTATTTTGAGCATGTTCATAAGAGAGATGATTTTTGCAACTTAAATGAGTTAAACTCTCTCTATTTTAAGTTATGGCTTTGGTGATCCAAAATTCAAAATAAAATGTGTGGAGCTCCTCTATGTTGTTAATAGCCTCCATGGATTATATCCCTATTTTTGGAGCTTCTTAAGTGCTCTAAATAATTCTCTAAGCTTCTGTTTTAAAAGTTTTAGTGTTTATAGTAAAGCACAGGGGGTTATTTGAAAAATCTTCTTTTCTTTTTCTTCTTCTCCCTATCGCACCAGAAGGACGACGTTGACAGCCGCCGTGCCACCTCCTGCTTGCCGCTCGGTCGCGAGGATAAGAAGGAGGAGAGCCGTCTGGATCGCGCCCTCGCTCATTCTCTCGCCCTCTCACTCTCCCTCTTGCTCTCTCCCAGGAAAACGACCAGAAACCCTAACCCTAGCTTTACGGCCACCGTCGTGATCTCAAATCATCGGCGACCTAAGCCTCCTCGAGCTCTTCCGAGATGTCTAGCAGCTCCGCCTCGACCTCCTCTTCGATCCGGTGCAAGCCGCACCTGCTGGGATGGCCTGAAGACAGAGAACGGCCGTGACGCCCGAATGCCGGCCGCTGCCGTCGAGCATGATTCTGTCGCCGTCATTGCTCCTCCGGCCTCACCACCTTGTCCATTAGATTACCGGTGAGCTACTCCTCCGTTTGCCCCACTTTGTGAGGTTGATTGCGTCCTGTAGCTCGAGATCGAGCTCGGCCGCCGTGCGCCGCCGCGGTGCGTCGCTACCGTGGTAGCTCCAGCGACCATTTAGGGGCGGCGCCGCCACCCCTGGGTACGTCTCCACCTCGTCCATCTCTTGCACGTATTCGGGCAGTCGGGGTTGGCCGGAATCGACCGGTCGGTCGCCGGCAGAGCCGTGCCCTCTGCGGCTGACGTCAGCTGACGTCACCGAGGGGCCGGGCTGTCAGTATTTTAATAATATGGTATTTAATTTCTGAAATAAATAAAACCCTGGCGAGTGGGACCCCTCTGTCAGATATTTAATCTTTTACCAGAAATACCAGAAATTGATTAAAACTTGTTTAATCAATAACTTTTGATTTGTAAGTCAGAAAATTACAAATAACATATCAAAATATTTAGAAAAATGAAATCTATTTGATTATGTTAATTTCTTAATTGTTCAACCAACTAAAAATAAAAGTTGTTAAGAATTACCAAGATGCCACTCTAATTCAAATAATTCAAAAACATAACCTAAATGCCAAAAATTAAATAAAAATATGTTTTCAACTCCAAATTTTATAAGGATTTCAAATATGACTTTTATTTATTTTATTAAAAAGTTTTTATTGAATGAAAAATACTAAGATCCATAATTGGATATTATTTCTATTATTTTAAATAAATTATTTGAAAATAATTTTCTTATGTAATTAATTCATAGGTAGTAAGTTGAATTGTTTTGTACTAGCTTCTAAAACAACTAATTTTCTATAAAGAAAATAATTTGAGATATAAGTTCAAAACATAAAATTTGAACTCAAATACCATAATGTAAATGGCTGTCCTGTTACTCATCCTAGGTAAAACACACAAAAAGGAGTTCATTTGAAAATCATTCACTCTAGTGTTATTACTTTTTGAAAGTAGTTAAATAAAATAAAATTATGAAATAAATGCAATCCTTAAGTGAGCACCTGTAGTTGTTTATTAATCATGTAAAACATTACTTCGCTAATCATAACAAACACTTAAGTCTGATTGTGATAACAACTCAAAGTTTTTCACCTTTAACAAAGCAATCAATAACGCGAAGCGCTTACTTGTGAGGTTGGGTGTTTTGGGTTATATACGATGCATCTCATATTTATGCATAATAGCATATTGCAAGTGTTTCCAGTAGTCCTTACTTCAGATCTCCGGGTTCTGACGCACCCTAGAACCCCGAAGGGCATGAACTGCCACCTCTGCCTCAGGCAAGTTCATCACTTGCTCATACCTCTTGAAATATTTGTTAGAAAACTATTTGGAAAACCTAAATATACTATCACCTTTATACAAAAGAAAGCATAAAACCTATTTCTTAATAATATGACTATTTGGCTATCTACCTGAGTGGTGGTAACCTACTATGGATGGCAAATGGGACCATGGTAAGATGAATAGGTCCGGAGGTTCCATTTGCACGGGAGAGTATTACCTAGGATTAACAACAAATGCCGTCATAATGATTGCGCCGTAAAGACGCGTTAACCATAAGACCTGGAATGGGACGGGAAATGCCATCTGTACTTCTCCCGGATGCATGTCAACGGGCTGCCAGTGCCGTAGGCTGTAGGTCTTGCGGGACTACATGCACATGGGTGGGATCCCTTAATTCCCACGGCGACTGGGGTCTAGGATGGTCTGCAAGGAGAGCCTAGGTGTCTACCGTGAGGGGTAGAGCATCAGGGGTAAACTCGCTATGCATGAATTGGGTGGGCATGCGTTGTGCGGAGAGGCACAGTGAATGACTTGGATCAAAAACTGGGCCCCACACCAAAGAGAGTGTGGACGGGAAAGATCACCCGGTTGTGCAACAAAGTCTTGATCTCTTATGGGTAAAGTAACGCACCTCTGCAGAGTGTAAAAAATTGTAACATGTTACTCCCTGTTCCGGGAAGGAGCTGCGAACGCTGCAGGAAAGGAACTCCATGAAAGTTCTAGCCCTGTGAAGGATGACGGGCATAGTTTTCAGAATAAAAGCTACCTCTTGAAGAAATTTTTACAAAAACCTTGCATTAAGCTTAAGGCTCCCTGGAGTCTAAAGCTGTAGCTAGTGCATCAAACTTCCCACCGTACATAATGGACTTGCTGGGTAACGCTGGTTACTCACCCTTGCCCTTTTGACCCTTGCTTAGACTTTGGAGCCATCAAAGGAGTTGACGGTGGTCCATCACAACATCGAGATCTTCATTAAGGAGTCAACTGCTACTTCACCAACCGAAGCACGACTACAACTATGGCCACGAAGGAGCAATGTCAACGATGTCAAAGAGATCACACTGCCAATGAAGGAGACCACGCTTACTGGAGGAACGAGTACAAGTCCGGATAATCTTATTCCAGATAGAGTAGATTAAGGTGGTGGCAACAGCAGTAGTGGATTAGGAGTTAAAGCTAGAGTTGATCTCCAGCTTAGTGCTACGAATTGGCTCTCCCTGGATTTCATTGGCACGAGGCTATCCTCTATGTATCGAGGAGGTTCCCGAGATTTTGTATTGAATATTGTTGTAATCCTATAGTGTTACCTTGGACCTGCTATGTTTCTGTTGTACCACTCTGAGAGATGTAATATTCACGGATAGGTACTTCTGTGAGTATTATGTCAACGACTTGCACACTACACCATGCAGTGGTGTGCTGGGTCACCACAGCTGGTATCAGAGCAAAGCGACCTTAGGTTTGAAACCTTTTAGGAGACTTGTAGGTTGGTAAAGACTATAGGAAGTTATTTTATATCTTTCTATGACTTATGATGGTTATTCACTTGAGAATAATAACGTCATACTTATATAGAGTATTCTTATCCAATCTTCTATAGGTATAGTACTTATCCATCTTGTTCTTTCTAAAACCTGGTATACCAAGTGAGAGGTTGCTCTCTTTAATAGCTGTCGTGTATCTAAGGCAGTGATATCTATGTGGTATCATTGAGGATGCCATCCTATGAAGTAGAACCCTATTGGGAGTTGATGATGGAAGAATAAGAGAAGAGAAGAACATTGGTGAGTTGGATATACTAAGCCATGCAAGTTATGGTAAGTATGCCACGTTAATATGGTTCACGTCCGAAGAGGATGTCGGATAAATAGATACCTTTTCAAGGAGGATATGGAGTAGTGCACTTGCCACAAGTAAAGTATTATGGTATTCTTGTATACTAATAGTACCTACACGAGTGAACGTGAGGTTACACTTGAAGATATGAAGAAGTATGGAAGTACGACAAGGCATGAAGACGAAGTTCAAGTCCAAGAAGACTTAGTTACTTTTCAACGAAGATGGAGATAGGTATACCTCGACACTAGGTCAGAGTTACTCAAATTGCGAATGGTCAATTCGGGTAAATACTCTTATAAGTCACGCTTTGAGCGAAGGATAAACCTGTCCCACAAGCCAAGTAAGGTAAGAGTTGTTATTTGAAATATGTCTATGAGGTATTATATACCTAACTTGCAGTGTATAGCATCTAAGCCTGGGTACTGGAGATGTTTTTACTCAAAGTACTACTTATATTATGGCTAATGGTGCCTGAGTGATGTATAATTATATTTGGGTTTTATTGGTTCTTATTGGATTTTTGATTGACTAGATCTGAGCATGAAGTTTGAACTTGATGTGCAAATGCATGTTGCAACATTTTGTTCTTTCTTGATGTTACTGGTCTAGAGGGTTCATAGGTTAGTATGAGAGCGTTCTGAGTGATCAGAATTGTTGCAGCAATGGAAGCTCATGAAGAGAAGGAAGTCCAAAAAGAAGATAAAGATCTACCAATGATGTTGCAAGGAAAGCTAAATTAGGAGACATATCCGAGAAGGAAGGTTGTGAAGTTTTTGCTTATCAGGTCACGACGTCGTTTCATGGTTGACAAACACAATGACCGAGGTCATGGGATGACAGAGACAAAAGGGAAATTCAAAGACATTGAAAGAAGAAGCAATAAAATGCAGATACCCGTTAATGAGATTGTTTTAACTTGGTGGAAGAGATTGTTGTAGGAGCAAAGAAGAGATATTGATACTACTGGGATCAAGCTTGAGAAGAAGTTTATCAACATTTATGTGTCCAAGAGTACTATAAGGTTGAAGATAAAGGAGGATGAAGACCGGAAGAATGTGGATATTTCCAGTTCTGCAAGAATAAATAGGGAGTTGATCATCTATTGTAGACATCATCAATGATGGAAGAAGCAAAACTAATTGCCAAACACGGAGATCATTGTTCCGAAGAACATTAGAATCATAGAAGAAGAGTCTAGTGTGTCGTGGATTGTTGATAAGCTAAGAAAGTTGACCAATTGGGAAGAGAGTATCTGACACTGGTGAAGCCAAAGTACTAAAGTTACAACTTTTATCCAGAGCCACTATTAAGAAGGATGTTATCAACAAGATTGAAGTCTTAGATTCCTCTCCTCAAAAGGTAGATATATCTTGTATTCTTCGAAAAATTATTGAAAACCTAGTAATCGTATCTCTTTATCGGAAGATGACACTGGGGATTTGCAATATTTTGGATACATACCTAAGTTCTTTTTTAGACCATTAGGTAGGTATACCAAGATTTGAGCAAAAAGGTGAGTTATGAAGTTCGACTTAATAGAGTTGATTGAATAAAGCTCAATGGATTAGAGCTGACGGAAGGAAGTTCGTTTAAATCGGACTCCAGTACAGAGGAATACATAGGATTTTTCAAGGGGGGAAGTGAATTATTTATGTTACTAGTACTTGACAGAGAAGAAGATCTCTGACAGAGGGTTACGAAGCTAGTGTAATGCTAGAAGTCAAAATTAGATGAATCAGGAAGCATGAAGGAGTAACAGAATCGCCAGAATTTAACAAATATTAGATGAAAGTTGACAGATGGATAGTATGGATCAAAGGAAGATGTAGAGAAATATGTGGAATAAAGGATCACCAATATCTGCGTCCACGTCAGAAGGGAATTTGAGTGAATCAATATCAGCAAAAATGCTTTCTACTTATCTCTACGTGAGAGGAGCCGAAACTTCGGGACGAAGTTTTTGTTAAGGGGGGAAGGCTGTAATACCCCAGCTTTTAGGGCCTAGCAAAGGGTAGAAATATGAATTTGTGCATCTGCATGCATGCATCTGAAAACCTGAATAAATTTTTCGCAAAATAAAACCCTGGAGTGATTAGAGTTCAATCACCTTAATGAATTAGGGTTTAGCCCTTTTAAGGTGAATGTGGTGAATCTCGATATGACCTCCAGGCATTTTCTGGTTGCGGGAATGCAGATGTAATTGGATTACATAATTAATTTTGTTTTGGAAATCTTAATAGAAATGATTAATAAAGTTATACCTATCTATACAATTAAGTAACAACTCTATAACACCCTCTCTATATAATTACTTCATAGCAAAATTTTAATATTTATTTTGAGCATGTTCATAAGAGAGATGATTTTTGCAACTTAAATGAGTTAAACTCTCTCTATTTTAAGTTATGGCTTTGGTGATCCAAAAATTCAAAATAAAAATGTGTGGAGCTCCTCTATGTTGTTAATAGCCTCCATGGATTATATCCCTATTTTTGGAGCTTCTTAAGTGCTCTAAATAATTCTCTAAGCTTCTGTTTTAAAAGTTTTAGTGTTTATAGTAAAGCACAGGGGGTTATTTGAAAAATCTTCTTTCCTTTTTCTTCTTCTTCCTCTCGCGCCAGAAGGACGACGTTGACAGCCGCCGTGCCACCTCCTGCTTGCCGCTCGGCCGCGAGGATAAGAAGGAGGAGAGCCGTCTGGATCGCGCCCTCGCTCATTCTCTCGCCCTCTCACTCTCCCTCTTGCTCTCTCCCAGGAAAACGACCAGAAACCCTAACCCTAGCTTTACGGCCGCCATCGTGATCTCAAATCACCGGCGACCTAAGCCTCCTCGAGCTCTTCCGAGATGTCTAGCAGCTCCGCCTCGACCTCCTCTTCGATCCGGTGCAAGCCGCACCTGCTGGGATGGCCTGAAGACAGAGAACGGCCGTGACGCCCGAACGCCGGCCGCCGCCGTCGAGCATGATTCCGTCGCCGTCGTTGCTCCTCCGGCCTCACCACCTTGTCCATTAGATTACCGGTGAGCTACTCCTCCGTTTGCCCCACTTCGTGAGGTTGATTGCGTCCTGTAGCTCGAGATCGAGCTCGGCCGCCGTGCGCCGCCGCGGTGCGTCGCCGCCGTGGTAGCTCCGGCGACCATTTAGGGGCGGCGCCGCCACCCCTGGGTACGTCTCCACCTCGCCCATCTCTTGCACGTATTCGGGCAGTCGGGGTTGGCCGGAATCGACCGGTCGGTCGCCGGCAGAGCCGTGCCCTCTGCGGCTGACGTCAGCTGACGTCACCGAGGGGCCGGGCTGTCAGTATTTTAATAATATGGTATTTAATTTCTGAAATAAATAAAACCCTGGCGAGTAGGACCCCTCTGTCAGATATTTAATCTTTTACCAGAAATACCAGAAATTGATTAAAACTTGTTTAATCAATAACTTTTGATTTGTAAGTCAGAAAATTACAAATAATGACGAGCTTGTGGCTCGGCAAATCCCTGGGTCGAGTACCCCGGGTTGATTGAGGGAGAAAGAGAGAGATCAGGCTGGTGAACACGACGGCTAACAGGGGGCGATTTACCCAGGTTCGGCCCCTCGAGTTGAGGTAAAGACCTACTCCTGCTTGTCTGGAATTATCGATTGGTGGCTACAATGCGATGTTCAATGATTCGATGCCCTAGACAGCGCACCCTCCCGGCCTTTATACTACAGGCCGGGTCTCGGGTGGACGGTGCGATTGCACGTACAAGATATGGAAACCTCCTCACCGACCTAATGTCGACTACTTGTTGTATACGGAATCCTTCTTGGGCTTCGCTGGGCCTTCCTTGGCGTGACCCAAGTACCATCACCGTGGGTGACCCGAAAGGTAGCCCCACGACAGTAGCCCCCGAGTGCTCAGTCGAATCGCAGAGTCGGGTGGAGGACTCCCCCCTTCAGGGCACGCCACATGGAATCGTTGATGAAGATTGCTTCGAGTGAGCTTGTCTTGATTCTTCGGGTGCGCAACATTTCGACTGCTTTTCTTCATAATCATCGGGTGCGCGAACAGCGCTCCCGATGGGAGTAGCCCCCGAGATTAAGCTGAATTGCTTGCAATTGAGGTTAAACTCAATTTTTCCTCAGTCGAAAAGCCCGCTCCCGATGGGAGTAAACAGATGACTCGAACTTGTCCGAGTCGAAACTATCCAGGCTCGACTTACTCTTTCACTCAGCCTTGACGGCCTACTAACTTGTCATAAAATCAGCTTTAAAAAAGCTTACTTCGTCTTACTCCACTCGAACGTTTGGTTCGAACGTACTTGGTTCAGTCGAACGGCTATCGAATGCTCAGCCAATTGCTTGGCTTACTTGACACACTTCCATGATGACGTCAGGGATGACGCTTTTGATGACATGACTCGACAGGCTCTGCGCCCGACGGGACGTGACGATGGTGGGCCCGCTGCCACAGCGACGACCGCTGAATATGGACCGTTGGGCGCGAAAACTCCGCGGCGTGATGATGATGCTTCGGTTCCCGTGCATAGTGGAGCACGACTGGGGTGTCCGTCGCGCGATACGTGGGCGGCTGGATTCTTGCGGCGCGATGCAGTTGCACGATGGACGGCCGTGATGAGCTGCCCTGCGGTATATATTTTTCACCGCGGTGCAGAGGCAGTTCACGCATCCTCATTCTCCTCCATCTCGCCGCCAGTTCTTGCCTCCATTGTTCCTCGCAAAAAGCTTCCAACAAAGTTCTCCCCTTTCCTCCGGCGACATGGGCCACAAGAGGAGCAAGGGTACTGAGAGCTCCTCCGCCGCCGCCGGCGACGACGCCGGGATGAAAAAGGTGGAGGGCGACTGGAGCAAGTCCTCCGTCAAAGCGGCGGAGCTCGACAGCCTCCGCCAGCAGGGGCTGCTGCCACCGGAGGCCGTGGCGACGACGCGGGCGCCCGGTAAGGATTCCGTCCCTGCTCCCCGCAGTGGGGAACGCGTCTGCTTCGTGGAGTTCCTTCCGCGGGGATTCGGGTTCCCCTTGCACGATTTTGTCCGTGGGCTCTTGTACGCCTATGGGATTCAGATCCATGATCTGACTCCCAACAGTGTCTTGAGCATCACGAGCTTTATCGTGCTCTGCGAGTGTTTCCTGGGGATTGCACCCCACTGGGCACTGTGGAAGTCTATTTTCCTGGTGCGCCGGATGGCGGGTAAGTCGAAGGAGACCTACCCGGTCGGTGGCTTCGGAATCCAGCTGCGCGGCGACACGAACTTCTTCCACATGAAGAAGTCCGACTCCGTGCAAGGCTGGAGGAAGAAGTGGTTCTACATCACGTGGAACCAGGCCGGGATCCCCGACTTCGCCGCTGAGCGGCCTCTGAAGAAGACCAACGCCTGGTCGCACCCCCTGTCGACGGAGGAGAGGGAGTCGATCAAGCCGCTGCAGGTGCTTCTTCGCGGGTTGATCAAGACGATGGGACGCGAAGCCGGCGGAATCCAGCTGATCGCCATGTTCCACAGGTTGAGGGTGCAGCCTCTGCAACAGCGCCCTCTCCCAATGTGGGAAATGGCAGTCGACCCGGCAATGGACGATGCACAAGTCGCAATCAAGGTGAGGGCCATCACCAGCCTTCGGGTTGCTGACGCGTGCAACGTGACTTGCTCAGTCGCGCCCTTCAGCTCGACGAACCCGATCCCAGAGGTAGGTACTTGAATTTCGTTACTTGGAGTTGACTGTCTTTTTCTGAACTTTCGACTGTTGCTTGCTGATCTTCAGGATCGGAAAAATTACGTGAGCCTTCCTCCGTTGATGGAGAATGGCGCTCACGATGAGGCCGCCTTCGTTGCCGAGCAGGACGGCGATGAAGAGAGTCTTCCCCCCGCTTCCTCGCCTAGTGAGGAAGCAGAGGAGGAAGAGGAGGAGGAGGAGGCGCCGCTCAAACGGCGCAAGCGAAAGCATGTCGGCTCCGCCGCCGCGACATCACCCTTGAAGGAGGCAGAAAAGGAGGACTCCAGCTCGTCGTCTTCAGAGGCGAACAAGCTTGTGGATTCCCTGATTGTGACTCCGCTGGACTCCGCGCCTCCCGCGGGGTTTGGGAGGATGCCGACTCCTTCCATGAGCAGCGATGGTGAATATGCTGACAGGTAAGCTTTATGCGACTGAACCTTTCTGTTTCGCTTCTTCTTTCTGTTCCTTGGGTGTTTTCTGAATCTTTTGTAAGCAGCCACCAAGGTGGTAATGTCCATGATTCGCCTCGTGAGGAGGAACACCAGTCTGCTGCCCCGGAGCATGCGACTGGTACAACTGAAGAGGCGCCACAGGCGAACAATCCTCCGGTGCTGGACCCTTCGACGGCCACCCGGCCGGATGGTGCCGCTGATGCGACTGCCGTGGATGCTGATCTGATCCAGCATGTAAGTATCTTCTTTCTTATCTTGCAAATTCTTGTATCGGGTGCGCGAACAGCGCTCCCGATGGGAGTAGCCCCCGAAGATGTGCGTGACTAGAATAGTCGGGTACAGATTTATACTTCTTTTTCCGCAGCCCGTCTATCGTCAGCAAATGGAAACGGCCACCCGCTTCATTCGTCTGGAGCAGGAGGCTAGTCAACTTCGCGCTGCACTGGAGCAGTCGAGGAGTAAGTATCCCTTGTCGAGTCTTTTGAACTTTCTTCGACTGTCTGCAATTCTGATCTTTTGCTCGGGTGTTCTGCAGAAGACAACCAAGGCTTGGTGAAGCGGGTCCAGCAACTGGAGAAGTCGCTTGAGACCCAGACTGAGGCAGAAAAAGTTCAGGTCGAACGCCTGATTAGCATTGCCACGGCCATTGGTGGTAAGTTCTCGGCTGATAAAAGCCTACTTTTGCCTTTGTTGCCTGCAGGTAACCTTACTATTCGCGTTATTTCTGAATGTAGGTGTTGGTGGTGGTTCTCCCCCTGAAGGGACGTCCAGCGCGAATACCACCTTGTCGGCGGCAGTCGACCTCTGCAACCGGGTTTGCGCGTGCGCCGCGGACGCTGTGAAGAAGTCCTCGAGCGCCCTGGCCAACATCTATGAAGGTGTTTTCCCTGGTCAGGCCGCGCCTAAGGAGGCTGACAAGCTGGCGGCTCCATTTGCTGAGGCGAATGTGATGGCCAACTACACCCGCACCCAGACGGTACGCGGCTCCGAGCTTACCTTCCGTCTGTTACTCGGTCATGGGATCTCGGGTAACTTTGAGGCGGCTGTGAGCGACTTCCCTCGAAGGCCCGATGGAAAGTCCAAGTCTCTGACCAGCGTCAAGGACAAGGCGACTAAGTTAGCTAAAAAGCTGATTGACACCTTTGAGAGGAAGCTTGCAGAGTCAGCCGCCAAAAAGGGCCGGGCACCGTCGGGTTCTGCTATGTAGTGTTGTAGTAGGGGTCTTCTCTTGTCTTTTGTAATGAAACTTGGTGAAATCAATGGATATGCTGATTCTGTGATGCGACTGTGTTTTTGTCTAGTCTTATTGAAAATAGTGCTCTCTGATGTTCTTTAAATTGACAGCCTGACGGAAGTGCTCCTCCTGAAGTCGCGGAGGATATCCGTGCGTACTTGGATGAAGGTACCTCTTCGGCTGCGCCTGCGTCTTCGCGTTGTCCGACTCCTCCGGCTCCCGCGCGGAGCAGGAACGATCAGCGAGTGGTTAATTATATGAGGAACAAAATCACTGAACTTGAGTCGAAGCTGCGGAGAACTGAAGTGGAGCTTGATCGTCTCAGGGCACGTTCCGCTGGGCCGTTCAATCAGCGCGAACGGTTCCTTCTTGCCCAGATTGATCTGATATGTCGACAGCTGCAAGGTTTTGCTCTAGCTGCTTCTCTTTGATTTCTTCATGCTTGTGTTGTTCTGCACCTTGACCCGTTAATTTGCAGTTGTTAATCCCGACTGGCAAGCCGAGAACGCTCGAGTGGACGAGCGCGTGGATAGCGAGGCCACCGGTAACTCGGTCGAAGCTCGCCAATTCTGGGTACATAAGGGAGAGAGCCGCATACTCGCGCGGATGCTGGATCGCACCTGGCGAGCTGCGTTCGTTCTTGAGGGTTGCAGGAAAGCACTCTGGCAGATCAACAAAGTGTTCTTCCCCCTTGATGAGCAGCCGGAAGGGTTGCCCGCGCTGTTGGAGAGGTTCCGCAGTAGCAGGGCGTTGAAGGTGGTCGTCTTCAACCAGCTTGTTGCCGGGGCCAACACGGCGTTTGCCTATGTTCGACTGCATCGACCTCATGTTCCCTTGGATAGAATACTTGATGGCTTGCCTAGGGATGTTGATTATGCCGAATCCCTTGAACCCGCACGTCGGGTGATGCGACAGGTCCTGAATCATACAGAGCAACGTGTAGGGCCACTGGATGCGCCAAAGGAAGAGCCTGTCGACTGAGAAAAACAGCTTGTTGTATAATGTTAGCTTGTAACATGAATATATGTATGCATGTAAATATGCTGATACGGGGTTAATCCCTAAGTATATGAAAACGTTGTGTCGTGAACTCATAACCCGTGTGGAGCAGCCCCCGAGTGTGTCGGGTGGCGTACTTGGTGAGCAAGAGTGCGAACTGAACGTTATATCTTAGGCCTTGACAGCGCAGCCTCCGAGTGCATCGGGTGATGGCCTAGGCTTTCGAGTTAGACCTGTGCGGCGCAGCCCCCGAGTGCATCGGGTGGCAGCCTAGGTTTTCAAGTAGGACTTGTACGGCGCGAGCCCCCGAGTGCATTGGGTGGCGGCCGAAGATTTTTGGGTGATGCCTGTTAGGCGCAGCCCCCGAGTGATTCGAGTGGCGGCCTAGGCTAACTTTAGATCTGTACAGCGCAAGCCCCCGAGTGCGTCGAGTGGCGGCCGAGGATTTTCGGGTGATGCCTGTACGGCGCAGCCCCCGAGTGGTTCGAGTGGCGGCCTAGGCTAACTTTAGACCTGTACAGCGCAAGCCCCCGAGTGCGTCGAGTGGCGGCCGAGGATTTTCGGGTGATGCCTGTACGGCGCAGCCCCCGAGTGGTTCGAGTGGCGGCCTAGGCTAACTTTAGACCTGTACAGCGCAAGCCCTCGAGTGCGTCGAGTGGCGGCCGAGGATTTTCGGGTGATTCCTGTACGGCACAGCCCCCGAGTGGTTCGAGTGGCAGCCTAGGCTAACTTTAGACCTGTACAGCGCAAGCCCCCGAGTACGTCGAGTGGCGGCCGAGGATTTTCGGGTGATGCCTGTACGGCGCAGCCCCCGAGTGGTTCGAGTGGCGGCCTAGGCTAACTTTAGACCTGTACATCGCAAGCCCCCGAGTGCGTCGAGTGGCGGCCGAGGATTTTCGGGTGATGCCTGTACGGCGCAGCCCCCGAGTGGTTCGAGTGGCGGCCTAGGCTAACTTTAGACCTGTACAGCGCAAGCCCCCGAGTGCGTCGGGTGGCGGCCGAGGATTTTCGGGTGATGCCTGTACGGCGCAGCCCCCGAGTGGTTCGAGTGGCGGCCTAGGCTAACTTTAGACCTGTACAGCGCAAGCCCCCGAGTGCGTCGAGTGGCGGCCGAGGATTTTCGGGTGATGCCTGTACGGCGCAACCCCCGAGTGGTTCGAGTGGCGGCCTAGGCTAACTTTAGACCTGTACAGCGCAAGCCCCCGAGTGCGTCGGGTGGCGGCCGAGGATTTTCGGGTGATGCCTGTATGGCGCAGCCCCCGAGTGGTTCGAGTGGCGGCCTAGGTTGCAAAGGAGAGGGTGACAAAAAATTTCTCTAATCATCTTTATTTATTCTCGCAAACAGGCCGCCTCATTAAAACCCTTCCAGTCCCCTTAGGTACCCTGGCGAGGGAAAGAGTGCGTAAGAAACCTGCTGCTACTTTGAGTTTACAGTGTAGGGTACATCAGGCGTAGAAGCGGCGTAGCTGTGCCACGTTCCACGGGTTACTGCAAACTGTTCCTGTGGCTTGGTCCTTCAGGCGGTATGCTCCATTGCCGATTGCTTCTGTCACAATGTACGGGCCTTCCCACGGGGAGGCGAGCTTGTGCACTTTCTTCTGCTTGAGTCGAAGGACCAGGTCGCCTGGGACAAAAGATCTGGGTCGCAGTCGTCGCCCGTGGTAGTTGCGCAGGTCCTGCTGGTACACTGCTGTGCGGCTGAGGGCGATGTCGCGTGCTTCATCTAGAGTGTCCATGTCATCTTCTAGTGCCTCTTCTGCGTCGGACTCGTCGTAGGCCACGACCCGTGGAGCGTCAAACTTAATGTCACAGGGTAAGACTGCTTCTGCGCCATACACCATAAAGAACGGTGTGTATTGGGTGGATCTGTTCGGCGTGGTGCGTAGGCTCCATAGCACGCTTGGAAGTTCCTCTACCCAGGCTCCTGCAGCTCGTTTCAACGGCACTCGCAGACGCTTCTTTATCCCTTTGCTGACTAGGCCGTTGGCCTTTTCGACTTGTCCGTTAGACTGCGGGTGTGAGACGGATGCGTAGTTGAGCCTGATGCCTTGTTCCTCGCAGAAATCTCTGAACTCCTCGGCTGTAAAGTTCGTGCCGTTATCGGTGATGATACTGTGGGGCACGCCAAATCTGAAGACAATGGACCTGATGAAGTTGACTGCTGAAGTTGCGGTTGAACTTGTGATTGGCACCGCCTCGATCCACTTCGTGAATTTGTCGACTGCCACCAGGAGGTGCGTGTGCCCACCCGGGGAGGACTTCTTGAAGGGACCTACCATGTCGAGTCCCCACTGCGCGAACGGCCATGCGAGTGGGATGGTTTTCAATTCTGATGCGGGTGCGTGAGGTTTGTTGGCGAACTCTTGGCAGCCGACGCACCTTTTTACGAGCTCGACTGCGTCTTGCATTGCAGTGGGCCAGTAGAACCCTGCTCGCAAGGCCTTGGCAACCAGTGCTCGACTGCTTGCATGATGCCCGCAGATTCCGGCGTGGATGTCGAGTAGAATAGCTTGGCCGTCCGATGGATCAATGCACCTTTGGAGTACGCCTGAGATGCTTCGTTTGTAAAGCTCGCCCTTGATGATGGTGAAGCCCTTCGAGCGGCGGACAATGCGCTTTGCTTCGACTGGGTTCTCTGGCAGCCGCTGATGCAGCATGTAGGCCAGATACGGGCTTGTCCACGTGGGTTCGACCAGCATGATTTCCATGGGTTCCTTCTCCGTGCTTTGCGGGTTGGCGGTCGTTGTTGTCGATGCAGGGGGTTCTGGCGGGGGCCGGACCCTGATAGAGCACTGCATGATGCACTCGAGGAAGACTCCGGGTGGAACCGGAGCTCGATCTGAGCCGAGGTTGGCGAGGATGTCGGCTTCTTCATTGCTTTCGCGGCCGATGTGTCGCAGTTCGCAGCCGTCGAATTGGCCTTCCAGCTGGTTGTACAACTCCCTGTATGCTATCATGTTGTCAGCGATGGCGTCGCATTGCTTCATTGTTTGCTGCACCACCAGGTAGGAGTCGCCATAGATCATAAGGCGAGTGGCGCCGCAGTTCTTGGCCATCCGCATGCCGTGGATCAGTGCCTCGTACTCTGCCTCGTTGTTGGAGGGTGTTGGAAATTTCATCTGCAGCACGTACTTAAGCTTATCGCCTTTGGGTGATATGAGCACGACTCCCGCTCCGGCTGAGTTGAATTTCTTGGATCCATCAAAGTACATGGTCCATGCAGTCGATAAATCAGGCTCGTCTGGTAGCTGCGCTTCTATCCACTCTGTGGTGAACTCTGGTAGGACCTGAGCCTTGATTGCCTTCGGGTGTACGTACTTCAGCCCCCATGGCCCTAATTCGACAACCCACTTGGCGACTCGCCCTGTCGCGGATGGATTAGTGAGGATGTCTGATAGGGCGGAGGAGCTTACCACCGTTATCGGGTGCTCGGAGAAGTAGTGTACCACCTTCCTTGACGTCATGAAGACGGCGTATGCCAACTTCTGATAGTGCGGGTACCTCTGCTTTGACTCTGTTAATACCTCGCTGAGGTAATACACGGGCCGTTGGACGGGATGAGCCCTTCCTTCTTCCTCCCGTTCGACTACGAGAACGGTACTGACCACTCTGTTCGTGGCCGCCACGTAAAGGTATAGTGGTTCATTCTCCTGGGGTGCTACCAGTACTGGAGGGGTTGTCAGGGTCTTCTTCAGCCTGTCGAAGGCATCCTGTGCTTCCTCCGTCCACTCGAATTTGTCGGCCTTTTTCATCAGCTGGTAGAAGGGCAGGGCCTTTTCTCCCAGCTTACTTATGAATCGACTGAGTGCTGCGACTCTGCCGGCTAGACTTTGTACGTCATGAAGTTTTGTTGGTGCAGGCATGTCTAGTATATTTTGCACCTTTTCTGGATTTGCTTCGATTCCTCTCGCAGAGACAAGGTACCCCAGTAGCTCTCCGGCTGGGACGCCGAAAACGCACTTGTCTGGGTTCAACTTGATCTGGTACTTGTCGAGTGCCTCGAAGACCTTGCGGAGGTCGTCGATGAGGGTGTCCTCTTTGCGGGTGGTGATGACGATATCGTCGACGTAGACTTGGACTACCTTCCCGATAAGCTCCTTCAGGCAGGCTTGCATTGTACGCTGGTACGTGGCCCCAGCGTTTTTTAACCCGAAGGGCATCATGGTGTAGCAGAACACACCGTGTGGTGTGATAAACGCCGTCTTTTCTTGTTCTTCGACTGCCATCTTGATCTGCTGGTAGCCTGAGTAGGCATCCAGGAAGGACAGACGTGCGCAGCCCGCAGTCGAGTCGACGATCTGGTCAATCCGCGGGAGCGGAAAGTGATCCTTGGGGCAGCATTTGTTGATGGCGGTGAAGTCGACGCACATGCGGAGCTTCTTCGTCTTCTTCTTTTCCACCAGTACTGGGTTTGCTACCCACTCTGACTTCTTGATTTCTTTAATAAAACCGGCATGGAGCAGCCGGTCGATCTCCAAACTGATCGCGTCTCTCTTTGGACCCGAAAAGCGCCTCATGGTTTGCTTGACGGGTCTGGCGTCCTTGTGAACGTGTAATCGGTGCTCGGCGAGTTCTCTTGGTATGCCTGGCATATCAGAAGGTTGCCAGGCGAATATCTTCCAGTTTTCGCGCAGGAACTCGACGAGCGCGCTTTCCTATGCGCTGGTCAAGCTTGATGACACCCGGACCACCTTGTCAGCATCTGTCGGGTGTACCTGGTGGGCCCTGGTGTCGTCGCTGGTGTTGAACGCCGAGTCCTTGGATGATTTCTTCTTTGGGGGGAAGAGGGTCTTGTCGTTGTCGACTGCCAGCATCTCGAGGTGATCTTCCATCCCAAAGAACTCAGAGATCCTGTTGAACTCGCGGTCGCAGCTGTCGGACCGGTCGAAGTCCCCTCTCACCGTGATGACACCCTTGGGTCCAGGCATCTTGAGCATGAGGTAGGCGTAGTGGGGTATCGCCATGAACCTTGCAAAAGTTGGACGCCCAAGGATGGCGTGGTACTGTGATTTCCAGTCGACCACCTCGAAGTCGATTGCCTCCCTCCGGAAGTTGTCGGGTGTGCCGAAGATCACGTCGAGTGTGATTACTCCCATGGGCGTAACTGCTTGCCCTGGTACTATACCGTGAAAGGTATTAGATGACGGCGTCAGGTTGGAAATTGACCTGTTCATGCGCCTGAGTGTGTCAGCGAAAAGAATGTTGATTCCGCTGCCTCCGTCCATGAACACCTTTTTCAAGGTGTACTCCCCGATCTGAGCTTCGACTACCAGAGCGGCGTGCCCGGGCCGTGGTATTGCCGGCGGGTGATCAGCCCTGGAGAAGGTGATGTCTATCTCTGATCCTCTCAGGTACTCGGGTACTGCGGGTGGATTGGTGATTGCCTGAAAGACTTGGCGAGTAATGAGCTTCTGGGTCCTGTTGGAAGGACGCCCCTTCTGTATCATGTTCATCTGCCCACGTGGTGCTGGGAACACGTTGGCAGGGTCCTGTTGCTACGGTTGTTGCTGCTGTTGTTGCGGCTGCTGCGGTTGTTGCTGCGGGTAGTAAGCCAATGCTGCTTGCGCTGGGTTGGCGGGTGGAGGAGCTGGTGGTGCGTTGATTGCCAGCTGTCCCGCGACTGGTTGTCCCGCGGGTGGTGCTTGATGAACCTGCTGCCCGTCCGTAGCAAGTACGCGCGTGAAGGCCCTGGCCAACCGTTGCGCCTTCTTGCAGTCCTTCAACAGGTGTCGGGATCCCCACTTGCCTGTTTCCGGGTCCTTGAACATATGGTGCCTGCAGGGTTGCTGTAGCTCCTCCTCATCCGTGAGTATGCGTCTGCGCCACTCGCGCTTGCGACTTCCATCTCCGCGGTAGCCGCTGCCACCACCTTGGCTGTATCCTCTATCATTGCCACCGCCTTGGCTATATCCTCTATCACTCTCACGGGGGGTTTCGAATCCCGCCGCTACTAACTCTATTGAGTCGTGGCCGATAAAGCGTGGTTTCTTTTTCAGTCGACCCTCTCGCCAGTTGCTGGGTTGGGGATCTGGCATTGAGTCGCGGACGGAGTCCTCTCCATCTGCCCATTGGTTGGCGATCTGCATGAGGTCTATCATATTCTTCGGCCTGAGCCTACCAAGTTCTTCGCGAAGGTCGCGGCGGGTGAGGCCGTAGATGAATGCGTCCATGACTCTGTCCTCTGAGGTGGCTCCATCCATGGTGTTGCGGAGCAGGGTCCACCGTTGGATGTACGAACGGAGTCGCTCCTCATGGCCCTGTTTGCAAGCTTGGAGCTCGATGAGGGTGGTTGGCCTGGCGTAAGTTCCCAGGAAACCTTTTATGAATGCGGTCCTGAATTCCTCCCAAGTCCTGAAGGCATCCTTCGGCTGCGTGTTGAGCCACCCGCGGGCGGACCCCGTGAGCATCAGCTGGATGTACTGCATGGCGGTAGTCGAGTTACCACCTTGGCAGCTGCATGCGATAAGGTAGTCGTCCAGCCAATCCTGCGGGTGCTGCTTTCCGTCGTACTTTGGTGTCTCCGCCGTTAGCTTGAAGCCTTTGGGCATCTTCGTGTCGCGAATATTTATACTGAAACATGGTGCTCCACGTGGCTCGTGGTCTTCATCGTCGAGTAGTCCTGCTTCTCGCAGTCGACGGGCACGGTCTATCCTTCTCTGTGTGACGACGTTGCGGCCATCCTCGCCGGGCTGCAGTTGTCGCAGTCGAATCGGTTCCCGATCTGCCGCTGGTGCGACTCCACGGTCACGACGTCCTCGTTCCTCGTACATCCCTTCGACTGGTTCTCCTCTTGCCAGGACTTCCTCGACTTGCCTCAAGGCTTGGATCTGCTGCCTGTGTACGCGGGCGTTGGCGCTTCCTTCCGGCGGCTGCATGACCCGCAAATAGGTCTCGACTCCCATAAGCGCAGAGGCGGGTGTTCTGGGGATGGGGATTCCGTCCTCGTCTTCCAAGAAAGATGACTCCAAGTTGCGCGTGAGGTGGATGCGATCGGCCTCGTGCACCTGCGTCATGCGAGTTCTGTGCCTTCCTTCTTGATTGACTTCTTCTGATCCAGACATGAATGTGAGCGCTGCCCTCCTGGCACTCGAATCGTCGGCTAGCTCCTTGCGCCGGGCCAACTCGGCTTTTTCCTGTTTGATTCGCTCGGCTTCCTTCCAGAGCAAGTACTGGACCGCCTGTCGATCTTCCTGTGGATCTTCCGGGGCAGGGAACGTGCCATCGTCCACATGCTTCTGTGCCCTAATTGCCAGCTCCCGGGTGATGGTAAGTTTCGTCACCTTGTCTTGCAGGGTGACCTCCATGGGGTACACGGGTGCTGATGGACCGACCATGTAGACTTGCGCGGGGTAGACCCGTCGAGTGGGGCTGATGCTCCCTGTCGTGCTTCCTTCATCTGAGCTGTATTCGTTGTCAAAGATCACAGCAACGTGGTGGGTACCACGGTCGCTGCTACTGGCGGCTGCCCGATGCGTAGATGCGATCGGCGCAGTCGAAACTGGTGCGGATCTTGGCTGGCGCCCGAACGGGTAGATCGGAGTGGACTTGACTCGCCCCGTGGCCGCAGCAGATGCGTTTTTCTTGGCAACCGCAGATGCGATCGCCACAGTCGAAGTTGATGTAGTCGAAGTAGACGCAGATGGCGATGTAGATGCGATCTCCGTAATCTTCACAGCGGGTGAGGTTGCGATCCGTGCAGCCGCCATGGATGCAGGCGCCTCCATTGAGCGCAGGGCGGCCTGCGTAGGGCGGAGGGTTCCGCGACTGTCCACCAGATAACGCAGACTACCAAAGGTAATCCACGTGCTCTGTTGGAATCCGGCGTAAGCCGAAAGATCCGCCGGCGAGTGCTCGACGTACTCGAGGAAGCCGGTGTAGATCGACTCCCTCGCGCTGATGGCGTTGTTGGTTGTGGATGAGGCCGGCATGATCACGACTCCAGCGATCTGTTCTTTCCCACAGACGGCGCCAATTGACGAGCTTGTGGCTCGGCAAATCCCTGGGTCGAGTACCCCGGGTTGATTGAGGGAGAAAGAGAGAGATCAGGCTGGTGAACACGACGGCTAACAGGGGGCGATTTACCCAGGTTCGGCCCCTCGAGTTGAGGTAAAGACCTACTCCTGCTTGTCTGGAATTATCGATTGGTGGCTACAATGCGATGTTCAATGATTCGATGCCCTAGACAGCGCACCCTCCCGGCCTTTATACTACAGGCCGGGTCTCGGGTGGACGGTGCGATTGCACGTACAAGATATGGAAACCTCCTCACCGACCTAATGTCGACTACTTGTTGTATACGGAATCCTTCTTGGGCTTCGCTGGGCCTTCCTTGGCGTGACCCAAGTACCATCACCGTGGGTGACCCGAAAGGTAGCCCCACGACAAATAACATATCAAAATATTTAGAAAAATGAAATCTATTTGATTATGTTAATTTCTTAATTGTTCAACAGACTAAAAATAAAAGTTGTTAAGAATTACCAAGATGCCACTCTAATTCAAAAACATAACCTAAATGCCAAAAATTAAATAAAAATATGTTTTCAACTCCAAATTTTATAAGGATTTCAAATATGACTTTTATTTATTTTATTAAAAAGTTTTTATTGAATGAAAAATACTAAGATCCATAATTGGATATTATTTCTATTATTTTAAATAAATTATTTGAAAATAATTTTCTTATGTAATTAATTCATAGGTAGTAAGTTGAATTGTTTTGTACTAGCTTCTAAAACAACTAATTTTCTATAAAGAAAATAATTTGAGATATAAGTTCAAAACATAAAATTTGAACTCAAATACCATAATGTAAATGGTTGTCCTGTTACTCATCCTAGGTAAAACACACAAAAAGGAGTTCATTTGAAAATCATTCACTCTAGTGTTATTACTTTTTGAAAGTAGTTAAATAAAATAAAATTATGAAATAAATGCAATCCTTAAGTGAGCACCTGTAGTTGTTTATTAATCATGTAAAACATTACTTCGCTAATCATAACAAACACTTAAGTCTGATTGTGATAACAACTCAAAGTTTTTCACCTTTAACAAAGCAATCAATAACGCGAAGCGCTTACTTGTGAGGTTGGGTGTTTTGGGTTATATACGATGCATCTCATATTTATGCATAATAGCATATTGCAAGTGTTTCCAGTAGTCCTTACTCGGACTACTTTGCTGTTTTCAGATCTCCGGGTTCTGACGCACCCTAGAACCCCGAAGGGCATGAACTGCCACCTCTGCCTCAGGCAAGTTCATCACTTGCTCATACCTCTTGAAATATTTGTTAGAAAACTATTTGGAAAACCTAAATATACTATCACCTTTATACAAAAGAAAGCATAAAACCTATTTCTTAATAATATGACTATTTGGCTATCTACCTGAGTGGTGGTAACCTACTATGGATGGCAAATGGGACCATGGTAAGATGAATAGGTCCGGAGGTTCCATTTGCACGGGAGAGTATTACCTAGGATTAACAACAAATGCCGTCATAATGATTGCGCCGTAAAGACGCGTTAACCATAAGACCTGGAATGGGACGGGAAATGCCATCTGTACTTCTCCCGGATGCATGTCAACGGGCTGCCAGTGCCGTAGGCTGTAGGTCTTGCGGGACTACATGCACATGGGTGGGATCCCTTAATTCCCACGGCGACTGGGGTCTAGGATGGTCTGCAAGGAGAGCCTAGGTGTCTACCGTGAGGGGTAGAGCATCAGGGGTAAACTCGCTATGCATGAATTGGGTGGGCATGCGTTGTGCGGAGAGGCACAGTGAATGACTTGGATCAAAAACTGGGCCCCACACCAAAGAGAGTGTGGACGGGAAAGATCACCCGGTTGTGCAACAAAGTCTTGATCTCTTATGGGTAAAGTAACACACCTCTGCAGAGTGTAAAAAATTGTAACATGTTACTCCCTGTTCCGGGAAGGAGCTGCGAACGCTGCAGGAAAGGAACTCCATGAAAGTTCTAGCCCTGTGAAGGATGACGGGCATAGTTTTCAGAATAAAAGCTACCTCTTGAAGAATTTTTTACAAAAACCTTGCATTAAGCTTAAGGCTCCCTGGAGTCTAAAGCTGTAGCCAGTGCATCAAACTTCCCACCGTACATAATGGACTTGCTGGGTAACGCTGGTTACTCACCCTTGCCCTTTTGACCCTTGCTTAGACTTTGGAGCCATCAAAGGAGTTGACGGTGGTCCATCACAACATCAAGATCTTCATTAAGGAGTCAACTGCTACTTCACCAACCGAAGCACGACTACAACTATGGCCACGAAGGAGCAATGTCAACGATGTCAAAGAGATCACACTGCCAATGAAGGAGACCACGCTTACTGGAGGAACGAGTACAAGTCCGGATAATCTTATTCCAGATAGAGTAGATTAAGGTGGTGGCAACAGCAGTAGTGGATTAGGAGTTAAAGCTAGAGTTGATCTCCAGCTTAGTGCTACGAATTGGCTCTCCCTGGATTTCATTGGCACGAGGCTATCCTCTATGTATCGAGGAGGTTCCCGAGATTTTGTATTGAATATTGTTGTAATCCTATAGTGTTACCTTGGACCTGCTATGTTTCGGTTGTACCACTCTGAGAGATGTAATATTCACGGATAGGTCCTTCTGTGAGTATTATGTCAACGACTTGCACACTACACCATGCAGTGGTGTGCTGGGTCACCGCACCCGCACAAAGCCTTGATCAACACAAACTTTTCTTCCCTTAGCTTTGACTCCAACAAATGGAGATCAATCAACTCAAATGGACACACCTATGAATATAGCTCAATATAAACATTAGTCCATAGAGATTGTCATTAATTACCAAAACCATGCATGGGATCAACCATGCACTTTCAATCTCCCCCATTTTGGTAATTGATTACAATCCCTTTTTAAGAGGGTTTATATAATGAATAGCATAAAACCCAAATTCCCTTAAACCCTCTAAACTTCTCCCCCATTGGCATCGATTGCCGAAATGGGAAGAAAAATTTAGAGAGCCAATATAATATGAGTTCCTCTAACAAGGTGATGACAATCCCTTTTAACGAATAATTAGAGGAAATCAAACTATATTGAGGATCCAAAGATTGCAAAAAGATGAAATCATTTAAAACAACTCCACAAAGGAGAAAAGCAATCAAAAAGATCCAAAGTGAGAGTTCTAAATAAAAACGGAGAAGCTCCCCAATTTTCATGCACAATTGAGGAGTGCACAAAAATGGCATCCTCGCTCCCCCAAAATCATCTAGAACCCGCAACAAGTGCAAGAGTGCATAATGCAAAAGCAAATCATAGCACTTGCACCAAAGATGTGGTTGAGCCATAGAGGAGATACCAATTTTCAAAAATTCATCATAAGATAGGCCCAACCGAGAAAAGAGATCTTTTAAAGAGATATGTTCACAAGCTTAGGGATACCAATTGGAAACTAAAACCAATTGAAAATGCCAAAAGCAAGTGAGAACATTTAGCCAATAAAATTCAACATGCTCACCATGGTAGGCATGAAGTCAAAGATCTTCAAGAGATACATGAGTGTGCAAAGATACCAATAAACAATAAGACAAGCACTCATGAGACAAATTTGAAACCACCAAAGAATTATAGATGAAAAACAAGGTGGCTCAAAAGAATTAGGATACCAACTAAAAGGTGACCTCTCTCATATGTATAGGTTTCTAATTGGACACACCATTGAAGATATACATCCGCAAAGAAACATATACATACGAAATGGTTCGGGAAAAAGAGAACAAGGTATCCAAAAGGAAGTCATAAATATACAAAATTGTTGCATAAAAGCATAGCACATAGCTCAAATTTATCTCATCGTATATGAATGAACTTCAAATATATCAAATGCATCACACATATCACTAAGGGAACAAGAGATAGTGGAGATGCTTTGAGTTAGGCAACAAGTATCACAAGGAAATAATATCAATTGAAGAAAAGGTTTTTGCAAATTCAACACACATATCACAAAGATATATTAAGTGAAGGAAAAGGCCAAAACCACAACAATTGCACATACAAGCTTTCATGCCATGAGGCAACCTACACAATGTTGAAACTAGAAAAGTATGCATGGAATAGATACTTGTTACCGAGATGCATTGACGATGAAGATAATGAGAGTTGGTTTGTTATCAAAGATTGACTCCGACAATCACATGGTGAGAACACCTTCCTTATGAATGAGACAAGCATCCAATGCATCTCCATTGTACCTAAAACAAAATTAGAATACAAAATGGTTCCCAAACTCATTGGGTTCCATAGTAGTTAGATCAACTACAATATATAGGAAACACTCCACATAAATATGTGCATATAGATATGAAATTGAATTTCATGCACATCTTAGCCGATTTAGGATTCGGTGGAGTATCCCCTATATATTGGATCAAGAAAGATAAGCATGCTAAAATAATATAAATTAGTAACCGAGCATGCAAAGGCTTTCTAGAACCAAAAGAGATACAATTTGGACGAAAACACAAAGTGAACCAAAAAGGTTGTCCAAATTATATCAAAATCCAAATCAACACATGAATTAGGAGAAATCAAATCAACCTATGATTGATTCCAAAACACATCAACACATGAAGTGTGATATCAAAAGGAATCAAATCAACACAACAAATGATCGATAAGACACCAATTGAAAATAAGATACCAATTAAAACAAAAAAAATATCAACTAGGAGAAAAGATACCAAGAAGAGGGTGATACTTGACCGAAATCAAGTAAAGTTAAAATAAGGCAAAAGGTATCAAGACTCCCACAATAAATATCAATTGGAACAAATATCTATGGAGGAGATATTAAATTCCAATTAATACCAATTGAAGGTGCCAACACAAGATAAAGAATCAAATGCCAATTGAGAGGATCAATAATTGATAGAAAGAATAGTGTTCTAAATAAAAAAGGAATGCTCCCCCAAGATTAATGCATTATCTTAGATATTTGCATTTGAATACAAAATGCATGCACAAGGGATCATTACTCTCCATATTTTATCTAAAACACTAAACACTACCGATTGAAAGATAGGATCCATTCAAAAGGCAAGGAAGGCAATAGATAAAGCAAATCAACGCAAGAGCCAATGTGAAGATGGTCTACAAAATCCACCACAATTACTAGTATCACTTGTCATGGACAAGGAGTATATAGAGATATTTCTCGGTGGTATAAAGGAATGATGTACAAGACCAACTTCACCACAAACTAGCAAATGGCAAAAGATAGGAATTAAAACACCATTTTTTAAAGAGGTTTGTTGGTAGTTTCAATTATTTGAACCAACCGGCAAAGCCATGGTTAGAATAAAAGGAAACAAATGGTTTCTCACATAATATATGGGAATGCATATTAGAGAGAAACCACACCAAGCAACCTCACACAAACAAGAACCAAAGGGTAACCACAAAGGAAAATTGGAACTTGTTTGAGTAAACATGCCACATAGGAAATGGATAATGTACAATATCAACTCTAAGTGGCAAACCTCAAATGTTCACATTTTTATGGGATTGTAATATGCACATAGCTTATTACTCCCCCATGATGTGATAATTCATTTTATTTTTAAACAAGAGGCAAATAAAACCAACTAGAGCAATTAATGGACATTGTAGAATTTGAATTTCCCATGAATATGACATACCACATAGTAGCTAGATAATATTGAAATATCAATACTAGGTGGTGTGCCTCATGTATACACATTTTTAGGTTTGTGATGTGCACAAAGCACATCACTCCCCCAAAATGGGATAGTCCATTAATATCTCAAAGAGCCAAATGAAATCCACACAAGATTCAATAAAGCTCAACACACAAATTACACATACATGATACACAACTAACATACACCACCTTGAATAACAAGATAAGTAAGAAAGGAGCATATCACATACAAACACATGCTAGGGAGCAAGCAACTTTCAATGAATATGTGAATTAAGTACAAGTTACCGCAAGGAGGAGCATTGGATATGAGATAGATATGTGGTAATCCAATTGACTTGGCTTGAGAAATAAACCCATGAAGATCCCTTAATTCTTCAAGAATAGCCAAGTCACCAATGTCCTCCTCATCAACCTATTGATCAAGTTGAAGCTTGTTGGTCCCCAACCAAGTTGGGTCCTAAGAGGTTAGTCACAATAGGTTTGGGAACCCAAATGGTGCTTTTCTTGCCACCACTTTGAGCTCCCACATATTTGGCAAACACATTGCCACTTCTATCCTTCCCAAGAGAATAAGCATCATCAACTATAATAGGGTTGGATACGGTACCGTTAATGCATGAAGAAGCAAAATGACCTTTGCCACGGCAAAGGTAGCAACACCGACTCTTCTTCTTCTTAATAGGCTCCTCAACTTGACGAGCATAGGCTTGAGTCTTCTTAGGAGGTGGCCGTTATTCAACTCGTGGTTGAGCACGAGATTGAACAAGAGGCCGCTTCCCTAGTCGCTTCTCACTAAGAGTCTTCTTCTTCTTCATTGGGCAATCACGAACATGGTGCCCTTCTAGCTTGCACTTGAAGCAAATGATGTTGGCTGGATTCTTGATTTTAACTTGGCCCTTCTTCTTCTCAACCTTGGACTTGTTCTTGATGTTGGAGTTGAATCCAAGTCCACTCTTATCATTGGGGGATTGTTGCACACTCAACATGTTGTCAAGTGCACGCTTCCCTTCATGACGCTTCTCCAAGTCATTCTTCAAAGAAGTGACTTGGGCCTTGAGGTTTTTTATTTCCTCTACATGGTGAGTGGCAACAAATGCACTAGAGGAAGTAGAAGCTTCATTGTTATGACAACAAGGCAAAGCGAGTAATTCATCACATGATGTACCAATATTTTTAGTGGATGAATTACTAGGACTAGCACATGGCATTTTAGCATTTTTAGTTGAAGTTGTGCTATTATCCACATGAGGCTCACTAGATGTTACCTTTGAAGTGATGGCCTCATGAGCTAACTTAAGACAAGTATAGGATGCTAGAAGTTCATAATTAGAGCTAGATAGTTTTTCATGATTTTCTTCCAACTGCCTATACTTGCTAGTTAGCAACTCAAGTTGAGCCCTTAGCTCAACATTCTCCTTCAAAGTAGATGCTTCACAAGAATTGGAGTTAGTAGCACAAGCATCATTGACATTAGCAATAGAAGAAGACAACTTGGCAAGCTCATCATTTAATCTAGCATTTTCATTTTTCGTGACTTTATATTTAGCATGAGCATGGTCACATTCTTTAATGATCTTAGCAATTATTTTATTATGAGACTCCTCGATATTTTCTAATTTCTCCTTAAGACAAGCCCGAGTCTCTTGCTCTTCCTCAAGAGCATCTTCTAACGATGCCTTCTCCATAGCATCATCTCTTTCGATCTTACCCTTTTCATCAAGGCTTGCTTCCAAAGACTCAATAGTTTCCCCGCGCTCAATAAGCGTTTTCATAATTTCAAAGAGCATAGCTTGAGCATTTTTTTTAGGAAGGGCTTTAAGAATCATAAGACCATTATTTTGAAGCCTAGCATTAACCTTTTCCACATCATCTTCTTCATCATTTTTATCATCATCATTATCATCATTATTATTATCATTGCTAGAAGAAGATTTAGCCATAAGGCAATGAGAGGTGGATGAAGACGAGCAATTAGTTTTTGAGCTACTTAAGTTCACATCTTGTTCCACAATTAATTGGGTTTCCTCTACATTGACATTCATGCAAGAGTTAGAGGGAACACAAGCATTTTTATCATTAGAACAAGATAAAGCAAGCATATCATAGATAGATTTATCCAAGCAACTTTTATATGATATGCAAGGACTATCAATACTAGCATGTAAATCATTTATAATGCTATGAGTGTTTAGGTCCAAAGATGAATCATTGCAACTAGATAGAGGTGAAGAATCATCAATAATGAGCTCACTATCCAAATTGCAAAAACCATCACTACTAACCATCACATTGGATTGTGGCTTACCACATTTTCGTGAAGTAGACAAAGACGAGAACTCGTCACGGCCGGAGGTGGAGGGAGAACAATCATCCTCAATAATGTTGGACACTCCATATTTGTCTTGAAGCTTGGTATAAAGATCATGAGCATCCCGGAGAGGCATGGTTGACTCAAAAATTACTACACTCACAAACTTGCAAAACTCATTAGAGGCTAGAGCATCTAGATATAAGTTTTTCTCGTCCTCTAAAGTCGTACTTTCGTAGTCCTTCGGAATAGAAAAACCTATATCTAAGATACGCTCAATATTGGGGTCCAAGACCCGTAAGTGACTAAGCATATGAGTTTTCCAAACATTAAAATTTGTGCCATTAAATCTAAACAAGGAATTGTGCACTAAATCCCTAGACGACATCTTTACTCTCTAGGCGGTAAAGCCAAACAAGAGAGACGAGGCTCTGATACCAATTGAAAGAACAAACAATGTCCCGGATGTCGCCTAGAGGGGGGGGTGAATAGGCGATTAAATTTTTTTCTATTTAGGGGCTTGATAATTGCGGAATAAAACTAGGTGTTTAAATTAACAAGCCAACAACCTAAAATTCTAGGTTTACCTAAAGTGCACCAACAACTTATGCTAAACAAGGCAAGCAACAAGGTGATAGCAAGATAAATAACTTTAAGCACGAAAGCTATCACAATGTAAAATGCATAAGTAAAGTTCGGGTATAGAAATAACCGAGGCACGCGGAGACGAGGATGTATTCCCGAGTTCCTCCTTGTTAAGGGAGTACGTCTCGTTGGAGGGGTGTGAGCTCGCCACAAGAGGCCTACTCAAGATGCCACAAAGGCCTCACCCTATTCTCCGATGAACCTCACCCAAGGGATTGGTTCACCTTCCACTATCGGAATCCTTCGAGCCGGATTCCGGAGCCCTTTACAACTTCTCTTGGGGCACACAACCACAACTCAATTGGGGGCTTCCAAACTCGTGCCGAAGCTTCACAACTCGAAGACTTCGCGGCACCTCCAACCGTCTAGGGTACACAATGCACCCAAGAGGCACAAAGCTCTTGGGAACACAATGCACCCAAGAGTAACAAGCTTCTCAATGTCGATCTTCACGTATCACCGTAGGGAGAGCAACCCGATTCAACAAATGCAAGAGGCAAGAACACACAAAGTGGTCAAGTCCTTCACTCCCAAATTCCAACCAAGCAACAAATGCTTTGGGGGGAATAAGAGAGGAAGAACAAAGGGGATAAACACAAAGCAACCCCAAGATTTAGATCCAAAGAGTTCCCCTCACTTAGAGAAGAAATTGATCGGTGGAAACGTGGATCTAAACCTCCTCTCTCTTTTTCCCTCAACAAGTAGCAAGAAATATTGGAGGGATTGAGAGATCTAAAGCTCAAGAGAGATGGCAACAATGGAGGAAAGAAGAGCTCAAATGATAGCCAAAAGTTCTTGACAAAATGGGGAAGAAGACCACTTAAAAGGGAGGGTAGAAATCTGCCCGTTGGAGGCAAAAACGTGAAAGGCCGGCCATCGGGCCGGCCTGGCCGGGGAATGGCCGGGAAGGCCACAAAGGGAAATCCGGGTGGGCCGGCCATGGCTGGCCTGGCTGGCCTGGCCCGGCCATGATGGCCGGCCAGGAAAATGAGAGGCCCCGGTCATGGGCCGGCCATATGCCCGGCCTGGCCGGCTGCTTCGCCCCTTTTTTTTTCTCTCTTTTGATTTTCTGTTTTGAAAAATCGACCAAACCGAAAACGCAATAACTTTCACATACGAACTCCGTTTTTGATATTCTTGGACTTGTTGGAATCGTCACAACAAGGACTACAATAATATGCAGAGAAACATCATAGTCCAAGAAAATATTATAAAATTAAATGGGGAAAGGTAAAAGCTCCCATTTGCAAATCGGAAATGCAATAACTTTCACCCACGAACTCCGTTTTCGATAATCTTGGACTCGTTGGAATCGTCATAACGAGCACAACAAGATTATGAAGAGAAACATCATAGTCCAAGAAAATATTATAAAACCAAATGGGGAAAGTTAAAAACTCATTTTCGCAAACCGGAAAATCCGAAACTTTTGCAATTGACGTCCGAATGAAGTAAAACCAATTTTGTTGGAAAGAGGACAATAAAAGAAACCTTTGAAAACGGAAAACAAGCAATGGAGATTTTGCAAAGAAATGGAAGAGGTAAATTTTCCGCACGGATGAACCGGCAAAATCTCCAATACCGAAGCCGCAAAAGAAGACGCATAAGAATATCGTTTTCGGTGACCTTGGCCTTGTCATGACAAGCACGACAAGCACCAAGACCACACCACGATAAGAGACAAATAAGAACCAATAAAGATGATAGCATGGATGCAAAGGTTTGTGCTCTCTACGACGATATGATTACGATATTCGGTCAAGAGCCCCTCTTGATAGTACGGTTATCTATCCTATAGCCCGGTCTCTCACTAAACATCATGAGACCGGTAAAATAGAAACCCTACCAAGATCATACCTTTGCCTTGCGCATTAATCCACTTGAGGTCGATGAAGACGATCTTCATCTCCTCAAGATGCACCACCTTCCTCGATTGCGCTTCGGTGAAGATTCACATGACGCTCCCCCATACACCAAGATGGGAGACGCACTCTTCGGCAAATCTTCACTTGGCCTTGATCAACCCGCACAAAGCCTTGATCAACACAAACTTTTCTTCCCTTAGCTTTGACTCCAACAAATGGAGATCAATCAACTCAAATGGACACACCTATGAATATAGCTCAATGCAAACATTAGTCCATAGATATTGTCATTAATTACCAAAACCATGCATGGGATCAACCATGCACTTTCAGGCGGCCGCGGCGGCGATGTCGACGGTCCTGCTGGACGTGGAGGCCTTGCCCTTGGAAGCAGTCTTGGCGCGCTTGGGAGCCATGGTGAGCGTGCGGGGTGTGCTGCGCGCGGGAAGAAAGGAGCAGAGGAGAAAGAGAATTTTGGAGGCGAAAGGGGCAAGTGAGGGCACTGGACCCTACCCTTCGCGATTTATAAGAGGGGAAAAACCCTAGAAAGTTACAGTAACGGTCCACAGTTAAACTGTGGATAACGGTTCAGTGATTAAGAGTCATGCAGGAAATGATAAGAGAAAGACAAGTCACAGAAGTGGAAGGAGCCGGCTTGTCTCAGAAAGACGAGTCCTGTGACAGTGAGAATTGAAAGGAGTCAAGTTCCTCAGAACTTGTTCACAAGAGCCATAACAAACTCGGCCAGCTAATGCAAAGGCAAGAGTGGTGGACTCGAACAGGGGGTGAGGATAAACTCATTTTATATGTGTGTTATGTTTTTATGCAGGAATTCATCTTGGAGCTAGCAGCAGGCGACTTCTGAGCTGGCGACTCAGATTGAAGAAGTCGAACCAAGGAGTCGACCCAAGGAGTCAGAGGAAGCCGCAAAGCTGCACCCAAGATAAATTCGGGGGCTACTGATGGGGGGATACTTTATAGGTAGGCCCATGGACCCGGAAAGTAGACCCGCCAAGACCAAGAAGGCCAAAGCCGAGTCATGCATCAAGTCGCATGGGCTGGGCTGGAGACAAGCCGACCAAGGCCCATGACGGAAAAGGGGACCCATCGAGAAGGAGTCCAAGTACAACCCGGAGCCCTAACTTGGAAGGCCAAGACGTAGAGTAGGACTCCGTGTTCTAGTATGACTCGGTGTAGGTTGTAAGTCCAGAGGCCCGGCCACCTTTATAAGCGGGGTCCTGGACCTTAGATCGGCAAGCAACCAAGTAATCGAGAGACCAATAGTCGCCGACTCCCCAGATAGGAGTCGAAACCTTGTAATCGAGAACTAGTCCAAGCAATAAAGCCGAAGCAGGAAGTAGGTATTTACCTCCATCGAGAGGGGCCGAACCTGGGTAAATCTGTGTCCCTAGGCGAGATTAACCTCTCCTACGTACTTCGATCATCAATGGCCCCAGAACTCACCTTCCCAGAAGAAGGACTTGCCGTGACAACCCCACGACACATATGAAACAATATTATTCATGGCCCAAGACCTAAAACATCGAACATGAATTATTATTACCTTAAAACGCTTAATACCCAATGTAAATATAACTAGATTTTGACTCGATATATCACTTAAATGGAAGCGTGAACTAGCATCTAGGCAAAGCCCCCTATAAGTGCATGAATATCGACATCCTTCCCGCTAGAAGCTAGACTGCTCTGGCAGTGGAATGGGCGATCCATCAACTTCGGTAGAAGATTGGCCTATATTGGTACCATTATATCCCGAGGAAGTATCCATCCCTAGGAGTCCATTGTGGTATACATTATCTGACAGAGGATAACCCCATGGATCATAGCCAACAAAGCCATCGATGGCAAAATAATTGACACTAGAGTTGACCAACAGTGTAGAGTCCTCCACACTATGCGTGAAGGTTATGTTAGGACCCGTGTAGTTCTGCGGTGGTTGCACCGTGTTGCAAGGACTTGTGTAGTTAGGAAGGTGCAGATCTTGTGGTGGAGGTTGGTCCTGTATCGGATTAGAAAACAATTTTAGTAAGGATGTCAACTACGACGCCAAAGCTAATGGCATAGTATGGACAATTTGTGGTACCTTCGTAGGAATAAGTGGTGCCAAATTTTGTTCTGGTGGTGATGGTAATGGAACCGAAAGCAACTGGCGTTGTGGAGGATGGTGTGACAATGACGACTGTAGCAATGGATGAGTCGTTTGCAAGTGATCATATGATACGCCTGCTGATGGTAGTATGTTTCTTGTCACGCTTTGACCGCCAATATTGGCTTCATGGCCATGATGCAATGGATGCAGCCGAATTTGAATGTCCTCCTTGACCCGCGAAAGGTCATTGAAGAGTTTGTAAAGATCTTCTAGGCTAAGATCTTCTTCCTCCGAGAAGAGAAGGTTTGCTGCCATACCTGGATTCTTTTCTTGGATCTTCTTCTTATGTTGGATGGATATTTGATTTTTCTTATCCATTATTGTGTTCTCCTTGTCCAAGCGAACCACTTCACTTTGTAGCCTTGCAACCTCGGTTGTTTTTCCCCATCGATGGATGGAGTTGTTCCTGATAAGAAAGCATCAACAATGGGCTCGGCTGATGGAGTACCAAATGAGTGCATCTTTCCGTTTTCTGTCTCTAGGATGATAGCAACCCTAGCGTCGGTGAGGGTGGAGAGGTCACTAGCATTTTTGAACAAACGACCACGTCGCTTGTAGAAAGTGATGTCATGATTTCTGCGGTTATCGATGGGATTGACACCCAAACTCCTATCCCTTCTCGGCATACTAACACAAACTACTTGAAAGCAACTTACTACAACAAGTAGGTAACACTAGGATCTAGAAAAAGTTAGATACTTACGGTTACCGTTGGCTAATGACTTATTAGTGTGAGATAGGAGGAGATGTACTCCCCTTATATAGAAGGAAAATTATTGTGAATAGCAATATCACTCAAAGGAGCTTAATCATTGCGTAGATTCTCGGGAAATCCACTAATAATTTTTTTCATTTTTGTATGGACATGTTGGGTCCACTTGTCATAGACATTTATAGAATAGTGTATGAGATTCTTGTTGGTGATTTTCCGTAACATATAGTGAAGTTTGAGGTCCTCTATCCATATATAGATAGAAATTGACTAGAAAATTATATACAACAGTTACTATATGAGTAGACACACATCCTATAAATCTTTGGCAAGTATTAACATACAAAATTTAAAAGGTGCTAGTTTAAATATAGTATTAATTATTAGCCAATTATCCTATGCGACTACATTAACATCTTCTTTTGAAACTGAAAATGTGTTGTTAGTCACGTACATATTTAGAACCATTAAAATATTCTACATTATTACGTCCACATCCTTATCTAGACACATTCAAGTTTGAACGACGAGCTAAATCCAAGAAACTATTACTCCATATTTATGCATAAAACATTTGTGGTCAAATTAATTTGGTATTAATTGCATCCAATTATTTGAATGATCACACTGATTGCATCCATATCCTATACTACCCGGGGGTTGGGCCTCGCTCGCCGGGGAGCGGCCAGAGTGGGCTGCCGGACCCAGGTAGCTTCGGCGGCGGCGGTGAGGGGTACTGGACTACGCGCACGCAGCATTGGACTTCGGGCATTCCTGACCGCAGAGGAGGCCATGGTTCAGGTGGCGGTGCCGCTACCGATGTATGGCGGCGCGGCGGTGTGTCTCCGGCGGTTTCCCTCGCCGCGGTGCACGGGGAGGAGTGGTGGCTCCCACCTCTCAGCAAGCCTAGGGGTACATGAGTCGCTGACAGTGTGGGCCCTCTCAACCCAGGACTTGCTGTGCAGTGCTTCCCTTCCCCTGCCGCGGCGTCTGGAAGTGCCAATCGTGGCGTTGCTGGAGTGGAGCCAGCTGTGGTGCTGCAGTCGCCAACGACCACTTTACCTGATCTGTACCGTTGCGCTGCTTCCGGCGCAGAGAGGGATCCCGAGGTCGCTGTGATGGTTGGTGGAGTGGATCCCAATGGTTGCTTGGATGGTCTACTGGGGATCGAAAGGGGTCAAAAGGAAGCTGCTTTTGCTGTCTGCAGCGAGGTAGCCATTGGGGAGGAGACGTCTGACACGCTGCTAGCCGCCAACGGATAGGGAGACCTGTCGTTGGTGGGCGCGTGTCCGCCTGGTCCGCAACAGCCGGATGCTGGGATGGCTGGTTTTGAAATTCGGAAGGACGCCGACATGGTGGCGGGAGTCTCTGAGTTGCAGGGGGAGGAGATGGAATATTTTGAGGTGTCTCTTTCTGCTTCGGAGGAGATGGAGCCCAATGGGCTCAATGAGGAAGTAATTCGGCCAGCAGGAGTGGAACCACCTGTCGTGGGCCAGGTTGCGCTGGAGAATGGTGGATGGGTCTCGGCCTCGGGTGCACGGCTGAGCTCGAGCGCTCAACCTGCAACCACGCTCATTCCAGGTGATCGTATGGCTGCACCAGTCCGGACTGAGCTTGGGGACGTGCAGTTGGAGGGAGACATGTCCCCACAGGAGCTGCTTGCGTGCGAGCGGATGAACTTTTGCGCTCAGGTGCTTAGGATTCTAGCACCCCCGTTGCTCAATGAAATCGAGACGGCGACTAAGCTGAGTCCGGCCGCTGAACCTTTCACCCCACGGAGGGTCACCAGGTCTGCAGCGGCGGCACCCCGTCCCCCCTCGGCTTCTGCTGTCAAGAACAAGAAGGCGTCGCAGGCAGATCTCGTTCTGCTTAAGGCGCTGGGGATCGCGCCGGAGGAGCTGATGGTGGATGACAGAGTGCTGCAGGAATACAAGGGCTTCTTCGACTCGCCGCTGCGTGATCAGCATCTACGGGCGGTGGCGGCCATTTTTGGCAAGGTGGTGCCGCAGGGGGAGGGCCTTGAGGTGCCGCCCGTGGGGGTCTTGGTGTAGTAGTGCACGATGCGTTCCCGGAGTATAACATCTGTGTTCCATGGATTTAGTGCCTGAATTGCTGAACTGGAACACGCGTGGGCTTAACGACCCCGCGAAGAGGAATGCGGTTAGGGAGTTTGTTGAACCTCTACATGTAAATCTGGTCTGTCTTCAAGAAACGAAAATGCAGTCGTTCGATCGCTATACGGTGCTCCAATGCCTTGGACCATCTTTCGATGGCTTTGCTTTTCTGCCCGCGGTTGACACGCGTGGGGGCATTCTTATTGCCTGGGATACCACGGTGTTAGAGGTCACGAATATTGTCTCGGACTCCTTCATGCTTACTGGAGAGGTGGTTTGTCGTAGTGGCGCCCCCTGGTGGCTCACTGTGGTGTACGGGCCGCAAACGGCGGCTCTGAAACTGCAATTCTTGGAGGAGCTTGCAGCTCGGCGCGCTCTCTGTCCTGGACCTTGGATGGCGATTGGGGACTTCAACATGATTCTCAGAGCGTCGGAGAAAAACAACGGCAATATTAATAGGGCTTTGATGGGGAGCTTTAGGGAGTTTGTGAATTCACACGATCTGAAAGAGCTATATATGCATGGGCGTACGTACACCTGGAGCAATGGGCGCGACATTCCCACGATGACCTGCATTGATCGAGCTCTGGTTTCGGTGGACTGGGATCTGGGCTTCCCAAATGCGCTCCTGCAGGCTTTATCCTCCTCGGTATCGGATCATGTGCCCCTGCACTTGGCGACCAATGCTGTGCATAAGCCAAAGAGGAGGTTTCGGTTTGAGCTATTTTGGCTTCGAGTGGATGGCTTCGAGGATGCTGTCAAGGAGGGCTAGACCTGCTCGGATTCGATCACTGACCCCTTCAAACGGCTCGATGCGTTATATAGAAACCTGGCAGTGTTTCTTCAGTCGTGGGGGCAGCGGAAGGTGGGAAACGTGAAGCTTCAAATTGCGGTGGCCAACATTGTTATCCACAGATTTGAGCTAGCGCAGGAAAGGAGACATCTCACCCCCGGGGAGCTATGGTTGTTGAGAACGCTCAAAGTGCATGTCTTGGGTTTGTCCTCTTTTGAGCGCACGATCGCACGACAGAGATCAAGATTGAGATGGCTGAGAGAGGGGGATGCTAGCACCAAACTGTTTTACGCCGTCGCCAACGGGAGAAAGACAAAAAAATTCATACCATCAATTACGGTGGGTGACCAGCTAATCACGAACCAGGAAGACAAGGAGAATGCCTTCTTTGAGGCACACTACGAGTTGATTGGTACGCTGGCTAATCGGCAACACACGCTTAACCTTGAGGAGCTGGGTCTTCCGGAGATGAATCTACAGGAGTTGGAGAATATCTTCACCGAGGAAGAGGTGTGGGCGGTAATCAGGGAGTTGCCGGCGGACAGGGCACCAGGCCCCGACGGGTTCATCGGAGCCTTTTATCATAAGGCTTGGCCCATTATAAAAAAGGATGTCATGGCTGGGTTGCTCAAGCTGTGCGTGGGAGATGGGAGGGGGTTTGGGAGACTGAATACGGCCCTTATCACCCTCATTCCAAAGAAACAGGAGGCCAAGGCGATCGGAGACTTTCGGCCCATCAGTCTGGTGCACAGCTTTGCCAAACTCTTTACCAAAATTCTGGCAAACAGACTTCGACCAAGACTTGGAGATTTGGTGAGCGCTAACCAATCGGCCTTCGTCAAGAATCGCAGTTTGCACGACAATTTCATCCTAGTACGACAGTTGGCGCGTAGAATAAATTGCAGAAAGGAGACAGGTGTGCTTCTCAAGCTCGATATTTCTCGAGCCTTTGACTCAATTTCTTGGGCGTTTCTGTTTGAGGTGCTACGGAAGATGGGTTTTGGAGCCAGTTTTCTGCAATGGGTTGCAATCTCACTGCGAACGGCAAGCACCAAAATCTTGGTTAATGGCATCCCAGGAAGGAAGATCATGCATGTCCGCGGACTCCGTCAAGGAGACCCAATTTCGCCTCAGCTTTTCGTTCTGGGCATGGAGGTTTTCAGTCTGCTGGTTAGAAGAGCAGTCGAGGAGGAGCTTTTGGATCCAATTGGACGCTGTACCCCTGTGCAGAGAGTGTCAATCTATGCCGATGATGTCGTGATGTTCTTGAAGCCCTCGGTGCAAGATCTGGTGACAGTACGGGGCCTCCTCCGTTTGTTTGGCGAGGCCTCAGGGTTACGGGTCAACTGTCAGAAGTCTTCAGCCACTCTTATTAGAGGGAATGAGCAGGATGAGGAGAGAGTGCAGCGGGGGCTGCAATGCGCGATAACACATTTCCCCGTCAAATATTTAGGGTTGCAGCTTGCTCTTCGTCCTCTGTCTAGGGCAGAATGGCAACCGATGTTGGATAGAGTGGTTGACTTTGTGCCTGCTTGGCAGCGAGGCATGATTGCGAGGGAGGGGAGGCTGAATTTGGTCAAGACAGTTATTGCGGCCAAACCTGTGCATCATTTGTTGATTGCTGATGCGCCAGCTTGGGTGATCGAAGCGATAGAGAAGTGGATGCGGTCTTTCTTTTGGGCAGGAACGGAAAAGATCCATGGGGGGCAGTGTGCGGTGGCGTGGAGCAGGGTATGCCGGCCGGCCAAGCTTGGGGGTCTGGGCATCAAGAACTTAAGGTTGCAGGGTTTGGCGTTGCGCGTGAGATGGGAGTGGCTTAGAAGAACGGACGAAGCACGTCCTTGGCAGGGGTTGCCAATGATGAGAGACACAGCAGCAGCGGAGGTTTTTGACAACCTGGTCAAAATCAAGGTGGGGAACGGCAAGAGCACCTTGTTCTGGACTGATCGATGGATCAATGGACGATCGCCAGGAGATCTCGCACCCTTGGTGGCGAATGCAGTTAGCACGAGGAACAGGAATAGGAGGACGGTGGAGTCAGGCCTGCTTGACAACGCATGGATGATGGATGTCCCCGGGGAGTTGGATGATCAGGCAGTTGTGCAAGGGATCCAGCTCTGGGTGGAGATTGGCAGGGTGCAGAGAGATGCCAGCGTTGAGGACAGCTTCTCTTGGCCCTGGTCCCCGACAGGAGCATACTCGGCGAAGTCTACATACAAAATGCTCGTGCATGGGGAGGACTTTTTGGCGGCCAGGTGCATCTGGAAGAACGGTGCGCCACTAAAGTGTAAACTGTTTGTGTGGCTTGCGGTTCAGCATCGTCTGTGGACCTCTGACAGGAGGGCGAGACACGGACTGCAGGAGACGCCCTCGGCATGCTTTGTTTGCTTGCAAGAGGAAGACAATGTTGAGCATATCCTAGTTCAATGTGTGTTTGCGAGGGAAGTTTGGTGGCGGGTGTTTCAGGCGCTTGGGCTGGTGTGTCCGACTCCTGCTCCTGATAGCACCTTGGAGACCTGGTGGACAAGTAATCGCCATAGCCTTCGTGCGGATAAACGTGTGCAACGGGATTTCGATGCCTTGGTCATTCTCACTTGCTGGAGCCTCTGGAAGCATAGGAACAGCTGAGTGTTTCAGGCGGCAGGGCAGCATCTCACTGTGGAGTAGTTGGTAGCCAGGGTTCTGTCGGAGCTACGACAGTGGGCTGAGTTTCGACGAGGGGTCTCCGGAGTTTTCACCCATGCCGCGAGAGAGTAGGCTAGTGTGTGCGTGTTCGAGGAGTTCTCTGTCTAATCGTTCGCGATAAAGACATGATCTTGTAATTATTTCTATCTTCTATAAAGCTATAGTACGCCTTGGCGTACTCTCTAAAAAAAAAAAAAGTATGGAACTTGCTTTGGACCTTCTCTGCCATCAATAGAAAACGGGCTACCAACTAGGAACTACATCTGATAAATTAAAGGACACTTTATATTTTACACATGGACAGGCATGCTGCGAGGCCATGCAAGATGTAATATTATTACTACATCTATGTGATGGCCCTAGAAATTACTCCCTCCTTCCCAAAAAAAGTGTCTTTGATTTTTCAAATATGAATGTATCTATACGTGTTTTATGTCTAGATACATTTATATTTTGACAAATCTGAGACACTTATTTTGGGAAGGAGGTAGTACGTTGCATCATCCATATTGCAGGAGGAATTTTATTAGGCTGATCCTGAGAAATATAATCTATAATATGTATAATGTTCATCCTCACTAAGTACTTTTAATCTTTGTAAACTTTGCATGTGTAAAGTATCCACGTCACTTGTATTTGCTAGCCCTCTTTGTGACTATATCCTGATTCACTCGATGCATTCTTCTTGCCCCCCTGTGGTCGATTGGTAGCCTTTACGCCTCTTTCGGTCCAGCCCAAAGATCCTGGCCTCACTAGAGCCACCTCCACTTCTTCTTCTCAAGCTGCAGCCGGGGAGGAAAAGAAAAAATAGCGTCACTCGACCGGAGACGTGACACCCTGCTCAGTACCATCCAAGATAATTAGAGTCAAATCTCCACCTCAAAACCTATATGTAAATTATCTATTTCAGGCCACCAGGTTACTATATGCCACATTATTAAATAACATATTAAACACTTTGCGATTATCTTAATCTGTCGTAATGCCAAATGGTTGATATCAAAGAAATCTGTTATGTTTAACACAATGTGAGTTAGCTTGCAGATTTCATATTTACCTCTCCAAATAATATGAGATAGAGTTCGTGAAATATTTTTTCACACACTTACATATTAGCTTGCTAAAATCAACATACATTGACAGCGTCAACTAGATAAATAAAAACTGATAACCACAGTTTAATTGAAGGACCTGCCCGGACGCTTCCATAATGTGTACTAACTTTGGTACGGTGGTGCTAAATTACAATATTGTCATAACCGAACAATGGCAAGGTACTACTCCCTCTGATCCGTAATAAGTGTCGTAAACTGTGCTATACGGTTGTACGTAGTTAGTTATGTTCTCGCGACACATAAAAGGGATAGGAGGGAATATTATATATACAGATAGTAGTGGAGTGAGAGTTAGCTATTTCTAAGTCGATCGAGTTTCACTCTGTCAATAACAACATACGTCATTATAGTTCGTTATCTTTGTTCCTTACTAAGAAGCACATATCTAGAATTATCTATTTCTGGCCACCAGGCTACTGTATGCCACATCATTATTTGTAATGAACGCTCTACTATTTCAAAATATCAAAAGACTTTTTAGTTTCAAATATAACGTGTTTATTCACACCACAGATGCATGGGAGTGTTGGATGAAGAAATGTCAGCATGATGACAAGCGAAGGGTAATTGTTATTACAGACTCGAGACATCCCTGATGAGGCCTTTGGGTCCCAAACTCCATATGGGGAAGGAACGTTGTTGTTTTCGAGGTCTCGATTATTTACATGGACCCACATCTCATTCCATTTGTGGGAAGTTAAAGATTTATAAACCGTCCCCAAGCAACTAGAACAGATGCGCCAACTGCTATACCTAAATCTCATTTTCAATACCAAACAGTAAAATCCGATCGAGCTCTTTCTTACCGGAGATGCTGAAACTGTCAACACTTGCAGGATTTATTTAGTATAGACAAGCAGTGGAAGGAGGCAAAGTGTGTGTGAGGTTGGCCCATATTTTAAGAGCTACAAAGGATTGAGACAGGGTGATCTCACCTCTTCTTTTTCATTTGGTGGTGGTCACAGAAAAGGGGGTCACTCAAGTATACGACATTCTTTGTCCGTCCAGATAGCGGTACATGTTCGGACTGCTCTGGATTGTAGAGTAACGAACTTCAGGCTACTTTAGATGGGGTGGGATGCACCCTTTCTCGGTTAAGATGGGAATTCCTATAGAGGTAGAAATGCTACATTAAAAAAAAGCTCTTGTTGTATTAGGAATTGAAAGTAAGTCAACTCCTTCTAGCCCTCTTTTATAGTATAGTCAAAGTCTATCTGGGCACGGAAGCTAAGCGGGCTAATAAAAAGGCTTAATAAGATGAGTGAGGAAAAAAAGTATAGCATTCATTCCGAACTGATTCTCAGAATCGCTATTAGAGCAAGAACAATAGAAACGCCCGCTGTCGGCTATATAGTAGTTCCATGTCACCTATAGCCTTCTTAAAAAGTCTACTCATATAATAGCTTGGTTGTAGATTGGCTACTAAATCAGCTATAGCATTAAATGATTCACGTATTTTTTTACCAAATCTGGTTGTTTTTTGAAACTAATAACAAATGATTGCACATGGTCGGCGCCATCCTCGTTGGCGCCGACCCGGAGGCCAGATTTGGGCAATAGTTTCACAAAGAGGCCAGATTTGTTATTAGTTTAAAAAAACGGCCAGATTTGGTAAAAAATACATGATTCACTAGGGCGGGGGGGGGGGGGGAGGTAGAGAAACGCACATGATTGTCGTAGGGAGGCAAACGCCGGCCAAAAGCTCACACATGAGCTGCATGTTTTTTTTCGAAAAGGGGAGTCCCAGCCTCTGCATCGAAGAGATGCATATGGCTTTCTTTATTAAATTATTCAACAAAGAACTGACTGAGATGATACATCAAAAAACCCGAAGCCACCACACAACACCTACAAACCTGACAAAGAGAGAAGATCATGTCAACAGAGCCTTGTGCACTGAGAACAATGAAATTCCTCCACCCGCTAGTAACCGGGAACTATCACATACCCCGAGACGCCCTCTAGGCGAAACAAGAGTGCGCATCCGGTCTAGCAGACTCTTAGCGAGCACCTTGTGTACACGCTACAGTAGTTGTCACCACCTTCGATCCACCGAGCAATCTTCAAGGTTAAGATCCGCATCGTCTTCGTCGGTCCTGCCGATGACGCCACCACGGCGCCAAACAGCGCCCCCACCCTGCACGTTACCACCATCACACGACCTACGTCGAGGCCCCGCTGCACCATGCCGCCGAGACTCGTCGTGGATGATGCGCTAGAGAGAGCACCGCTCCACCTTCAGACCACTCCAGTCAGTATGATCTCCAAAAACGCTGCCCTAAAGAGGGAGAACGGCACCGGAAAGTGTCGCCAGCGTCCGATCCGAGAACCGGATCTAGGGTTTCCCCGGAGAATCCCGCGCAAAGAAGTTGCAGCTGCAAAAATGATGCCTTCGCCAGGGAACGACGCCAAGATGCGCCGCCATCATCTGCATCGGTTTTCACCGGCAGCCGCGCAAGTCCAAACCCGGTACTGATTGGACCGCGATACAGCGGCCGCCGTGATGTGCAGATCAGAGTTGCCATGATCGAGCCGGAGCCCAGATCGAGACAAACTCCACTTGCACATCGTCGCCGCCGCCCGCCAATCTCCACCCTTGCCGATCGAAGCAGATCGCATCCCACCAGATTGCCGTCCGCCGCATCGCCGCTGCTCCGGACATGCCGCCGACACGCCGGAGAGCCACGCCGCCGTGGTGCCCGGCGCGCACCAAGTCCAGGCCCGTAGGTGGCGTCCTGCTCCGCCGATCCTGCGCGCGAGGAGACGAGAGCCCCCCCCCCCCCCCCCCCCCACCGCCGGCGACGACCAAGCTTTGCCCAGCTGTGCCCTTGGCGGCGGCGGGGGGAGGGAGGAGGACGGGTGTGGGGGCGGGGAGGCGGCGGCGGTTAGGGTTTCCCTCCCCGTCGCCTCACGGGAGCGACGCGAGAGGGGAGAGGGGAATCAACCCAACACGAGCTGCATGCTGGCTCTTGGTTCTCGTTTACCATGATATAGCAGGGCTGTACATGTAGCACCCGCTCTAGTCTCTCTCTTCCCTTCTCACTCCTCCACATAGGATTTTGTTGAGATGAAATGTGCTACAGCCGGCTGAGTCAGCCTTATTGTACTTGCTCTTAGATGCTTCTGCAGATTCGTATGTTGCTCTAATTGAAGTAAGGGCTAAGGGTTCGGTGGGTGGGCGGGCCTTACCCATTAGCTCTCTTACTTTGGATTCCCCAATAAAGCCCAAAGATGGATTTTTCCAATATTATGTGTTTCTTGTCAAATGATTTACATTATCTTTCTAGATATGAATAATCTCCTATGTTTTTTTTTGCGCATGTGTCTTTGCTCCTCGTGTGAGGGATATATTTTAGCAGGTTTCATATTATTTGTATTAGTACTGGCATCTTAGAGGCGTTGTATGCCCATCTTTTGTATAACAACCGTCTGTGTTATCTGCTGGATTCATTGGAATGGTTTCAGTAGTCTATATTTTTCAAATGTTGTCAAGAGTCTCAAGGTAGCAGCATGTTGTGAGATGTTTATTTCCACGACCCCTTTTCCATCATTCCATGTCATGCCACAGAAGTTCACTTGCTGTCATACAAGTATACAGTAGATGAGATGGTAAACCACCGTGTCCGTCAGTCACATTGGTTTCAGAATTTTGGATCCGACAAGATATGTGGTGCCAGTGATCTCAACGATGTACACAGTTGTTCAAAATTTCAGCTCCATTTCCTATGAAGTAACAAGATGCAAACGCCGTCGTCGTCAGAAACTTGAGATGACCAAAATTAATCTTGTGAATTACTTATGATATAGACTCCGATGAACCTTCTCGGAAGAAGATATATACTCAGCTGATCCGGTCCTTTCCCAACTCTGGGATTCCTCCTCACATCCGTCAGATATTTCTCGAGGTTGTCCGGCTTCGACTCGAACCGACTCAGATTCGAAATCGAATCAAACACGCACGCAGCCAGCCCTCCCCGCCCAAAAATCCCACCGGGACCTACAACTACACGCCCCGTCGAGACTAGGATCTGTCCGTCGCGGAGTTCGACTCTGGCACCACCTCGTCGAACCGTCGATCGGTTCAGGTAGCATCCGCGCGGCCGTGTTCGTCATGGAGATCGTCGCCGTCGAGGACGATGGGAAGAACCAGCACGGGTTCCCGCGGGGCTACCACTTCGTTCCAAAGGACACCGAGCTGGTCCGGCTCCTGGACGACAAGCTCGCCGGCCGGCCCCTTCCTTACCCGCTTCCCAACATCTTCCACGACGATGTCAGGATCCTCGACTACCACCCTTCCGAGCTCTACGGTACGCACCTCCACTAGTTCTTCCTTCTCTTACACTAACATTGACGTGAGGATCGACCGGGCGCTTTCAATCGAATGAACCCGTGGTCATCGAAATCGAATGGGTGGAGCAGAGAAGTACAAGGCGCACGAGGAGGCCGGGTTCGTCTACTTCTTCAGCCGCAGACAGTTCCTCAATCCAGGCGGCAAGAAGACGCGGCCCGTGCGCGTCGCCAAGGACGGCGGGTGGACGGCCTCGGGGGGCGGCAAGCTGGTGAGCGCCATGACGCGCGGCAGCATCACCCATGGCTATGAGCTCACGATGGTGTTCTACAAGAAGGGGAAGAAGAAGAAGGAGGGTAACACCGGGTGGGGCATGCACGAGTACACCAAGATCATTGGGCCCAACATCAGTGGACGCAAGAAGAAGGTAAGCATCGCTCCACGGATAGTGATCGTTTATATCCATGATCGAGCTTCAAGTGAAATACTCGATCGAGTCGACGGATCACACGAAATATGTGCTGTTATGACTGCCAATCTGCCATACAAACATGGTCCTCGGGTGAAAACCTTGATTGAATTGGCCCTGTTGTTTATACTTTATACCCAACAGGAATAGAACTTTAGAAGTAACCCAGGTAAAAACCTTGATCTATTTTTCGATCGATAATAGGAGGAACAGAGCTCCCAATTTCACTCATCATGAAACTGACGTACAGTTTGTCAGTTGTCCTGTTATTACAAGTTTCATACCCTCCAAGATCCACCTCAAGGAAACCAAAGAGCAGCATTACATTACAGCAGCTTCTTCTTTTTTACTTTATACAGGACTTGCAGTTCGAGGACTTGGCTTTGTATCGCCTCTACAAGGTGAAGAAGAAGAAGGATGAGGAAGGCCAGCACGTTCCTACCTCATCAAACGGTTCGCCCAAGTCGGAGGAACAGGCGCAGGCCAGCATTGGGCAGCCACATGACTATTACCAGCAGTACGCGCTCGCCGCCGCGCCGTCGGCACCGGGGCCAAGCAGCTGGGCGAACCCACCTAGGCAGCTGGATGCAGGCTGCATGGCGTTAACAGGTTCACCGCCTGCATCGATGATGGCACCCTCACTGCAGGCAACTGCCACGTCTATGTGTCCGCAGCAGCAGGGCGTCAACGAGTTCGAGCTTGCCGATTGGGACAATACGCTGCCTATGGCCCCGTCTCTGTCTGCCCTGCTAGCACCGTCGACGGTGTCAGAGCCAGCAGCCGTCGGGCACAACCTGCCAACGTCGCAGCAGCAGGATGCCGAGCATCCAGGACCTGCAGTCTCGAATGAGCAGCTGCTGAAGATGCTCCTGCCTCCACCCCTGCCAGTGCCAGCGACGGCTGCTGAGGTGGGCAACCTGGATGATGAGTTCAAGGTGTTGTGCGAGATGCAGCCGGCCGCGAGCCCCTGCTGGTTACCCATGCTAGACGATGACGACTTGCCGATGCTTACCGACGAAGAGAACCAGCTCTATGCGTGCACATTTGCCGAGCTATTGGGCCCAATGCACGACGACGGCGATGCCCCTGGCACTCGGTAAAACCCTGAAATAGAGGAAGCAGATCCTGATGATCAGGTTTAGAGTAGCAAGAGCAATCAGTATCAGCTAAGTTGTTTTGAGAGTAAGTATCAACTAATTAAGTCATACTAGCATTCATATTCCTGTTTGGTTATATTGGGCCAACTGAGTAAATTATTAGTTATTACTATGGTGTCATATGTGATATTCAGTCTCATTAGCGAACATGAATTGGTGTTGATTATGATAAACTGATGACTGGTTTTCTAGATCTTCTAAATACTTTTAAGGTAATGTTGTAAGAATGTAGTTGGCACTTGGCAATCCCTCAGTTGGAGTTGAATGTGTTTGGTTCATAAATAGAACAGGAAGCGGTCATGATATCACGCTGGTATTGGAAATGGGATGAGAAAAAACTGAATGTTGACTGTTTCGTCAGTCTAATGTGTGAACCACATTGGCAACGATTATTTATTATCCTCTGTTGCCGATCAAGGCTCATCCCACGCGGACATTCCAATAAGTTTGTTGCCCATTCTAAACAGCCTAGAGACCCCACTCCAATCGCTCTCAATCTCAGTATCTCTCCCAACCCTAGCCGCTCCACACTCTCTCGGTCTCCTAGCCATCTCAGTCGTCTTGCTGATGGCCTCCAGTGTCGGCTCATCTAAAAGCGGTGCTCGAGGCCACAGCCGCGGCGGTGGCCAACGTATCAGCGCTCGCCACTAGATGGATAACCAGCGTTGTCAGTCCTCTAGTAACAGCAAGCGGCTGGGCTCAATGTCGCCCGGCAGTGAACCCCCCCCCCCCCCCCCCCTCCTCCCCCAGCACCGTTCCTGGCTTCCCGACGTCGCGTATTGTTGTAACTAATCCTATTAATTTTTTTTGAGTCATGTAATCTGGTAGGCATGCATGCACGTTTGGCTTGGTCATGTGGCCGTTGAGGAGAGGCCGACCAAGTACTGAACGTGTGTGGAGGCCGGCCAAGTATCTGAATAAGTCATGTTTTTAAGCAGAAATAAAGTTTCGTAGAAAATTCCAGAAAAAATAGAAAATGGAGTTTCGAAAGAAATTAGCCATGGAGCCAGGAGGGCTCGTGGAGGAGACCCCCCAGGACTAGGGGCGGCCTCCAGCCATGGGTGGGCCATGGGTCGCGGCCCCATGATGCCCCTAGCCCTTGAGCTCGCCTCCCGACGCCCCTCCGGATATAAGCTCCTCCAGACCTAAAACGTCGACCCCCGGACGATTTCTCCAGAAACGCTTCGGACCTCCGCCGCCACCTCGAAACCTAAATTCGAGGACCAGAATCGCTCTCTTGGCACCCTGCCGGAGTGGAGATCGCCTCCGTCGTCACCGCCAACACCTCTCTATCAACCATCCGTGTTTCCCCATCCATGTGTGAGTAATTCCCTGCTATAGACAAGGGGATAGTAGGGATTGGATGAGATTGCTTATGTAGTAGCTTGTTAGATTGTTGGGGCATGATGCCTAGTATCTATAATTTGTGTTAATGATCGTTGTTGCAACTAGTTGTGTTCATTTCTTGTCACTAGGGCCCGAGTGTCATGATTGCAGATCTGAACATGTTATGTTTTCATGAATATAATTGATGTTTTGGATCCTATCTACTAGTTGTATGCACATGTTATTGTCTCGAACCAGAGACCCCAAAGTGACAGATTGGGATATCAAAGGGTGTGTTCGGTTCCAGAATTAGGAGGAACGGAACGGGTCGGTTCCGTCCCTAGGACCCGTTCCAGTGTTCGGTTGGAGCCTCGGAACGGAACCGAGTAGTTCCCCGGGATGGAATATTCGCCCGAGATGCGGAACGCACTCATCCGCCCGAATTGGCCGGACGGCGCGGATTCGATTGTTAACGAGCACCGCCCACGCACAGAGACAGTTCTCGCCGCACCCACCACAACCCTATCCTCTCCCTCTCCTTCCCATCGCGCGCAGCTCTCCCTCTCCATCGCCGATGGCGCGGCTCCCCCTCTCCCTCTCCTTCGCCGGCAGCACGTCTCCTCCTCTCCCTCAGGCGGCTCGGCTCCCCCTCTCCCTCTCCGTGGCGGCGCTGGTTGCTGGGTCGGCGGCGACGGTTTCCAGGCGAGGCGGGGCAAGCAGGGCAGGCGGGGCAAGCAGTATCGGCGGCAGTGAGGTAAAAAATCCGACTCAAATGCCCCTCTTTGTGCAGATTGGATTCCGAAATTTGCTATGTGTGGTGCTGTCCTATTTTGCAGCATTTTAATTTGATGAAATCTTGTGATATGTTGTTCATAAACCATGGAATTGTTAATTTAAGAAAGAATGAATGCATTTGTAGATGGGCAAGATGACGGATAAAAGGAAAAAGATGCTTAGAGGAGCTGCTGTTTTTGTAGTTTTTGCTGCAATTGTTGTACCTATTCAGGCTATAAAAAAGAAGAGAAGAGCACGTATAAGTTATGGGCCAATTGTTGTAGCTTGTTGTGTTCTTCATAATTATGCACTATCACAAGGAATTGATGAATTCATTGTACTGGAGGTGAATTGGACCACACAACCAATCCGGTCACAAAGCCAACAAGCAAGAGACCATAGGGACATGGTAAATGGTAGGCAACAAATGGTTTCAAAATGATGGCTGAAGCTCTTGCAAAATCTGGTGGAGATGATGATGGTGTCCCTGATGATTTGTGGGATGTTTTGAGTGCAATCAAGGGATTCGATGAGGATGATATTGTTCACTACTATCCTTATCTTGTTGAGAATCCAAAGACTGCAAAAGCGTTCATGTCGCTTAAAAAAGACAACAAGTTGGTTTGGGTGTCTAGGTACGTGGAGAAGACCTTTGGGAAGCTCTATAATCTGAAATGATTGTATGAACTTCAAGTAGCTTCTGTAATATGAACCGTATGAACAAGTACCTTTATTATTCGATGTCCTGTAATATGAACCGTATGAACTCTATTGACTGCTTTTGGATCTCTACTATGACATTAACGTGTATGAACTTGGACTGGTTGTATGCATTTTGTCGCATGTTTGCTGCCATATATGTGTTCTTCTTGTGATATATATTTGATTATTGCTTATTGCTAAAGATACAAAAGAAGTGCTGTAGAAATTTTTATTGCTCTGATGCTAGAAACGGGAGGTATGTTCACCATGTACACTAAAGAGGTGAGCTGAACCAAAAAGATGCCATTCCGTTCCTCCATTTTGCTCCCAACCGAACAGAAAATGGAACCGTTCCGTTCCTCGAAATTTTCCGAACCGAACACGGGGTCGGAACCGTTCCATGCTCTCGGAATGGAATGGTTCCATTTCGTCCCCCGCGGTTCCATAAACGAACACACCCAAAGGGAATGGGTTTAAAAAATCTAAAAAAAACATATTTTTGAAAAATTCAAAAATCATATTTTGGCTTTCAAAAAATCTAAAAAAAATCTGGATGTAGATGCTGTTGTTCTCTACCAACATGCAAACTCTGAATCCAAAATAAGTCCTATTCAGGGCTTCGCAAAAATAAAAAAATCTGATAGATTTTGAAAGAGTTGACAACGAATCCTGGCAAAGGATATTTTGCTAAGAAGTGGATGGATGGGCTCGGAGGATGCCAATTTTGTTGTAGTCATGAGACTGCAGACCATCTGTTCTTACAATGCTCTGTTTCTAGATTAACTTGGAGCGTGATGAAGTGTTCTTTTAATTGGAAGCCAGTACCTGATCCAATTCATGATCTGTTCACTGTCTGGCCTCCTAGATTTAGTAAAAAAGACAAGTTGATGGTCACGGTTTGTGTGGCTGCGATCTCTTAGACAATTTGGAACTTCCAAAATGATGCATGTTTCAACAAATAAGGGAGTTCCTGACAATGCCTTGCCATTTCTCGGGCCGGACCCGGCTCGGGCCTAGAAAAAACCCGACGTAGAAAATCCAGGCCCGAGCCCGGCCCTACGCGGTTGTCAGGCCGCAGAAATTGGGCCCGAGCCCAACTAGGCCCCAGTGGCCCGGCTTGATCACAGCAGAAATCGTGTTTTGCTCAAGCCCGAGCACGGCTCGACTAGACCGTTAGGCTCAAAAATCAGGCCCGAGCCCGGCCTGTATTTTTGGGACGGGCCGGGCTTCCCATGGCCAGGTCTATTCCTGACCCATATGTTATAATGCACATTGTTGGACTTTGGCTAAAAATCCTGATCTATAATGTAGGCAAAACTTCCAAAACAAGAATCAATAAGGTTGGGGGTAAAACTATTTAAACAAGTCACATGTGAAGTCTTTAGAGGTGATCATGTATGGCGACTTGAGAGATTGTTGATTGCGGAGAGCCGATGAAAAAATGTGGTTTTTGGACCTGCTCGGGGCTTTTGGGAAAATCTAGACGCCTCTGGATGTGTGTTCACTAGATGTTTTGCAGTATCTGTGGGCGCGTTTTAGTTTTCTCCGTGTAGAGTGAATGGTTGGTCTTCGCTTGTTCTATCTCCTGGGCCGAGGGGGCCGGGCTGCTAGTCTCCTTTGTGCCATCTTCTTCTTCTTCTTCTTCTTCTTCTTCTTCTTCTTCTTTTCAGCTTTTGTGGCTGTCTTGTAACAAAGATTATTGGGTTTCTGATAATGGAAATCGGAGAGGAGACTCTCTATCTTGAAAACAAAACTAACAGATATATACGGTAGTTTAACACATGGCACCGTAAACTCGTTTCGTGGAATGCTCATCGCCTCCTGGGCTCCTACCTAGGTGTATATATGCCTACTTGTACTACATCTTAATTTCCAGAGTTCACAAACTGTTGGAGATCATGTAGCAGCTAGTAGCTCAGTGCACTGCTGGGAGGCTATGATGGTCAGAGGCGACTGAAGCAGTGACGCGAACGTCTCACTTGTACTAGTACCGTAGTACAGCGCCGTACGTACTTTGCCCAGTACGTACGCACCGTACCGGCGGGCAGCAGCACGAACCCTCTTGTCCATCTTGTCGAGCTCTCGGCGCAAATAATCGGAGGCCGGTGCCCGGAAGAAGACAAGCTAGCTAGGCGCCTGCCCGCACGCTGCCGCCCTTTTTTTTTTTGAAAACTCAGAACAATATAACATTAAAGCACAAAGTTACATAGTACAAGACTCTGGTAAGCAGAGTTTGAGGTAAATATGCCTAGCTGCACATAACTAAAAGAGGCTGAAAATGACGCACACAGAAGATGAGGAAGACTGTAAAGGGACTCTGATGACGGATCAGGCGAGAACCCTGACGCGCAACCACGATTACAGCCTTTAGGGCCTCAGTAAAAATGCTTGCCAATAGTATCCCAGCGATTCTCCCGAAGATCTGATTGGCGCATGCACTTGAGGTTTAGTTAAACTGAGATGTAGATTTTTTGTAACCATCACCGAGCTCAGCTTTAAGATTGCCTCTCCATCAAATCTGAGGACCTTCAACGACAGCTCTCTCATCTGCTGCCGGAGGAAACTCCCGAACAGAGAGACTCTAACATCCTCTGCATAAGCATCTTCAAACCATCTTCTTTCTCTCATAGCACAACTGGGACTATGATGTTTATGCTCCTGAATATTTCCCCCACGCTGCCGCCCTGAGCCTCACCATTCGCCAATCGCATCGCACGGATTTCCTAAGTGGAGGCAAGGTACGTATGGCCGGGGCGACCGTCCGGCCGCCAGCAGAAAGGGGCCGGGTCGCCGCTCTTGCCTATGTTATTTTATTGTGTCCCGAATTTCATGTATCTGTTGTAATAGATGGAGTCCTACCGGATTACGGCGTTTAACTATAACTCTGTTTCGTGTCCGTTAAGAAAGAGAGTTGTTTCCCCCTATATAAAGTACCAGGTAGTCATAGATTAGAGAGAGAAAGAGGTAGAGTCGAGAAGGGTTTGTCCTCTCGTGTATGTAATACTCCTCCCAATTATAGTGAAACGTCTTCGTGCGTGCCATGGTTTTTTTCCATAAGTGTTTTCCACGTAAAAATCTGTGTTCTTGTTCTTTGTTGATCTACTTTTCGCTGCGCTATTTTATAACAATTGGTATCAAAGCTTGAGGTTTCAAGATCCGCTGTATCGGAAGACTTCCCGCTACGCTCCGGGGCAGCATCATCGATTGGATCAACAGCCGCAGTCTTGCGGCATCATGCACTTTATTGATCCAATCTAGGAGATCTGAGAGTTTATTCGTTTGAGCATTCTCCGTTGTCGCGTCCAGCGAGATCCGTTTGTTTTTGTTGCTGTGCCAATTCCCGAGATGGCTAGAGTGGTACTCTGTTTTTGCAAGCCTCGTCTCAATCTCCAGATCGAGGAGATTGATTTGCTTTAGCTGTCAAGCCACCGCCAAGGAGTTTACGAGATCGATCAATCAAGTCTACATCGATGAGAAATACACGGATCAAGTTTCAAGGAGAAGCCAGCCTCTACTACCTCACGTGAACGTGAAAGAGTAATCAATTATTTGGTCTCCAAAATTGACGGGAACGGCAGGCAGCGCCAGCAGCCGGGAGGGCCATGTATGCCGGCCCCGGAGCGCGGGGCGCAGGCAAGCGGCCAACCAAGCAAGGAGACACAGACGCAGGCGCCGGGCCGGGGGGACGGCAGAAGCCGGCAGGGGGCGTGGAGCAGAAACCCCACTCTCGCTTCACTGCTTGCCGGTGTGTGCGTCGGAAGATCCAAGGGGCGCTACCTGCTGTGCTGTGGGCGGATGGCTTTTCGTCGTCGTCTGTATCATCCCGTTTTGCTCACCTCCTTTTTATGGGAAAACGTTTCAACCCGCTAAGATTTTTGTTTCCGGAGTATGCCAAAAGCGTACCTCCTTTTTATGGAAAAAAGTTTCCAACCCATTTGATTTACATCGTGATTTTGTGGTGGATATGAGTCGCGAGTGGACTGAGAATTAAGTTAATTATGCGGGTTGTACAAGCATGCATGCCACTCACTTTGCACATTTCGAAATGGATATCATGCTTCACCCCCCCCCCCCCCCCCCCCCCCCAAATATATATCGGAATCGATCGGGCGCCAATACATAATTGCAACATGTTTTTTCTTGTGGGACGATGTGAGTAGCTCACAAAAAGTCGACTTAACCTCTATAGACGTAAAAAAAAAAAGAGGTCTTAACCACTCTAGCTTAGGCTTCATTTGGCAATGTAGTGGCTTTTCAAAAGACTAATATGTTTTTAGCTCGGTTGGTCCAAATGTCTGGTGTTGATTGTGCGCAACTGGACTGTTATCTATACTTTTGCGGAGATGGTAGACTTACGTACCTCCTCTTTTCTCAATGCCACCACATGAACTTGTCAAAAGCTTTGTGGAACAGCGAGATGAAGCTAAGGAAGTTAGAAAAGATCGACCGTGCACGATGAATTTGAAGAATATGAACTCGATAAACTTCGAAAGTAAACACGAGATTTTGAGAGCTACGATTGCAATACTGGAATCACCTTGTCAACGTGAACGTTTTCCATGCATAGACACATCACAAGACGAAACTTTGACCCAAAGAGAAGATTATAAAGAGAGATGAAGGTGAGAGAGACATGAATGTGAACCATAATATTTGTAGGTTGTCCTTGTCGTGGTTACTTTTTTGCTCGAAATGAAAAACATACAACATGAAATTTGTGTGGAATGTCGAGATGAAGCTACTGCTAAAAAATATTGGAAACCTCGACACACGTGAGGAATTTGGTGAATTGTTCTCAATAAACTTCAGATGAAAACCGAAATTTAAGAGTTATAATTAACAAAGCTTGGAATCGATCGTGACAATGGAATCACCTCTTCGATAGGGATGGAGATAGTAGCGGCCGTGCCTTTGGTGATATAGCTTGAGCACTACACTTTTGGTATTTTCTTGTACTTTTAAAGAGGCAATTAAAATGGATGTTGTTAACACTCCTAGGGTTGTAACAGAACAAGAGTACAGTACTGAGGTACTCCCTCCGTTCCTAATTAATATAAGAGGTTTTAGCCTTTTACCAAATTCATATGTATCTATATGTATGTAGACATGTTTTAGTGTGTATGTTCACTCATTTAATTTCGCATCTAGTCAACATATGAAATAGCAAAAGCATCTTATATATATTTAGAAACGAAAGGAGTACCAAACAAAAAAGAAACAACGACTACAAAACGAAATCTAGATAGGAAAATGTGGAGTCACCGGATCAACCTAGACGAACATCCATACTAAATATTACAAGTTCTTGGCAAAAGCAAAAGTTACTTACTCATATAGCAAAAGTTAACACTTCACCCGTTAGCAAGAACGCTTGTCTTTTTGTTCAAAGTCCAAATCAACATGAAAACAAAGTAGCGGATGTACGATTTCTGTGGGGTGGGGGGGGGGGGGGGGGGGGGGGGGGGGCGGCGTTTTAGATCGCGCATGTGGCCAATCAACTTGCCGTGGTAGGCTCGGCTAGAAATAATATGTTAGGTTCTCAAAAAATAAAAAGGTTACTGGTACAACCAAATCATTTTATTTCTTCTTTGCAACATGCACGAAAACATGTACTACTTGAAAGAAACAGCGCTTTGTGTGCTGCTCACATGACGTGCACCGTGCACGGATGATAGCTAGAAAACATAAAATATTAGTAGGAGAAAGTACAGACACGTTTTCTTAGTGGTTTAGAGCGTGGTATGTAGTACGTACGTTTCTACTTGGTACTACTGGTGCTGGCCACGACATTTTGCTCCATACCACCAGGGTTAGGGAACGCTCAGCGTTACATCCATAACAAGCAGATTGAGAATGGAAAACGTACTAGACTACTTAGAGAGAAGAGAACAAAGGAATAAGCTAGCTAGCTAGAGGAGGGAAAATATATAAGCGGATTTGTCTTGACGACGACAAGCCCGATGTCGACCAGCTAGCTAGCTAGCTTCTTTTTCTCTTGACGCCGGCGGCCGCCGCGCCCTTCTGACCGTCGTCATCGTCCTCACGGGCTGCCGTAAGCTTGGTGAGCAGCTCCCCGGCGGTGTCGGCGAGGACGAATATGTTCCTCGCGGCTTCGTCGATGAAGCCCTCCTCGACGCCCTTGTCGAACAGCGAAAGCAGGCTGTTGTAGTAGCCGTCCACGTTGAGCAATCCCACCTAATGCAACGGATCACGCCAACCATTCGCTGTGATTAGTCACGCATCGCTTTCGTCGATCGGGAAATCAGAGTTCTATCGAGCTAGCTAGCTAGCAAGCAAGAAACGGTGTGAGGATTAATTAGGGCACGAGAGGGCCTACATATCGATCTCTGGCTAATGCCGATGCCAACAAATATCTACATATGAGACACCAGTACTCTACTGGCTGATCTGGCAATACATGCATGCAATAATAATGCAAAAAAATGGCAGTTAAATACGACAAGCCAGCTTACAGGTTTGTTATGGATCCCCAGCTGCGCCCACGTTATGATCTCCAGCAGCTCTTCGATCGTCCCATAACCGCCTGTGCTTTAACACAAGAAATGAGTATAGCAACGCAAGAACCGGCCTGTTCTTCAAGTATTATACTATAAGCTGCTTAATTACACACAAGTACACTATAGCTATGCACGAGCTGAGTGGTATAGTACTGTGGCTAGTTAAGGAGGAGCAGTGTGTGACGTACGTACCTGGCAGGGCGATGAAGGCGTCGGAGTGTTTCGCCATTTCTGACTTGCGCTCATGCATGTCCCTCACTACTTTCACATCTCCCAACGTCTCCCCTGACACCTATGAACGACGGCCCGTACGCGCATAGTACATTCAAAAAACACGTTTCATATGCGTGCTCCGGTAAGAAAAAAGAGAGAAACTTGTAACTTTAATCGAGCGCGCGCGCGCATGCGGCATTTTGTTCAGATAGATCAGACCAGGACATGTAATGGTGCTGTACGGGGAAGCAGAAGAGATTCGCGCACTACCTCTTCGGGGAGGAGAGCGCTGGGGATGACCCTGCACAGTCAGATGAGGCCAGCCAGATCGGGTTAGCTAGCTAGAAGCTACATCCATGGAAGCTAGCTATAGGGATCGAGGTCGAGGAACAGATGCGATTATATTTACCCGAGGACGTGGCGGCCGCCGTCGTGGACGGCCTTGGACACGAGGCCCATCAGGCCGCCGCTGCCGCCGCCGTAGACGAGATCGAGCTTCCTCTCCACCTGCAAAGATGAGGAAGGAAATGGGGAGTCAGGAACGGTGGAGATCGACTGGAAGCCTGCATTGCTAGAGAACCAAGTCATGGATGGAGAGAAAGACACGACGGCATGTACTATGCTGGGTTCAAGGTGGCTGCGCGGCTAACTCACCAGTTGCTTTCCAAGGTCGAGAGCGGCGGCGCTGAAGGAGGGCCGGTTCCCCGGCCTGCTGCCGCAGAAGACGCAGACCGCTCGCACCGGTCCCCGCCGGCCACTGCCGCCGCTCTCCGCAGCCTTCTCCTGGTCTTGGTTCGCCTCCATGCGTTGGCCAGGCAACAGACTACAAAGGGAGGGGGAGAAGGGATATCCTGGCCGGCCAGAAGGATGGATGAGGGTGGGTGCTGCTAGCAACTATGGTGGCCGGCTTCCTTGTGAGGTCCCCCTCGGTGCCTATTTATGCACAAGCCGTTGATTAATCTGCACATGCTATAATTGAGCTGCTATCGTACAAGTACTTGCCTAATGAAAATTACCCCGACCTTTTTAATCTGATTTTTTTCCACATCCCAACCATGCTCTTTGGAACCTTGACATATACTAGTATACAGGAGATTCTACCTAGCTACAAAATAGGGACCACCAGCTTGAAAAGTCACTTCGGAGCTTGAGCTCTTTCTTTAATAATTTTCTAAAATTCATATTTTAATGTTTCAAAAAATTCTGATAAAAATATTAGATGTTCACAATGACATATTCTATAGTCTTGCAAATTTTCAGCCCGAAATAGTTTGTATTTCAGCCTACACAAAAATGACAAATTCTGATAAAATATGGAAAATTTTGAATCTTGCGCTGTTCACCACCTCAGATTCAGAAATTTGTCATTTTTACACAGTTCAAAATACAAAATATTTCGGATTGATATATTGCATAGTAGTAGAAATAATCATTGTCTACCTCTAAGATTTTTTTCAGAATTTTTTTGAAACTTTGAATTGTGGTTTTTGAATTTTAAAAATATGACCGCTACACTACTCCATTTCTTAGATGTCCGATAAACCAAACCACATGTGGGGTCTTGCTCCAATCATCTTCATTTTCTCTGCATTCTTAGATACACACATCCATAATAGTATGAAATCTAGTGCAATTCAACAAGGTAAAAACGAAACAGAGCATATAGAATAGACTGCAATGGAGGAACCATGGAACATATATGAAATTAACATCTACGACTAAGTTGTTTCTTCCGTAATAATGCCTTCAAGAAGAAAAAAAAAACACTCCCGTCGACGTCGCCATGTCCTTCTTGAGACATATAGTAATAAAATTTTCATCTTCGATGACTGGTCTAACCAATGCCTAACTAATGAACAACACAAATTTATTGGTGTTTGGTCCAACCAGTAAGGGTCGGAGCGTGGAATTTCGCACTGGATGTGAAGTGGTGTTTTATTCACAATCTTCAGAGCTGATCTTTTGAGAGTTGTACCACCCGCAAAACCATGGTAGTGTCCTCCATAGTAGTCGCAAAGCATTCCACCACTGGAACTCCTCGCAGATGTGCACTACCCAGGTGTCGATACACAAATCAGGCTAGATCAGTAGTTTTCTATCTTATCGGACGAGTCTCCACTCATCGATGAAGGTGAAGGTGGAAACCACAAACCACATATGGATTTAGTGATACAATGTACTACCTCCGTCCCAAAAAGGATGTCATTTCTTTGTTCAAATTTGAATCTATCTAACCACTAAATAGTGTCTAGATACATTCAACTTTAGACAAAGAAATGACATCCTTTTTAGGACGGAGGGAGTATACATAGGAACGTTATTTACACGCCTACGGATGAAAGTGATAAAGCTCACCCCATGAAGATTATGGCGGGGACACCTGCAAGCTAGTATGTGATGTTCACATTAGCGAGGTCAGCCGCGCAAGGCCGGACGTCCACCCCGCCGTCCCTTGCTCCCATGCTTAGCTCGCGGTCCCCCACACCTGCTTCGCGCGGCGGTGCTGCCCCTGCTCTCGGCAACGACGCGGCTCTAGCTCCGCACGAGGCCTACCGCCCCTGCCCCTTGTCTCGTCCTAGCTCTGACCTCCATCCACCGCGAGGAGCAGCAGGAGCATGCTCCATGGAGAGGCAAGGTCATGTCGTCCGCAATTCATTAGAAACTAGTTGAGATTTGCCGGAATTTGGTCAAGTTCACACGTAGGTTCGGGGGCGGAAGGCACCACCGACCTAAAACTTCCCGCCTGGTTGTTTATGGTAAATTGAAAAACTTGCCCCTAACCCCATATACTGAGCAATATGTGGTATTGGAGGCTCATTTTAAGGTTGATCCAAAAAAAAAAACGGTTCGGTCAAGCATCTAGGGTCATTTTTTTCCACACAAAACCGCAAAAAAAACAGCCGTTATTTTACAAGTTTTTCCTCTTTTACGGGATCTGCTAGAGATGCTCTTACCCATGTGATTCATTTGGTCTTGGTGAAAAAGCCTAGTGGTAGAGATTGCTGAACAAGGTTAGAAACGAGCAAGAGACAAAGAGCGCATCAACTAATTCTTTTCGTAGGAACCCGCACTTGATGATGAGAGGGCAACTTCAGATATTAACGACTGAGGAAACGAAGCTATTCATCAAGATTACTAAAACAATAACAAGCTTAGCATCCATTCGTAAACTTGCAGAGCATTGTGGTGGGACTGCAAGGAACTGGAGATGAACGCGGTCATGGCTTGGGAAGCTCCCCCTTGGGCCTCTGCGGCGCATTCTTGGGGTTGGTGAACCATGTCGTGTAGAGGAATTGCTTGTGAGGTCCGTCATGGTCGCAGATGAGCCTGAGCTTCTGTTTCTCCCTCATCCACCGCAGCATGATCTTCATCTGCCTCTTGCTTGTCAAACCCCTCAGCCCTACGTCCTGAAAAACACAATTTTTACCTGTCAGAACGGGCAGGTTGTACTAGATGACAAGGAATGATGCTCCAGCTTCACGCAAGTTTGCAGCTAACTCCCGCATCGGCGTTCCGTCGAACAGGTAGTGTGCAGAGATGAAACGGAAGTTTTTAGTAGCCTACCTTGACGTGCTCCCAAACGTCAGAGATGGTGAGCGGGCCGTGCTCCCTGACGACGTCGAAGATGGCGCGAGTGATGGATTGCGTCTGCTCCGGCGGCGTCGTCGTAAGCTCGATCGGCGCCATCTTGGGCTTCCCCTTCTTGGCCGCCCACCGCACCGCCGTCGCAAACATCTCGGTCGGGTATCCCCTCCCGTACCCACGCTATAAATATGCCTCAGTGGCAGTACAGTTTTCACCCTACACGTGCGTCAGGCGAGCCGCCTGCGCCTGCCACCGCTCCACCGCGCGTCACACTTCCGCCCCTTGGTTCTTCTCGCCTGGCCCCCGGCAACGGACTCCTCCTCTCCGTACACTCCGCGGTGTCCCGAGGCGGCGAAAATTGCGGCGCGAGATCGTCAGGGAGAAGCGAGGGGGGCGCTCAGTGGAATTCCGTGGAAGGGAGGCGGGGCACTCCGGCGTGGGATCTGTCGGAGGAGACGAGAGGCGACGGGTATGAACAGAACGGGGGAGAGGCAGTGAGACGATGAGGCCTAGGCTGCGTAGAGCACCATCTCCCTACAGTCGCAGAGGAGGGCCCGGCCCATGTCAAACCGACGCCGGCCCTCGCTAAGAAAGATTTAACGGCCCAGATCAGGTCGACCGATTAACGGACTAGCCCATTGTTAGCCCGCAGATCGCTCGGCCACAAGCCGTAACCATTTGCCGCTTCCTCGTAGGGTTCTCAAGAACAGCCGCCGTTGGAGATTTTTTTTTGGGTCTGCTCGGTGCCGAGAGTATTTCATCTTGCAAAGGTTACTTTTTTTTGACCTATTGCAAAGGTTACTTTTTAAGACAAGAGGAGACATCACAATGAAACCAGCAAAGTAGCTAGGTACAGTCTTTTTAATTCAAGGAAAACTAAAAGGACTACAATAAAGTTGTAGAGCACCAGCTAACCAAAGCACCTCGTGCAGGAGGGAAATAAAAGCTACTACCTCACATCTGAATTAACTATCGCTAGTTGTATACCACATGTGTGCTATGCTCTAGTTTTCTGTCCGCAACAAGTAAAAGGGGTTAGAGGGAGTAACCGAAATTTTAAGCTTCTCATACCACTTCACTCTGCATCCAAAATCTCCAGTGAAACTGCAACTACAGAGAGCTTCGGGAAACTCTAACGGGACGGCCTATTTCGTTCGTCCATGTCCGTTTCTGTTCGCGAGGACAGAACGCCCCAACGCGGCGGCGCAAACGGGCTAGTGTTCGTTTTGTTGTCCGTTCGGACCTATTTCTAACCCAAATTTGGGCTGGATTTGCATCCGCCCGGACACGCTACGAACGTTTGTGGTGTCCTATCCTTGTACTTCCCTGGCCTGCCCGCCAATGGCACACCATCCCCACTCTGCCCTTTCATGTCACAACTGAGTAAGCTCCCACGCCTGCCCTAAAATTTCATGGCCACACATGCCTGCCTGGGCACCCCGGATTGAAGCGGACACGATTTGTTTCCGTTTTACGTTGGGCCGTTGGAGTTGCCCTTAGACTTCTTCAATGGTGATGGTTCTGGGGAGGCTGGCAGGTTCAGTGGCATGAAGGGACTCAAGGAGGGGAGCTTCACCCCATGCACAACACGGGATGTTGGTGGATATCTGGACCTCAGGCCGGAGGGGGGAGATCATATGCAAGCACAAGATTGCTTAGGTTCACCCCCATTCCAGCTGTTGAGGTGACGTCATCTTAGTCTTGCAAAGATTGATACCATGGAGAAGATATTCTCCAGAATTTTCATTGTAATCTTTAGTCATAGGAGCTACTTTGTAATGTCTTTGGTAATAGATCAGAAGCAGTGTACCTGTAATTTTGGAAGTATGGGATATGAATAAGTTTACATGTGTTTTCTCAACAACAAAAAAAGGTTGACCGGTTCAATTCGGAGTGGCGGGAAGTATGAATCTCTGAGCACATTGCAATTTGCAACAGAGAGAGAGAAGGAGCACTTTACATCTTCAAGTATGAGATATGAATAAGTTTACATGTGTTTTCTCAACAACAAAAAAAGGTTGACCGGTTCAATTCGGAGTGGCGGGAAGTATGAATCTCTGAGCACATTGCAATTTGCAACACACACAGAGAGAGAGAGAGAGAGAGAGAGAGAAGGAGCACTTTACATCTTCACGTACCATTCTCTTCGCCGCTCCGCCGCGGTCGCACCGACGAGCATGAAGCCTGCGCGCACGACGCCTGGCTCCGGTGTTCCTGGAAGCGGTGGTCGGGGTTCCTCTGCGTCGAGCTCCACATCCCGCGCTCCATTTTCCACATCTCTGCGTGAGGCTGCCCTGCGGTGGTGGTGGAGGATGTTCCAGTGCAACACGGCCGGGGAGGAGGATGCAGGTCTTGCAGTTTTGCGGGAGGGCTAGTGGACGAAGCGGATACGCCGCTTCGGCCCTCAAGAAACAACGCGGCCAGCCCAACGGCACTTTGGAGACAGTTTTGCGGGGCGGCTTTGCGGCGTAGCGGGCTGTCCCGCCCCGCCTGCAACCCTAACTGTAAGCAAGAGAAGACCGAGAGAGGTGCGGCACGCACAACAAACGATCAAATAATACGACGAAACAGCCTTCTTCTTCTGCACGAGACCTGAAGAACGCTGAAACACCGCTTCTCCTCTCTGCATACCGAGTTCAGTACGAACAGGCCTTTGTCACACTTCCAAATCAAAAGCAAGTATCACTCTAGTCCAGTACAGACAAACACTATCTCAAGTTAACCTTACATGCGTCCCGCAGGAGCATCCCGAGGATGCATGCACACACAGACAGGAGAACAGAGTGTGAAAGCCAAGAATGAATTGCCTGAGAACAGCAGACCCTAACCCCCATGGCATCAGGCACCGGGGACGGATGGAATCGTGCACCCAGATAAACCGACCGGTGCTAGCTCATTCAGAACTCTGACAGCTTTGCACATGCCGGTGGACAGGAGCCTAAACTGTTCTAGGTTGCCAAACTGCTGCTTCATGACTGACGGAGGTGTAGGTCAGGAGGTACACGCAGATACTCGGAGTTCTGCTCGCCTGATGAATCCCAAAGCGGCGATTTGTCAGAATCAGGAATGCATCAGCTAATTAACTGAAGGTCTGAAGCTACCCATAGGGAAGCGGTCATACCACTACCATTATTTGGTTCAGTTCTCTCGCCGCTCGAAGCACCGTTTTCGTCCTTCTTTGTGTTCAGGAAGCGCCCCCCGGTTCCTCTCGCCCTTCGCATCGCATGCTGGTGGCGGGACTCGTGGAGATAAGGCTGCAAAATCAAATGCAGTGATTTACAAACTATAAAGTTCTCTCAAGTGCTTAACAAACATTAAATTTACTAAGGAACGGTTAGCAGGAACAAGAGATTGCATCACTGACCTTCCTAGCTTTAATCGCCTTTCTCTCAAGTTCAGCCTTTGCGCGTGACTGCCTCCGTCTTAAAATTCCATGATACTGCTTAGCGTTTACATAGACAGGCTCCTCCGATACTTCAAGAGGCAAGGGCATGCGAGAGGGAGCTAATCCAGGTAGCTGGAAATGAGTCTGCACAGGGCACACAAGAGATGCAGACAGTTCAGGAAAAACGGACAGCGGACGCATATAAATCTTTATGAAGTCAAATCACATTAATCTACAAACCATTGGGCCGAAGCCAAATACGTGGGCATTCTGATTTTCCATTAAAGACATGAGCAACCAATAAACAAACTTTTGCTAATCACATGTCATTATTTTGCTGTGCGTATTAATTACCAGCACAACCTAGATTATTCACTGTGATATCAGCACCCTTTCTAGGAACCTTAGTGTAAACCACCAATGCAAATATCATGAACTTCTATGTACATCGACATGAACATCTCCAAATGTTCAACCAATAACACTTCCACTATTCCTCTATCTTGAATTTAAGTACACCATATCTCATATCGTCCCTACTTGAATTACGTCAGCTGGGAAATAGTAATTTACATGAATACAGTGCATACATGGGGGGAGATGATTACTGATATTTAAATTGGCATAGAATGTACCACAGCTTGAGCTCCATAGGGACCAACCATGCCTGTATAGTAAGCTTCAGGGTAGTGATATGGTGCGGAAGCCTGCACAATGCCAACATGACATTCAGATAATGAACGTGTTGCCAGATAAGTGCAGATACGTTGCCAACATCAACAGAAACAAACGAAGGGGAAGAGTTCACACAATTGGTTGGTTTAGTTCCAGCTGTGAATATGGTGCTAAATAGTCTGACGCCAAAGCAGGCATCTGAGATGTAGCATGCTGCTTTTCTTCATCAAAGCTTCCAGCTAGCATTAAAAGATGTCAAGGTAACAAATATCAGGTAGATAAATTACTGACAGACTCATTTCCACTGAATAAGAGCTATTCAGGTTTAACTATTGGTGTGCATAAATTACTGAACATATTTACTCCCTTTTTTAATTTATATAGTTATGATATGTTCCTGTCAGAAGCCACTATGAACAACAAGTGATTCACTGATTACTACTAGAAAGTTTTCTGAACAGAAAGATGCATGTAAGCAAAACATCACCATGAAAAGGGCAATACTATATCATGCACAATTGCAGAATAGTCCTTTATTGACCAAAAGATCAACATAGGACACGAGTTACATCATCATTTTGCTGAAGCAACACTAGCGAAATAAGATTATTGCTTATTATGATCACTTAAGTAACATTGTTTTCATTAGAGAAAGAGCAGGGGAAGTGAGATGCTCTCGCACGAGAGAGATGGAGAGTGATGCACATGTGGCATGTTTCAGTATTGAAGTGGTGCATGGTTTCTGAACCTGCTTTGAATCCATATAGTATCTCCTTTCTATAAATGGCATACACAAATAGAAACTATTGTACCACATCCTATACGGGGATATCTGAACTCTCTGTTTCCATCAGCAAATTTATAGCTAAAACAAGTGTGAACTGAGAAAAGACACAAAACTAGACACTTCACTAACCTCCTGCAAAAAATAATCTTAGAAAAAGTACTACTCCAGTAAACAGAACAAACCTCTTGGTTCTCCTGATCTCCGCGAATCCTCGCTGCTCTCCGCCCGCGCGTCGTCGGCCGCCTTCCCCTGCGCGCCCTTGGTCGCGCCGCCGCCACCAAGCGGGTTGCTCGACAGGCTGATCCCCGCTGCGCTGCCCGGCGCCACGACGGCCGGAGACACGGCCCCGAGCCCGGAGCCCGTCCACCAGGGCTGCATCGCCATGCCGGACGGCAGCGCGCCCTGTCCTCTGGGCTGAACGAGGTTGGTCTCCCCCGGCCGTGATCCCATGCCGCTCATAGCTCCTTCCTACTACTGCCTCGCGCTCTCTGTTTTCAGACAGCAGCCAGCAAGAAGACATACACGGGAGAACAGAGGTCAACGAAGATGCTCCACAGACACCACTCAGCCACATACAGGGAATCAATATATCAGTCTGGAGGTAGTAGTACAAAACAGCGGAATGAATCCCAGGATGAAAAAAAAAATCAAATCTGAGCTTGGACAACCTCGGAAGAACAGATGGGCGTACTCGTACGTAGGGATCATTAAAAGTTCGGTGGAACCGTACGAGAGAGAGAGAGAGACAAGCAAATTAGTAGTGAACAGGAGAGCTCGCTCTCGGGAGTCGGGACGGAGAACAGATCGAGAAGAACCAACGACTTTTCTCGGAACTTATTTCTCGCGGTACCAGTCGTACTAGTACCACCAGATTATTACAATCATTTGATGTATGGCCCCCGGAAGCTCAAACCAAACACAGAACTTTAGCTAGAATTCCTGATGCTGTTGGACGGCCGTGCGACCGATTGAGGCCAGGGGAGGAAAAGCAGGAAATTCTGCGCCGTCGGTGGAGGCCGAATCCTAGAGAAACCACGCCCTACTAATCTTGGCGCCGTAGCTATACTCTCGACAGCGGGCAGCGATTCTCGTCGACGATCCAAGAACCCAGCCCCGACGCTAGACTAGCTTGGATCACAGACCCGTAGTAGCTAACAAGAACGCGACGGCGAGATCTCTTCACTCCTCTGAGTAGCTCCGCGGAATTCGGATATGGCCCTTGTTTCCTTATCCGCAAAAAAACCAGGGGGGCGACAGGCAGGCAGCCCGAAATAGAAACACCCGAGTTTCCCCCATTCATCAGAACCGAGGCGCCGAAAAGGGCGGCAGCAGCAGCAGCAGGCGGCAGACACAAACACTTGAAACACCCAATCAAAGAAGCCGATGTAGGGAGGAATAAAAAGGAAGGAGGCGATGGAGCGAGAGGGGAGGAGGAAGGGCAGATATCATAGTAGTACTGACTGACCACTGGGCTCGGCGGCGGCTTGCTATGCTCCCGGCCAATCAACAGCGCGTCTTCTTCTTCCCTCTCTTCTGAGACTCCCAGGAAGGCAGGAAAGAAGGCGGCCAATCCGCGGCCGCAGTCTCTAAGATGGGATTGGGCGAGCGATTATGGGGGTGGTTAACATAACAAGGCTGTTAGTTAGACGACGATGGGTGGAGACTACCGGGGGAGGGAGGGAGGGAGGGAGGGAAAGCGAAAGCGAAGGTGGTGGTCGCCACGCGGCCGGTGAGAGCGAGAGTGACAGACGGGCAGGAAAGGACAGGACACGCACGCAGGAGGAGGAGGAGGAGATAATGCTAGACTATAAACGAGGGAGAGCGGGTTGCGTTAATTAATTAATTAATTAATCCACCCTGCGCGCCCGGGTCTCGCGCTCTTGTTAACGCTATAAGAGCAACTCCAGCCGTTGGCCCCCCCAGGCCGAATTGCCGGCGTTTTTTTGGCCCTGCTGGGGGGGCGCCGGCGAAAAAAAACGGCGTGCGGTTGGAGTGGTTCCCAGTCGTGCCCCCAGACGGTACGGCGAAAACAAGACGTAATTTCATCAAATTCGACGAAACTTCGTAAAATTCGACGAAACTTCATAATATTCGGTGATAATTAGCGATATTTGGCGATATTTTACAATAAAACTAAAAAAAAGAAAAAAAAAACTGCGGCGGCGTCTACAGCCCGAGGCGGCTGTAGAAGACGGTGTAGTCCTCCCCGTCGTCGGAGTCGCCGCCGCCGCCATAGCTCGGAGGAGCAGCAGGGGCACGCCCGGCCTCGCCGTCGCCGCCGGTGCCTGGCTCCTGCTTCGGCGTCAGCCACCGGCTGGTGCTGGTGCCGGCCTCCTCGTCGTCGTCGTCCAGGACGACGACCTCCGGCGAGGCACGACGGCTGCGGCGCCCGTAGCGCTCGAAGGCCTCCCGCTGCTCGGCCTCGACGCGCCGTTTGCGCTCCTCCTCCACCCGCGCGTGGTCGCGGGCCGACCACGCACAGGCGAAATCCTCCGGCGCCGGAGGGACGTCGTCGAGGCTGGCCGCAAGGGCGGCCGCCGTCGCGGCCTCCTCGTCGTAGGCTCCTCCTTGACGACGGCCTTCTTTCTGAAGGCCTTCTTCAGGGCGCGGCCGACGACGCCGGTGCCGGGCTCCCGCTTCGGCGTCAGTAGGCGGGAGGAGCTCCCGCTCCCGCCGCCGGTGCCCGGCTCCCTGATGACGATGCCGCGCGAGGGCGCCGCCGGCTCTTGCTTGACGACGCTGGCGAGCGGCGTCGAGGAGCGGGCTCCTGCGTCGGAGGAGGAGGACGNGAGGGACGTCGTCGAGGCTGGCCGCCAGGGCGGCCGCCATCGCGGCCTCCTCGTCGTAGGGCTCCTCCTTGACGACGGCCTTCTTTCTGAAGGCCTTCTTCAGGGCGCGGCCGACGACGCCGGTGCCGGGCTCCCGCTTCGGCGTCAGTAGGCGGGAGGAGCTCCCGCTCCCGCCGCCGGTGCCCGGCTCCCTGATGACGATGCCGCGCGAGGGCGCCGCCGGCTCTTGCTTGATGACGCTGGCGAGCGGCGTCGAGGAGCGGGCTCCTGCGTCGGAGGAGGAGGACGACGAGCACGCCATCCTCCTCGGCTCCCATCCGTGCCGCCGTCCCCTCCTCGCCGGGCCCTGCAGCGGTGGCTCGTTACCGCCCTCGATGTGGTCGAGGACGGCCTGGAGGGAGCGGCCGGGGAGTCCCCACCAGTCCTTCCGGCCCTCGCTGTTGTTGCGGGAGGGGCGAGGTCCTTCGGGCCGGGAAGTCGTTGAGCTGCCGCTCGTGGCGGTCCTCGAAGAAAGGCACCCACGTCGAGGAGTTCTCCGGGTGCCAGGCGGGATCCTCCTGCTGCTCCGCCGTCAGCTCATCGCGGACGGCGTAGATCTCGGCCCACCGCCGGTCAGCGGTGGGGATCGGGGGGATCGGGATCCCCATCTGGCTGAGCCGCCATCCTCCTCCGGGGAGCTTCATGCCGAGTGGGCATGGGTAGCCCGCCTCGTGAAGGAGGCGTGCCTCCCGCTCCTTAAGCCAGTTCCGGCCGAAGCCGTTCGCCGCCGCGCCGCTAGCCATTGGGTGTGTGGTGCGCTCGGTGATCGAGAGGAAGTGCGGCGAGGGTGTATGCTCGGTGAGGAAGTGCGGCGAGTGTGTGATCGGCGGTGTGCGGGTGCAGTAAATAAATACCGGCGGGGGAGAGGGCGGGGCAGTAATAACTACGGCGCGCCTAACTCCGCCGCGTGGCCGATTTGACTCGACGGCGGTACGCCTGACCGGCGGCAGAGCAGTAATGCGACGCGGAAGGCGAGGCGATGAGGACGACGAAACGGTTGTGCGGCTGACACCGCGGGTCCACGGGATGCTTCGCGCGGTTTCCCTCGGCTCCGCGCCGTTTCGCGCCATTTTCCCTTTCGCCGGCGCCCCCAGGCCGAACCCGGGGCGCTGGGTTCGGCCTGGGACGCCGGATAAAAATTGGGCCAAATCCGGCGAAAAAAGAGGCCTTGGGGGGGCGCTGGGGGGGCGACTACGGGAAAAATGATCCGCCGGCGTCAAAAAGGGGGTCCTGGGGGGGCTCTCGGGGGGACGGCTGGAGTTGCTCTTAGATGCCTGCGAACGATCATGATGTGCAAAGGCTACAAGGAGATTTACGCAAATAGGTTGCTTGGAAACAGAATTATTTGGATCCCACAGGCCATATTCTAGCACTTTGTCTTTTGTCTTGCTCGTTCTTTTGGGTGTTAGTGTGCAACTAATGAGCGGCTACACATATGTGCAGGCGTAACCGTTCCTATATTTTTGTTCTTTCTGGACTCTTCCCTAGACATACATCCCTACTAACCTTATCCCACTTCTTATCTCTATTCCCCAATCCAGAAAATGATTCAGACTACACACACTAATCATTCCCCATCCCACCTCCCCTAACCTACAATCCACACGACACTTGGAAGTATATATTCCTTTGAGTTAAACGCTTGAAGGGTCACGAAGTTGTCACGGACGAGCGCATTAGTCACAAACTGAAAAATGCAAACTATTGGTCACGAAGTTGCGAGAATGTGACACTTGGTCATTCCTTCACAGCGGACGTGAAGTCGCTGACGTGGCAGTTTGGTTTTTTGCAAACTGCATCCTATATTTTTGTTTCTTTGGATTTATTCGTCCCTATAATTGAAATTATGAACAAACATTTTATCAAACACCTGATGTGCACGTAGGAGAGCTGGAGCTTGAGGAGGTGCGCGCCGGCCAGCTCCTTGGGAACCTCGCCGTGCTCGAGCGCCGCAGCTGCTCGCCGGCGGCGGCCTCCGCCATCCAATCTCCGACGACCAGGGTTGGTCCTCCTCCCCTGCTAGAAGCAGCATCCAGCGAGAACCACGACGCTCACCATGACATCGTGCTCCCGGAGCTCCTCCACCATGGGTGAGTTGGGCGTGGTCATAGATGACTTTGGCGAGCTGGGGCGTGGTCGTTGACGACCTAGACGAGCTGGGCATGGTCGTTAGGGGTGGACTAACGAGCTACTCGGCTCGTTAAGGCTCGGCTCGTTAAGACTCATGATCATTAAGGCTCGAATCGTTAAGCTCATTAGTCGTTAGGGGTGGACTAACGAGCTACTCGGCTCGTTAAGGCTCGGCTCGTTAAGACTCATGATCATTAAGGCTCGAATCGTTAAGCTCATTAAGAATAATGAGCTAAATATAAAGCTTGGCTCTGTTCGTTATATGTTCGTGAGCGCTCGCGAGCTGCTCGTTAAGAAAATACACCAGAAATCAGGATGGATCATGCCTCGATGCATACAAAAATGCATAGGCCTAGACATTCACAAGTAGGAATACATACATGCATGAAGCTAATTCAGCAAGCCAACTAGTAATCATCTGGAGCAAAGCAAGAGCTAGCAAGCACAGGGAATAAGGACTACAGACGCAGCCTTGTGGCATGCTGCTAACGAGCTTAACGAGTAGCTCGTGAAGCTTGCGAGCTCGATGTTTAGCTCGTTAGTGTTAACCAGCAAAATTGCTGCTCAACTCGGTTCGTTAAGATAACGAGCCGAGCTCAAACGAGTCGAGCCGAGCGTTCATTAAGCTTGCCGAGCATCGAGCCTTATGTCCAGCCCTAATGGTCGTGGACCTCCGCAACGTCCCGCAGCGCAACCGGGCGAGCGCGCGAGCACGGGAGGCATATGCACAAATTCGAAGCGTCCCGCAGCGCGGCGGGGCGACCTCCCGCAGCGGAGCCGGGCGAGCGGCGGAGTGTGGGAGCGGTGGAGGCCATCGCCAGCGGACGTCGTGCTCCTAGGACGCGGACGGCGTGCACGGCGGCAGGATCTTCTCGATGGGTGCGTGCAGGCTCTCGTCGACGACGGCCAGGATCTTGTCGACCGACGCACGCAAGCTCTCCTCGATGATGGCCAGGCTCTCGCGGATGTCGTGCTCTCCGGCCGCGGAGGCGTTCGCGGCGACCATGGGAGGTTGGCGACCATGCCGCATGTTGCATCCACGGGAGGCTAGCTCTTCGAGTCTACCAAAACGGCATCTTTGAGCCCGCCCCCCGCGGCGGCGCGACCTCGTCCCGGCGGCACAGTCGGCCATGGCCAGCGTGCGTTGTGGACTCGCTCTCATCGCGTCCTGCCTGCGTGCTGCAGCGCGCAGGAGGAGCCGAGGAGCGCGAATGCGACGTGCAAGCGACAGCGGCGTCACCTGCGCGTCAGGTGTTTGATAAAATGTATGTTCATAATTTTAACTCTATGGACGAATAGATCCGAAGAAACAAAAACATAGGGTGCATTTTGCAAAAAAAACCAAACTGCCACATCAGCGACTTAACACCCGCTGTGACGGAATGACCAACGTGTCACATTCTCGCAACTTCGTGACCAATAGTTTGCATTTTTTCAGTTCGTGACTAATGCGCTCATCTGTGGCAACTTCGTGACCCCTTAAGCGTTTAACTCTATTCCTTTCGTATGACAGATCCAACACTCTTCATGGGTACACATTATTCTCTCTATCTAAACTGTGCATAATTCCCATCAGAGAAACATCTACATCACTAGAGTTGTGAACTACTAGTAATATTCCAAATTTCTCTAGAGCATCCAACTGAAAGCATAAGAACATCACACATGCATTTTGTCTTGAGAAAATCAGACATCTAGTTTTAGCAAGCGAAGAGATATATTTTCTTCTTTTCGTCGCTGGACTAAGACACGGCCACAGTTTTTTTCCACCAATGAAATTACCAAACCCAGATAAGTTAAGCACGAAATAAAAGCGACAGAGCGGATGCGCGGCGACAGGAAATTTCGGGACTACTACAATCCGACCAGAGGGGAGTGCCGAGCGAATCCTCACCAGGTTCACCACCGCCCTCGTGTCGGAGGGAGCGATCGCGGGTCGAGAAGTCCACTCAGGTTATTGTATGGCGAGGTGCTAGCCTGCATACGGTGACCGGGGTTTGATGCATCATCTGGGAATGGGATTCCGCAGCGGGCGAGGTCGCCGCGGTGGCTCCGCCGCAGGACTAGTCGCCGTCTCGCCGTCCCCCGACCCTGGATCAGGAGAATCCCTTCCATTTTACCTTGGGCCGTGGCCCAAGCATATTAACCCTCGCCCATTTTATTCCTTACTGCGTCATAGGCCACCTTCCGTGACATCGCAAAGCCCCTTCGGCTCAGGAACGAACGCGTCTTCATGCTTCGTCTCCTCGACGACGAGCAATCCGAAACGGTGTCCAACACTTTTGCTGTCTGCGCCGGACGTACGCGCTTAGTCCAAGCCGAGTCCGACTAGCGCTCCGTACGTCACTGAAGATTGGCGGACAATAAATACGCATGCAACTTGTTTTTTTAGATACCAGGCCAGAGGCCCGACGTTAAATTAATAATGCCAAAACGGCGAAATGGTACATGGTGCTGCAACCAGCTTACACGGAAGAACACAACACACCCACACAAGATGACTCCCACCGGAGCAAGACCTGGGATCGCAAGCAAAGGCGCGACCATTACAGAAACTACACATATGGGAGGCAAGAGCCAAACGTCTACAGTGTCGGGCCGGAGCTCCTCCAGAGAAGGAGCCATTTTCACGCGCGCCGTCGAGAGCCTGCCGCCGCTGTAGCAACGCCACCAGGGGCCGACCACCCCCAGGAACCACACCAAACTGCCCGCACAACACCAGGGAGCACCGAGACCGAGGGAGGAGGAGACCCGGATGTGTCGACCCGCGTCAAGCCTGGCCGAGGGAGAACGCCGCAGCTCCAACCATCCGAAGACACCGCAGCTCCGCCAAACCTCCGTCGAAGAACCACACGTCGAGTGCTCCAAGGCGGTGTCTTCAAGAAGAGTACGACACCAGAGCGCCGCCACCGCCCAATCCGAGGATCTGGGTATTCACCCGGAGCACGAGGGAGACCGAGAGAGCACCGCAACGACACCTTCAACAAGGAAACGACGTCCGAAGACGCCGCTGTCGTGGCCCAAAGGGCAGGGTTTCCCCTCGGCAAACACTCTGCCTCCAACCCGGGGGATGGACCGCCGCAGGACGGCGCCCACCCCACCGCCACGACGATCAGCTCCCGGCCACCACGCCGTCCACACGGTCAGTGGTCGCCGGCCAGCACCTGGGCCCCTGGCACGCCCGCCCGCCAAGAGGACCCCCACCACCCAGGGCCGCCGCCCCGGCATACCCGAACCACCACCGACCACCAACAACTCCGGCGAAGAAGCTTCCGCAGATCCTCGGCCGGGCCATGGCGCTGCAGATGTCACCTCGACACCCACAGCAGCACACGGCCCAGACCCCACGACCCAGATCGGGCCCGTCGGCCCAGATCTGAGCCCACATCGCGCCCACTGCCCCACGCAGTCGGCGCACGAGGAGGGCCGCTCGGCCGCGGCACACCGGCCGCCGTGCCGACTCCCCCACGGCAGGGGCCGGCCCCTGCCAGCCCTCGCCACGCCGCCCGGCCGCGGGCGCCCGAGCCCCTCCTCCCGCTTCCGCCGAGACCACCATCGCGCCGCACACCACCAGAGCACGCCCACCTCGCAGCCACCGCGCCGCCGCCGGAGCCGCCACGCCGCCACGCCCCGCAAGAAAGCGCCGCGCCCCCCCGGCCGAGACGCCCCGCGTCGCCCCCGCCGCGAGAGAGAGAAGGAAGGCCCCGCCGCCGCCGGCGCCGCCCGGGCTTAGCCCGGCAACGCCCTCCGGCGGCGGCGAGGGGAGAGGAGGGAGGAGGAGGGCTAAGGAGAGGCGGGGTCTAGGGTTTTCGCCCGTCGCTCGCGGGAGCGACGGGACGAAACGTTCCCTCACCAATCCCCTGTTTCCGCATGCAACTAGTCCCACAGCCATCGGATCTGTTCGTTCCCCAGCAACCCATCTCTTCCTAGCGCTCGTGTTTCTTGGATCAAGAGATCATCCATGGCGTTCGTTGAACGAGCAATGGCCAAGGCCGCCGCAGCGCTTTCTCCCGACCCCGCGAGGAGCACGATCGCACCGCGCCTAATCATCCTGCCGTCTTCCTTCGCCGCCAAGCCCAAGCCCGGCCCGCGCCGACTCCGTCGATAGGTGGGATCGCGCACAAGAAGGACAAGAAACCTGGCAGCCCAGCATCGTCGTCCTGTGGAAGTTCAAGTCCGGGACGCGCCTCCTCCGGCGAGCGTTGGGACGTAAACAAGAAGAAGTGCGGGAGCAGCAGCAGCAGTACGTCCTCGTCGTCGAGCCGGGGAAGCAGCAGCGGGATAGTAGGGCCGTGCTTCGTGGAGCGAGAGGTGGGACAAGCAACAAGCGTCTACCCAGCCGCGCGTCCTCCGCTGATCACTGGGACACGCAGAAGAAGCCCGCCCAGCAGAGGTTGACGCCGAGAGCCTGACGGGCGAGCAGGAAGACAACGGCGAGCAGTCGCAGGAGGACGAGGCGATGGTTCCTGTATTCTCTGGATCGAGCTTCTTCGACTCGCCGGATCAGAGCATGCTCCCATGCCGGTTTTCTTTCTCTCGCGTGGCCCTGACATGATGCATGTACCAGCAATCATGCGGGCACACTAGTTTGCAACTAGGTGAATAGCTAGTTTGTAGTACTGAAAATTGGCAACGTTGTAGCATTCATAAATTTGTACGTGGACGACGCTATAAGCTATCAGTCTTCTGTATTGTTTGTCTTCTGATTAGGGAATACTGAAGTTGTGTCTTCCCTTTTTTTTTAGTTGTGGTGTATAAGTAATTTCTGTTCTTTCTCACACAAATGAACTAATTAAGGTTCACTCTGTTTTATTTTCGGCATCGAGTAACTCAAAGTTTTTCTTATGGTCGGAGAAAAATCTATATGCACCAAAAATTGGAAGTTTGGATTAATCTTTCCTCGGAGATTTGCTAGCTTCTGCGGCTGCACGTCATCTTCTACAACATATATACTCCGTATTTGTGTGTGCGTGTCCAACTGTTATAACTGAGCGGGAGCAGAATGCTTTCCCTTCACCAGAATCCATGTTTCGCCTGCAGTTTCTAGAGAAAACAAATATTCCATACAATTTTCGGAGGCCTTCTCTAGGCCGCTGTTGGTCGATGAGTTACATCGTGCTAGACTGCCAGTACATGTCTATGATCTAGCTATGCTCGATCGAGTCGCTCAGCTCTTCTTTATCATCTCTCGTTATTAGGTCAATTTTATACATGGCTGAGTTGGTATGAGAGAGAACTACTGTATGAATATTGGCATGCTGATGAGAAATTTATGATACTTTGCTGGTTACTTGGTCGATTTTGCAGTATTTTTTCCTCGGATTTGGTTTAGAGTCGACATTATTTTAACAGATTTTTTCGAAACATACTTTTTTTAGACGAGACACTCACTTTTGTTCAGATAACATTGAGAAAACCATCTCAGGGAAAGCTAAAGGGGGCCTCCCTCCCCTCGTGTACCCCAACCCCCTGTCGACCCTTTGGAGGCAACTTCGAGGAAAATCCTAACTTGACGCCACCTGAAGAGGACGTCGAGCAAGCCCGTGTGGTGCCGATGAAGGTGGCGGGAGGCCTCAGTCGCGCCACCTCCTGCGGTGGTTGGACGACTTTGGGCAAAGATGTGGCCCCGACTCTGCGGCGACTGATGGTTCCCTCCATTTCCCTTCCCACCACCCCGAACCTACAATCCACACGACACCTGGAAGTATATATTCCTTTCTTATGACATATCCAACATTCTTCATGAGTACACATTCTCTCTACTATTTGGTCACTGGTCGAAATACCGCAATTACTAGCTGGTAGCCGGAATTCTGCCCCCCCCCCCCCTCCCCCCTCCCGGTAATTGAGTTTGCCGGTCGAAAAACCCTGGCCCGTTTGAATTTGAACAAGATTCTTCTTTTCCCAAAATCTATTTTTAATTTTGTAATGTTTAATATTTAATTTCAAAATTTTCCTGAGAACCTCGTCCATAGTAACCGACCGGCAATTTTTCGGTAACCACGGTTACCGAAAAATCGTGCTGTCCCCTGAGATTTTTTTTCTTTGATTCGGTAACCAAATCATCCTAGACCGCGCATAATTTCCACTAGAGAAACTTCTACAGCACCACAGTTGTAAACTTGTAATATTCCAAATTTCTCTAGAGCATGTTGTTTAAATCTTGTGTTGTCAGTCTAGCAGATTTGTTGTTCAGTTTAGAATAAACGGCCAGTTTCAAAAGTCAGACACTACTGATGCAGTGATAGGACGGAGACAGCAGGGGGCGAGCTGGGGCCATGGCCACTCCCATGCTGATTTATTTTTTCTGAATCCGCCCCTGTATTATGTGGATTTGACAGCTAATTTTGCTAAAATTTAAGCCTATGCCCCCCTCCAAGTTCCACAGCATTCATTTGGGCACGTCCGAAGTGGTCAGCTGGATACTCGAGTCCACGCACGGTCTCGATCATGGCGGTCACCAAGGATCGTCGCGGGCGTTTCGCTCGGGACGTTAGAGGCCGTTCTATTTTGTAACTGAATATAAGGAGATAAACGAAAAGCTACCGAAGTTGAATGTACCACAAAAAAACCTATGTCTCTGTGTCCATTACGTGAGAATTTAGATTCAGTGTTGTCAGAGCATCCAACTGAAACCATTAGAACATCACACATGCACTTCATATTGAGCAAATCAGACATCGTGCAGTACATTTATCAAGCGAAGAGGTGTATTTTCTTCTTTCGTCCCTGAACTAAGGCAAATCCAATTTTTTTCCCCAATTCGAAATTACCAAGCCCAGATCAAGTTAAACACGAAACAAAAGCGAGAGAACGGAATGCGCGGCGAGCAAATTTCGGGACCAATAATGCTAAACCTACGGGAAACTCGTACGGGAAAATACAGGAAACAAATAGAGAAGATCACGGTGTGTAAAAAAAAATACCACGGCAGTTGTGCTTTCTATTGTTCTAATGGAAGGAAAGAACAGTTGTGCTTCTGTTACAGATTGATCGACCACGGCAATATCTTTTTTTTAGAGGACCACGGCAGTATCTTCTGAACGATCTTCCATTTACCTTGGGCTGAGGTCCAAACATTACCCCCCGCTCTCGAGCCAGCAAGTGGCCCACTCTTACCACCATCTCCATGACATCCCAACCAAAGCCCGTTTCCGCTGCTCCTTCGGCCCAACATCGAACGCGTCTTCCTGCTTCGTCTCCTCGACGATGAGCAATCGGAAACGGTGCACATTTCGGATCGGAGCTGCCTGCGTCCAACACTTTTGCTTGGTATGGGGGACTAACGGATATAGATTCATTGACGAAAGCATACATTTCTTAAAATTGTTTTACTTCTATTTTTAAAACTTAAAAAGCTCTAACACATGATTAATCACTGCTTCCCTCTGCGAAGATCCTTTCTTTTACTTTTTATGTTGAGTCAGTTATCCTTCCTCTCTCTATCTCCAAAAGAAAACATGTTGTGTTGACCCTAGGTACAGTTGATTATATTATATCTTTATGGCTAATCTTGATTCTTTGTATTGACTTTATCCATGAGATAAGAATGTTGAAAGTTGAAGCATTGCTGAAACTTGCATCTTACTTTCTGTTAGCTTCAAATAGTTTTGACAAGGAAACATTACCTTGAGGACTAACAATTATGCCAATCTTTATGCTTTCATGTCTCCAAAGTACTATTCATTAAAGGTCTTTGCTTAGATAATGCAACTTGGTTATTCATTATTTGCTTCTTATCAACTATAAACAATTGTTTTGGATCACTTGATTCATATCATTTGCTTTACATTACTATCTTGATCAATATTATGATGGTTGCATGTCTCATAAAAAATTATTCTTTTTTATCACTAACCTACTCGAGAACGAGTAGGAGTTAAGTTTGGGAATGCTGATACGTGTCAAACGTATCTATAATTTTTGATTGATCCATGCTTGTTTCGTGTCATTGTCACATGTTTCTACTATCTCATTATATCATTTTTAGGCATTTTATTGGACTAACCTATTAACAAGATGTCCAGTGCCAGTTCCCGATTTTTTTCGTTTTCTATTTCAGAAAATCTACTTCTGGAAATATTCTCGGAATTGGACGAAATTTACGGGGAATTTTTATTCGACAAGAAGAAGACTCTTGGACCAGAGGGCAGCCTGAGGGGCCACCCACAGAGCAGGGGCGACCCCTGGCCACGGGTCCACCTTGACCTGCACGTGGGACCCGCCCCTGCACCTGGGGCACCCCCTCGGCCCCCTCAGACGCCTATAAAATCATAATTGCCCTAATTTTGACGGGCGGTGATTATTTTCCACGAACTCCACCCGAAGCCGCCGCCACCTCGAAACCTAATTCGGGGAGATTCTGAAGCTGTTCCCGGCACCCTGCCGGAGGGGGGATTGATCTCGGAGGGACCTACATCGTCATGCCTTCCAACGGGATGATGCGTGAGTAGTTCCACCTTGGACTACGGGTCCATGGCACTAGCTAGATGGTTGTCTCTCCCCCTTGTGCTTCATGTTTTATGATCTTGTGAGCTGGCTAACATGATCAAGATTGATTATTGTAATGTTATATGATGTGTCTGCTGGGATCCGGTGGATTATGAAGTTATGATCAGTTTGTGCATGGTTCTTATATGTTGATTTATGTTCTTGCATGCTCTCCGATGTGCGTAGTTACTTTGGCCAAGTGATTGTGTGTATCTCCAAGAGAGAGTATTTATGCTAGATGGTAGGTTCATGCCCCCTCTTGTGCCTGGGCACGAGTGACAGAGACGTCTAAGGACGAGGGTGTGCTATTGAAACTAAGGGGAAAACAGTGGTGTTTATGTCTACGTGATTATAAATATTGCTTACTTCATACACTGTACTTAATGCAATTGTCTGTTGCTTGCAACTTAATACCGTTGGGTGACGGGCTGGATAGCGATCCCGCGGTGGACTTTTTAGACAAAGATGCGGTTGGACTCAACGGTCTTTGTTTTTTGTTGTGATGCCTACATGAATATTACCATGAACTCTTTGATTTGGCTAGATTAAGTTTGTGTCATAATCTTGTCAATTGCCTAGCTGTAATTTGTTTACCCGTCATATGAGTATTTTATTTATTGAAGAGACACCACTAGTGAACCCATGGCCCCCGCTCCATCTTTTTCCATTGATTACAACACGTTTACTTGCTTTTCATATTCACTTGCTCGCTGGTCTGTTTTCAGCAGACCGGGAAGATTGAAAACCTTCCTGCCATTGGGGGCAAAGTAATCGTTTGAGTGTGTGCAGGTCCACGCTCGTTGACGGTTAAGCGCTAGAGATCGTCGACGTGCACCTCGTTGTTGATTTCAAATTCCTACTGGTTCGATTAAACCGTGGTTCGTCACTAAGGGAAAACTGCTACTTGCTACATCCACGCCTTCGCTTTGGGCACCACCTAAAGCTACTATCATCAACCATCATTGGGCTTTTGCCAAATTTTCGGCTTGTTTCCCTGTCCATTACAAATGACTTGGTGACTTGATGAGAAGTTTAACACTAGCACATTAAAGGAATAACATAGTATAGGATGACATGCAAGGGAATGTATACATGAGATGATAACAACCATATTGTATTAGGGCATATTTTTTCGAACCTAAAACTATGAGGCAAAAGCCCCACGGCAAATTTATTAATCAATTAAAAACAATATTTACAACAGGGCCAAAGGGGAAAGAAAACCCTACCTATAAAAGCTAACCATAGCACTTTATTTACAATAAGTTGCCTATCCAGGCCATAAGAGCACAATGGTGCTTTGATTTAATCCTATGCCCAAGCATGGATATATGTTATGAATGAAATATCTCTTCCAAGCAGCAAAAGTAGGCCTCTTTGCTTAAAAAATCTTCCCATTCTTTGCTTCTAGATGTTCCTTCAGGCCAGCGTGACCACCTCAGTGAAGAAAGTCTTATGAAAATCCAATTTAGCAGCAGAGATAGCAGACTGTAAGTCAGTGTCCTGGCCCCAGTCAATCTGAAGGTATATCCAAATCCTCTGACTAAAAACACACTTGAAAAAGATGAAATTTGTCCTCATGAAAATTCCTTATATAGAGCATGCAAGAGAAATCCTCTGTGACCTTCCAGTGCCTCCTCTTCAACAAATCCTTGGTATTAAGGCGATCACTCAACAAAAGCCAGGGAAAAAACTTTGTCTTCATCACACAGCAGGACTTCCAAATCCATTTAAAGACATTCAAAGTAGGCATATGGGCATGCAGGTGCTTATAATATTGTGAAGCTGAATATTTGCTGCCCCATAAGTAAACCCACAGATCCTTGTCCAGAGTGAGAGGATGAAAAGCCATATGTGCTGTCATATCCTGAAACTCTTCATAGGCCTGAGAGGAGAGAGGAAGATAGAATAGAGCAAAAAATCCTCCTGCCCATAAACTGCCGCTACAGAAAGTTTAGCATCTAGAACATAAGAGTATAGTCTTGGAAATCTCACTGCCAGAGGTGTAGTCGAACCAGCAAAATTCCAGGAATCCTCCCAAAGCAAAAAGGAGGAACCATTACTAGGCAAAATAGAGGAAACCAATCTGAAACTCTCCACCATCTTCATAATATCCCTCCACCGGAAAGAACCACAGAGATTTTCTGCATGAGGAACACAACCTTCATAGTGTTCATGCCAGATTAACTTCACCCAGGGAATATCTGCATCATTGTAGAACTTGTCCAAATGTTTACAATAAAGCCTCATTTTGCTAAGGAAAGTTTATGATTACTCCCCTCACAATTCTTTGGCTTACAAAGCATCTCCCATGCTGCCAAAGATTGCTTGTGTGAATCTGAATTCCCTCTCCACAAACATTGCCTCAATATTCTATCCAATTGCATGACAATACCAGGGGGCAGGTGTAAGGAGCACAGAAAATATATGGGCATTGAAGACAAAGCAGAGTTCAATAACTGTAATCTGGCCCCTTGAGAGAGAAAAGAGGAGGTGGAGCAGAGCCTCCTTTCCACCTGGTCACTATAGGCATCAAATCCAAAATCGTGGGCCTAGCTGTCCCTAAAGGCAGTCCCAGGTAAGTGAAAGGCAGGGAACCCACTTGACACTGAAAAGCTTGGGCCAAATGTGCAACCACATCAGCCTCCACATTAATTGGAATCATACAATACTTATGACAATTCACTTTCAAACCTGTTGAAAGAGATAATTTATGCAGCAGGTATTTCATAGCAATCACTTGATCCAAATCAGCAGGCATAATTAGAAGAGTGTCATCAGCATATTGTATGACGGGGAAATCACTATCATTAGTAACTATGGGTAAATGGATATTTCCATGCTGCAACAGTTCATTCACCACCACTTGAAGAAGCTCAGAACCAAGCACATAAAGAATAGGGGAAATTGGGTCACCCTGCCTCACCCCTCTCCTGCACTGAAACTGCTTGCCTGGTACTCCATTTAACAGGATTTGAGAGGTGCCAGAAGATAAAATATTCCTCATCCATCTCAGAAATTTGCCATTAAAGCCCATGCTCTCCATAACTTGCAAAATTGCATCATGCTCTATCGTATCAAAAGCATTGGCAAAGTCCAGCTTGAGAATTATGATGGGCTTTTTTGAAGCATGACAGAGATAGAGATACTCAAAAGCCCATGCCACACAGTCCTGAATTGATCTAGCCTTAAGAAAAGCATATTGGTTTTTATACAGACACCTGAGAATATGAGACTGTAACCTATTGGCAATCAACTTAGTGATGAACTTCAAGCAGACATTGGTTAAAGAGATTGGTCTATAATCATTGACCCCTTGCACCAATGTGATAAAGGATCCTTTTATATTTTGCAAACTTAGCTTTTCATCATGAAAGTCTATAGCAAGCTTGTAGAAATCCTCCTTATTCAAGGACCAGCATTTTCTAAGAAACATTCCATTGAAACCATCAGGACCAGGTGCTTTATGTGCGGCATTTCCTTTATAACCAAGTCCATCTCCTCAACCAGGAAAGGAGCAGTCAGAGTTTCCAAACCTTCCACTCTAGCAAAGATCTTGTACAAGTCAAATTGCATATCAATTCCTCCTGATGTCCCCATTTGATTTTTATAACATGACCATAGCAGCCCAGCCATTTCATTGTGACAAGAAACCATTCTTCCATCAGAGTCCATCAGCATAGCAATAGAATTTCTTCTATATCTGTTGGTGGCCATAGCATGGAAAAACTTGGTGTTATCCTCTCCCATTTTAATCCATCTAATGGAGCACCTTTTCCTCCAATATCTGCACTCTATCAGCAACAAATTCTCCAAATGCAGCTTCACAATTTTCCTAAAGTTAAACTCTGAAGTGAACAGAGGCCTTGACTCTTCCAACTCATCCATCAAAAGAATAACTCTATTGCAGTTTTGTATCAGAATTTTCAGCTTGGACAAACTCAGATGCCAACTTTTCAAAGCAAACCTTAGAGATTTAAATTTATCTGCAAGAATAGCAGCACTAGAAGATTTCCTTGACCCCTGCTCCCACGAAGCTTTGACTAGGTCCATAAAACCTGGTTGGTCCACCCAGAACCTTTCAAACCTGAAAAGAGTTGCTTTTGGAATAACAGTGCTAATAGTCACCACACAAGGCACATGATCAGAGGACGATTTCCCAAGGGGCAGCACCACTGTATTAGGGAAGACAGATGTCCAATTAGCTGAGGTGAAGAACCAGTCAAGCTGTTCCAACAGAGGTTGCTGCTACATATTAGACCAGGTAACAGATCTCCCTTTGAGAGGTAGTTCCACTAAACCCAGATGTCCAATAATATCATTGAATAGAAACATTTTGACATCTCCCCCTGGTTTATTTATGTTTTCCTCAGATCTAATGAAATTGAAATCCCCTAATAAAAGCCAGTTGCTCATGTCAGGTATGTGGAGATTATATAACCAAGACACAAAGTTGTCCTTGTTGACCCCTTGGCATGGACCATAAACAGTAACCATCGTCCAAGAACCACCATTGTGCACAGATGTGAATTCAATAATAATACCAAAGCTGGTTATTTTAATTAAACGACCAGAGAACATAGAAGAGCACCACATAACCAGAATGCCTCCATAAGACCCCACAGATGGGCTATAAGCAAAATTATCAAAATGTTTAGGACTGAACTTTCTTAAGAGACGCTGGTCAATAAATTCACATTTAGTCTCCTGAATACAAAGAATAGAACATTGAATTTCTTCTATTTTTGAACAAAGAGCAAGCCGCCTTTCTTCACCATTTAATCCCCTAACATTCCAGCACGCACCAGTTTCTAGTTTGTGAACTCATTGAGGAAACTAGCAAAAGTCACACATAGAAAGCCACCAGCATAACTGATGTGCAATATTACAGTCCCAAAAGCATAATAATATTAGAGCAACACAAAGCATAATAAAGAGGAGCAGCCACAAAAAGAAGCCAGGCCAACTGCTCCTTCCCTCCCACTGTTTTCATCATTCTGCATCATTGGGAGACTTTCCTTCAGAGGACTTGGAAGGAGGTGCCTTAAGCATTTCCTCAGTAAGCTTGCTTGGCTCTATGCCCAGGGCTGCCCCCACCTGTTGCATGATAGCAATAGGGGTCTCTAGAGCAACAGTTTCAGTTTGCACCTCTATTGTCTTCATCCCCTTGGCCTTCTTGGTTTTTTGCTTCTTAATTTTCTTCCTAGGTTTGGACACTGTGCTGGGCCCTGAGTTGAGAATTGGTGCAGGACGAAAATTGTCATGCTTAGTACTGCTTCTAGTGCATCTCCTGAGTTCAGTATCAACAACAGGGGCAACCTTCCGCTGCCTTGTCCTCACTTTCTTGATAGTAGCAGGAGAGGAGAAAATAGGAGGAGCTAGATCTGCCACATCCTTATTGCCAGAAGAGTCAAAGCAGAGAGTTCAGCAACTGACCTCCTTTTCACAGCAACTATTAATCTATTCACCTTATTGGCTACATTACTGGAGGAAACACAGAAAGTGTAATCCTCAATAGCTTTAGCCCATGCTTGATACGTCTCCGACGTATCTGTAATTTTTTATGTTCCATGCTTGATTATATATTAGTGCCACATGTTTTTATAATGTTTTTATATCATTTTGGCATGATTTATGGAACTAACCTATTAACAAGATGCCCAGTGCCAGTTCCTGTTTTCTACTGTCTTTTTGTTTCAGAAAAGTTGTTCTGGGAAGTTTCTCGGAATGCGCTGAAAATTTACGGGAATTATTTCCAAGCAGAAACAAGTCCGGAGCCAGAAGGTCGCCTGCAGGGGGACCCATAGCCACCAGACGACCCCCAGGCGTGGCCCAGGGGCTGGCCGCGGCTGGGTCCCACCTGGTCGCCTCCGGCACTGTCTCGAGTTGCCCCTTCGCCTATAAAATCGTTTTCGACCCGAAAACCCTAAGTACCCGATCATATTTTCCAGAAGACGTCCGAGGCCGCCGCCATCGCCAACCCTAGTTCGGGAGGGTTCTGCAACTCTTCCCGGCACTCTGCCGGAGAGGGGAATCAACACTGGAGGATTCTACATCACCATGCCTGCCTCCGGAGTGATGCGTGAGTAGTCCACCACAGGACTACGGGTCAATAGAAGTAGCTAGATGGTTGTCTCTCCTCTTTGTACTCCATTGTTTAGATCTTGTGAGCTGCCTATCATGATCAAGATCATATTATCTATAACTGCTACATGATTGTGTTTGCATAGATCCGATGAATTGTGGAAATCATTACTTTTGTTCATCTATGTGTTATGTTTTATCTATGATCTTGCATGCTCTCCGATGCTAGTGGATGCTTTGGCCAAGTAATTATTAGTGTTGTATGAGGGAATATTTATGCTAGATAGTGGGTCCATGCCTCTTTTTGTCTGAGCTCGGGTTGACAGAAACGATCAAGACTAAAGATGTGTTGTTGCCACTAGGGAGAAAAGAGCGGTGTGATTTCCTTGTGTTATTTACATTGCTTACATTATGCACTTTGCTTATTGGAATGATCTGTTGCTTGCAACTTAATACTTTTGGGTGACATGCTGGATAGCGATCCCGGGGTGGATTATTAGTCATAGATGCGGTTGGATGACGGTCTATGTATTTTGATGTAATGCCCATATTAGATGAAATGGTGAACTATATTGTTTTATGATAGCATTGTTGTGCGCTTGTAACATCCCCAGCTTTGTAATGAAAAATACCAAAAAAAAAACTCCACGTTTTGCATTCTTGTTTGCGTCATGGCATGCATATGAATCTTGCTATTTTTCTAACAACCAACATATGCAAGCAATTAAAATGGGGAAGCAAACTTCCCAAAATCTCCAACCCAAATGCAATGCCCAACTTGGCAACCAACTAAATGAACTTCCAAATTGTTTAGGAAGTTCCAAGTTTGCATTTTATAACCAATTCCCAATTTCCAAATATTGCCAAATGAGAAAAGAAATTGAGAATCCAAAATTGGTTTAATTCTATTTCTATTTTTGGAAACTAAGTTAAACAATCCAAAAATTCCAACTAAAATCATGGGGAGCTTCAATATTATCCTGAGAGCCTCCAAGAATAATTTCACTATTTTTGGAATTGTTCAAGTGCTTCAAATAAATACAATCTGGAAATTATCAATTTTGACCTTAATTATACCCTGTGAACACATGTGTTGCAAAACATTTTATTTGGCCACACCAATTTTTGTGGAGGTGCTAAATGTTATGGGGAACCTCTGTGAATTTTCCCAGGTTTTATAAAAACGTTTAAATGCCCTTTTAAATCAGGAAAGGTGCCTCTGGACCTATTTGTAATTACTTTTAAATCTGCCAGGGGGTCCTCTGGAATTTTCGGTTTCTTCTCCACAGTGCCCGTCGGCACTGGCGCCATGCCGTGCGCCCATGCCGCCGCCCCCACCCGCCGACGCTGTGCCCCCGGGAACGAGGACGCGCCCCACGCATTCGCCACCTGCTCCCCTGTCCTTTCCCCCCCTCTTCTCTCCCTCGTCTCTCCCTCTCTCCCCACCCGAGCTTCCGCCGTAGCCGCCGTGCTTGCCGAGCCTGCCGCCGTCGATTGGGGCCGCCCCGTGCAGATCGACGCGCACCAGCTCCTCCTTCGTGTCGCCCTCTATCTTCTCCACCGAAGCGCGTTAGCTGGGAGGCTCGGGATCGAGCAAATCATGCTCTCCCGTGCGCGGTCCCTCCGCCGCTCGCCGCTCTCGGTCCCGGCAGAATCCGGCCGTCGTGGTCGTCCCCGTCCACGCCTCCGAGCTCAGGGTGAGAAACACGTCCCTTTTAGCTCCTTTCCCCGCTCCCCCTCGTCCTCTCTCGCCGTCGATCGACGCCGGTCGCCGCCGGCGTCACGGTCCCGTGCTCCCGGCCTAGGTCCCAGCCGGGCCGGCCGAAGGCCGGTTGCCTCGGGCTGGTGCCCGGCCTGGACACCCCGGTCTGGGCCGGCACGAGGCCGGCAGCCTCGGGCGCCCTCCCGGCCTGGGAGCCCAGCCTGGGCCGGCCAAAGGCCGGACCCTTCGGGCCACCCCCCGGCCTGCAGCCCGGCCTGGCCGGCACAAGGCCGGCCTGTCTGCAGTGGCCTTTTCCTTTTTGGAAAATAAAAACAAAATAAAATAATTCATATTTATTTGAATATTGCTCAAACTTTGACAAATCAAATATCAATTTGTTTAGGAAATCAAACCCTACCTATTGGTATCCTTGTAATAATCTTTTGAAACTTTTATTTTGTTGTTTATTTAAGAATTCCTAAAATGGTATAAATAATACCTAAATTGGAAAAATTCATAACTTAAGAAATAATTAACCAAAAATTGTGAGTAAAATATCAAAATGATCAGTGTTTCAAATGATATCAAATCATGGTAATATCAATTTATGATCACAAATATTTATTCGTTGTTATTCATAAATTGGTTAAAGAAATTAATTGAATTAATCATTTAATTCACTATTTATTTACCGATAATTGGAAATTCACAAATGAGGTACCAAAATGATCGGAAGAACAAAACCTTTTTAATCATGTCATGTTCATGCATATTTGAGCCACTTCTCTAATAATGTAATAATTTATAAGTAATGTGGTCACTAAGATAAATATGGGGTTGTTTCCAAATAATCGCACTAATCATTTGGAACTCCATTTAATTTTTTAAATAAATTAAATGTTGATATCTTTGCATAAACTTGTCATGTCATCATGTGATTGAGCATTTCACATTGTCTTCGTGTGATTTATTTTGTTCTTCTATCCTTGCTTGGGTATCGATATATTCCGGAGTTGAGGTCACCCCTACCTACCTCGACGAGCCGTACTACACGCCCCGGCAGCAAGGCAAGAGATAACCTAACCTTCTTGGCATCTAGCCTCCTATTGTTTTATAAACTTATTTTATCCACCATAATATTGCATGCGATTCCAATGTCAATTTTGATCAAGATGTAGAGTATCCTATGAATGCATGTTTATCCCCTGAACCATCACATGTTTCCCCTCCTATGAACTCTAGGGTTGATGTGTTGGCCGGATACAAAATATAATTGTTGTTATACATGCTTAGCTATGCTTAGCCATGCTTAGTCAATTTCTAGTTAGGTCCGTTGATTAAATTCCATATTGTTGATTGATGATGGAATGTTCAGACATGATGGTTACTTGTGGTGTATAATTAAATTGCTAAAAGGCTTGGATGAGTTGCCATCGGGGATGGTGTTTTGCCTCATTCTTGCCGCCTAGGCTGAGAGTGCTTTTAGCTGGAACCAAGAACCGAGCGTGCTGCCACTGGTGGGTGTATGGGTGCCTTACTAACTGAATAACTTGTGCGGGCATATCCAAGGGTCCTCTAGTTCGATTTTCCATTTGCGTGTGAGTAGAAAAGAAAATGTTGCGGAGGATTTGTGTTTAGGACGTGGCGATGGGGGCAGGGGCTGAAATAGGCTGGGTAAACTTGCCCTGTCGCCACAGATGACTCTTGGATAGTCTCATGCGAGGTAAAGGTTTAACCGCGTCCGCTCGCCGGCCTTCCCTGGAAGAGGGCCAATCAGGTGAGCCGGACGGTACCAATGGGTAAATTAGTACACCCCTGCAGGGTAAATCTTTTCGAAAAGCCGTGTCCACGGTTATGGACGAACTCTTGGGAAAGGCGGATTAGCTCAAAGAAAAGTATAACCTAATCAATTAAAATTTGGCAGCTAAAGGTTGCAACTCAACGTGTGTTTAAAAAGGTTCATTTCCTCGAGGGTGATTCGAGGGAGTGCCTTTGGTGGAGATGAGTGGGTTCCGGCTACAAGTTGGTTCGATGAGAACCAAAGATGAAAAGTTTACTCTCTTATCCCCTTTATGAAAAATACTCTGAGTAGTCGATGCCATGGGTCATATAACTTTGTTTATGAAAATTAGCTTTATGCAAAATAAATACTATACAGCTTTAGAGCCTCCGTCAGCATTGGGGCTATATCGCCCTACTAAACTTGCGAGTACGTCGTACTCAGTCTCTCTTTGCTGTCTTTATATTTTATTTCAGAGGAGGACAACACCGAGCAGCTAGGTGGTTTCTTCGTGGACGTCGACGAGTAGTTCGGGGTTCCCAGGTGGCAGCTTGGGACCGTGGAACAAGCTGGCTTGGGTTATGTTTACTGTAGGCCTCTTAGGCCATATATTTGGATCTTGTTGTATTAGACAACGCTACTTCGCTTCCGCCTGATGTACTGTTGGATCTGTGATCCCTTTTGTGTGTAATATTTGTACCTTTCTCATATATGAGTTGCTATATGAATCTTTGTGTCGTAGAGTCTGTGATGTGCCAGTTGTTCCACAAGTCTTGATCTCTTAACTATACATGATAGCTATGTCTGAGCTTATGGCATGATCGAAGTGTTGTGTGCCGATGATCCATTCCGAGCACACCTGCCAAAGGTTTTGGCCTGGGATTGGTAAATCCAGTAACCTTCGATTGTGTAGCATGACCGGTTGCACAAAGCTTCATCGTATAGTTCTGGGGTCGGGGCGCTACAGCGCTCACAATTCTGTCAATTGCCATGCTGTAATTTGTTTACCCATCATGTATATCTTCTGGAGAGACACCACTAGTGAACTGTGGACCCCGGTCCTATTTTCCTACATTGTTTACAACCGTTTTAATAGTTTTTCATCATCATTTGCTCGCTGGTCATATTTCTCTCTCTTCATATTTTACATCCGCACATTTAGTTCTTTCTGTTCGACAAGCCGGAGAGATTGACAACCTCTCTGTTTCGTTGGGGCAAAGTAGTTTGTTTTTGATTGTGTGCAGGTCCACGTCAACATGCCAAGAAGACCTCTCGAACTACTAAGTCACCACCAACAGCTCTTTTTCTGGCACCGTTGACACCTAGCAAGGCCTTCTCCAAGTCCTACCGGTTCGATAACCTTGGTTTTGTAATCAAGGGAAACTACTGCTTTGCTGCATCATACCTTGCTCTTGGGGTCCCCAGCGAACGTGTGATCCACATCATCAATGCTCTTTTGCACAGCAAAATAGACGAAATTGGCTCAGAACATATGCTCTTGGGGATGGAGGCAGAAAGAAAAATAGGCATAACAACCTTAAGACAGTTTTCCCACTGCATGCTAGGTGGCAAGACTGGCCCAACAAAGGTTCTGACCATGCCCACCTGAATGATCGCATTCCGTTCTAGGTTTTGCTGCTGCTGAGCCAATACCAACTGAAGATTTTCTTGCTGGTTGACTTCCATCTCATCATTCTCCCGGTTGACAGAGTTGTTGGAGTTGGAGGGGTTTAGTACAATAGAACCCTGTACTATCTCCTCAACAACGTCTTCCATGTTGTGCTATTCATCCTCTTTATGTGGCTGTTGCTGCTGATCATTGTTCTGTTCCATGGGCCAACCATTCCAGCCAATCTCAGGAAATTGCGGCAGCACCATCATTTGATTATGATCAATGCTGCTGTATTAAAATAAGTTGGGTGGTGCCCCAAGCGAAGGCGGAATTGCAGCTAGTAGCAGTTTTCCCTCGTTTAACGAACCGAGGTTTATCGAACCAGTAGGACTTTGAAATAAACAACGAGGTGAATGTTGAAGATCTCTGGCGCTTGACCTTCAACAGACGTGGACCTACACACACTCAACCAAAATAATTTGCCCCCAAGGGCGGAAAGGTTGTCAATCTTTCCGGTCTCGCAGAAAACAAAGCGGTTATTTGTATGGTGAAATAGATAAAATATGAAAAGTGACCAGAGGAATAATGATAATTAAAAGCAAGTGAATGAGGTTGTAAACAATGTAAAAAGATGGACCGGGGGCCATGGGTTCACTAGTGGAGTCTCTCAAGTAAATAAAATATGCATGTGATGGGTGAACGAATTACAGCTAGGCAATTGACAAGATCATGACATAAACCAAATTTAGCTATGACAAAAAGGACATGATAATATTTATGGAGGCATCACGACAAGGAACAAAGACCATTGAGTCCAACTGCCTCTTTGTCTAAAAAGTCCACCGTGGGATCGCTATCCAGCCTGTCACCCAACAGTATTAAGTTGCAAGCAACAGACAATTGCATTAAGTAAGGTGCATGAAGTAAGCAATAATAATATAAAAATAGACATTGACACCGCTGTTTTACCCGTAGTAGCAACAGCACACCCTCGCCCTTAAACGTTTCTGTCACTCATGCCCAGGAACAAAAGGGGGCATGAACCCACTATCTAGCATAAAGAGAGACAATTTGCTACCCGCATCTTGGAGATACACACAATCACTTGGCCAAAGTAACTACGCACATCGGAGAGCATGCAAGAACATAAATTACTCATATAAGAATCATGCACAATCTGAACATAACTTCATAATCCATCGGATCCCAGAAAACACATCACATAGCATTACAATAATCGATCTTGATCATGTTAGGCAGCTCACAAGAGAGAGAGACTACCAGCTAGCTACTGCCATGGACCCATAGTCCAAGGTGAGACTACTCACAAATCATCCCGGAGGAAGGCATGACGATGAAGAGCCCTCCGGGATCGATCTCCCCTCCGGCAGAGTGCCGGGATCAGCTTCAGATTGGACCCCGAACTAGGGTTTTCGGTGACGGCGCGTCAGGGTCAAGTTTCTGGAAAATAATGGCCGCCTCGACGTTTTTAGGTTTAATGTGAATTTATAGGCGTCGGAGGGGGCCGAGGAGGCGCCCCAGGGGCAGGGGCGGGCCCCACCTGCGGGTCCTAGGGGGGCCGCAGTAGGAGGCTGTCGGCGTAGTGAAAACCAGGGTACCATGAGCCGGCCTTCCAGGGCCCACGACACTCTTCAGAAGATCTCACCAAGGTCCAGGCTCTCCAAGCCTGGAGAGGCTCTCCAAGCCAGGCTCTTCAAGCCTGGAGAAGCTCTCCAAGCCAGGCTTGTCGGCGTAGTGGAAACCAGGGTACCACGAGCCGGCCTGCCAGGGCCCACGACACTCTTCAGAAGATCTCACCAAGGTCCAGGCTCTCCAAGCCTGGAGAAGCTCTCCAAGCCAGGCTCTCCAAGCCACGTTGGAGTCTGCCCCAGATTCTGCTAAGGACCTGGCCCTTCAAGCTCTCCAAGCCTGGAGAGGCTCTCCAAGCCTGGCGAGGCCCTTCAAGCCTGGCGAGGCTCTCCAAGCCTGGCGAAGCTCTCCAAGCCTGGCGAGGCTCTCCAAGCCTGGCGAGGCCCTTCAAGCCTGGCGAGGCCCTCCAAGCCTGGCGAGGCCCTCCAAGCCTGGCGAGGCCCTCCAAGCCTGGCGAGGCTCTCCAAGCCTGGCGAGGCCCTTCAAGCCTGGCGAGGCTCTCCAAGCCTGGTGAGGCTCTTCAAGCCTGGCGAGGTTCCTTCCTCACGAAGCCAGCTCTGCCTCCGCGGCAGAGCGCACATGGGATCTGCAGACTCCGCAGAGTCACGGGCGCGCCAGCGCGTGGTGACGCCAGCGTCACAGTTGCCATTCCCATGTATAAAGCAGTCAACAAGACTGCACCAAGCAAAGAAGCTCCAAGACTTGCCACTTTGGTGATAAAGAGACCGTCTGCAGCTACGCTCCAAGGACGACGTCACCGTGGGTCACCTCCCACCTCGGCAAGCGCCAGCCCACCGTCCAGCTGGTCGGTGCCCCTTTTCAGCTTTGGTGACGCCGTCCCCCTGCCGTGGACCGCGTCCACGAGCTTTACCTTTATGGTGGACTTCACCTTTATCATGCACCGCGCCTCCTCCTTCGTCGCCATGTGGTAACCCTTCCCGCCCAAATGTTTGGCAGAAGAGGTCCAGGACGCCTATAAAAGGGGGAGGGGCACGCCCAAGCAAAGGGTTCGGTTTTTGGAGTCTAGGGGCCTACCCAAAAACCCTAGATCTAAAGACTAGCAAGTAGCCATTGTTAGCCACCTCGAGCTCGACAAGCTCTCCTTGTACTGTAAACTCTCCAAGTAGTGCAATACACAAAAGCAGGACGTAGGGGTTTTTACCTCCACAAGAGGGCCCTGAACCTGGGTAAGACTTTGCGTCAATCTCTGCAGTGTCGTCCGCAGCGAGCCTGACGAGCACCGTCGCCGGAGCACGTTGTGGATTGTTTGACTCCGTGTTCAGCCCCTTACACGATACCTTGGAGACACCCCTAGTTCCTGGGGACAATCTCTGACACTTGGCGCGCCAGGTAGGGGGCTGAGGCGCGTCTACATCCTCGACACAGCCATGACCGGTTCTCGTGCCGAACGTCTCGCTCGCCGGACGGCCAGCGCCGCCAGCGCTCCTTCTGCCGGCAACCCGCGCGGCCGCCCGCGCGGGAGCACCGCTCCGCCGCGCCGCGTCGACCCCGAGCCCCGCGTCGAGCACCCGGAGGACGACGACATCGACCACGCTGAGGACGACCTCGGCAAAGAGGAGGCCTCCTCCCTGCACCCGTCACGGGACGGTGCTGCCTCCTCGCTGGGCCGCCCTGCGCCCAGCCCAGCAACTGCGCTTCTCATGGCGCAGGAGCTGCTGCGGTACCGTCCCACGCCGGAGGCTCAAGAAGCCTGGCTCCATCGCCTCTCCGAGCTCGTCGGTGCCGCTGGCATCGCCGCTCGCGCCGCCGCTCCTGCACCGTCCCACTCCCTGGTTCTCTCAGGGCGTGTGGGAGACGTAGCGCACGGCGCTCCTCCCGCACCTCCTCTTCATCCCGCGCCTGCTCCAGCTCCACCGCAACCAGCTCCAACGGCGGCTCCTCCTCGCGACAACCGTGCTGCTTCGCACGCCTCGTCGCCGCATGACTGCCAAATCGTGCAGCCTCTGGGGGGCTTGCGTCACCCCTCGCCGAGGCCCCGGCCTTCTCGTCAAGGCTCGGGGGCTCGCGCCACCTATGTCCGGGCTCCGGCCTTCTCCCGAGGCACCGGCCTCCATGAGGCTGATCCCCTCGCGAGGCCCCGGTCCTCGCCGGAGACACCCCGTGCAGCCACGGTAAAAACGTCCAGGCTCCGGCCTTTCTCCCGAGGCGCCGGCCTTCACGAGGTTGATCCCCTCGCGAGGCCCCGGTCCTCGCTGGAGCCACCCCGTGCAGCCACGGTAAAAACGTCAAGGCTTCCTCTCCGTGACAGCCACCCCGTGCAACCACGATAAAAACGTCGTGGCCAAGGTCACATCCTCCACGAGGAAAATATTCGGGCTCCCCTCTCTACTATGCGTTGCCACGGGCCGTTCGAGAAGACTCCCAAGCCACCACGCCTCGGCAAGGTGACTTCTTCAAGCACCATGCCTTGGCGAGGTGGATCCCCATGCCGAACATGGTGGACCGCAGGCTCAATGAAAGCCACCCCCGCATAGGGCCCCCCTCTCTGAGCTCTCTTTACATGCATCGCCTCAGGCCGCGAGAGTCTCAGCCACTGAATGTGGAACCCCATGCCTGACATGGCGGATTTTGCACTACTGGCCACGCCAGTGTAATGAACAACTACTTCGGGTCATTCTGAACTTTTGCGCATCGCGCCAGCATATTTTGCGGCTTCGGTAAGCTGTTATGATATTGCTGTTTATTCTCGCTCGTACGATCCCTCCTGTGTATCTCACGAGCGGGGGCTAGCATGGTGCCATGCCACGGGAGCATCCTGGCAGCGCCTCAAACCCAAGGGATCCGAGCTCTGAACTTGCGGGTCAGCTCTCATGCATGTCAACTCCTAAGGAGCTCTGAACTCATGGACCAGCTCCCGTGCACGTCAACTCACCAAGGACCTTGGTGCCTGTTCCCCTCGCAAGACACACATGAAGGAACCTACGAGCACTGCTTAAGTTATCTAGCTATGTATTGCTTGTGGGTATGCCTATCTGTCCAAACGCAGGAAAGCAGGTTCAAAAACAAGCCTCAGGCACCCTCTCCAAGGCAAAAACGCCTCTCCAGGGAACCAACACCCTCTACAAGGCAAAAACGCCTCATCAGGGAACCAACACCCTCTTCAAGCAAAAATGGCTCGCGAAGCTAAGTCCAAACACTTGGTTAAATTTCCTTTCGCTGATTTTCGTCCCTCGAGCCTCTTTTTCTCTCTCCTATGCCTCATGGGCTGCTTGCGCGTTAAAGGGGAACCCCAGGCATCGCGCCTCGGGGATCTTACTTCTTGAGGCCTCACGCACCCCCCGGCCTTGTGGAGCCCTGACTCTCACATACCGAAGCGGCGGTGGTGTAGCGCTCCTAAAACGTAGAGCGAAAAAGACATGAAAGGGGAGATAAAAAGCCTCCCGAGGGGCATTCGCTGGTTTTCGTCCCTCGAGCCTCTTTTTCTCTCTTACGCCTCATGGGCTGCTTGCGCGTCAAAGGGGAGCCCCGAGCATCGCGTCTCGGGAGCCCTTACCTCTCGAAGCCTTACGCACCCCCCGGCCTTGTGGAGCCCTGACTCTCACATACCGAAGTGGCGGTGGTGTAGCGCTAAGAGAAGGGTCCTACGACGTAGAGCGGAAAAGACATGAGATAGGAAATAAAAAGTCTCCCAAGGGGCACACGCAAGTGCTTTCAAGTCCTTACAACAAGGCATTACAAGCAAAACTAAGTTAATTTGTGCCTCATGCACACCTAGCTACAGGAAGGCTCAAGCGGCAGCTTCTTCGTCCTCCAAGGTCCCCACACCGTCGCGGGGCGCAGAAGCCTGGATGCTTGTCGAGGCACCTTGGGCGGCCTCGGGCTCGTCGGCCCCTCCTGCTGAGGCCGCTCCCGCCGCGGCCTCGGGCTCGTCATCCCCTCCTGCCGCGGCCACTCTCGCTGCGGCCTCGGCAGGCCTCTCCGGCGTCTTCACGGCCTCGGTTGCCGCCTCTTCAACCTCCCTTTCCTTGCGGTGTTCATCCGCAGGAGGAGGGGTAGCTGCGCACCATGGCCCGTCAGCCGTGGGCGTCACAGGTGCCACAACGACGCCAGGGTGCTCCCCAAGCTTGTGGAGCCTTCGTCTCTACATCGACCAACCTCGTCAACAAGTACCGGCGCAGCCGTCGCGCCCCGCGTGTCTCGGGCCAGACAGGCTGTTTTTGGGCCCGCGACACTTCGCCTACACCCAATGGACTCCAGCGTGCCCATCGCGGGCCCGGGGGCTACTGTCGGCGTAGTGGAAACCAGGGTAGCACGAGCCGGCCTGCCAGGGCCCACGACACTCTTCAGAAGATCTCACCAAGGTCCAGGCTCTCCAAGCCTGGAGAGGCTCTCCAAGCCAGGCTCTTCAAGCCTGGAGAAGCTCTCCAAGCCAGGCTTGTCGGCGTAGTGGAAACCAGGGTACCACGAGCCGGCCTGCCAGGGCCCACGACACTCTTCAGAAGATCTCACCAAGGTCCAGGCTCTCCAAGCCTGGAGAAGCTCTCCAAGCCAGGCTCTCCAAGCCACGTTGGAGTCTGCCCCAGATTCTGCTAAGGACCTGGCCCTTCAAGCTCTCCAAGCCTGGAGAGGCTCTCCAAGCCTGGCGAGGCCCTTCAAGCCTGGCGAGGCTCTCCAAGCCTGGCGAAGCTCTCCAAGCCTGGCGAGGCTCTCCAAGCCTGGCGAGGCCCTTCAAGCCTGGCGAGGCCCTCCAAGCCTGGCGAGGCCCTCCAAGCCTGGCGAGGCCCTCCAAGCCTGGCGAGGCCCTTCAAGCCTGGCGAGGCTCTCCAAGCCTGGCGAGACCCTTCAAGCCTGGTGAGGTTCCTTCCTCACGAAGCCAGCTCTGCCTCCGCGGCAGAGCGCACATGGGCTCTGCACACTCCGCAGAGTCACGGGCGCGCCAGCGCGTGGTGACGCCAGCGTCACAGTTGCCATTCCCATGTATAAAGCAGTCAACAAGACTGCATCAAGCAAAGGAGCTCCAAGACTTGCCACTTTGGTGATAAAGAGACCGTCTGCAGCTACGCTCCAAGGACGACGTCACCGTGGGTCACCTCCCACCTCGGCAAGCGCCAGCCCACCGTCCAGCTGGTCGGTGCCCCTTTTCAGCTTTGGTGACGCCGTCCCCCTGCCGTGGACCGCGTCCACGAGCTTTACCTTTATGGTGGACTTCACCTTTATCATGCACCGCGCCTCCTCCTTCGTCGCCATGTGGTAACCCTTCCCGCCCAAATGTTTGGCAGAAGAGGTCCAGGACGCCTATAAAAGGGGGAGGGGCACGCCCAAGCAAAGGGTTCGGTTTTTGGAGTCTAGGGGCCTACCCAAAAACCCTAGATCTAAAGACTAGCAAGTAGCCATTGTTAGCCACCTCGAGCTCGACAAGCTCTCCTTGTACTGTAAACTCTCCAAGTAGTGCAATACACAAAAGCAGGACGTAGGGGTTTTTACCTCCACAAGAGGGCCCTGAACCTGGGTAAGACTTTGCGTCAATCTCTGCAGTGTCGTCCGCAGCGAGCCTGACGAGCACCGTCGCCGGAGCACGTTGTGGATTGTTTGACTCCGTGTTCAGCCCCTTACACGATACCTTGGAGACACCCCTAGTTCCTGGGGACAATCTCCGACAGAGGACGCCTGCGCCCTGTGGGTGGCCCCTCAGGCTCCCCTTTGGTCTTCTGGTGTCTTTCGTCGAGTAAAAATTCTCCGTAAATTTTCGCCCAATTCCGAGAATATTTCCAGAAGTAAATTTTCTGAAATATAAAAACAGCAAAAACAGGGAACTGGCACTGGGCATCTTGTCAATAGGTTAGTCCGACAAAATGCATAAAAATGATATACATGACAGTAAAAACATGTGACAATATCACAAAACTAGCATGGATCACTCAAAAATTATAGATACGTTTGGACGTATCAATCAACATGATTGCTAGGAAGCGGATGTGGATTTCCATCAAAGGGCATGGGGTCCTCATCTGGTGGCATCACGTCAGCGAAATCCGCACTCAATATGTAGCAAGGCTCAATCCAAGTTTTCTTAACTGCTCCCAAATTGCTGTAATTATGAAACACCACATCACGAGGAACCTGTGCAGGAGAATTGAAGGATGCAAAAACAAGAGTTATGTCCTTGATTAAATCATCTTGATGCTAGTGGTGAAATTTTCCAAAAGCCGCAACTACATTTGCCAGGTCATACTCGTTCCTGTAGTCTAATGGCACCCCAAGAAACATCAGCCACCCTCTCGAAAACCATGCGCAACATGATGGATCTGTTCCCTCTCATCATGATTAACAAATCTGACGAACATATCGTTCTGCAACTCATACGGGCCGTGCTGAACTAGGGCATGCAGAGCGGCTGCGCTATGAAATTCATACATGCCGATACCAAAAAGACAGGGATGAACCGATACCACTTCACGCTCCAGATGGTCAACTATGAAGAGCCTGACCTGCTCCCTCCAATGCGCTTCATGCTCTCGTGGCCGCGGCGGCATCAACGAGGCGACGCAAAAGGCACCATGACGACGAGGTGGCTGCACAGAAGGATTGTAGAAGGTGTGCGGCAGCCGAGTGTCCCCTCCATCTATTATCGGGTGACCCAAGGAGACATAGCGTCTGCTTGCTACTGATGAAGAGTTGGGTAGTGCCCCAAGCGAAGGCGGAGATGTAGCAAGCAGCAGTTTTCCCTCGATAACGAACCGAGGTTTATTGAACTAGTAGGACCTTGAAATCAACAACAAAGTGAATGTTGAAGATCTGTGGCGCTTAATCTTCAACAGACGTGGACCTGTACACACTCAACCAAAATACTTTGCCCCCAATGGCGGAAAGGTTGTCCATCTTTCCGGTCTCGCAGAAAACAAAGCAGTTAATTGTATAGTGAAATAGATGAAATATGAAAATGGACCAGTGGAGTAATGATGATGAAAAGTGATGAATAAAGGTTGCAATCAATGTAAATAGATGGACCGGGGTCCATGGATTCACTAGTGGAGTCTCTCAAGTAAATAGAACAATCATATGATGGGTAAACAAATTACAGCTGGGCAATTGACAAGATTATAACACAAACTTAATCTAGCTATGACAAAGAGAACATGATAATATTTAATTAGGCATCACAACAATGAACAAAGACCGTTGAGTCCAACTGCATCTTTGTCTAAAAAGTCCACCGTGGGATCGCTATCCAGCCTGTCACCCATCGGTATTAAGTTGCAAGCAACAGACATTTGCATTAAGTAAAGCGCATGAAGTAAGCAATACTAATATCAAAAGAGACATTAACACCGTTGTTTTACCCTTAGTAGCAACAACACACCCTCGCCCTTTGACGTTTCTGTCACTCGTGCCCAGGAACAAAAGGAGGCATGAACCCACTATCTAGCATAAATACCCTCTATTGGAGATACACACAATCACTTGGCCAAAGTAACTACGCACATCGGAGAGCATGCAAGAACATAAATCAACATATAAGAATCATGCACAATCTGATCATAACTTTATAATCCATCGGATCCCAGCAAACACATCACATAGCATTACAATAATCGATCTTGATCATGTTAGGCAGCTCACAAGATCATAAGACATGAAGCACAAGAGAGAGAGACTACCATCTAGCTACTGCCATGGACCCATGGTCCAAGGTGGGACTACTCACGAATCATCCCGGAGGAAGGCATGGCGATGAAGAGCCCTCCGGGATCGATCTCCCCTCCGGCAGAGTGCCGGGATCTGATTCAGAATCACCCCCGAACTAGGGTTTGAGACGACGGCGCGTCAGGATGACTTTTCTGGAAAATAATGGCCGCCTCGACGTTTTTAGGTTTAATGTGAATTTATAGGCGTCGGAGGGGGCCGAGGGGGTGCCCCACGGGCAGGGGCGGGTCCCACCCGCGGGTGGACCCCAGGCCGCGGCAGCAGGCCGCCCCTGGCCTGTGGGTGGCCTCCAGGGCTGCCCTTTGGTGTCCTGGTGGCTTCCGTCGAGTAAAAATTCTCCGTAAATTTTCGTCCAATTCCGAGAATATTTCCAGAAGTAAATTTTCTGAAATACAAAAACAGCAAAAACAGGAAACTGGCACTAGGCATATTGTCAATAGGTTAGTCCAACAAAATGCATAAAAATGATTAATAAGATAATAAAAACATGTGACAACATCACAAAACTAGCATGGATCAATAAAAAATTATAGATACGTTTGACACGTATCAGCATCCCCAAGCTTAACTCCTACTCGTCCTTGAGTAGGTAAGTGATAACAAAATAGTTTTTGATGAGAGATGCAAGCAACACAATGGTGATCAAGATTGTCATCGTGGTGAACAACAGATGTCTAGGGGTAGGCTTAAGTTTGGGGCCGATGGACGCTAGAGGATTCGGGGAGGGATTATGCGCTGAAGAGCACACACGGATAAACAAACGAACACAAGGATTTACCCTGCTTCGGGGCTCTCGCGAGAGATAAAACCCCTACTGCAGCATCTAGCCTACTCTGTATATTCTCCTCTCTCTGCATATGCGATCGGTACAAGGGCTCCTCGAGCTGTATGTCTAAATCTACAAGTGCTAGAGCTATGAACTGAAGAACTGAGGCTAGTACTACTAGAGAGCTAAGCTAGCAAAATGCTCCTACGTGAGCTGAGTAGAAAAGAGGCTCTCCTGCCGTGTGACCGTCCCTGGAGCACTCCCCCTGGTGCTCCTTATAAAGGGAACCCAGGGGACAAGGTGTACCCCACAAGACACTATGCAGGACAGTGCACAACACTGTACATGAAATGACCACTGGGGTCTCGTCACACTGTTGGCGCGTCATGGAGTGCGCTGTAGCCACGCTGGGCATGGGTTGCTTGTACGCATCCTTGTCAGCTTGTACTTTCCTCTTATCCTCTGGGAAGTGGCAGCGGATATTTATATATGTCGGCGTAGAAAATCCGGCCCATAGGCTCCTGGACGCCGACCTGGGAATGATTCGGCAGCAAGATCCTGCATGCCGACTCAGCAAGGGAGCTAACCAGCGATCGATGCCGACCTGGAAACGATTCGGTCAGGAGGCGATCGATACGATAGATCGAAGCCGGCCTGGAGATCCCAGCCCAGCCGGGTCACAGATGACTCGGCCCACCTGGGTCACAGGATTCAGCCCAGCCGAGTTACAGGGAGTTAGCCCACCCGGGTCACAGGATTCGGCCCAGCCGAGTGAGGGACACCCGGTGTCGGGGATACGAACCCCGGATATCCCTAAGAGGTCCGTCTCTTCAAGAACTACATGGGCCGGCTACGCAAGTGCCGGCTGCAGCGTGCCGCCTGAAGCCAGCCGGATGAAGCAAGCTGCTTCGTCTACCCGGAGGCGGACGGCCGATTAGGCTCCAGCCGGCCGTACCTACCGACAGCTCCGTACAAGTGGGCCAGGATCGTATAACCGTTGTCGGGCATCTCCTGTACCCAATCATAACGACGGACTCCAGCCGGCTCACAGAGTAGTGATGTCATAGGGGCAATCGTGTACATTCCTTGTAACCCAGAAACCCTAGATGCTGCCTATATAAAGCATGCAGGGGCCTCCTGCGCGAGGGGACGCTCGGATTCACACACACAGAGATAGGTAGATCACCTTCTTCCACCTCCAGCCGGCTTGGCAACTCAAGCCGGCACCACCGCAATACAGCTCCAGGAGCAACCTTTGTAGCCCGATTTGTGATCAATCAATAAGAACAAGAAGAGCAGGACGTAGGGGTGTTACCTCCACAAGGAGGGCCCCGAACCTGGGTAACTGACGTGTGTTTGCATGTTTGTTGCCCAATCCCGCGCGAGCATCCGATCGTCGCCTGCCCCACACTCTTTTCCGTCTTTGATGGATATGCCGTGCTACCCACCACGACATTTGGCGCCCACCGTGGGGCTCGCGGCGACCGGAGTCACGTTCTGCGCGGGATCCCGGACTGTGGATGGTCGGCGGATCGTCTCCAGCCTCGTGCTCTCCATCGGCTCCGTCGGCTGCATCCTCGACAACACCAACAGCTTTGCCGACGTGGACGTCACCAGCGGAGGAGCGGTCGTCACCTTGGGCGATTTCCACGCCTACGTCGCCGTCGCCGCTCAGGAGTACCCGGAGGTGGTCTACTCGAGCTTGGCTCCTTCGATCTTCGACGCCAGCACCTGCAACGACGACTCCGCCTTCGGCTAGCTCAACTCCGGCGACGCAGGCCGCGACGTCACCAAGCTCAACGTCTACGCCGAGGTGCACATGGTCGAGCACGCGGCGGCAGGAGGCCCCGTCACCACTACCGTTCATGAAGCTGGCGAACCTTCGCGCTACCAGCGCAACTGGAGGCCAACTTCGAGCTGTTGAGCACCCCCATCGCGCCGAGTGCTGATCCAGTCAAGGCGGCGGCTGAACTCGAGAGGATGCGGCAGCAGATCTACGACAAGGCGCTAAACCTCGCGTCGACACAGCGCCGGCTCAGCGCCACAATTCGCGAGTACAATTCTGCACATGGCATCGAGCAGGCGGACCGCAACGCGGAGAAGCTGAATGAAGTTAGGCGCAAAGGAGGAGATCTTGGTGGCGCCATGAACCGTGCCGGCCAGGCGCATGAACTCACCGACCTCAGCTTCCCCGAGTACAGCTGTCCGACGCAAAACATGAGGGCGGCAGAAGCAGCAGCCGCCGAGCTACCCTATCTCCAAGGCGAAGAACTACATCAACAAATGCGCCGGGTTCGACAACTCATCAACACGGCCAACCGGCAGCAGCGAGAAACGGAGGCAACGGCGAGCAAGGGACATCATGAGCCGCCTCCAGGCTACGATGCAGCCGGCAAGTCCAAGCAAGGTGCAGAGGCGTCATCCACGAGCCGCGGAAGGGCGAAGGACAAGCAACCACGAGTTCATCGCGAGGGGAGCGCGAGCTCGCATCCTCGATGATCACGGCCGCGATCCGGCTGGACGACGCGAAGACGGCAACCGGAGCGAGCCTCGAGCCGGACGGAACGTCAAGGAGCGAGTCGGCCACAAGGTCACCATCGACGAACGCCTGGGGCCGCTGGGACCCGAAACCAGCGACGACGCACGCCACCGCATCGACGTGCTCAAGCTGTCAAGCATCATCGAGGAAGAAGACATCGCTGCTCATCGCTGTTTCGGACCCCGCATCCGGAGCGAGCGATTCCCGAAGGGATTCACTCTCCCCAGGGACACACCCAAGTACAACGGCACCGCGAAGCCGGAAGACTGGCTCGCCGACTACGTCACGGCGGTCAACATCGCAGGCGGCAACAAGCGGGTAGCCGTGCGCTACGTGCCACTCATGCTCCAGGGATCGGCACGGACTTGGCTCAACAGCCTTCCGAAGGAGAGCGTCAACAGCTGGCTGGACTTCGAGGAAGTGTTCAACCGCAATTTCACCGGCACCTACTTGCGCCCTGGCAACGCGCAGCTGCTCGCGCTGTGCAAGCAGAAGGACGGCGAGTCGGACCGAGCCTACCTCACCCGGTGGACAAGCCTTCGCAACTCCTGCGAGGGAGTACTCGAACTCCAAGCCGTCCAGTACTTCATCCAAGGCTGCCGAGACCAGACGCTGCTCAAGCACCGGCTCCTGAGGAAGAGCCCGAAGACCATGGCAGAACTCATGGCAATCGCCGACGAGTACGCCACCGCCGACGCGGGCATGACCAACCCGATCCGACTCGACGAAGCCAGAAGAATCATCACGACGGAGCCGGCTGCACGCCGCAGCCGGACGAGAAACCAAGAAGGAGGAAAATCGACCCGGCGTGATTCCGACGCGGCCGGCAAACGCAAGTCCGCAGACGACCGTGTCGAGTCCAAGGTCGTCGCTACGACCGAGGGAAGGCCGGCAGGAGGCTTCGACAACCGCCGCATGAGGACGAGCGGCGACATGCGCCGGACAAGGGCAAGGAACAACTACGACTACATGCTCGATCAACCGTGCCGGAACCATGGCGACCGGCCAGCAAACCACACCGTCAGGCAATGCACCCTCGGACGCCCAAGGCCGCCACCGTACGAGCGGCGAAACCCGCCTCCGCCTCGGGATGAAGCCGGACGGGACGATCGAGGACGCGACGACAGACGACGCGAAGACAGGAATCGCGATGATCGCCAACGCGAAGAAGAAAGGGAGCGCCTTCCGGCTCCGCCTCCGAGAGGTCCAGACGGCTACCAGAATCCGGACGCCGCCTACATCGTATTCGTCAGCGAGCGCGACGACAAGCGAAGCCGGCGCGAACGGTTCAAGGAGGTAAACGCGGTGGTTCCACCTGTCCCCCAGTACCTCAACTGGTCGCAGGAGCCGATCACGTGGGACCGCAGCGACCACCCGGAACTGATGCCCAACCCAGGCGGCTATGCTCTAGTCCTGGAGCCCATGATCATCTCCACCAAGCGCGCTTGCACCTTCTCACGCGTCCTCATTGACGGGGGCAGCAGCATCAACATCCTCTACCGTGACACGCTGGAGAAGCTGGGCGTCTCCGAGTCCTGCTTGACGCCAAGCCGGACGGTCTTCCACGGCATCGTGCCGGGGCGAGCCGGCTCGTCCATGGGCCTCATCCGGCTGGATGTCCTATTCGGCACCAAGAGCAACCACCGTCGCGAGACCATCTCCTTCGAGGTGGTCAACCACTCCAGCGCCTACCACGCCATCCTCGGGCGGCCGGCGCTCGCCAAGTTCATGGCGGTACCCCACTACGCTTACCTCAAGATGAAGCTACCAGGCCCACGCGGGATCATCACCGTCGCCGGAGACTATAAACGCTCCATCGCATGCGCCTCCGACTAGCGCAAAGGTGGCCGAGACCATGGTCTGCAACGAGGAGATGAAGCAATTCAAGCGCAAGGCTAGCGAGGAAAAGCTGGAGATCCCGGAGTCGGCCAAGCCGGCTGGCGAGTCGAACTTCCAGGCGGCCCGGGACACAAAGAAGATCTACTTCGACGACAACGACAAGTCCAAGTTCGTCTCCGTCGGGGCGAGCCTGGACCCCAAATAGGAAAGCGCGCTCGTCGAGTTCCTCCGTGAGAACCGGGACATCTTCGCGTGGTCCCCCAAGGACATGCCTGGTGTGCCGAGGGAACTCGCCGAGCACTCTCTTCACGTCCGGCCAGACGCCAAGCCGGTAAAACAGTCCCTGCGACGTTTCGCGGAAGGAAGAAGACAGCTTATAGGAGAAGAAATAGCCCGGCTACTCGCGGCCGGGTTCATCAAAGAAGTGCAACACACGGAGTGGCTAGCCAATCCGGTGATGGTGGAAAAGAAGAACAAGAAATGGCGGATGTGTATCGACTACACCCACCTCAACAAGGCTTGCCCTAAAGACCCCTTCGCATTGCCGCGCATCGACCAAGTGATCGACTCCACGGCCGGCTGCGACCTCCTCTCCCTCCTCGACGCCTACTCCGGCTACCACCAAATTCCGCTGAACCCGGACGACCAGCTCAAGACCGCCTTCATCACCCCATACGGCCCGTACTGCTACACCACCATGCCGTTCGGCTTGAAGAACGCGGGAGCAACATACCAGCGCTGCATGCAGAAATGCTTGCACGACCAAATCGGTCGCAACGCGCACGCCTACGTCGACGACGTCGTCATCAAGACCAAGGAGAAGCAAACCCTCCTCCTCGACCTCAAGGAAACCTTCGACAACCTCCGCCGCTTCCAGATGAAGCTCAACCCGGAGAAATGCGTGTTCGGCGTTCCAGCCGGACAGCTACTCGGCTACCTTGTGTCGGCACGAGGGATCGAGGCCAACCCGGAGAAAATCGCCGCCATCGACAACATGCGACAACCAAGAAGCGTCAAGGACATTCAGAAGTTCGCCGGTTGCCTAGCCTCCCTTAGCCGCTTCATCAGCCGGCTCGGGGAGAAGGCTCTCCCGCTCTACCACTTACTGAAGAAAACGGACAAGTTCGTCTGGAGCGACGCGGCCGACGCCGCTTCAAGGAACTCAAGCGGGCGATGGCCACCACCCCGGTCCTGGCACCTCCGACCCAAAGGAGCCCATGCTCATGTACATTGCCGCCTCCAATCGAGTCGTCAGCGTGGTCCTAGTGGTGGAACGAGACGAACCCGGCAAGCAGCGGCCGGTTCAGCGGCCAGTCTACTACCTCAGCGAGGTGCTCTCGCAGTCAAAGCAAAACTACCCGCACTACCAGAAGCTCGTATACGGCGTGTACATGGCAACGAAGAAGCTGAAACATTACTTTCAAGAGCACCCGATCAAAGTGATAAGCGACGCACCGCTTGCCGAGATCATAGGCAACAAGGACGCAACCGGCAGAGTTGCGAAATGGGCGATCAACCTGACGGCGCACGGAGTCGAGTACGACAAGAGAACAGCGATCAAGTCGCAGGAGCTGGCGGACTTTCTTGCCGATTGGACGGAGACGGACCACGTACCGCCGCCACCCAACTCTGGCGAACATTGGCTCATGCACTTCGACGGCTCCAAAAGATACTGGGGACTCGGCGCTGGAGTCGTCCTCACCTCGCCCAAGGGTGGCCGACTCGAATACGTGCTACAGATCCACTTCACGGCGTCCAACAACGTAGCCGAGTATGAAGCTCTCGCACACGGCCTCAAGCTCGCCAAGGCTATGAACATCAAGCGAATCCTCTGCTACGGCGACTCCGACTTGGTGGTCCAGCAGACCACTGGTCATTGGGACGCCAAGGACCCCAACATGGCCGCCTACCGCTTCTTCGTCCAGCAGCTCGCGGGATACTTCGAAGGATGCGAGTTCCACCACATCCACCGCTCCAACAACGAGGCAGCCGACACCCTGGCAAACATTGGCTCTCTTCGCGAGGAAATCCCACCCGGCGTCGCCCTCGAGAAGCTCTACAAACCATCCATCACGCCGTGTCCCGGCTCCGATTCCATCCGGATGCCGCCGGACACGGAGTCGGCTGGGCCGGCTCCAGGCGAGACGGAGCCGTCGAGGTCCTCGTCATCGAAGCGGCGCCACCATGGACCCAACCCTTCCTCGCCTACCTCGCCAACAACGAGCTCCCGGCGGACGAGCTCATCGCCAGGCAAATCAAACGCCGGGCAAGTGCTTACACCATCATCAACAACGAGCTATACAAGCGCAGCGTATCCGGAATGTTCCAACGCTGCGTGAGCCAAGAAGAAGGGATCAGGATCCTAAGGGAGATCCATCAAGGCGAATGCGGTCATCACGCATCCTCAAGGGCAATTGTGGCTAAGGCGTTCAGGCACGGGTTCTATTGGCCGACTGCGCTGGCGGACGCGAGCCAGCTGGTCCGACTCTGCAACGGCTGTCAACGATTTGCAACGCAGAAGCACACGCCGGCTTCGGCACTCAAGACAATTCCTATCACCTGGCCGTTTGCCGTCTGGGGGCTCGACATGGTTGGGCCACTGAGGAGATCCAGTGGAGGCATGACACACCTGCTGGTAGCGGTCGACAAATTCACGAAATGGATTGAAGCCAAGCCGATCAAGAAACTAGATGGACCAACAGCAGTCAAGTTCTTCAAAAGCATCATCTACCGCTTCGGCTACCCCAACAGCATCATCACGGACAACGGGACAAACTTCGTCAAGGGAGAATTCGCCAAGTTCTGCGGCAGGACCGGCATCCGGCTCGACGTGGCCTCCGTCGCGCACCCGCAGTCGAACGGGCAAGTCGAGCGAGCAAACGGCCTCATCCTATCCGGCATCAAACCTCGGCTGCTCGAACCGCTCGAGCGGGCAGCCGGCGCGTGGGAAGAAGAGCTACCTTCCGTCCTCTGGAGTCTAAGGACGACGCCGAATCGCTCAACCGGCTTCACCCCCTTCTTCCTCGTCCATGGGGCTGAGGCCGTCATGCCAACGGACATCGAGCACGACGCGCCCCGGATCGTGCTGTACACGGAAGCGCAAGCTAAGCAAGCTTATGAAGATGGAATGGACCTGCTCGAGGAAGCACGCCAGCTTGCCGAATCAAGGTCGGCGATGTACCAGCAACAACTACGCAACTACCACAGTCGGCGCATCAAGCACGTCCACTTTCGCGAAGGCGACCTCGTGCTCCGGCTCATCCAGGACACCAAAAACATGCACAAGTTGTCATCGCCGTGGGAAGGACCATTCATCGTCAGCAAAGCGCTCATCAACGATGCTTACTACCTCATCGACGCCCGCGAGCACAAGAAGGACACGATGGACAAGGAAGGCGATGAAACGGAAAGGCCATGGAACGCGTCACTCTTGCGTCGATTCTACACTTGAGAAAGTACAATGTATGTATCACCTATGCTATCAATAAAAGAAACGAGAATGATGAACACATGAGCAGTTTTTCGCAACTTTTTCCGCAATTTTCTTTCCGGTTCTTCCGGCAGCCGGCAAGCTTGCTTTTAGCGGCCGTGTAGCGTGACTAACCCCTAAACGGCTAACTCTTCGAATCCGGTTAAGGCCGGCAAGAGAACAAGCTGGAGGGGGCCAACAACGTGAAAAACGCATAAAGGGAAGTCCTGCCGGCTGAAATAATGTTCTTCTGCAAACTCGGCCAAGCCGGCAGTCGGCAACCGCTTCTCCGATTACGGATGATTAACTACACAACGCTAAACGGCTAACTCTTCGAATCCGGTTAAGGCCGGCAAGAGAATAAGCTGGAGGCTGAGTGTATGCGAAAGACGTAAGAAATAGAAGTCGTTACCGGCTGAGAAAACTCTGGCCTAACAAACCGGATCCTAGCGTTGTAGTAGTGTGCATGATCCCGCTAGACGGTGAAGTGCACACGAACGGCGGCAGGAAAGGCTACAGGCGAGTGTGAAACTGAAATAAGCACAGTAAAAGTATACTCCATGATCATAATAGCAAACTAATCGCTTCGTCATTTCATTTCACACGCGGAAACGCCGCCAACCGGCTTCGAGAGCCCAAGCCGGACACAGGCCCGACGAGCAAGAAATGAAAATTGCGCACAAGCAAACAAGTACAGGAACAAGAGCAAGTAGCATTAAACATCAAGGGCAAGGCATTACAGATAAAGGCTAAACAACAAAGCAAAAGAGGGAAGTCCACAGGCGGACCTTCCCCGCGCAACTACAAGGTCGAGCCGGCAGAGCTCCCTAAGCGGCATCCGTCGCCTTCCCGGATCCACCTATCTTCTTGCCAGCCCAGTGCTTGATGCAGAGAGTGCCGTCGAACACCTTCACGAAGAAGACGCCCTTGTCACGCCGGAGACGGAAGCAGAGGATGAAGCCGGCTTCGAGCTCGTAGAAGTCAGCGAACTCGTCCCAACCCCTGACAAACTCCACCCTGTTGACAACAGCATTACCCTCCACCTGGGAGGTGAACCGGACGGTTGCATTCCAGGGACCCTGGGAAGCACCCTCACGGAAGAGCTTGAACTTGAAGTGGCCAACGCCTGGCAGTGCGTCGGCGAAGGCGTCGGGAAGCCTCTGCACCGGCCCAGTAACTGGCGAGTGCAGGATCAAGAGGAACTCCCCGATAGGGAACACACCCCAGGCCGGGCGCCGCGGATTCTCCAGGGAGTCGGAAGAGGCGGAGGACAACTCCGCGCTCTCTTCCTCGCTGTCGGCGACAGCAGAGGGAGCATATTTAGGAATCGGGTCAAAGCCTGGGGGTGGAAGAACAGGGGTGGCTTCCTCCTCGCTCGATGAGTCGTGAAGAACAAGGAGGTTCTTGCCACGACCAATGCCGATGCTAATGCCGCCACTGACGGCACCCGCACTCCTCAAGCCAGCACGGCCGCCGCCCTTGCCGCGGCCAGCGCTGCTACCGGCGGCAGCGGAGGCGACCGCCTTCCCCGCCCTCGACCGCCACTCTTGGGAGGACGACCGCGAGGACGTTTCGCTGGAGGCGCAGCGATGGTCTCCTCAGCGGCAACATCCAAAGGCTCGGACTTCACCATGGCAGGGACGCGAGGGAACGATAGGAGGAAGACGAAGAGAGAGCAAGAAGGCGTAAGCAATGAGAAGGAAGAACGAAAATTGTGAAGCTTTATAACACAACCAAGGGACAACGTGGGAGACCCAACCGTCGCCCACGATCCCATGATCAACACGTGGCAACGAAACCCAGATGACGGGACCTTTCGGTAACTGCAACCGGGTCCACGCACAGAAGCCAAGGAGGCAAGGCGAGCCGTCAGCCGGCAAAAGATTCCCGGGGGCTGCGCAGCCGCAAGGCGGCTGCCCAGACCCGGACGAATATATAAATCACCCCAAGTCACGGACTCGGGGCTGCGAAGCCGTCAAGCCGGCAAAAGATTCCCGGGGGCTGCGCACCCGCCAAGGCGGCAGCTCAGACCCGGATGAACATATAAATCACCCCAAGTCATGGACTCGGGGGCTGCGAAGCCGTCAGCCGGCAAAAAGATTCCCGGGGGCTGCGCACCCGCCAAGGCGGCTGCCCAGACCCGGATGAATATATAAATCACCCCGAGTCACGGACTCGGGGGCTGCCAAGCCGTCAGCCGGCATAAAGATACCCGGGGGCTGCGCACCCGCCAAGGCGGCTGCCCAGACCCGGATGAATATATAAATCACCCCGAGTCACGGACTCGGGGGCTGCGAAGCCGTCAGCCGGCAAAAAGATTCCCGGGGGCTGCGCACCCGCCAAGGCGGCTGCCCAGACCCGGACAAACATATAAAAATCACCCCGAGTCACGGACTCGGGGGCTGCCAAGCCGTCAGCCGGCATAACAATTCCCGGGGGCTGCGCAGCCGGCAAGCCGGCTCCGCAGACCCGGACGTATATCTAAATCACCCCAAGTCACGGACTCGGGGGCTGCACGATATAACGACGACAGAAGATAAGCGATAAGCAGGAAACGTGAAATTTCGACCCGGCTAGATGCTCAAGCCGGCCCAAAATTCGGGGGCTAGGCATGGTGATTATCATCACCAAAACAAAGACGAATTCCAGTACAAAGGCCCAACAGCCACAGAGGAAACGACACTTATGATAACAGATCACGGCAAGAAGCAGAATAGCGAATTTTTACAAGGCAATCTCCAAAAGTGCACGACATAACAAGATGTGTAATGTGACAGGACAGTTAATAGTACGGAATGACAGTTACACCCGGCATCCCAGGGAAGCAAGCAAATCAGGCAATAGAAGCATCAGCAGCGTCGCCGGCTCTAGTATCTTCAGTTGGCTGCGGCACCGAGGACGGTTCAGCAGGCACAAGTTTCGTCAAGTCCACCGCCTCGGCAACTCGCCCTGAGGCTATGGCGATTTCCGGACGCAGGCTCGCGAGGGATGTTCCAGTGCGGAAGCCATCCAACAGCCTGCTCATCTGCACGCCAGGGTACCATGACTTCACCACGGCCAGTGCCATGTCGGTGCCTCCACGCGCCGCCATCTCCACCTGCTCGTTGATGCCAATCGGTGCCCCTTCAAGCCGAGCAGACAAGTCGTGGAGAGTAGCTGGCAAGGGAGTGTCCGGCCACAGATTCTCAAGCACGCCGCCGGCCGCTTCCTTTAGCCGCTTGAATTCCTGGCCGAATCGCAGAAGACGGGAGGCGGTAGTCGGAGCAGACCCAGCAGTTGCACCAGAGGATTCCGGTCGGGAGTGAGCCGAGGCAGCATCTTTTTGGAGTTGCGCATCCACCTCGGGATAGAGGCCTGCTTTTCAAACCAGTAAGGCCGAGTAGAAGACCCCAAGCAAGAAATCAAGGAGAAAGGAGACTTCACTTACCGAGGATCAGCTCGTTTACACGTTCAACCTCCTTGACCAGGCCGCCCACCAGCTGTTCCTGCTCAAGCTCGCGCGCCTTGGCCTCCTGGACGATCTTGTCGCTGTTCTCGACGGAAGCCTTCAGCAGATCCTTCAGCTCGGTCGCATCCCCGCGGAGAGACTCAATCTCGCTCTGTTTCCGGCGGTCAGCTTCCCGCAGTTTCGCCGCCTCCTCGCCCAGCCGGACGACCTCGAGGCGGCGTTTCTCCGACGCTTTTTCCGCCGCTTGGAGATCGGCCTTGGACGAGGTCAAGGCGGCGTCCTTTTCCTTCAGTTGCTTCTCCAAGCCGGCACGGGATGTGGCGTCGCCTGAAGAGTTTGGACCATCGTCAAGCCAGGACGTGCAAGAGAAAAACGAAGAACGGCAGGACCGAGGGTGCGAGCGAGAAAAGAAGCTAAACCTTTAGCCGCCTCAAGCTCTCGCTTGAGCAATGCCGCCTCCCTAGCCGCCTCGGCAAAACCTTGCTCGACGGAGGAGCAGAGCAAAGTCACGTTGGCCAGGTTCTCCCTGGCCGTCTGTTCCGCCAGCGCGGCAAGGGGAATCCTCCCCGACGCGTCGGGCCGAGCCGGCACCGGCCCAGTGTACGGCGGAGAGGATACCAGGATCGACTGACGAGGACCCGGAAGCGAAGCCGTCGCTTCCTCAATGGCCCTGCCCTTGGCCGTCTCGGCCACCACCGAGGAAGGGGTAGGGAAGGCGAAATACCCGGCCCCGGCGCCGGGCCGAGGAACTACTTGGAAGGCGTCCACCGACGCCTCGGCGCCACCAGCCGAAGGCGGAGGGGTGGGGTCGACCACGGGATGAGCAGCACTCGTCGACATCGGGTCGACCACCCCCACGTCCGCCATCGCCGTCGCCGCTTCTGAAGGCGGGTTGGCCGCTTGCGCCGCAGGGGCCTCGGTAGCGGGCACCGAGGCCGACTCCACCACCGCGACAACTGCCGTCTCCGCTATTGGAAGCGGCGCTCTACGCATTAAGGAAAGCGTCACCATCAAGCACAAGTAACAAGATTCTCACCACGAGGCAAAGGCGTACCCGTCGCACGAGCCCAGGGCTCTGGCCATCCTCCTCCTCCTCAAGCGCTTTGGTGGGGGGGACGGCGCAGCGTCGGATGGGCGCTTCACGCCCCCGGAGGGCACTCCCACGCCCTTCGCAGGAATGGCGGAGCCGTCAACCGACCGCTCCGCGCCAGCCGGCACCGCTTCAGCCCCAGCGCCGACTTCCGTGGTCTTGCGGGCATCCGCGCTTGCTCCCACTTTCTCCGCGGCCGCCTGGGCAGCCGCTGGCTGCTTTGCAGCCGCCTGGGCATCCATCGACGCCCGGATTGAGTCCGCCTGCGCCAGCTCCGCGTAAATAGCTTTCTCCATATCCTCGATACCCGAGTCATAACCAAGAACAATAGGAGGAGAAAGATTAACCACCTGGGCGCGGGTCTTGTCGGCGGCGGGTCCTGCCCTCTCCACGTCCGCCGCCTTCATCCTCTCCTCGTCCTCCTTCGAGGCCAGCAGCTGCTCCATGGTCACACCAATGTCAGTTGTCTCCAAAGCCAAAACAGCCTGCGTCGTCTGAGCATAAAACTCCCTCTCCAAATCGCCCGGGTTCAAATCATAAATAAAATCACCGCTGGGAGCGCGACCAATCACCTCGTCTTTGGCCCCACCAGTCAGGGCCTCCTCCTCCGCCATCTTGGCGTCGACCTCAGCCCGGATCTCGGCCATGATCTCGTCCGCCCTGGCCTCGGTCTCAGGCGTCTCCGCCTTCGGTCTTCCGGCTGGCGACAGGCCGGCCGTGGTAGGCCGGGGAGACGTCGAAGCCAACTTTTTGGCGGGCAGCACGCCTCGCTTCTCGAATGCGCCCTTTCTCTTGGGCGGCGCGGTATTCGCATCGACATCGGCGGCCGACTTCGACCGCCTCTCCTTCACGATCCGCCGAGTAACGACCACCTTCTTCCGCGCCGCCGCCTCCAACTCCTTGGTCCGGCGGGTGGATATCGCCGGCTGGGAGGCTGGCACGGAGGAAGAACCCTCTGAGTCCGGTTCAGAGCCAGTGGAGAGATCTACTACCACACGCACGACATCGTCAGCCTGCCCGGCGACCCCGGGCTCAGAAGACTTACCACGGGACGACGAAACCGGGGGCGGATCGTCGTGCTCGAGATCCTCGTCCCTGTAGGCTGCCGAGTCGGAGTCGGGACCGGCGGCAGGGACCGGGCTCGTTGCAGTCCGGGCAGCGTCATCATCACCCCCATCATCGCCGCCGGTATCGGCATCCTCCACCAGACGACTCGGTGGTGTCGCCGCGTGTTTCCGCGACGACACGGGCATCGCCGCCGGATTCGCCTCCAGCGGCAGTGTTCGCACCTCCACCCGCCTGCTCCTCGGCGGCACTCTCCTCCAGCAAGGCCGTCAGCTCCGCGGAAAGGGGACCCTGGATATCAGGCTCGAAGACTACTTCAAAATCTTCAACCATCTGAAGCTCACAAAGCTATGCGGCGAGCCGGCTAGATCAGGCGGCAGCCGGAAAAGGAATTGGAAGCAGAATGAGAAGGGAAAAAGCTAACCTCAGGAGCTTGGTCCGAGCGGGTGAAGGGATCGAGCCCGAAGTCCCAATCCTCCTCAATCTTGTCGGTAATGAGACGGGAAACCCACTCGCATAATCTCTCCTGCTTCGGGATATTCATGGAGGCTCGAGTGGGATCCCGGATGCCAGAATAGAAGCACATCTTGTGCGAGCGCTCCTGCAGCGGGTACGTCCGCCTTGATACCCAGGCCAGGGTCAGGTCCCTAGACGTCAAGCCGTCCGCTACCAGTTTCTCCAGGCGGGCGAACAAGGTGCCCTGCAGATTCACATCGACCGCCGGCTTCCGGCTCCAAGATCTGTCCGCCGGACGCGAGTCGGTGAAGGCTGGGAGGCCGACTCGGTCAACCCCAGTAGCGTTCCGAACATAAAAGTACGTATTTTGCCACTTCTTGATAGATTCGGGCAGATGGATCTTGGGAAGCGGCGTGCCCTTCGCGCTGATGGAGACGCTGCCGCAGTCGCGCTGCAGCCCAGCGGTCACTTGGGACCGCAAAAAGAAGAACATGCCGAAGAGCTCCATGCTGGGCCAAACGCCCAAATACGCTTCGCACAGCGTGACGAAGCAGGACAACTGCGTGATGCAGTTTGCCCCCAGATGGTGAGGCTGCAGCCCATAAAAATGTAGGAATTCATTGAAGAACGAGCTGACAGGAAGCCCCAATCCCCGCTCCACATGCGTGTAGAACATGACGAATTCGTCCGGTTTGGGCCTCGGCGAGGTCTCTCCTGGGGGAGGGGCGCGAGCCTCCACATCGCCCATCTTCCCCAGGGACCCATTCCGGTGAAGCTTCAGAAGGAACTCATCATCGATGATGGAGCCCATCCAAGCACCCGTGCCCGCCATGGAAGATCTGTTGCCCGTGATGGGAGAGGCGGAAGCAGAAATGGCGAGATGGAAAAATCGGCAAGGAGCGAGAGGAGCAAGAACCGGCGAAGAAGACGAAGCGGGAGAGGGGAACGATAACTCTGAACCTTCCCCCTCTTTCCCCCTTCAAAAGCGGGGCAGGCGGAACCGCACCGCTCAGCGCGCCACGTGGGGCGCGAGCAGGCCGCACCATCCGCAGACGATCCCACTAACAGGCAGTTGCCGCAGACGATCCAGTCCGTCGAAGACCGAAGCGACGTGCCCTGACATCGGGCAGAACACCACCATCACGACCAGGCGGCAATACGTGGCTGACGTATGTCACGACCCACGATTCCCAAGACATCAAAACTACCGGAGACCGGCTACCCCAGGCCGGACGAGCCGCCCTCGGCCACCATCACCTTATCCGGCAAACTTCGAGCCGGACGACTTCAACTACAGCGACACAAACAAAACATTGAAGCTCGAGAAGTCTACCCGGCAAGCCGGCAAGACTCCACGACCTCGGGGGCTAGTGTTGGGGATATAAACCCCGTATACCCGAAAGAAGCCAAAACTTCCGAGGACTCCAGTCGGCCACTCCCAGACGGATCCCGCCGTCCGGCTCCAGCAACTTCGTCCGGCTAGAGCAGCCGGCCTCTACCCACCGACCGGCCCGTACTGGTAGGCCCGGATCATCCAGCCCCTGTCGGGCGTTACCGTTACAACGTAATGATGAGATAGCTCCAGCCGGCTCCAGATCGTAGTGATGTCATAGGGGTAAACATGTAATCTCCCTGTAACCCAAAACCCTAGCCGCTGCCTATATAAGGCGTGCAGGGGCCTCCTGCGCGAGGAGACTCAGAGGGACACACACAGACATACGTAGATCATCATCTTCCACCTCCAGCCAGCTTGACAACTCAAGCCGGCACCACCGCAATACAGCTCCGGGAGCAACCTTTGTAACCTGAATCTGTGATCAAGTAATACAAGCAATAACAGCAGGACGTAGGGGTGTTACCTCCACCAAGGAGGGCCCCGAACCTGGGTAACTAGCGTGTGTTTGCATGTTTGTTGCCCAATCCCGCGCGAGCATCCGATCGTCGCCTGCCCCACACTCTTTTCCGTCTCTGATGGATATGCCGTGCTACCCACCACGACATAGGTGGTGAGCCTCATGTATACACATTTTAGGTTTGTGAGGTGCACAAAGCACATCACTCCCCCAAAATGGGATAGTCCATTAATATCTCAAAAAGCCAAATGAAATCCACACAAGATTTAATAAAGCTCAACACAAAGTTACACATACATGATACACAACTATCTTACAAAACCTTGAGTAACAAGACAAGTAGGAAGGTATCATATCACATACAAGCACATGCTAGGAACAAAACTAACACATGCAAGGGATCAAGCAACTTTCAATGTATATATGAGTTAAATACATGTTACCGCAAGGAGGAAGCATTGGATATGAGATAGATATGTGATCCTCCAATTGACTTGGCTTGAGAAATAAACCATGAAGATCCCTCAATTCTTCAAAAGTAGCCAAGTCACCAATGTCCTACACAAACACCTATTGATCAAGTTTGAGCTTGTTGGTCCCCAACCGAGTTGGGTCCTAAGAGGTTAGTCACAATAGGTTTGGGAACCCAAATGGTGCTTTTCTTGCCACCACTTTGAGCTCCTACATACTTGGCAAACACATTGCCAACTCTATCCTTCCCAAGAAAATAAACATCATTAATTATGATAGGGTTGAATTGGGTACCATTAGTGCATGAAGAAGCAAAATGACCTTTGCCACGGCAAAGGTAGCAACACCAACTCTTCTTCTTCTTAATAGGCTCCTCAACTTGAGGAGCAATAACTTGAGTCTTCTTGGGAGGTGGCCTTTGTTCAACTCGTGGTTGAGCACGAGATTGAGCAAGAGGCCGCTTCCCTAGTTGCTTCTCACTAAGAGGCATCTTCTTCTTCATTGGGCAATCCCGAACATGGTGCCCTTCTAGCTTGCACTTGAAGCAAGTGATCTTGGCCGGATTCTTGATTTGAACTTGGCCCTTCTTCTTCTTATCAACCTTGGACTTGATCTTGTTGTTGGAGTTGAATCCAAGTCCACTCTTGTCATTGGGGATTGTTGCACACTCAACATGTTGTCAAGTGCACGCTTCCCTTCATGACGCTTTTCCAAGCCTTTCTTCATAGAAGTGGCTTGGGCCTTGAGCTCTCCTCTTTTCTCTACATGGTTAGTGACAACACAAGTACTAGAGGAGGTAGATGCATCATTGTTAGAGCAACAAGGCAAAGTAAGTAATTTATCACATGAGGTACCTACATTTTTAGTGGATGAACTACTAGGACTAGCACATGGCAATTTAGCATTTTTTGTTATGGTTGTGCTATTATCCACATGAGGCTCACAAGATGTTACCTTTGTAGTGACAGCTTCATGAGCCAACTTGAGACAAGCATAGGATGCTAGAAGTTCATCATTAGAGCTAGATAGCTTTTCATGATTTTCTTCCAACTTCCCATAGGATGCTAGAAGATTATCATTAGAGCTAGATAGATTTTCATGACTTGCTTCCAACTTCTCATACTTGTAGTTAGCAACTCAAGTTGAGCCCTTAGCTCAACATTCTCCTTCATAATAGATGCTTCACAAGAAGTGGAGTTAGTAGCACAAGCATCATTAACTTTAGGAATAGAAGAAGATAACTTGGCAAGCTCATCATTTAATCTAGCATTTTCATTTTTCGTGACTTTATATTTAGCATGAGCATGGTCACGTTCTTTAATGATTTTAGCAATTATATCATTATGAGACTCCTCGATAGAATTTAGTTTCTCCTTAAGAGAAGCACGAGTCTCTTGCTCTTCCTCAAGAGCATCTTCTAACGATGCTTTCTTCATAGCATCATCTCTTTCGATCTTACCCTTTTCTTCAAGGCTTGCTTCCAAGGCCTCAATAGTTTCCCCACGCTCAATAAGAGTGCTCATGATTTTAAAGAGGTTAGCTTGGTCACTTTTATTACTAGGAAGGGTTTTGAGAATCATTAGACCTTTATTTTGAAGAAGGGCATTAACTTTTTCCATATTATCTTCTTCATCATTATTATCATGATCATTATTATCATCATTGTCATTACTAGAAGAAGATTTAGCCATGAGACAGTGAGAGGTGGATGAAGAAGAATAACTAATTTTTGAACTACTCAAGTTCACATCTTGTTGCATAGCAAATTGGGTTTCCTCTACATTATTATTAATGCAAGAGTTAGAGGGAACACAAGCATTTTCATCATGGCAACAAGATAAAGCAAGCATATCATAAAGAGATTCATCCAAGCAAATTTTTGATGATATGCAAGGACTATCAACACTAGCATGTAAATCATTTATAGTGCTACGAGTGTTTAGGTCCAAAGATGAAGCATTGCAACAAGATAGAGATAAATGATCATCAATAATGAGCTCACTATCAAGGTTGCAAAGCCAATCACTACTCACCATTACATTGGTTTGTGGCTTACCACATTTTGGTGAAGTAGACGAAGACGAGAGCTCGTCACGGCCGGAGGTGGAGGGAGAACAATCATCCTCAATAGAGTTGGACAAACCATATTTATCTTGTAGCTTGGTCCAAAGCTCATGAACATCCCGGAGAGGCACGATTGACTCGAAAACTACAACACTCACAAATTTGCAAAACTCGTTAGATGCTAGAGCATCTAGATATAAGTTTTTCTCATCCTTGTGGCGCCCCGACCCCGGAATTATACAGAGAGGCTATGTAATTGGCACAACCATCAAGGTATAACACAGAGATCGAGACATGTGGAACAAACTGGCACATTGCATGACTCTACGACACAAAACATATAGCAACTCATATAAAGAGAAGAATACAAATATTACACATCAAAAGGACCACAGATCCAACAATTCAACAAGCGGAAGCGGGTAGTGTTGTCTAACAACAAGAAGCAAATATATGGACTAAGAGGCCTACAATAAACATCACCCAAGCCATCTTGTTCCACGGTCCCAAGCTGTCACCTAGGAGCCCCAGACTAGTAGTCGACGTCAACGAAGAACCCACCTAGCTGCTCGGTGTCGTCCTCCTCTGAAATACAAAATCATAGAGGCAGCAAAGAGAGACTGAGTACGATGTACTCGCAAGTTTAGTAGGGCGATATAGGCCCAATGACTGACGGAGGCTCTAAAGCTGTATATGTACTTGTTTTGCATAAAGCCAGTTTTCAAATAAAAGACATAAATGACACGAGGCGTCGTCTACTCAGAATGTTTTTATAAAGGGGTAAGAGAGTAACCTTTTCCTCTTCGGTTCTCGTCGAACCTACTTGTAACCAAACCACTCGTCTCACACAAAGGCACTCCCTCGACTCACCCTCGAGGAAATGAACATTTATCACAAGTTTATTATGCAACCTCTAGCTGCCATATCAATTAGGTTAACGTTATCTATGAGCTAATCCGCCTTTCCCAAGAGTTTGTCCATAACCGTGGACACGGCTTTTCGAAAAGATTATCCCTGCAGGGGTGTACTATTTTACCCATTGGTACCGTCCGTCTCACCTAGTTGGCCCTCTTCCGGGGAAGACCGGCGAGCGGGCGCGGTTAGACCTTTACAATGCATGAGGCTTACTCAAGGACCATCAGTGGCGGAAGGGCAGGTTCAACGCTCCCAGCACCCTGCCCCACCGTCACGTCCTAAACATCACCATCCTCGTTCCTTTTCCACTCACACCACACACGCGCAAATGGAAATAGCAAACTAGAGGACCCTTGACAAGCCCCTCACAAATTATTCGGTCAGCGAGGCGCCCATACACCCACCAATGGAAGCACGCTCGGTTCTTGGTTCTAGCTAAAAGCACTCTCAACCTAGGCGGCAAGAATGAGGCAAACCACCCTCCCCGAGGGCAACTCATCCAAGCCTTTAGCAATTTGATTAAGCATCACATTTATCCACCATGCCCGAATCATTCCATCAACATCAATAATTTTGGAATTAACAACGGACATAAAGCATATCTAAGCATGGCTAAGCATAGCTAAGCATATGAAAACAACAATTCTATCCTTATCTCGGCCAACACTTCAACCCTAGGTTTCATAGGTAGGGATACATATGATTGGCTCGGGGAAGAACATGCATTCATAGGATATTATAATATTTACCAAAAGAGACAATGAACCGCATGCAATATTATGGTGGATAAAATAAGTTGATAAAAACATAGGATGCTAGATGCCAAGAAGGTTAGGTTATCTCTTGCCTTGCTGCCCGGACGTGTAGTACGGCTCGTCGGGGTAAGTAGAGAGACCCTCGACTCCGGAATCTATCGATACCCAAAGGAAAAACAAGGAACACATAAAATCACAAGAACACAAGGTGCAATGCTCAATCACATGATGACATGTCAAATTGATGCAAGGATATTATTATATAAATTAAAGGCACAATTAAATGGGGAGCCAAATAATTAGTGCAATTATTTGGAACCAACCCCATATTTATCTTAGTAGCCACATTCTTTATAGATTATCAAATTATTAGAGAGGTGGCTCAAATATGCATGAACCTGACATGAAATGGGTAGGGTTTGTCATTCTGATCATTTTGGTACCTTATTTATAATTTGCGGAGCACCGATGATTAACTAGCAATTTAAAAGATTATTTGGATTTAAGCCCTTTTATCAAATTATGAAGAACATCAAATAAATCTTTGTGATTATGTTGTGATAAAAGCATAGTTGGATAGACTTTGAATTGCTGATCAAATTGATATATCATTCCCAAGATTTGACTTAACATTTTAAAAGTTATTAAACATTCAAAATTAACACAGTTTTCCGGAACTTCCGGTAAGTGGGTCGGTAGTACCGGTGTAGCGGTACTTCCGGTCCTACTTCCGCTTATGGTTCGAAATGTCCAGTACCGAATAAGAAAACTTCCGGCTCTACTTCCGGTTCTACTTCCGCTTAACAGAGGAAAGATCCAGTACCGAAAGTGCTAAGAGGTACTACCGCTGCTACTTCCGGTCAGGTGATTTCGAGCACGGTGACGGCGGGAACGCGCGCGGTGTCCATGCGCGTGTCGACCACGGGCGCATCGATGTGGTGCGCGTGAGGGTGTGCAGGTGCGTGCATTTGGTCGCACCTCGACCAGGGCGACCCAACCAGTGGCGGCGCCGCCCAAGATGGGTCGCCGGAGCGACGGCATTTCGACGGCCGGCGGCGAGTGCGAGCCGCACCACGGCGACTCGGTGCTAGAGAGGGGGAGGAGGCGAGCGAGAAGGCTCAGGAGGACGGCGAGCTCACCAGCAACTCAATGAGCTCGATGACGGGGTGCGGGGAAGTCGAGGGCGGCCGCGATTTGGTTCGATGTGCGGCGGCCAGAGCGGAGGAAGTAGAGGGTACGGCGGCGAGTCTGAGCTCCTCGGCTCGATTCCTTCGGCTGGGACGACGAGGGCGACGAGGCGGAGCTACCGGCAGTCTTGGCTCGAGCTGGAGTGGCCGGAGTCGACGGCGGCGTGCTCGGCAGCCACGGCGGCGGCGGCGGACGGCAACGCTCGATCTAGGGTTAGGGCTGGGCTCCTGCGTGTGGGGAAAAGGATGAGGAGAGAGAGAGGAGCAGGTGAGGCCGTGGGGTTCCACTTAACCCTAAGGGGCACTGCTGCGCGTGGGGAGCAGGTGAGGGCGGCCATGGCGACAGTGCGCACCACTGTCGCCACACAGGACGACGGCGACCCGGTACTTCCGGCCAGAGGACCGGTAGTTCCGGTGGTCAGTAACAAAACAGAAATGTCCCTTTCTGTTTGGATAGCAAAACAATTCCTGAAAATTTAAGCAAAATTTCTGGGAACTTCTCCACATGATAACCATCTCACCATACGATTATTTGGACTATTTAGCAAGGTGGCAAAGCCCACAATAAACGAAGCTATGAACCACATTGTAAGGCCTAACGAAAAAGGAAAACACATAGGAGACCAACAATTTGGTTCTTATGCATTGCGGTGAGCTTGGGGAACTTATTTGGACCATAAGGTCACCTGCCATGACATGGTTCACACCATAGTTTGCATTTTTCAAAGTGTGGAAGCTTTGGGAAGGTTTGGCTTCCCTTTTTACAATGTTTCCAAGGGTGGTTTGTTAACAGAAGCAATTTAAGGGATGCCATGATGCAAACAAGAATGCAAAAAGTGGAAAAATTCTTCGTATTTTTTCATAACCAAGTTAGGGCTGTTACAATCCTCTAAAGTCGTACTTTCATAGTCCTTTGGAGGAGAAAAACCTATATCTAAGATCCGCTCAATATCGGGGTCCAAGACCCGTAAGTGACTAAGCATATGAGTTTTCCAAACATTAAAATGTGTGCCATTAAATCTAAACAAGGAATTGTGCACTAAATCCCTAGACGACATCTTTACTCTCTAGGCGGTAAAGCCAAACAAGAGAGATGAGGCTCTGATACCAATTGAAAGAACAAACAATGCCCGGATGTCGCCTAGAGGGGGGGGGGGTGAATAGGCGATTAACACTTTTTCTAATTAGGGGCTTGATAATTGCGGAATAAAACTATGTGTTTAAATTAACAAGCCAACAACCTAATATGCTAGGGTTACCTATGTGCACCAACAACTTATGCTAAGCAATTCAAGCAACAAGGAGATAGCAAGATAAGAACTTCAAGCACGAAGGCTATCACAATGTAAATTGTATAAGTAAAGCTCGGGTATAGAAATAACCGAGGCACGCGGAGACGAGGATGTATTCCCGAGTTCCTCCTTGTTAAGGGAATACGTCTCGTTGGAGGGGTGTGAGCTCGCCACAAGAGGCCTACTCAAGATGCCACAAAGGACTCACCCTATTCTCCGATGAACCTCACCCAAGGGATTGGTTCACCTTCCACTATCGGAATCCTTCGGGGCGGATTCCAGAGCCCTTTTACAACTTCTCTCGGGGCACACACCCACAACTCAATTGGGGGCTCCCAAACTCGTGCCGAAGCTTCACAACTCGAAGTCTTCACGGCACCTCCAACCGTCTAGGGTACACAATGCACCCAAGAGGCACAAAGCTCTTGGGAACACAATGCACCCAAGAGTAACAAGCTTCTCAACGTCGATCTTCACGTATCACCGTAGGGAGAGCAACCCGATGCAACAAATGCAAAAGGCAAGAGCACACAAAGTGGTCAAGTCCTTCACTCCGAAATCCAACCAAAGCAACTAATGCTAAGGAGGGATTTGAGAGGAAGAACAAAGGGAAGAACACAAAGCAACCCTAAATCTAGATCCACTAGGTTCCCCTCACTTAGAGGAGAATTTGATTGGTGGAAAGGTAGATCTAGATCTCCTCTCTTGTTTCCCTAAAGATGGGCAAGAATCATTGGAGGGAAGTGGAGGAATCAAGCTCTCAAAGATGTGCAACAATGGAGGAGAGAGAGAGCAAAAGGTTCACCAAGATACATTCAACCGTTGGGGAAGAAGGACCCCTTAAAAAGGATCCCTGGGAATCTGGCCGTTGGGGCTCAGAAACCCGCAGGACCGGAAGTACCGGCCCAAAGGGCGGTACTACCGCCCCATATAAAACATCCCCCAACGGCTATCTCCAGACGCGAAAACCCGCAAGGCCGGAAGTACCGATGAGGCGGCCGGTACTTCCGGTGTCACGGTAGTACCGGGGCAACTTCCGGTCAAACAACTGGGAGACTCCGAGACAACCAGTACCTGAAAAAAAATAAGCGGAAGTTCCTCCGGAAATTTCCACCGGAAGTAGGTAGCGGAAGTACCGCCAAGCTCACCGGTACTTCCGGTGGACCGGTACTTCCGGTTCTACTTCCGGTCCAAATTTCTGGGGAACTCACGGTTCCAGTACCTGGGAAAAATAAGCGGAAGCGGGACCGGAACTGGGCACCGGAAGTGCCCAGCGGTAGTACTGGTCCAGGGACCGGTACTTCCGGCCAGCAGTGAAAACAGCAAACCCTGAAACTGAATAACTTTTGCGTGGAAGCTCCGAATCGAGTGAATCCAAATTTGTTGGAAAGAGGACGACAAGAGCTTACACTACAAAAATTCAAAATATTGAAACAAGCCAAGGAGATTGTGCAAAGGGATGGAATGGTGAGACCTTTCCAAGCGGATGAACCGGCAAAATCTCCAACACCGAAAACGCACAAGCTTTTCATCAAGACTCCGTTTTCTATGATCTTGGGCTTGTTTCGAAGATAATCACAAGCCCTACAAGATCATGCATATGCACATCATAGTCTATCATGTGAGGAGGAAAACATAAGGAGAGAGTTTGACCTCTCGTAGAAGAGACAAACCGGTAAAACCTCCGATATAAAAACGCAAGAAGATATTCATGAGATCCGTTTTTGATGAACTAGAACTTGGCATGGAGATGAACACAAGCTCTAAATTCTCACATGGATAAAAGCCAAATAAGACCCAATAAAGATGATTGCATGGATGCAAAGGTTTGAGCTCTCCACGAACGATACGATCAAGATACTCGGTCGAGAGCCCCTCTTGATAGTACGGCTATCTATCCTATAACCCGGTCTCTCGTTGGAGGGGTGTGAGCTCGCCACAAGAGGCCTACTCAAGATGCCACAAAGGACTCACCCTATTCTCCGATGAACCTCACCCAAGGGATTGGTTCACCTTCCACTATCGGAATCCTTCGGGGCGGATTCCAGAGCCCTTTTACAACTTCTCTCGGGGCACACACCCACAACTCAATTGGGGGCTCCCAAACTCGTGCCGAAGCTTCACAACTCGAAGTCTTCACGGCACCTCCAACCGTCTAGGGTACACAATGCACCCAAGAGGCACAAAGCTCTTGGGAACACAATGCACCCAAGAGTAACAAGCTTCTCAACGTCGATCTTCACGTATCACCGTAGGGAGAGCAACCCGATGCAACAAATGCAAAAGGCAAGAGCACACAAAGTGGTCAAGTCCTTCACTCCGAAATCCAACCAAAGCAACTAATGCTAAGGAGGGATTTGAGAGGAAGAACAAAGGGAAGAACACAAAGCAACCCTAAATCTAGATCCACTAGGTTCCCCTCACTTAGAGGAGAATTTGATTGGTGGAAAGGTAGATCTAGATCTCCTCTCTTGTTTCCCTAAAGATGGGCAAGAATCATTGGAGGGAAGTGGAGGAATCAAGCTCTCAAAGATGTGCAACAATGGAGGAGAGAGAGAGCAAAAGGTTCACCAAGATACATTCAACCGTTGGGGAAGAAGGACCCCTTAAAAAGGATCCCTGGGAATCTGGCCGTTGGGGCTCAGAAACCCGCAGGACCGGAAGTACCGGCCCAAAGGGCGGTACTACCGCCCCATATAAAACATCCCCCAACGGCTATCTCCAGACACGAAAACCCGCAAGGCCGGAAGTACCGATGAGGCGGCCGGTACTTCCGGTGTCACGGTAGTACCGGGGCAACTTCCGGTCAAACAACTGGGAGACTCCGAGACAACCAGTACCTGAAAAAAAATAAGCGGAAGTTCCTCCGGAAATTTCCACCGGAAGTAGGTAGCGGAAGTACCGCCAAGCTCACCGGTACTTCCGGTGGACCGGTACTTCCGGTTCTACTTCCGGTCCAAATTTCTGGGGAACTCACGGTTCCAGTACCTGGGAAAAATAAGCGGAAGCGGGACCGGAACTGGGCACCGGAAGTGCCCAGCGGTAGTACTGGTCCAGGGACCGGTACTTCCGGCCAGCAGTGAAAACAGCAAACCCTGAAACTGAATAACTTTTGCGTGGAAGCTCCGAATCGAGTGAATCCAAATTTGTTGGAAAGAGGACGACAAGAGCTTACACTACAAAAAGTCAAAATATTGAAACAAGCCAAGGAGATTGTGCAAAGGGATGGAATGGTGAGACCTTTCCAAGCGGATGAACCGGCAAAATCTCCAACACCGAAAACGCACAAGCTTTTCATCAAGACTCCGTTTTCTATGATCTTGGGCTTGTTTCGAAGATAATCACAAGCCCTACAAGATCATGCATATGCACATCATAGTCTATCATGTGAGGAGGAAAACATAAGGAGAGAGTTTGACCTCTCGTAGAAGAGACAAACCGGTAAAACCTCCGATATAAAAAACGCAAGAAGATATTCATGAGATCCGTTTTTGATGAACTAGAACTTGGCATGGAGATGAACACAAGCTCTAAATTCTCACATGGATAAAAGCCAAATAAGACCCAATAAAGATGATTGCATGGATGCAAAGGTTTGAGCTCTCCACGAACGATACGATCAAGATACTCGGTCGAGAGCCCCTCTTGATAGTACGGCTATCTATCCTATAACCCGGTCTCTCACTAAACATAATGAGACTGGTAAAATAGAAACCCTATCAAGATCATACCTTTGCCTTGCGCTTAAACCACTTGAGGTCGATGAAGACGATCTTCAACTCCTCAAGACGCACCATCTTTCTTCATTCCTTTCTTCATTGCGCTTCGCTTGGTGAAGATTCACACGACGCTCCCCCATACACCAAGATGGGGAAAACACTCTTCGGCATATCTTCACTTGGACTTGAGTGTCGATCAACCCGCACTAAGCCTTGATCAACACAAATGATCTTCTAATCTTGACCTTGACTCCAACCAATGGAGACAAGCAAGCTTGGCCTTGTTCAACAAATGGTCTTGACACAAGCTAAAGGACACCCTACACATAGAGCTCAATGCAAATATTAGTCCATAGAGATTGTCATTAATTACCAAAACCATGCATGGGATCAACCATGCACTTTCACACTTGACCTTATCTTGTATGTCGATCAACTTGCACTTAGCCTTGATCAACATATAATCTTCTTCTTTTAGCCTCGACTCCAACATATGGAGATCAAGCACTGCAAATGGACACACATGTTGCTCCCCCATACACCAATATGGGAGAAGCACTCTTCGGCATATCTTCACTTGGAATTGAGTGTTGATCAACTCGCACTTAGCCTTGATCAACAAATACTCTTCTTTCCTTAGCCAAAACCGACTCCAACATATGGAGATCAAGCACTGCAAATGGACACACATGTTGCTCCCCCATACACCAATATGGGAGAAGCACTCTTCGGCATATCTTCACTTGGAATTGAGTGTTGATCAACTCGCACTTAGCCTTGATCAACAAATACTCTTCTTTCCTTAGCCAAAACCGACTCCAACATATGGAGATCAAACACTGCAAATGGACACACATGTTGCTCCCCCATACACCAATATGGGAGAAGCACTCTTCGGCATATCTTCACTTGGACTTGAGTGTTGATCAACTCGCACTTAGCCTTGATCAACAAATACTCTTCTTTCCTTAGCCTTGATTCCAACAAATGGAGATCAAGCACTGCAAATGGACACACCTACAAGTAGCTTAATACAAACATTAGTCCATAGAGATTGTCATTAATTACCAAAACCACACATGGGGGCAACCATGCACTTTCACTTCTGATCCTCAATAATCTATTAGTACCATGACAATCCTTGGTTGTCAATTTAGTGTTATTAAATACATAATTTGTATTGATTATGCTGATGTTTTATTAGCTTCTTATAAATTTCAGCTTTTATATGTTGTGGAAAGTATGTATTTGCGTTCAACTAGAAAGTCTTATTTATGAATTACATCCTTTTTGGTTTGTTTTTTCTTTTTTATCACCTGGTGACTAGTTTTACTCGAACGAAGATTGTCAACATGGGACGCATTCCAAAGGAAAGTTTTCTTTCCACATACACCATTATACATTTATACCAATGAGTGGGTGCTGCAAGTCCTTCTGATCCTGCTGATGTTGTCACTTTAGCGATATTAAAAACATAGCTATGTATTGATTATGCTGATGTTGTATTAGTATCTTATAAAAAATGCACCATATGGATAAAAAAATATAGGATGGTTGACTTAGTTATAATTTGATTCACCTGACAAAATCAATAGACTTTTCACGCCAGCTTACACTTGCATTAAAAATAGGTAGGTTTTGAGATAAAATAAACGGTTTTGCTATTTCTCACTCGAGTGAGTATTAAGTTAGAGCTCACTCAACTCTAATCCCGTTAGATTTGTATCGTGATTCGTGCGATATGTTATTTATTTACCTAATTTTTTTCCAGTTGCACATGGGTTGCACATAATTGCAACTGAGATTTCTCAGTTGCACATGAATTACACATGAGTTGCACATGCAACTGGATGACAATCGAGTGAGAATTAAGTTCTCAGTTGCACATGAATTACACATGAGTTGCACATGCAACTGGATGACAATCTGAGTGAGAATTAACTTAATTCTCACTCGATTGAGTCATAGTTGCTTCCTAAAATAAAAACAAAACCCCTAAGAAAGATACGGTACTTACTATATTCAGAAGATGTTTTTTACCCATTTCAGGAAAAGGCCAAGGAAAAACCGCGGCGTGAGTCCCAGCCGTCCAAGTTGGCCGCACGGCGGCCGAAGGGCCCCCTATCCGCAAAAGGCCACGCCCATGGTGCGGTGGGGGTGCGCGGTGCGCCTTCCCCCGGCAGGCAACTGGTGGGCGTCGTCCTCCTCTTGTGCGCACCAGGTTCCTCCTCCCTCCCTCCCCCCCTCTCTCTCCTCCATTCCCGCAGCCTCCCCCATCGCGACACACTGCCACGGGCCAGACCTCCCCCCAAAAAGCCGCACCGAGCGAGCAGCTTCCTCAACAACCCAGGTACGGACGCGCCTCTCCCCCCAAATCCCTCAATTCCCACCTCCTCCTTCTCCAGCTCCAATCCGCGTCCTCCCGATCGCCCGTCGCTTCCTAGCGCGTCGTATCGGCGCGATCGGTTCCGCCGACGCGATTCCGGCGGGAATCGGGCCGATGAGACGGGAGCGGAGGAGCGCGCTGGCAGGCGGGGTTTCTCTAGGGTTCTGATCGCGACATGTTTCGCGGGGTTCTAGGTGAGTTTAGCGACGAGCGTTGGTATAGCACACGTGCTCGTGAATTGTGATGTTGGTGGTACAGGAAATGATTGGGGATATTTGGTGGGGTTGGGAACTGAGAGGTGCTTATAGGAGAATTAGGTGCCCTTGTGATTGTCCTGCCCCCGGGCTACAGTTGCCTGTCCCCTGGGGTTTAATTCAGATCTTGTAGGGCCTAAGCCGTGGCTATCATCCTGCGAGTTAATAGCACATGCCACATGCTTACCAAGACTTGTTTGACTATGGTGTCACAGATTGAAAAGTACAGAAAAAGCTGCCGCCCATTTGTTGTTACATTAGATTGCTGCTTACTCATGGTTGGTTGATTCCAGGATGCAGAAATGCGTGCTTGATATATTAGCTACAGTCACCAATGTTTATGATGGTTGCATTTCCTACGATCTAACCATAATTTCCCTTTATTAACTCTTCATTTCTTAACCCGTGACAGGTTGATGGATTAACAATTTTGGTAAGGCTGCACTGTAGGAAGATATCAAAACCAATTTATGGGAAAGAAGCAAAGCTTGTGCACAATTCTTGATGAGGAAGTGTGATCTGAGGCAGTCTCACAACAACAGGGTTTCTGGAGCAATGTCATCCTCTTTACCTATTCTGCCAAATTCTTTGAAAGAAAACTTCCCCGGGCCTCATAATCCCCAACTTACTCCGATGCAAAGGCAACTGACGAATGATTCTGTGCCCTTACATCACAGTGCACTTCAGTCTGCTAGTTTGCACCCAAGAGCTGGTGCTATGAGATCACCATATTCAGCTTCACTAGGATACCCTTCCAATCCACTTAACTCTGTGCCTAACCACGAGAGGCAGTCTATGGTTACTTCTTTTGCTTCTCAGTCATCAGATAGCGTAGTATTTCAGCCTTTATCTAATAGCATCCCTGGAGGACACACTGAGGAAACTTGGTTCCCAGGTTTGGTTGATGGTTTATCAGATTACGGAGATAACATCCCTGCTTCTAGTAATCAGATCCAGAATGGCAGTCCTGCTGTGACATCTGATGTGGTTGCTAAACAAAATGAATGGTGGGCAGAGATAATGAATGATGATTGGAAAGATATTCTAGATGCAACGGCCAATGATTCTCAGTCAAAGGTATGCAAATAGTCATTGTGGTAGCTGTGTCTTGCGTTCTGGTAGTTAAGAAGTACTCTGTACCCCTTTCGTTTATTATAATGTATTAGTCAATCTTATGAAATTATAATATTGTAGAAGTTCCTTGTCAGCAAAACTACTGGTAGTATGGTTTCATTTTTGGGCGGCCAACCTAGGTACCTTTCTGTATGTCAACTTTACAGTTAAGAGAAAGTTTTGACTTCCCGTATACTTTCTCGGGGCATATTTGATGCATATTTGATATTTCCATAAACGGGCACATATTCTTTTTTTTTTCCTTTCAGTTTCTTTCTGAAATAGATAAGATTGTGTAGGGAACTATCTCATCCTCTTATTAGAAGCTTAAAACGTATGTGTAATATGGTTTGTTCTTTCCACTCTTTTCACTCTTTCAAGAGCTAGTGTTGCCACTCTTTCAAGAGCCATTGTTTGGTTGACTAATGGAGGTTACATTAGAATCTTATAATGAATATTTCTGTTCTTGACAATGAGTGTCTCTGCGGAAATTCTAAGTGATATATGTTATGCCGCATCTTCTCTTTGGCACAAAATATAAATGTGAGGACCACTTAATTTGAAGGTGGAAATCCCATAACTAACTGGAGTTATAGTTTCTAGAATGGTACTTGTTTAAATTCTCACCCTGATGCTTTTGGTAAGCCGATTCCTTATGTTTCTTTCTGACCTTTGTTGTAGTCCATGGTTCAACCTTCGAATTCGTCTGCATCACAACCAGCTGTTAACCAGACAGCTTCATCTCATGGTGGAGAGATTTGTAATGTAGCCAGTCCTCCCAATAGCAACTCTGCGGCCAAACAACGGATGAGGTGGACCCCAGAACTCCATGAATGTTTCGTGGACGCTGTAAATAAGCTTGGTGGTAGTGAAAGTATGTCTGCTGTTTTGTTTATGTCCCAGTCCCATAAGTATATTTTATATATGCATCTTGTTTTACCATGATTTAATGCTTGCATTTATTTGTCTTGTACCTTCAGAAGCTACTCCTAAGGGTGTGCTGAAGCTTATGAAAGTTGACGGTTTGACAATATATCACGTGAAAAGCCATCTGCAGGTTTTCTGTTATATTTCTGACTTCTAATTCTATGTAGTACTGTTGCCCAGAAGAGACTTGAGTTCTCACTTTTCTTATTATCTGGTTTGAGTTGCAGAAGTACCGGACAGCCCGCTATAAGCCAGAAGTAACTGAAGGTTCGTCTGGATTATTTTTTTTGTGCTTGCATTTTATCTTGGATATTCCTTGCTTAGTTGAGTTTTTCATGAATCATGATTGCAAGCTATTGAGTTGAGTATATTTTTGTGATAATGGCTAAGGGCTAATGCTTTATTTATATATATATATCTGTAAATCATCTCATGATGCAATACTTTTTAAGGATCTATTATTGAATGCATGCAGCCACATTGTTATTTGTGTAATCGTTACATGACATAACTATTCCTTATCTGATTATTTAGGTACAACAGGAGAAAGATCTACCACTGAAGAATTGACTCTAGACCTGAAATCGTGAGTGATATTATTATTATTATTTATTATTATTATGCTTATTGGTAGCAGGTTACTGTGCGATGTGACAAACACACACATCAACTAACAAGGCTAACACCAGTATTAAAGTACAATTAAGATGTTAGTTTAATTTGTAAAACGGAATTCGGAATAATAGCCAATAATTGCATTAAGAAAAAGCTGATGCCAGTGTAGGTTTGTGATTCAACTGCATTTAAATGGGGATTGCAAAACAATAGTTACAATACAGTAACGAAATCAAATCATTAATTTGGACTTTTGTCCATATATGTCCTGATATCAATCTTATTAAAACCGTAAATAAAGAACACTTAAGATGGGATGTAACGCAGAAAATCTTTAAGGAATTTCATGCCTACCAACAGATATTTTTGTTAGTTCAGTTAGCAATCATCTTACAATTGGCGCATACAGTTATGCAATCAAGTCAGCTTATTAAAATTAGTGCAGGAAATCAATGTAGTGGCTTGGCTAATGGAGATGCTATGTTTCATATTTAAGCATTTTTCTCAATTATGTGAGATTATAAAAGTGCACGGAATATACTTGAATATTACCAATATTGAATTATTTCGCTTCTGATGAAGTTGTTCTGCCTTCTAATGAGAAGAGAAATAAAATGCTTAATAATACAGGATCTATTCCTTGCAGTTTAATATCTTGCAAGATTATATTTTCACGAGGACTGTTGAGCCCATTCTGTATTCACTTTCTGCTGGGCCCCAATTATATTTTTGAGGCTTCATGTCAGCCATAATTAACACACTTGTGTGATATTCACTTTCTTACATAGGAGCATGGATCTTACTGAAGCGCTGCGCCTTCAGATGGAAGTACAGAAACGTCTTCATGAACAACTTGAGGTACAAGTCCAAAAGCATGTAGACTGGTTATAAATTTGGGTGCTGTCTGGTTTCATGAAAAAAAATGACCCTTTAAGGAGTGGCATGCCAAACATTATACCCTTTGGACAAACAAATGTGAGGAGAACTGGTTCTTTTTCTACACTTGCTTGTGACCATGAATTAATTTGTGACTGCAGTAGTGTGGTACTCAACCAAAGAAACATCCGCGTAGTTGCATTTGTCTTAACATGATATGGCCAAGCTGAATGAGACAATCACCATGTGACCAGGCACACATAGTCCGAACTTGATTCCATCATTCTATTGCAGACTCAGAGAAAGTTACAGTTGCGAATTGAAGAACAAGGGAAGTATCTGCAGATGATGTTTGAAAAGCAGTCTAAATCCAACAAAGAGCAGGTGCTGGATCTGTCCTCAGGAGGTGCAGCATCCTTACCAGCTGAACCGAGCATTTCTGCTAACAGAAATAGGGAGAGTGATGCAGATGATGACCTAAATAGAACAGGAGACAACCCTGGGAGTGCAGAATTAAGAGTGCGTGCTGGTGGCAACCAGGGGACAGCAGAAAGCGAGTCGTGTGATTCCATACCAAATACAAATGATGGATCTCAGGCCTCCCAGGAGAAGCGCCGTAGGGTGCATGATAGTTAACCCATCAGTTTGGTAATCCAGACCATAACAGTTCAGTCAATCCTATTTGGTGAAATGGTTCCATCATTTGTCTTTGCTAATCCGCAAGTCTATTGAGCTGAGCCACCTATATCTCTAATTGGAATCTTCTGGTGGCCGCTTGTATAAACTGTTAGCAATAAATCAAATTATCTCCTGACGTATGGTAAATAAGTATGTCTTGAGATCTAGCAATCTTTTAGATATAGTTGTTATTTGACCGGTTCGGTGGCAGAAGGCGATGAACATTTAGAAAGCCAGCCTTTGTCGGCTGAAAATATTGAAATACCTGACCCTTATTCGGTTTGGGTGTTACTGAACTGATGGTGATAGTGATTTTGTCCCATAACATGGTACTCTAGTTCACTTATCTGAGATCTGAACTGCTTGAAGATTTTCATGTTTGGTTGTCCTGTCATCTTTTCCACATTGGTCTTAACATGTTAATATCTTTCCTGTAAACTTGGTCAATCTTTATACTGTTGACCTTGACCAAAATTTATACTTTTTCTTTTGAGAAACGGATGGAGATATTCTTATAATGCATATGGATGTGCTATTTTTTTTTTGTATATTTCTTCCTCCTTCCGTCCAATTTGCCGCTCTACTGCTGCCGGTCATTCTCGATCTGGCCACCGACGAGTTTTGAATTTTTACGCTGGTGGTCTTCACGGATTGCACTTAGCGCTCCTCGACCTCTAGAGTGGTGTGATTCGTTCGTGTGCATCTATAATATCAGCCCGGGGCTTCAGAGAGCGTGTTGCGAAGCTCCGCTTCCCTTGACACCATGGGACATGTGAGCGCCTGCGATTTCCATGGTGTTGGTCGAGGTGGGGAATGTCAAGATGGCTACGATCGGTAGACCAGAGTGATGGCGGAGCCGGGGACTTGGTTGCCATGAAGAGTTTCCTTCACATACTGATGTGCAGGCATGGCCGCGGGTTGATTTATGTTCGTGTCGCACATGTGATGTTTGTGAGCCTAGTGTTTGGTGCTTTGTAGCAGCAACCTCTCAAGTGGGGCCGGAGCACTGGGGGATTTCATTGGTGGTGCTTTTCGAGTACCAAGTCCTAATATCTACGGTGAAAACTCTATGTTTGGCATTTATTGATTGTACCTAACAATGGCAAAATTTTCCTATTGAAAGTATTGTCTAGATAGCTCGGATTCTCCTGGGCGGAAACCTATAATGTTTGACTGGACGACGACGGGCAAGGTAGTTAGCGTCGGGATTCTAGATTGGATCGACACCTATCTGGTAAGATTGTAAATGTAGGATCATAACTAGTAGAATCACAAAATTGTGGATTCTAACCGTAGAATCCATCCAGTCAATTTAGATCACAAAGTCGTAGAATCACATGATAGAATTGGGATTTTTTACTACCTCGACGGTGCTTGTGCAATGTTCTCTTCTTCCAAACGTCGTTTTTGGAAAACCTCTTGTGTAGTCTGGGTGTTGTATTTGGTTGTGGTTTCGGTCTAACTGCTACGAGTGATTGATCACTATGGCGGGTTCTTTTTTTTCTTTCTTCTTCCTTTTCTATTTTGGTTGAGTGCATCCTGAATGTCGTGACTAGTTCCTAACATTACGTTGGTGCAGAAATTGGATGTAGATGGCATCTTCTTGATATTAATATATTTTGTTTATTGAAAATGCAATTTCATTCACTAGTACTAGGACCCGTTGCAGGAGGTCTGGTTACCGAACGAGTTCGAGTCGAATGAGACGTTGCAGGAGGTCTGGTTACCGAACGAGTTCGAGTCGAATGTGCTAGGAATAGATTATAACTGCCATAGGGCAGTTACTATATGCCTAAAGCGCCGTACAGATGCGTGTGTCCATACGGACGCGTCCTTTCCTGTAGAATGTAGAGATGCCTTCTTCTATCAACCGACATTCATCCCTTGTAACCGTGTCTCCAACCGACACTTATCCATGTATAAATACCCAGTTTTGGGATCAATGAATGACACAAGTTTTACTCGTTACAATCTGAGTTCCAACACGTTATCAGTCACACGCCTCTCCAAAAACAGCCGGCGAACTCGCCGGAATAAAAACGAGATCGACAGGGAAGATCTACAGGCAAAGGTGAGAAAGCATAATGCCTGGGAATCTTCTTTCCCTGTTTCTGCGCCTTCTTCGCGACGACGGGCGTCACCGCCGTTTCATCGCTCGCCATCGCCGCCATGGTGTTGGCGGACTACCCGCTTCCAGCGCGAGATGCGCAACCTTCGCCACTTTGGTGGAGGTTGGAACCAGCGTCGCCGGGGTCGTCGTCACCACACCGGCGCCGGGAGTATGCCTGTGCAGGCGCCAGTACCGGCCGTGCAGCCCTTCGAGCCGCTGCCGGTGTAGGCCCTTGCGCCGGCCGCGCAGCACTTCACGCCTACGGGGAACGAGGTCATCGTCCTTGACGACGACGAGCACGAAGGCGCGCAGCTGCTATCTCCGACCCCGTGGTCGTCGAGGTCGCTACCAGCGACACACTCGCTTTCGTGTCTGCGCCGACGGGATCCACCGTCTTCACCTTCGGCTCGGGCGTGGGAAGTTTCTCCAACGCCGCGACCGCGGACTCCGTCGCGCCGCCGCGACTCCCGTCGCCACTACCCGCCATCGAGGACGATGTCGTGCCGCCGGGATACGCGCATAAGCCGTCCTCCACGGGCCGCGGCTCCCCTGCCGCTCCTCCGTCTTCGCCTCGCGCGGGGGTTCGACGCCGCCTTTTGGCCCTCGGCGTTCCGCTCGCCAGCCCGCCGTCGAGCAGCCGTGGCCGCCGCACCAGCACATGGAGCCCGGCCACGCTGGGACTCGCAAACGGTGTCTCCAATGGCGTGGCTTGCTGCCACGGCCTCCTCGATGGTTCCTCTTCAGAGGAAGACGGACGAGCACGAAGGAGCGCCGCTGCAATCCCTATAACATATACAAATGGTACAATAATATTATTTTTGCAATTGAGATTCATTTTTCTTGCAAAAATTAAATATCAGCTCACCATCAATTAAGTCCAAAAATGCTTAAAAGGCAGAAAATTGACTTACTTCGAATTGAATTGATATGCAAAAATTGTGAAATGGCTATCTCAAATTTATATCTGGGATCACAAGGTAATGTGGCATCTACTGCATTATGTGCAGATTATCCACAATTATTGTGAGGTCTATATTTTGTCAAAACTGACATTATGACTACCTTCAATGTGCTCTCCTATATATTTAAATTAAATCATAACATAAGGTACTAAGATCAAGGCGTCTACTGATTTCGATCAGATTACGCTCCTCGGTACTACGAGACATACTCCATAAAAATGGTGATTATCTCCAAAGTGTTATGATAGATGTTTGAGACTACACTAAACAACTCAATTCTTCACTTGAGTTAACACAAATTTGCAAGTTTATTACAACATTACCACGATGACTTTTAATTTACTCACAAGTAAATTTGTCAAGTCTATTGTTTAAGCCCAATGTAAGGCAAGATGACCATAATTCGATGACTTGCTCTCGGCGGTCACTACTAGATACATAGGCTAGGGATGTTGAGGCCAACCATGTGTCTCGTGAAATGATAGCGGCATCTCAAACTCCCAATGGGAGAGATGTCCCACTAGAAGATGAGATTTGTCTCGGTCCATCATGATCATATTTTTAAATATTTGATGGCGGAATCTCTGAGCACCATGTGGTAAGCTCTCAAAATAAGCTATGAGCAATGCCAGTCTACCTGCCTAAAGAAACTCATGATTGAACTTGTCTCCGACTCGGATATTTCAAATTCATCGGGGCCTACGGTCATGGGGTTCATAGAATTTGCTTCAACTTGCAATTTGTGAAAAATCATACATTATTGAGGAAATAGAAGACCCCCGTCTACTATGTTTCCTATTAATACGATCTTATAGCAACAATATCGTGCAAGAATACCTACTTTATTCTGATCTCCTACATGTACTACTACCCATGGAGAAACATGGTGAAACCTTCCTAAGGAATCATCATTAAAACCATGTTGGTGTTTCTCCTTTACCCGTGGTACACTACTAATTTTCAGAATAATAACAAGTTCGATGGCTCTCCTAGAGGCCAATCAACGAACTCCAAGGGGAAACGCAAATGCAACAAGAAGCATACGCCACATGCATCAGAAGTGGAAAGGCACTACAAAGATTAAGTTCGATAAAATCTACTCTTTGTCAAAAGTGTGTATCCTACAAGCATTCCACCAAAAATGCCGCGCTCCACGACCTCTGGTAAATCCGTACCAACAACCGTGAGACGCAATTGAACATTCAAGGGTAAAGATATGAAGCACACTTCAATCTTCAATCTGACAATACCAAGGAAGCTGTTGGTAATATCATGTAACAACAAGGCTCTGCAACTGTCAGAAAATCCCATGAACAAGGAGAACATGGTCATTGAATATGCTTCAAATGACATGTTTGGAGACTTTACTAGTCTTCCAACTCCTTATCAACATATATTTATTGTTGTAATAAATATGAAGTTGTCATCATATACTGTAATTCATAGTATAATGTATCAGCACTCATGATAGAAATAACATTTGTATGTGTTCTATGTATCCGATAAGATTTTCACAATGAAATTCTTCAACTCTATATATAGAATCCCACGGGAGCCAATCCGATGGAAGGGGAAATGTCCTTTGTGGAAAATACAACCACAAACTCTATACACAGGGAAATATATATTCAAAACTCTTACTAAGAGCTAGCGATATATTTTAATCGTGAGACGCGATATTGTAGTTGATAGCTCTGATCGAGCCACAATTACACTCCCTATGAGGTACGTTAATATGAATCGAGAACACTTTATAGTATCTCGATTCAATCTGTACCCTACAAGATGTAGAGATATTTGTCAGATAGTTTTCTATATTGAAACCCTTGGTGAAAACAAAGAGATTACCTCCTTTTACCAAAACAACGATATGACAAGCATTTAAATGCAAAATTCCCTCTTTATCGTCAAGATTGCACTATACATACATTAAAATCGTAACATACATGTTGCGAACAAGGTAATTTTCTGAATGTCATTGCATTCCAAACTTAGCATGATCGCCTTGGTCGTCCCCACATAGGAATGATACGGAAAATTATCAGCAATTCCATTAGTCATGATTTAAATGATGCTAAAGTCCCACAACCTTCGGTGTTTGTGGGAACATCCAACCATTGTGTGGTCCATTTAAGAATTTCATGGTATTAATGGACACATCATCATGATGGTCCCATGTGTGCCTATCATCCACACGAAACCATGAATTTTCATAATGATGAAACAAGCTATTGTATTCAAGCTCGTATCAAAAATCGAATAAACCAATTCGAATGGACAACATTGTTGAATTCTCCTCACATGCCTTCAATTATATTGCTTGGCCCCTAGGGATTAAAATTCAACAGTCAGTCTGATATATCCACACTCAAAATGGCTTGGTTGAATCTCAAATAGAGAGAGAATTAAGATCATTGTACGTCTCTTACTAATGAATTACAAACTACCAACCTTGAGTTGGAGTCATGCATGCAGTTTTACACCCTGCTGACATGATTCAACTGCAACATACTACATATCGTAGTACCTTCCCTCTAAAATTTGTACGTGCGAATCAAAAGTATTTCCCATCTGCGATTATTTGGTTATATACCAATATCACCACCGCGGCATACATCAATGGCCCCTCACAGAAATTTGGGATCTATGTGAGGAATAACTGTATTTCCGTCAACTACAAATACCTAAAGCCCCTACCTATCGGGGGAGTTATTTAAGGCTAGTATGCTCATTGAGGACAATTTCCAAGCACTAGGGGGGGATTTTTGGTACCAAAAAAGAATGCCAGGAAATCAATTGGAATGTTCAACACATTTCTGCCTCAAATTCACATACTCAAGACATTGAACTTCACGTTCTAAAAATTATTAATTTGCAACACATTGCAAATAACCTACCAAATTCATTTACTGGCTACAAATATATCACAAAATCCTATAATCTTGCAACAATTGTGCCTGAAAGAGTGGAGGTACCAACAAAAACCACTCAACTCCTTGTTCAAAACAAGAGGGGGAGAAGTACGGCCACAAGCAAGATTCAGCTTCTTGCAAGAAACAAAGGAAAATGAGGAAGAAACCCTCATAATCAGTAAATGCAAGTCAACTTCACATTGATAGACACAAAATGGGTAGTATGCACCCAGTGGATGGAAACCCACCACAAACCAGCTCAATAGTGCACACAATGACTGGGATATCGGGATACCTAGACTCAACCGTATTGGGAAACCACGAAGAGTCACCAAGGGTAAACAATATTTTCACCAATTATATACATTCTGGAGAATCATATAACTAAAAGTCTACAATTGTCGACATACATTCTCAACAATGATTGCAAACAACCTTTATAATAATCCGGATCCAAAGACCATGGCCATGGCAGAGTTTGAAAAACACTCATTTGGACTGGAATCAATCAAAGGATGCAATCCAAGGGGAAATAGCCTTGCTCAATAAAGGAAGGTATACACAAAAGAAATACCTACACCAGTTTTCTTCCAGAACGGAATGAGAACAACAAGGTGGTGAGTCAATAACAAGGCATGTAGCATAAGGGTTCACGCAGATACCCAGAATCCATTCTCCGGATACAAGTGGAATCAATTCCCGATAACTTGTTTCAATGGCAGTAAAATCATCTATTTATGCAGTTGATAGATGTAGTGACCATATATTCATGTGTCACTTGATTCAGACAAATAGGTTCCCAAGGGAATCCAAATTCTGAATCCAAACACAAATAGTGTAAACTTAGTAAGTCACTACATGACTTGCAATAGTCGGAACAAATTTGGTACAACTGACATAGTGAGTTCCTTATACAAAAGTGATCACTCTAACAATGATGATTGTTCACACGTGTTCATCAAGGTATCCTCAATAGGATATTTATCAAATTAGTGTATGTTGGTGATTATAACATCATTTGCAACACACAAGATATTGATGGAGCACATAATCATCTAAAGATGGAATTTGAGATGAAGGATATAAGCAAAATAAAATTTTGCTTTAGCTACAATTCGAGCACCTTCACTCTATAAATATGGTACACCATTTTGCCTATATCCACAAGTTCTTGGAGAAATTCAAATATGGGCAAGTCATTTCCATCTAAACTCTAGTGGTTGTTCGTTCTCTAGACGTAGAGAAGGATCATTTCATACCACAGAAGATGGAGAAGAGATATTGGGACTTGATGTTTCTTATCTCAGTGTCATTGGACCTAACATCAAGTGGACAGGAACAAGAGTATCTTTCGATATCTCCAATGCACCATATATCTTGACATATTCATTAATTTCAGATAAAATTGAACTCCAATAGCATCGAATATGCTGATACTGGCTACTTAACTGATCCTTATAACGCCAGATCACAAATAGGCTTCATGTACCTACATGGTGGGCTTGCCATTCCATTAATGTCTTACAAACGGACTCTGATGGCTACATCCACCTATCATTCTGAAATAAAATGCTTCATGTCGTAATATGTGGCTTCACAGAATGATTTACCACATACGACATTCATGTGGTATTGGTTTCTATTGAATCACCAACTATTATCTACAAAGATAATAATATTTGTGTTGCTCAAATGCAAACAGGTTATACAAAAACAATATCACTAAGCATATTGCCCCTACATTGTAAGCATCAGGGGGAGTCTCTCCTGAATTATAACCTATTCAAACATTATATTACACTCGTTTTCCCTTTATGAGTTTACTCTCATGATTCTCATCAAGGTTTTTAATGAGGTAATACCAACACAAGAATATATGTCATATGTCCTATTTTCCCCACCGGGGTTTTTAATGGATGCATACAAGACATATTTATTGTCCTCCAAACTTACCAATGAGTTTTATCCCTTCAAGGTTTTTCTCATATAAGTTATCAATGAGACAATTATCATTATATGTTGTATCATTTTCTTCTTATTTTCCCACTGGGTTTTTAAGAAGTTTTAACAACATATCAAATAATATTCTCCTCACATTTTTCCCAAAGAGTTTTGAGGGAGAAATTATCAACTACAAAATATCATATGTCATACTTTTTGTTTTCCCCACCGTGGGTTTTAAAGGAAGTATACAAGGCATATTTATTGCTCTCTAAACTCACATATGGGTTTTTCCTATACTAAGTGTTTCTCATATGAGTTACCAAAGAGACAATAGTCAACATATGTTGCATCATTTTCTCCTTATTGTCCCACTGGGTTTAAAGGAGTTTTAGCAACATATCCTACACAATACTCTCCTCATATTTTTCCCACAAGGTTTTTGGAGGAGTTATTCAACATATACTCTTGTGATCGAGACTATAGATTCTCAAGACTTTACATGGAATACAAGACATGCAAGAAGGTGCTTTGTGCAAGGGGGAGTGTTAGGAATAGATTATAACTGCCATAGGGCAGTTACTATATGCCCAAAGCGCCGTACAGACGCGTCCTTTCCTATAGAGATGCCTCCTTCTATTAACCGACATACGAACAGTCGCATCCCTTGTAATCGTGTCACCAACCGACACTTACCCATGTATAAATACCCAGTTTTGGGATCAATGAAAAACACAAGGTTTACTCGTTACAATCTGAGTTCCAACAGAATGCCCGTGTTAGTGAAGAGAGTGGAGGTCGCAATGAGGTTCCCGGGGTGTTAGATAGACAATGCCCCTCTCTCCTTCTCACGCAGCTGGAAGGCCGAGTCGAGGTTGTGGCGGCTATCGCGTGCAACCATTTCTCCCTGGCGCAGCTCCTACTTCTCTAGTTCCTCCTTGTTGGTGGCGACCTGAGCTGCCTCGACGTCGAGGTCTTGACGAGGCTACGTTAGCTGGTCTGCCGATTCCAGATCGACGAGGGTATATGGTTCTTGCCGCTGTGGAGACTCCTTGCCATGTACACTCCGCGAGTGGGGTTTTACCCTAACCCGATGTGTAGTCGTCCGAGCTGATGTTGCACATGTGGCGTGGGTACTTGGCAGCTTGGCGCCTGTCGGCTCGAGAGCCGTGCACAAACTGCCTCTGCGCGGTCTGTCTCTATGGGAATGATAGTCGGATCGAGTCGGAGAGGGCATAGTCAGGTCGAGCCGAAGAGGGCCGTAGCTACTCGCAGCGTCAGCCAGGTCCTGAAACCCAACAGGGACATCGCGACGTAGAAAGGTTCTCTGTTGGCTAGTCAAGGACCAGGTCGTGGAGGTGCAGTGCGCCAACTTGATCGACGAGGAAATCCAGGATCCGAAGCGAAAGCCCAAAGCACTGCTACGACGTGCGTGCGCCCCCAAGGGGGCGCTCCATTGAGAGATTGGGCGCCGAGTGATGTCGCAACCGTCGAAAGTTATGTTTGGGAAACATCTNCCTTAATATAAGATACTTTAGCTTTGTCAGTCTTTTTTAGATTCGGATGTATCTAGACATGTTTTAACATATAGATTCGTTTATTTTTGGTGTAAATATTTGTAGTCTCCCCGGGTCCTTTTTTTGGGTCCCAGTGGGAGGGATTAAATCAAGGAAACCCTAAGCAAACCTAAAATTCTTAACCCCAACTCTAATGGAGAGACCAGCCATTGGGTCGGCGACGGCTCTGCGGAGCAGGGTGGCCGACGACGGGGCTCCAATCGAAGAGAAGAGCATACCAAAGATCGGCGGCGCGCAATCGGCGACGGCTTTGCCTCCGCGCAGGGGCAGAGTAGCCTCGCGCGCTTCCGGCGCTCCAGCCCAAGACAAGAAGAGTAGCGGCGCACAAGCAGTCGCATCGGCCTCCGCCTCCGCGCCAGAGCAGAGTGCCCGGCTACTGGGCTCTAATCAGAGAGAAGAGGAGGACGAAGAGCGGCGCCGCACAACCGGCTCCACCTTTGCGCCAGAGCAGAGTAGCCTTGCGCGCGGACGGGGCTCGAAACGAAGAGAAGGGGAGCGGCAGCACACAAGTGGACGCATCATCGACGGCTCCGCCGCCTCGGCGCCAGAGCAGAGCAACCATGTCCTCCAATGGGCCTGTGACCACCAAAGACAAGAGGATGACAAAGAGCGGCGGCGCACAATCGGTCACATCGCCGTCGACGGCTATGCCTAAGCCTCCGCGCCGGGGCCCAGCAGCCTTGCTCCCCAACGGGTTTCCTGTGGACGGCGTAGCACGTGCCGACGTGATCGAATACTACACTCATCGCGACGGATCCATCTACAGATGCACTGATGCCTTGGCCAAACTGTATCTTCTCCATGATACCAGTGAGAGTAAGTTATAAGCCTTTCCTTCGTGCTTGTAATTTAGACATCTCAATCTTACCTCCTCAAGGCAATTAATTCAGCTCATACTATTATTCATGCTTTTATCCGTATCAAAATCCTACTTGTTTTATATTATTCAGTAGTAGGTTCTTATTTAATCTCAAGATTTAAATGGCCTCTGAGCATTTGCAAGCAGTAGTATCTCTGTTGATTACAAGAAAATCATTTTAAATGCACAGGATTTTCATGTTTTATTAGATTGTATTTCCCTTGTTTTTTTTACTTATATCCTAAATAGGAGCTTCTTTTTAATGAGTAGGAGGATGTCACAGTTCCAGGTTCCAATTTAAAATGATTTTTTTGTTTTGTTCTGTGACTAATTACCAAGAACTATAAAGGAAATATTACCTAACTTGCGTGGTTCCCTCTTTACTCTACTTCCTTGCTGACACTTCAGTAAGTTACCCATGTACACACCAAATATATCCATCAGCAATAACACTTTTATCCTATGGTTGTTGTTTCTCAAGATAGCCTTCATACAAACCTGTTTAAGATCAATCCGTATATTATGTTGCTTATCCATAATTTCCAAATGACAGACACATTCTACTGCTAATCCTCACTGTTGACATTTAAATTCTGATCAGCTATATGTGCGCAGATTTTGAAACTACACATCAAATGTGCAAACGGTTAATTATCTCCTCCTCATCACTCAATACATATAAGGAATTCAAATAATATTGATTTTGTCCGGTTGTTTGTCTGTTGCCCATGAATTTATTATGTGCCAGAAACTGCATGACTTTGTCCATACTGTGCTTGTAATATGATCTCTTAACCCAAATTGCGATTATAGGTTACTTTTATCCTCAGCACTCAAAACGCATTAGGAATTTAAATTATATTGATTTCCTCCGATTGTTTACCCGTCGCCCATGAATTTATTATGCGACAGAAACTGCATGAGTTTGTCCATACTGTGCTTATAATATGATAATCTTTTAACCCAAATTGTGATTATGGTTTACTGCATTAGTACGTAATATGACAACACTTGGTATCATGTACATGTTGCTTTTTTTACTTTTGTTCCTTTAGATTAGAGTTGGGGGTTACAAATTTTCTAATACATGTATAATGTTGCTATTGCTGGTCGATCAGCTGGGCTGGAGGCAATGATGAGGTCGGAGCGAGGGGACAATTGCTCGCCGAAGTGGATGTCCTGTGATAGACACAATCCTCACACCATGATGCAAATATTCTCACTGAAGCTGGCATATCCTCCTCCAGCTGATGACCAAGTTCAGGTGTACGGTTTCATGGCTGTCCGGGACAGTCTGGACCCTCTGCGTAACTACGTCTTCAAGCGCAGCAGGGACGATCCTTTGATCGTGGATCGAGAGGATGGATCTATCCAAATGTCTGGCCCGAAGAGAGGCATCTGGTGGCACGACATGGCGCTGGTCGAGTTCGACATGAGGATGAAGAGAGGGGAGAAGGAAGCGGATGATCTGCAGCTCATCGACGGCGCTGTCTGGTTCAACGACCGGGCCTTAACACACGCTAGAGTGGCCACGAAGCGCATCGACGGTGACTATGGCTCGGTGGACATATGCTACATGCTCCTGCACAGCGCTATGGAGGCCACTGTGCAGATTGCGGTGGCAGAGCTGCTCAGTGGCTTCAGCCTCTGTGCCACGGCGTTTTATATCGGTGGTCTGGTGCACCAGGAGATGCAGCTGTTTGATGGCGTCATCCCTGGTCCTGATGGTTGCCAAATATATAAGCCAGATAAGTGGGTGATTGGTAAAGGTGGTCCGATACTTGGTGATGCTAAGTATTTGGTTTCTTCTGGTGGTCGTCGGAGATATGAGCCAGAGAAGTGTGCTGGTGGCAGTGGTGAGAGAGATGAGGTAGGTAAGTATGTGATTGCTTTTCCCAGGGGCACTAAGTTGGGTCTCACGCTGAAGATCTGTCAGAGCGGTGGCTCATCTGATTGTGATACTGTTAAGAGATTCTGTACCAGCCCAGCTTGTCCGCATGGAAGTGACACCTTTGCTTTCGACCTTGGCTTTGCGACCATACATGTGAAGATCTCTTGGTCGACATTGCAGTTTGATAAGATCTCCCGTCTCCGGTAGACTGCGGCAGTCGTAGGTAGGCATGTGCACCGTCTAATGTCTGGCTGTTTGTCATATATAGGTAGGTATGTGATGAGGGTGAGGTATGGCGCACAAATACATAGCAGTTTCACAATGTACTGCCGCTTTGTTTTAATTGTTTATGTCGTGCACTTAATGGGTTATGCTGCCGAATTTACATCGTTCTGTGTATGTGGAAGAATTAACGCTAGTCTTGATACTCTTGAATTTTCTTGTGTGCATGAATGTTGTGTCTTGATGTTTTGGTGGTGTTGGTTAAGAAGGAATCTCATTGAATGGCCATTTAGACATTTAGTTTTCCTTTGAGCATATTCCTGCTTTGAGTGTGCTGCCACTTTGTTTATGTTGTGCACTTAATGGGTTATGCTGCAGAATTTACATCGATCTTTGTATGTGGATGAATTAACGCTAGCCGTGTGGTGTCCTAATTATTAGGGATATTATAACTGCACCAAAGAGGAGCTCTCTCACGCATCCCTCACGTTCTAGGCGATTCTGGCCATTAGATCTCAGAGCTGATTTGTTTTCGACCGTCCGATTTTGACTAAATCCCGAACTGGCCCAGCTATCCCTAGGGGATGCTCCACTGGACATCAAAATGGCCCTTTCTGGTGTATTGGGCCCCGAAACCACGAGAAGCCCATCAAATTTATTACTGGATCAAGCTGAAACCAACCAGTTCCTCTCCATGCTCCCCTCAAAAAAAAAAAAAAGTTCCTCTCCATGCTGGAGGCCGACATTGCCAGCTACCAACGTCGATTCATATCGATTGTCAAGAAAAAAAACGTACGGGAGAAGTGATTTGTGCCGACGCAGCGAGGTGACGAGGTCGATTCAATCATTCAAATCTAGAAAAAAAAAAGGACTTCGAGGAGCGTCACCAGTCACCACAGATACGAATTCGGAAGTTGTAGCGATAGCGGGATTCGAAAGTACCGATGGATAATTAAGAATGATAACGCCGGCGCTTAAAGATGCACTAAATATTCAGTTCTTCCAAGACAATGATTGTAGCCATCATGCAGACATGCACAACTCGCCGGCGGCGATGGGTGAAGGCGCGTTACTGTTAGGCTGTTCATCTTTCATCGCCTTCTCCCTCCGCCCCCTTAATTTCTCAGCTCTCACTCGGACGATAGAAAGAACCTCCAGGAGCCATGGTTCTCGGCTAGGTTGCTTCCCACAGCTCATCTACCCTGCAAAATCTCCTATTTCTGCCTGTTTAGTTTACTACCTCCCAGTCCGGTCAAAGAAATTGATCTGATCCAATCGCAGGCCGACAGAGGAATGCAACAGAAGAGGGCCTCGCTGGCTGATGAGAGAAAGCTGAGGGTCAGTGCTATCTATAGGGGGGATTGGAGTTTTCCGCCGTACTTCAGGAGTACGTAGTACAGCAACCGCCTGTTCCTACAACAGTTGAGTTGTATTTTGGTCGTAGTTGCATCGAAGTCTCGTTCTGCATATTGCTATGGAGATTTCGGCTGGTTCTGTTTTTCAGACCGGGGAATCGATCAGCTAACGACTTGCAATTGCTAGCGGTCAGGTTAGTTAGGTGATCTGATATTTACCTGATCAATTAGCATGTACATATATTGATGGTCAATTAGTCTGATTGGCGTTGCTTACACTATATATATATGTATTTAAGGCAAGTTCATGTGTTTTTTACCTTTTCTATTAGATTTTTCAATATTTATACATCATCAATTGGCTGGTTGGTGTGGATTTAAGTTCGGTCAATACATATTATGCATACCCAAAAATTAAAGTTGCGGGTGAAATTTTATACATAATGCACTATCTGACATCATATCAAACTTATCAATAGGTAACAACTGAATGGGAACAGCACCGCAGGATTCTGAATATAGGTGGCATAAAACTAAATGTCCACGGATATTATATAGTGGTTGTCCTATCCATATGTTCTTTTGTCGACTATGCATTTAGTCAATTTATCTAGCACATAGAGTATGGTGGCTTGCAGCGAGGCTTCATATTTTGCACAAACAGATGACAACCCATTATGCAAAGATCTGTACAAGGTCATCGTTTATACCTTCCCCTACGCAAAATTTCCTTTCTCTTGCCAAACATCCTTTGCTTTTCCGTCTGCTTACTTGCACAATAAATTGGAGTGGTCAAGATCTGAAAAATAATTATGCACCTCACCATCAATCGTCGGATGTTAAAAGCTGTAATACCTTTCGATAGATGACGGTCTTCTGTTATTTTTAAATATGATTAGGTTTATATATTATGGAATTTTTGAGTCCTCATGGTTCTTTTGTTTCTATGCATTATTCAGACACATGTGCATAAATGTTTTCCCTCACTTTTCCATGAGAAAGTTTTCTGGAGTAATTGGCTTAATTTAGTATTGTTGCGTACTATGGTGTTACATGTATCTCCTTTTGGATGTGCACGCTATAGCCAACTATAATGTCCCTAATTGTAATGTTTCTAAAGCTAACAGCCTACTAATACCATACTGGCTATGCTCACTATGTTCATGCACTTGTTCTTTAGAAGAATTGAATTTCTTTCTTCAGTGAAATACGAACATCTGATTTATTCCACGTACCCATACCAAATATTGATCATATTATGTGATTGGTTTGTTCTATATTTTTTCTCTTTTGGTGTATTTCTTCTATATTTTTAGGCATTTATATTGCTCAAAGCTAGCCTCCAACCACGCTGCAACCAAGCACACCTCATGGTTTCATGCACATGCCATATTGGGTGTGCCAACTGCCAACAGAACGTATGATCAATGTCTCACCTCTAGATATCTGTATGCTAACCTAATTCACTATGTTAAGCATCTTTCTTTGTTCTTCCATGAATATACACATGCCAATTAATTCAATTCTATACCACCTATATATAGGCATCGAAATCTTATATTTGAACAATCTTGATTTTCACAAATATTTATATAATTTTGTATGGACGGGCGCCGCAACGCGCGCCTACATGATCTAGTTAAGGGAGAGTGAGACCCTCCTCTCTCGCGTCTCTCGTCGCCCCCCGCGTGGCGACGGAAGACGTCGAACCCTAGCACTGTACCGGTCCTCCCCTCCTCCCCCGCCGTCGCCGGCGAGCGCCGCCGGGCAAAGCCCACACGGTGCCGGCGGCGGCGGGATCTTCTCTACCCGCGCGCAAGGGCAGCCTCGCGGGGGGTTGCGGCTGGCGGCGGTGCGGACTTCGGCGACGACTACTTCGACCGGCGGCTCTCTCGTGGCTCCAGGCGGGTGTGGTGGTCTCCCGGGCGGCGATTCAGCGGATCCTGGTGGCGAGGACGCCAGCGACACGAGCTCTCCTGTTGGGCGGCGTACCGAGCCCGATCTGGGCCTGCTGCGGGGCAGGCGGGCCTGCGGCGGCTCGGGACGGGCAACGAAGCGGCCGACCTTGGAGCGGCTGGAGTCGTTGCTGGCTGCAACGATGCTCTCTCTCGAGCATCGGAACGCGGTCACGCCAGATCTGGGCCAGTGTGAGCTTGGGTCCGGCGGCATCCTCGCAGCTCGGTGAGCCGTTGACGTTGCACTGGTGACTGATGCTGCGGAGGGGTAGGGATGCCGGGGCGGCGGCCCCGGATGGAGCGGCTGCGCGTCTGGCTCGGCGGCGAGCAGCGTTGCAGCGATGGTGGCACCTCCTCTTGGCTACTTGGGCAGTGAGGGAAGGGGCGACGGGTGATCTTGGTGCTGTCGTCTTCGTGGTGGCGGTCCCCTGGCTAGATCTGGAGACTCTGAGTTGGTGGCGATGGTACTCCCATGGGGCTGCTTTGGCGATCCTTGGGTGGCACGGGAGAGGTCCCGAGCGAAAGCTCCGCGCTTTTGCGGCGGCAGCGGCGGCACCTACGGGTGTCGTATTCCTCCTTGGGGGCGTCGCTGTGGGTTCCCTCCATGTGCCAGAGCTACGGGTGAAAACCCTAGTCCGTCTTTCGGACTCGGCAGCGGCGGTGGATACGGTCGTTACCCTCTTGGGGGCGTTGTCGTGTAGATCTTGTTCCTGTTTCGTTGCAACTTTGAGCATGCTCTCCTCATGGCGTGAAGCTTCTTCGGCTCCTTCGGTAGTCTAGGTTGCCTAGTGCTAGGTGTAGCTTTTTCGGTTTTTCTTGCTCAGCTTGGAGTTGGTGGCAGTGCTACCCTCTCTTTAGTCGTTTCTTTTGGCTTGCTTTGTAAGAGGGTTACCTCTCCACCTTGTATCAGTTCGGCCGTTGATGACTTTATTTATAAAGCGGGGCGAAAGCCTATTTCGAGGAGGTATCCTAATTAATACTCTTGAAAAGGAAAAGAAGCACGGATGATCCCGGAAATCCATATCGGGTCGTGGGTGCAGATGCACCCACTGCTCAAAAAACAATTTTAAAAAAGTCAAAAAAATAAAAATAAAATTTGTGGATATACTTCAAAACATTTTATGTTAGCACAAAAAGTTTTGTGAAGAAAAGACATTTTCTGTGACCTGTGCAAAAAAGACAAATCCGGACACTCCAAAATGACTTTGTACGAGCCATTTTTTTTTGTCTTTTTTGCGCAGATCACAAAAAATGTCTTTTCACCGCCAAACTTTTTGTGCTAGCACAAAATGTCCTGAAGTATATCCGGATTTTTTCTGGAATTTTTTGACATTTTAGAAAAAAACTAAAAATATTTTATATAATGGGTGCATCTACACCTATGACCTGAAACGCCGTGTCCGGATGATCCGGGCTACCATGGAACGTCCTCACCTTGTCTTTTTTTAATCTTTTTTTGTCCTTTTTCAGGTTTCTTTTCCTTTTCTTTTTTCTATCCTCCCTTGAGGCTTTCCTGTAAAGAAATTGCTTTCTGTCCTAACCCTTAAATAATACTCTTGAGTTTTCTTGTGTGTGTGAATGGTGTGTCTGGAAGTTTTCATGATGTTGGTTAAGAAGGAATCTAATTGAAAGGCCATTCAAACACTTAGTTTTCCATTGAACATATTCCTGCTTTCAGTGAAAATCAGAAGACAATGCGTGCATGCTCAATCAGATTTTTCTTCTCTTTACTTAACTTTGAGCAGTTGGTACAGTGGTGAGGTCCTCCCCAGTTGTGCCAAGAGATCCTGGGTTCAAACCAGTCTCCCTGCACTGCACTTTGCGGGGGTAAGACTAGGTTCCTATAATCCCTCCACAAACCTCACCTTGTGTGGGAGCCTCTGTGCACTTGGGTCTGTCCTTTTACTTAACTTTGATCCATCATGGAGTTGGTAACACTAGCCAGCCAGCCTTCAAGTTCCACCGCTGCACGATGGAAGGTTATCTTGGACCTCAAATTACAGGTCAGTCAGATTGGTGTCGTCGATCCATTATGTCTCTGTTCCCCTCACAAGCATGGACACCAGAACCTTATTTTCGAGCTTGGTTTCACTGCAAAAACTTGTTTGGCACTCGTATATTTATAGAGATTTATTTGAATTATTATTCCATTGAAACTTCAAATCCCCACTTATTACTAAATTCATGTTTGGTTCTAATGTATTGGTTTTGTTTATCATTACTTTCCCAGAATTTTCCGAACTCTAGTGTATTTTCTCCAATACCCAATACATTACCCCTCCCTAGTGGATTGGGAATTGGATGAAGTAAGGGGTACTGGTTCGAAATAAGACACGGTCATCAAAGCAACATGTTGGTTGAGTATTCATTTCTTGTCATGAGTATTAAAATTAGAACACAGAATATCCTTGTATATATTCAAAAGATAGACCGACATACAAGATGCAAATACAATTGACTAGAAAATTTCTGAATTATGGAAATTACATCGTCCTATCTTATCACAACATGACTTTGAACATGAACACCATCGTAGTATTTAGATAACCTAATTTAAATTAGAGCACAAGGAACCAGTAGAGTATTTATACCATAAATTACAGTATGCAAAGGAAATAATTGGTAATGAAGAGAACATAAATTAGAAGAAATTAAAATAAACCTAGCCAATATACTACAACATATCATTAATCCATTTCTGGACCAAAGTTGTTTTGACGCGTATTCAATGGTTCGGTTTCCCTCTATACAATCTTCTTTTTTACAAATTTCGAGTCAAAAGAGAGCGGTCATGATCTCACCATTAGTAGATCGGACCATAAGCAATTTCCCTTTACTAAATAGCAAAGCAATTTCAGTTTTCCAGTGAATGTTAAAATAATATAAGTAATCTACATTGAAGTGCATTGGCTTAGAAACCCTACGACGGTGGATACTTTTTGGATGGGCCCATGAAGCCGGAAAGTGTACCCGCCAAGATTAAGAAGGCACAAGCCGGGTTACATATCAAGCAACATGGGCCGGGTTTCACATAGGCAGATAGGCTGGCGAGCCTGTCAAGACCCGGCCAGATAAGAAAGCACCCGGCTATGATCGGAGTCCTCGTACAAGACGGGGTCCTAGACTTGGAAGACAAGGACCTAGAAGGACCTAGAGTAGGGCTCCGGCTTCGTGTGTAACTTGGAGATAGCTTGTACTGTCAGGGACCCGGCCACCTATATAAGGCGATGTAGGCGGACCCACATCCATCATCATGTCATGCGCTTCAATATACGACAAGTCTTCATTGACATCAAAGGTGAACTCTTTCCTCTACGAGACCACTTTCCCTACCGTCATGGATGGTATCCTACTTAAGCAACTACCCCTTAACATTGATAGGTTTACCACGACGAGTACGTACGTGCGGGTGATGCCGACGAAGCACAAGACTCAAGACCATCCAAGGCATACGCGCGGAGAAGGAGGAAGCGACAAGATGGAAGAAGCGTAGAGTTTCCAGATGCCAGACCATCCGGCGGAAATACACCAGATGATCTGGCACGCCAGATGGTCACCATATGCACCCGGCACCACTCCAGCTCCCCTCGGGTCGAAGCCGCCAGACCATCCGGCGGGGAGATGCCAAACGATCTGGCAGCCCAACCTGACGCGCCGCCCACGACTCTCAGGCGCCGGACCATCCGGCGACCCGAACACCAGATGATTCGGCGATCGCTCTGCCTACACGCAGTCGTGGCCCTTTGGGCTTTGTATCCCACCTACTTTTCCCTTTTCTTCCTTGGACTATATATAGGAGGTACCCCTCCACTTCTAGAGTAGAGAAGAATGAATTGGAGACTTGAGCTATGCTCCTTCCCCCGATGGGACTCCTCTGAGGAGGAGGATGTACCTCTTCTTGTAGCTACTCTTTCTCCATGAGATTCTAGTAGTGCTTGCCAATCTTTCCATTGGGATTCTATTGGATCGGTGGACCGGCCAGTGAGAGAAATCGGTTTTATTGAGCGTGTTGACTTGGGTTTTGGGATCTGGAGGCTACTCCATTGGGGCTTTGATTCTGGGTTATCTATCCTCGTAGGCTACTCGATTGATCCACACTTGTGCGTGTTCTTCGCCGTGTTCATCGTGTTCTTCCTCCCACCTCGTGACAAATCCGTGAAGATCGGACCGTCCTTACATCATATGGTATCAAGAGCAAGGGTTGCCACGGATTTGTCTTTGTCCCCCCCCCCCCCCCCCCCCCCCCCATTTTTCTTTGATTTTGAGTGATTTCAAAACTTTCCACCAAAAATTAGCCTCAAATTTCTTTGGTTTGATTCGGAGATTCTTATGAGTTTTGATAGGTTTTGATCCGTGGATTACTTGCATAGCTTGTTGATTTACCTTCTTTTGCGTTCCCATGGCCAAATTTCATTGATTTCCCCTCCAAATTCATGGTCAAAGTCGTGTTTTCTGCCCAAATCGCGCTCCAATTCGAGATCCACATCTAAAATCTGCGCGTTTGGGAGTTGCCAGACCATCCGATGAAAAATTTGCCAGACGATCTAGCCCGCCGGACACCTACCAGACCCATCCGGCATGTATCAGGCAGCTCTCGGGTAGTTTTGGGCGAAAACGCCAGACCATCCGGGACGAAAATCGCCAGACGATTCGGCGGACCTAAAAACTGGACATTTTAAATTTTGTTCTGCCATAACTTTCAACTTCGGACTCCGTTTTTGATGATTTTAGTCTCTAATCGAAGCTACCGATAAGATCTACATCACCATAGCAGTTGATCCATCATCTGCCACAAAATTCCTGCGGGCAAGGAAGGAACATTTCAAACGAAGGGTGAAGATCGTCGGCAAAAGGTATAACATCCCCAAATCTTCTCTCACCTTGCCTTACTTGTTAGCCAAACCATTTCAACTATCTATCTTACCTATTGAGACTTGCTCATCTATGATTACTTGGGATTTGCACACTTGATACCTTGTAGTGTTCGGAGCAACCGTTGTATGCACTAGTTGATATAGTTGTTATTGGCAAGCAAAAAATAGAGGCAAAAGAAAAAAACCAAAAAAAGAGAAAAACAAGAAAAAGAAAGAGCTGCAATGTCATATCTCTCGTAGGATGCGCAAACTCGATGAAAAATTCGTAGGTGTTGTATTTTTGTGTAAATCTTGTAGCCCACCAATATATTGTAGTCGAGTTGGTTCTCTCTTGTGCAACTTGAGCTTATAATATTCGCTAGGTCCATTACTAGCTCTTTTTTTTTTTTGTTGCACGTGTTTTACTTATCATAGCGTGTGTTTATTTGAGCTCCACTCATATCCTTTGAAAATGATTTGTATTTGCTTTGTGGTCATCGTGGTTCTCTACTTGTCATTACAATATTTTGGTTTTTGGTTGTTCCATTTGCTTTTCACAATTCATACCTATCCACTCATAAGCGGTGTGTGATTTGAAGTTGCGTTTGGATCTTTAAAAGTCAAGTCACCGTATTCTTGTGTATCGGTTTCTTTTGATATGGTCCACTAGTTTCAATACTATCTTATAAAATTATTATTTCTATGAAATTATTATTATTACCTCTACGTGTATATAAAAAACAAGCCGCCCGGGTTGATGACTAGTAGACATAATCAAGCTATTTCAGAACAATACGTATTTAGTTTCAAGTATTTTCTCTGTTTTCCAGAGGAGAGCTAGCTATCCCAGTATGTGAGCTTGCAATGTAGGAAGACCGTGTCCATTCCAAATTGCATGCATGGGACCGGGAAGCGAAATCTAATATCTCGGTTACTGTACTGCAGGGTGCATTTCTTCTTTAATTCGAAGTGAAGACGCGTAAAAAGACAGGGCATACTAGATCAGATCGTACCGATTCAAAGCTCTATCAAGTTTTAAAAAAAAAAAAGAAGATTCAAAGCTCTATCACGTATTCACGTACGTGTACGCTTACCTCCGCGCGTACGGGCCCAGCTAACTGCCTACCAGCAATTTCGTGCAAAAAAAAAAAAAAAAACTGCCTACCAGCATACATCACCACGACTCAACTACCGCCTTCCAAAAATTACTTTATTCAACGTACGTAGGTTTCGAAATCAACTCTCAATATCTGCAATATAAGTACGTTTCATATATTTGACTATAGATTTCCAGGTCCAAATTACTTCAGCCGCAAGGCAGAAGGCAGCTATATAAAGTCGCGCAAGGCCACGCCAAGCATGCATATTTCCACGCTGCCAGTGCCACTGCAACCTCGTACTTAAAAGGTTTCCCATTCAAAACCACCTTCCACACGGACAAGATGAAGCAGACTGTAGTCATGTACCCTGGGGCCGACAGCAGCCACGTCGGTGCCATGACAGAGCTCGCCAACATCTTCCTCAAGCACGGCTACGACGTCACCATGGTGCTCGTCCAGCCGCCCTTCAAGTTGTCCGACTCCGGTGCCACCATCATCGAGCGCATTGCTGCCTCCAACCCGTCCATCTGCTTCCATGTCCTCCCGCCCCTCCCTGCTCCAGACTTTCCAGCCTCCGGCAACATGAACCCTTTCCTACTCATGTTTCAGATCTTGCTCGAATATAACCACCTGCTCGAAACCTTCCTCCGCTCCATCCCCAGGAAACGCTTGCACTCCGTTGTCCTCGACATGTTCTGCATCGACGCCGTCGACGTTTGCAGGAACCTCGATCGGCGTCCCGGTCTACACGTTTTTCGCCTCATGCGCCTCGTGCCTGTCCGTCCTTACCCAGTTTCCAGCGCTGATTGCCAGCAGGCAAACGGGGTTGAAGGAAATCGGAGACACGCCCCTAGATTTCCTCGGAGTTCCGCCGATGCCGGCATCTCATCTCGTCAAGGAGCTGCTGGAGCACCCGGAGGAGGACGAGATGTGCAAGATCCTGACCAACATCTGGAAGCGCAACACCGAGACGATGGGCGTTCTGGTGAACACGTTCGAGTCATTGGAGAGCCGGGCGGTGCAATCGCTCAGGGACCCGCTATGCGTCCCCGGCCGGATCCTGCCTCCCATCTACTGCGTCGGGCCGTTGGTCGGCGAGGGCGTGAAGGATGACAACGGGGCGGAGAGGAACGAGTGCTGCCTCATGTGGCTCGATTCGCAGCCGGACAACAGTGTCGTGTTCCTCTGCTTTGGAAGCAGGGGCACGCTCTCCGTGGAGCAGCTCAAGGAGATAGCCGTTGGCCTAGAGAGGTCCGGGCAGCGGTTCCTATGGCCCGTGCGCACACCGGCCGGAAGGAAGAAATACTTGGAGGCCGTGCGCCCGGAACCGGACCTCGACGCGCTGATGCCGGAAGGTTTCCTTGAGCGGACCAAGGACAGGGGCCTCGTCGTCAAGTCATGGGTGCCTCAGGTGGACGTGCTCCGCCATCGCGCGACCGGCGCGTTCGTGACCCACTGCGGGTGGAACTCGGTGCTGGAGGCCATCGCCGCGGGTGTCCCGATGTTGTGTTGGCCGCTGGAAGCGGAGCAGAAGATGAACAAGGTGTGCATGACGGATGGCATGGGCGTTGCGATGGAGCTGGATGGGTACATGGCAGACGTTGTGAAGGCGGACGAGGTGGAGGCCAAGGTGAGGATGATGATAGAGGGTGAGGAAGGGAGGCAGCTAAGGGCGCGGGTGGCTGCTCGCAAAGAAGAGGCGGCGGCAGCGCTGGAGGAAGGAGGCCCGTCATGGGAGGCGTTCGTCCAGTTTCTGTCGGATCGATGTGGAGAATATGGGAGAGCACATCAGCGAGTGACGTAACTTCAATTTACCGTCTACGAGTATCTTGCTAAGCAAAGTTGCCGTCTTGTGACTACTGTTTTCCGTTTCAAAATGTAAGCCTCATTTTATTTTCCACGAGTTTGATATGTAACTTTGACGACCAAAAATATATATACCAAACTATACGGATCGAGAATATATGAATATCATCTTGCATTTTTCGATTGAAGGAGCCTCGCTCCCGACTTCATTTTTCGATTGAGAATAGAAGTAGCCACTGCATATCTATTTTAGTCCTAACCAAGGATAATCTGGCAGCAAATTAGCACAAAATGCGTGTTTTGCCATCATGATGAGAGTATCGAGCATTTGTTCTTTGAATGTCGCACTCTATATGGTCTGCTATTCAAGTGGCTTCGAACCTGTATCCATCTAGCTCTGTTTCTAATATTTTTTGCAACTGGTTGCAAGGTTTAAATCGCATGTTTAGAAAACATATTTGGGTGGGAGCGATCATTTTATTATGGTCGCTTTGGCTATGTAAAAATTACAGAGTTTTGAATGCTAAATTATCTTCTCCCGTGCAGGTGATCTTGCGCTGTGCTCATTATCTCCGGGAGTGGTCTATTCTTCAGAGTCCGGTACACCGAGACCTGTTTTCGGAAATTTGCTTGCGGTTAGAGCAAGTGGCGAGAGATGTTTTTACCCGACATGGGTGGCAGCATAATTTGCGCATCGGTCCACCATCAACAACACCATAGGATTACTTTTTGTCGCATGTGACATTTTTTTCTATGAGTCTTTTTCCTTCCTCTTAGATGTTTTCTTCCAACCCCTTTTTCTTTCGGCTATGAGCATCATAGATATGCAAAAGCTGGGTGTGGTCATTTATGGTTTGTATCACTTTGATCTAAACTGGTTAAAGTCTAATAAAGTGCTCTTTATCGAAAAAAATGTTCCTCACCTCTACGAGGGTACCAAAAACCTGGCACCCCCCCCCCCCCCCCCACCACCCCCCACACGGCCACACACACACTTTTGTTACAGTATATGTGGATTGTACTAGTCTTTCCCATCAGTTCGGACTTTTGGGATAGTTGGCTAGTGCAGGATACATGACATGGTATCAGAGCCTCAGGTCTTGAGTTCGAGTCCTGGTTTGCGCAATTTATTAAAAATTCCTGGCAGCCCCTCCTTGTGTCCAAGTATGAGCCTGTTGCGCCATACCTCTGAGACTTGCGCGCCGTCGCCTCACTTTCTTCCGGTTGCACGTGTGGCCTCTTCCTCCCCGAGTCACACGTGAGAGGGGGTGTTACAGTATATGTGGATTGTACTAGTCTTTCCCATCAGTTCGGACTTTTGGGATAGTTGGCTAGTGCAGGATACATGACAACTTTTACCTAAGCTCAAACCTTACACAAAACAAACTAGACCAGAATTATTACATCAATGCCATCTCCAAGTCCATCATATGTCCCTGTTTTTTTATCAGATCATCTCTAACACATTTTGATTACAGAGAACAACCGAAGGCCGCGCAGAAATTCAGTACCTCAACTACTCAGCCTTCTATTTGTAACGTCAGCGGCGCCCAGCCTCTTCGCTTGCTGAAATTTCAGCTGCTACTCTTCGATCTTCTGGGTTGTAATTCTTGTCGTCCTCGAATCTGTACATCAGCCCAAAAATTCAACCAATGGGTTGTTTTAACTATTACACAACTAGGATAATAAGAAAACATCTTATCAAAACAAGCCATTGCAAGTTCTTCAAATATACCACATTACTGTAGCTACACCCTGATATCTCCAAGTATACAGATTCGTTATCGCACAATTTCTCAGAAGTAGATACATAATTTGCTTGAGAAATAGCTGGCTACCATAGGTGGTAGCACGCATCCTAATCCACCCATTTAATCGCTCTTTTCCACGTGTAAAAGTCTTTTGAAACTCGGGCTACATGTATCTCATTATTTTGAAATTTCCAAAAACAGTGTTTAAATATGCTTGTAGACAATACTTTATCCGCAAGTCCGTAAAATCCCCGCGTATTCTATGGGCACAACAAAACGGACCGTTAAATATTCCGGGAGCGGAAATTAAAACAACAATGAGCACTCAAGCCGCCCCGTGAACCAGGCACAGGCAGTGCGTCTCGTGGGCCCTCAAGGAGGTTTTGGACGCGACGCTACTGTTCTCCGCCGTGCTCGCCCTCACGAAGCTGCACGTGGGCCGTGGCCATGCAGAAGACGAGGTTCCTGCACATGATGTACGTCATTGCGGCCATGGACGTCCCGCGCGAAGAACGTCGTGGATGTTTTCGTGGAATCAGGGGAGCTCTAGCGCCTGGTATCCACAAAGTCATCTCCGTTGCTACAAAGTCACAATGTCGTTGCTACAAAGAGTCGTCGCAGTTGCACAATTAAAGCCACACCCGTCGTTGCTGCATATATATGAAGAGCTGTGGTGCTATCATAGGTGGACGACTATGCTACCCGAGGTGCTGCGAACGACACACAACGATGCTACCATGGGCGGAGCCGAGGCTAATTTTGCTGTACACTTTTTTTTTTGCTACATTTGATATCTTCGAAATGCTACAATGTTTTTTGTGCTTTCTTAACCCACCGCCGAAAGAAGTTGCTGGAGAGCACAAACTCTTTGCTACGAACGAAACATTTTTTTCCTTCACCTGTGCGGGAGGAAATTAGATATGCTACAATAACATAAAAATCTTATTACAAACAAAATGCTTTTTTGCTTCATAAAAGCATTTTGCAGGATTTGAAATAAAATTTGAATTTGCTACAATACAGAGAAATCTTATACAACGAAATGTTTTTTATGTAATTGTACACTCAACTCAACCTCTCCCTGTTCAAGAAAAAAAAGTCTGAAAAATCAAATCAAATCGCCCTTCCCCCTCACGCCACTCCACGCAACCTCCGGCCAGACACCCCAACCCTAGTTTCACCGGAATGAGCCGCCGCTGCCGCCCCGCTGGACGATGTAGTTTCAGTTTCAGAGAACCCTTTCAGTTTCAGTGTTTGTTTTTCCTGAATAAGTAACGACTCTGAGCATGGGATTCTGTCCATCGCCAGGTCAGATAGTTTGTTAGTCAGTTAGCTCGCCGCTATGGCCGGGTCATGGGATGGCATGATCAACACGATCATAGCGGCGTTAGTGGGCGAGTTCACAGGAGGTCATACACTCTGCACCTTCCCCGTTTTTCTCTCTTTTTAGTTAAGATACTAGTTGGACAGTATAAAGGCAATAAGAGAAACAGAAAACGCTGCAACTTTGCACGCAGCACCAAAAATTCAGTGTCCAATTCTCTCTGTTTGTGTTCCTTCCCCTTCCTTTGCTCGCTTTCAGGTTTGGCAACGTCACGCACCTCCGCCGCCACCGCCCCGCTGGACGACGTCTTCCTTCTCGAGGAGATCCTCCTCCGTCTGCCCCCGAACCCCTCCTCCCTCCCGCGCGCATCCCTCGTGTGCACGCGCTGGCGCCGCCTCCTCTCCGACCCCGGCTTCCTCCGCCGCTTCCGCAAGCACCACCACCGCCGGAACGAGCCGCCGCCGCTGCTCGGCTTCTTCGACACAGAGTTCCGCACGGACGACCCGCCCATCTTCAACCCCACCACGACGGGCCGGCGGGACCGCATCCCGCCCGCGCGCTTCTCCTCAACCTGGAGCCACGGCGAGGGCCGGGCGTTCCTCGGCTGCCGCCACGGCCTCGTCCTCCTCGTCTCCCGGACGCTGCGTGAGGCCCTCGTGTGGGACCCGCTCACCGGCCACCAGCGCCGCGTCGCGTTTCCGCCGGGGTTCAGCAAGGAACAGGGGAGGTTCGTCCACAACGCCGTGGTGATGTGCGCCGCCGCCGAAGACCACGGGCATGTGCACGGTGACTGCCGCCTCACCCCATTCAGATTGGCCTTGGTGGGCGGCAGCTGGGGTTCTGACGGCACACACAAGTTTGCTTGCCTCTACGATTCAGAGTCTGGTGTGTGGGGGCAGATTGTCTCAGTGGATACCGACGATGATTGGCACTTTTTCGTCCTACGGACACAACACAGTGGCCTGGGCCTTGCCGTTTGGATATGTAAGGAATAGCATCCAATTATTTTTTTGAATGGTCAGCGGGGGAGTTAATCCCCACCTGAATATATTCAAAGTTGCCTTGAGGCTTTCCAGCCTCTACATAGGTTCAAATGAATCAGAGTACATTAGGATTACAAAGGGGAGAGATAAAAAGAAAAACGCACACACACGATGAGGAAAGGGAACGGCAAGAACCACCATGAGGCACAAGTAGATGGGGAGTGTTGTCGAGGGATCCCAATACCAAGATTCAACAAAAAATCCTAACGCACCACACCGGTGTGCGTATCGAATCCCACAACACAACTCAAGAGCATCCACAATCAACGAGTGCCAAAGCCTAGCACCTAGCACGAACCTTGACTGGGAGCTCCGCCATGGGAGGTCGAGACGATTAACAGGTTGGGGAGGCATCATTGCGTCTTCATTGAGCAAAGATAGCCGAGACGACACCAAGATCCCGAAGCTCGCCACAACAAAACGGCAACCATGGGAGGGTCTTGAGCAAGCGCAGCAACAGGACCGAGATCACAGGCAGGCCAGCTGAAGAGAAACACATGAGGAAGAACAGGACAACACAGGAAACAGAGCACCACATGGCAGCATTGCAAAGCCAAGTGCCTCGCCGCCGGATACACCCCAAAGAAGGCAAGGCAAAGAGAAAACCAAGGTATTGATAGGGGTTCATCGAAGATGAAGTCGCGGAGCACCACAGTGCTAGAACGTGCCACCATGACAGACCTGCAGCCTCTCTTGCCAATGCACGAGATGGAGAGCAGCTTGTGGTTCCATTACGACTCCTTCAGGAAGGAAGAAATGACGCCTCCGGCGCCGCTATCGCTGAGCATTTGCCCGGAACCACCGTAGTCGCCGGACCGAAGCCAGGGGTTGGAAGCATTGGAGCAGCTCCAGAACCACGCCTCCAGGGAGGTTAGCGACGCCGAAATGCGCCACCGTGGTCTGCCCATGTGCACAGCACGAGCACGGGTTTCCCCGTGAGCAGGAAACAAGCTCACAAACCTCACCCCGACAAGCTGTGCATCCACCGTCAGGCTGCGGGGAGCGCAGCAGGAGGGGAGCAGCATAGGGCGCCCGGCAGCCAGAGAACTGCAGCGCGTCGATGGCATGGAGACCCAGGTCGTGAGCCCAAAGGACCGAGGCCAAGAGCGACGGCCAGATCTCGAGCATCTCGTACGGCCGATTTGGAGGGGATTTTTTTTGTGGAGGGCATTTGGATTTTCGGGAGAGGAACGAACAGAGGAGACCCCCCGCCGCCGCCGTCCGCCGTGGGACGGCCTCCTCCAGCGGCAGCGTGGGACAGAGGGGGGTGGGGACGATTTGGTGGCGGCTCGTGCGCCCTGGGGTCGCCTGGGAGTGACCCGTAGGCGGCTCGATTCACTAGTAGAAAAACCACCTTTCGGACAGAGCCGAACCAGCCATTCGTCCCGGTTGAGTGATAAACCGGGACCAATGCCTGGCATTGGTCCCGATTCGAGCTGCCAGGGGCCCGTGGAGCATTGGTCCCGGTTCGGTTGGGGACATTCGTCCCGGTTCATGCCACGAACCGGGACCAAAGCTGTCGCGGAGGCTTTGGTCCCGGTTCGTGCCACGAACCGGGACGAATGCCCGAGCTTTGGTCCCGGTTCGTGGCATGAACCGGGACCAAAGCCTCCCCTGCCTATATACGTAACCCCCCCCCCCCCCCCCTCCTTCTTCTCTCCTCTGTTTTTTTTTTGCTTGGATTGGTGGGAAGTGGGTGCTAGTTTTTTTTCCTTTGCCACGCACAAGATGTGTTCGATGAAATGCCCGAGCCACACTTAAGTTCACACAAAATGATATCCTCGACCGAGGTTAGCAACTTTATCCTTTTCATCTATAATTGATACAGAAATATTGCATGTGTCGATGTACGGTGGTCATTTTAGTATTCAATATGTTATTCTAATTGTATTTGATAAACTTAATTATATGATATGCAGATGGATGAACGGCAGCGATGGATGTACGGCGACCGACGCAGTTCTGATTTTATTACAGGCCTGCATAAATTTATCCATTTGGCTGAGGCAAACAAATATGATGATTTTATGCCTTGTCCATGTGTGGACTGTCGGAACGTTAAGGAGCACTCTTCCTCGAGAACCCTTCAAGGCCACCTGCTTCGGAGAGGTTTCATGCCCAGCTATAATTGTTGGACTAAGCACGGAGAAAGAGGGGTTATGATGGAAGACAATGAAAAAGAAAAGGATGATGAGAACTATCCTATGTTCCCTGAAAAATACGGTGATACTGCGATGGAAGACAATGAAGATGAAGGAGGTGAAGAACAACGGGCGTCAGATGAGCCCGATGATGGTCTTGGTCGGGTCATTTCTGATGCAAAACGAGAATGTGATACAGAAAAGGAGAAGCTGAAGTTGAAGGCCATGCTAGAGGATCACAAAAATTTGTTGTACCCAAATTGCGAAGATAGCAGCACAAAGCTCGGTACCACACTGGAATTGCTGAAATGGAAGGCAGAGACTGGTTTATCTGACAAGGGATTTGAGAAGTTATTGAAAATAATGAAGCCGAAGATTTCAAAGGATAACGAATTGCCCGAGACTACGTACGAAGCAAAAAAGGCTATCTGCCCTCTAGGATTAGATGTGCAGAAGATACATGCATGCATCAATGACTGCATCCTTTACCGCGGTGAGGAGTACGAGAATTTGGATGCATGTCCGGTATGCACTGCACTGCGGTACAAGATCAGACAAGATGACCCTGGTGATGTTGAGGGCGATGACGAGCCCCCCAGGAAGAGGATTCCTGCTAAGGTTATGTCGTATGCTCCTATAATACCACGGTTGAAACGTCTGTTCAGAAACAAAGAGCATGCCAGGTTGTTACGATGGCACAAAGAAGAGCGTAAGAAAGACGGGAAGTTGAGACACCCCGCCGATGGGTCGCAGTGGAGAAAAATCGAGAGAGAGTTCTCGGACTTTGCAGGTGACGCAAGAAACTTATGGTTTGGTCTAAGTACAGACGGTATGAATCCTTTTGGGAGCAGAGCTGCAGTTACAGCACCTGGCCCGTAACTCTATGTATATACAACCTTCCTTCTTAGTTGTGCATGAAGCGGAAGTTCATTATGATGCCCGTTCTCATCCAAGGCCCGAAGCAACCCGGCAACGACATTGATGTGTACCTAAGGCCATTAGTTGATGAACTTTTGCAGTTGTGGGCCATACCAGGTGTACGTGTGTGGGATGAGCACAAACAGATGGAATTTGACCTACGAGCGTTGTTGTTCTTAACCATCAATGATTGGCCTGCTCTTAATAACATTTCAGGACAGTCAAACAAGGAATACAACGCATGCACGCACTGTTTAGATAAGACTAAAGGTACATATTTGGAAAAATGTAAGAAGATCGTGTACCTGGGGTGTTGTCAATTTTTTCCAGGCAGTCATCCCATAAGAAAGAAAGGCAAGCATTTCAATGGTGAGGCAGATCACCGGAAGAAGCCTAACGTCCCTGATGGTGATGCTATATTTGGTATGGTCAAGGACATAGAAGTAATCTTTGGAAAGGGTCCTGACGGTCAATCTGTTCCGAAAGACGTCGCTACCGGACACGCGCCCATGTGGAAGAAGAAATCTATATTTTGGGAGCTACCCTATTGGCAAGTCCTAGAGGTCCGGTCTTCAATCGACGTGATGCACGTGACAAAGAATATTTGCGTGAACCTGCTAGGCTTCCTCGGCGTGTATGGGAAGACAAAAGATACACCGGAAGCAAGGGAGGACCAGGAGCGTATGAAAGACCCAAACAACAAGCATACGGATAAAGGGCGTCATTACTTGAGCAGCTACGCTCTTACGAAAGCAGAGAAGGAAATATTTTTTGAATGCCTGAGCAGTATCAAGGTCCCGGCTAGCTTCTCGTCAAATATAAAGGGAATAATAAATATGGAAGATAAAAAATTCCAAAACCTAAAGTCTCATGATTGCCACGTGATTATGACGTAGTTGCTTCCGATTGCATTGAGGGGACTTCTATCGGAAAATGTTCGAGTACCCATTGTGAAGCTATGTGCATTTCTCAATGCAATATCTCAGAAGGTAATCGATCAAGAAATTCTGACAAGGTTACAGAAGGATGTGGCCCAATGTCTTGTTAGTTTTGAGTTGGTGTTCCCCCCATCATTTTTCAATATTATGACGCATCTCCTGGTTCACCTAGTCGACGAGATTGCAATTCTCGGTCCTGTATTTCTACACAATATGTTCCCCTTCGAGAGGTTCATGGGAGTCTTGAAGAAATATGTTCATAACCGTGCTAGGCCAGAAGGAAGCATCTCCAAAGGCTATGGAACAGAGGAGGTCATTGAGTTTTGTGTTGACTTTATTCCCGACATTAAGTCGATTGGTCTTCCTGAATCGCGGCATGAGAGGAGACTTAGTGGAAAAGGCACGCTAGGAAAGAAAGCAATGATATGTAGGGACGGGCATTCTTTCACTCAAGCACACTACACAGTTTTACAAAGTTCCACCTTCGTGGCTCCGTATATCGAGGTACACAAGAATATTGTACGCTCCAAAAACCCAGGGAAGCCTGACTCCTGGATTAAACAAAAACACATGGAGACTTTCGGCAGTTGGTTGCGATTACATCTCATGAATGACACCGATGTTGGAGATCAACTCTACTTATTGGCCGCGTCACCATCTTCGACTGTATTGACTTTCCAAGGGTACGAGATAAATGGGAATACATTTTACACGATCGCCCAAGATAAAAAGAGTACCAACCAAAATAGTGGTGTTCGCTTTGATGCAACAGACGAGAATGGAAAAAAGGACACATACTATGGTTACATAGAGGAGATATGGGAACTTGACTATGGACCTACTTTTAAGGTCCCTTTGTTTCGGTGCAGTTGGGTCAACATGAATGGAGAAGGGGTAAAGGTAGACCAGCTGTACGGAATGACAACAGTGGATCTCAAGAATCTTGCGTACAGAGACGAACCATTCGTCCTAGCCAATGATGTGGCTCAGGTTTTCTATGTGAAGGACATGAGCTCCAGATCGAAAAAAAAAAAGATATGGAACAAATACATCACACGATGAGCCAAAGCGTCACGTAGTTCTTTCAGGAAAAAGAAACATCGTGGGAGTCGAGGACAAGACAGACATGTCAGCAGACTATAATAAGTTTGATGAAATTCCGCCCTTCACAGTGAAAACTGACCCAAGCATCCCGTTACATAATGAAGAAACTCTATGGTTACGGCCGAAGAAGTGATCATAGAGATCATGTCAAATGCATGAGTGTTCTCAAAAACTTTTTATGTATGAGTGTTGTCAAATACATTACACAATTAATATATGTATGATCGAGTGTTCCCAAATGCATTAAACCTTTTATGTAATTTGTATTCGGTCTTTAGTCCCGGTTGGTATTTATAGCTAAAAGATCAGGGGAAATCTTCATCTTTAGTCCCGGTTGGTAGCTGGAACCGGGAAAAAAGGAGCGCTGATATGTGTGCCTTATCTTCTGCTTGAGATCCAACAGCTCATAAGGGCTCGAAAGAAACACACTCTGATCCAACGGCCCACAACCGCTCGCAGGAAACACACGATCCGTGTGCACACGATCCAACAGCTCACAAGCACTCGAAAGGAACACAACTCTAATCCAACGGCTCACAAGCGCTCGAAGGAAACACACGATCCGTGTGCTTCTTCCACCGCTTCCCGCCTTCGTCTTCACGCAATTTCTCACTATATATATGTAGGCTTGGCCGCCATTGCCATATCACATCTAAACTCATATCTGCAACCTCATCACTCTTCCATTGTAACAAAATTTTGACTTAGGCATTTTTGACTTAGGTGTTCTCGGGGACGATGTCCATGTTGGACCAGAGGGGCGATGTGCGGGACTGGGCTCCACCGGGCTGGCACTGGGAGGTGCTACTTTCCGGGACACGTAGCTTGGTGAGAAATCTTGGTGACGTCGTCGACCCGGATCTTCTGTGGTTGCCGTCGCGTGGGCCACGCTCGGTGCAGAGGGAGCCGGCCCCCGAGGAGGAGGTACGTCGCCGTATCTAGGAGGAGGATGAGCACGTCCGTCGCTACATGTATCTATTGGATAGGCAGTATGATAGTAGGCGGTCGTTTATTCAGAGGGTTCCTTCTCACGTGAGCTATGACCCTGTGAGGGTTCCTTCTCTTTGGATGCGCAGTGCCGGCGGCTCAGCACCCCGCGGCTCAGGAACCGGTCGAAGTTAGTTTCAGAGTCTGTGATCTCCATTGCAGTTCTCTTGCCTGATGAAGATTGTCCATGGCTACGGCGCAATCAGAAGAAAGGGACACACACGAAGAAACAAGTGAACACTAGATAGGGATGTTGTTGGTGATGTGTAATAATTAATGTATTAAACCTTTTATCAAATGCACACGGTTTCCCCGTCTGTATGACGGGAATCCGAATGATTTGCATATAGGGTCATGTGGCTGATCCAACACTGGTTTTGCCCATCCGGAAGCTTGCGCATCCGTCTCGCGTCGTCGTGAGCAGCAAATCGACCTTCGATCCAAGCAGCCGCAAGACTTCTCTGATGATCTAACGACCGTCCCAAAAAGTGTTGGGAATGTTGTAGATCATCAGAGAGCCTTGCAGCTGCTTGGATCCGACCGAGGGGCATGGCTACCACTTCCACCACCACCACTCCCACCTCCTCGGCAATTCATCATTGTGTCACCCTAATCCAGTGGTTGGATTCAACCTACCTGAGGGCTTGTGTTTCCAACAGCGTCGTTGTGTTGTCCTTATTCACCGACCTACAGGAGGTGGCTCCAATGGCTGGCCGGCGAACAAGGACAAACAATAATGCCAGGGAACATGCCAGCAGGTAGGCTAAATCCAACCATTGGGTTCGGTGGCAAAAGTAGACGCTCGTTGTGTGCCGTTCGCTGCAGGGACGTCGCTATTTATAGGCGATTAGAAGGTGTAAGTGTGGATGAGGTGGGAGTACAGATCCAACAACTCACAAGCCCTCAAAAGAAACACACCCCTGATCCAACGGCTCACAAGCGCTTGAAAGAAACACACGATCCGTGTGCTTCTTTAGTCCCGGTTGGTAACACGAACCGGTACTAAAGGCCCTGATCCAACAGCTCACAAGCGCTCGAAAGAAACACACGATCCGTGTGCACACGATCCAACAGCTCACAAGCACTCGAAAGAAACACAACTCTGATCCAACGGCTCACAAGCGCTCGAAGGAAACACACGATCCGTGTGCTTCTTTATTCCCGGTTGGTAACACGAACCGGTACTAAAGGCCCTGATCCAACAGCTCACAAGCGCTTGAAAGAAACACACGATCCGTGTGCACACGATCCAACAGCTCATAAGCACTCGAAAGAAACACAACTCTGATCCAACGGCTCAAAAGCGCTCGAAGGAAACACACGATCCGTGTGCTTCTTTAGTCCCGATTGGTAACACGAACCGGTACTAAAGGCCCTGATCCAACAGCTCACAAGCGCTTGAAAGAAACACACGATCCGTGTGCACACGATCCAACAGCTCACAAGCACTCGAAAGAAACACAACTCTGATCCAACGGCTCACAAGCGCTCGAAGGAAACACACGATCCGTGTGCTTCTTCCACCGCTTCCCGCCTTCGTCTTCCCGCAATTTCTCACTATATATATCACATCTAAACTCATATCTGCAACCTCATCACTCTTCCATGGCTTCCACCGTACTAACCTACCGTCAGGCGGAGGAGCTTTCCATCTCGAACTACCCCTGTCCGCCCAGCTACCGCGTCCCCGCCAGCTGGATGCTGAGCGCCGGAGGCGTGCCGGTCCCTCCTGTCCCTCAAGGTGTGGTGCGCCGGGCGGCCATCACGAACCACTACTACCTCGAGCTCACACCGGAGCAGCGGATGGATCCGGGCTGGCATCCCGACTACCGCCCGACTTGGGAAGCCTTCTTCATCAATCGGCGTGAGAGGGCGCTCGCCAGGTACGAGGGGGATGGCCCTCCTCCTTCGGACTTCAACGAGGCCGGCCGTCAGCTGTGGTGGGCTGGCCGGACTCTCCAGGGCGTTATGAACTACATCATGGCTGGCGATAACCCCCGCCTGCGCTACCCTAACATGCAGTCCGGGGGTGCTCACCCGTCGAGGTTCGAGCCACGAGCGCCGTATGAGTACGATGACAACGACGACGATGATGACGACTACGAGTACGAGTATTATAGGCCTAGGCAGGAGTATGACTAAGATTGTTAGGACAACTGATCCACTGTTGTCATTCTGTACCGCATCAAATGCACCGTTCGAGCTCAAATTTAAACACTTTTCATGTTGAAAGTTTAGTGAGATTCAATAATATGGCAAAAATAGATATGAATTAATTCAATAGATATAAATTAAATGAATATATATATTATATAAATAGATAGATTACATTTTTTATCAACAATTTGATATTTTAATGGCATTTTTCTGATAAACAGATGAAAAAATATTGAATTTATAAGTTTAATTAATGACTTAATGGAGTTCAAATTCCAAATTTTGTAATTAAATGAATTCCCCTATAATCTAAAAAAATGAATTTTCCATAAATATATAGATTACATTTTTATCAACAATTTGATATTTTAATTGCATTTTTCTGATAAACAGATGAAAAGATATTGAATTTATAAATTTAATTAATGACTTAATTAAGTTCAAATTCCAAAAATTATTTATTCAAATTTAAACACTTTTCATGTTGAAAAGTCTTTTCAAATTCAAAACCATATGAAATTCATATTCAAACACCTTAATAAGAAAAAAAGGAGGGAACAACATTAAAAACTTAAAATTTTAAAATTTTCAGGGCATTGGTCCCGGTTCATGCCACGAACCGGGACCAAAGGGTATTTGGCGCGCGCCTTTTCGGTGCCGCCGAAAATGACCTTTAGGTCCGGTTGGTACCACCAACCGGGACGAAAGGGTAGGCCTTTGGTCCCGGTTGGTGCCACCAACCGGACCTAAAGACCCTTTGGTCCCGGTTGGTGGCACCAACCGGACCTAAAGGTCTTTACCTTTTAAATCTGGCCGGCCTCTTCTTCTCCCCCAACTCCTCTCATTTCGCTAAGGACCGGAGCGTGGAAAACCCGATCGAGCGCCGTCAGGCTGCCGAAATTTCCCGCGCCGCCGTCCGCCGTACGCGCCGCCCTCCGCCGCCCGCTCCTCCGGCCGCGCCTCCTCCACCACGCGCGAGCCTCCTCCGCCTCGCCGCCGCCTCTCCTCCACGCGCCCGCGCCTCTCCTCCACGCGCCCGCTCTCCTCCGCCTCGCCGCCGGCCTCCACGCGCCCTACTCCTCCGCCTCGCCACCGCCTCTCCGCCGCCGCGCCCGCTGCCCCGCCGCGTCGCCCGTACTCCTCCGCCTCGCCGCCGCAGGGCCGCACCTCCGGCCGATCCGCCGTCCGCAAGAGGTAGTTTTTTTTGGGTTTAGTTGTTTTTTGTTTTGTTTTTTAGTGTAATTTAGTGTTAGGCATTTTTGTGTTAGCAAATTAGGTGTAATTTTAGTGCAGATTAGGTGTAATTTTAGTGCAAATTTTATAGATTTTGCTTAGGTGTTAGTAGAAATTTTTCTAAGGTGGTGTGTAGAGTAGAAATTAGGTGTGTATATTTTGCTTAGTTGAAATTTTTCTTAGTTGATTTTGCTTAGTAGATTTTGCTTAGTTGATTTTGCTTAGTCGACCAAGTGTTAGTAGAAATTTTGCTAAGGTGGTAGAGTATAAATTAGGTGTGTAGTTTAGGTACATTTTTGTGTTGTTTTGTAGTGTAGGAAATTTAGTGGTAGGAAATTTAGTGTTAGAAATTTAGTGGTAGGAAATTTAGTGTTAGAAATTTAGTGTTAGGAAATTTAGTGTTAGGAAATTTAGTGTTAGAAATTTAGTAAAGTGTATTAGAAATGTTATTAGAAAAAATTATGAGCCGAAAGAAATAATGTTGTCTTCTTGGCTATTCTTAATGCAAGCCGATGATTAGAATAGTCCATTATGCTTGCAAGAAGACTGTCTACAGAACCAAGGGTAAATGCAAGAACAATGCATTTATTTCTACTTTGTTCTTGTAGGCACTCTTTTTGCTGACTAATGGCTTTGACATATGAGGCTTCAGATGTAAAACCACGTTCCCTATGCTTAGGCTTCATATTTATTTATGATTTTAGGCTTCATATTTGTATAAATAAATATTTATCCAAAATCCAATAATTTTAGGCTTCATATTTATTTGTATGATAGAATTGGATTTGGTACAGTTATTTATTTATTTACGATAGAATTGGATTTGATACAGTTTTGTATGAATTGATGGAATTCATAGAATTATTTGTATGAATTGATAGAATTGTATACTCTGATGTTTTAAATCGGTGCACCGTGTAATTGGAGCTGTGTACAATTTTGCTCAAGTGATGTTCATGTGAAGTACAATGATATCGAAATGTGTCATATTATTACTACAATTCAAATTTGTTCCGTTTCAGACAAGATGAAATGCTGAATTATTTGTCATATATATCACCATGACGACGCTTAGAAACAACGGGCGCAGCAACGCGCGCCTTTCCTTCTAGTACCGTTCTATTCCTACAAGTTTTCTGAACTACACGGCAGAGACGGCTCCGAAAATAACTTTCGTATTTTGCAGAAACTATGGAATCACATGGCAGAGACGAAAATGAGGAAAATATCCTCGAGGATATGATCCGCGGCGAGGATGACGCAAGTCACTTTCTGAACGACTCCGGTGAGGGGGATGAGTCTCTCAACCGAGGAGATGGCGTCTCCAACGTCTGGAAAGAGGCCGAACTCGGCGTCTTCGATGAGGGAGAAGCCGACAAGGCAGAAGCCGGCGGCTCCGGTGCAACATTGATTATTACAAACTCCGACGAGGTGCATATATATTTATATTAATTAATTTAGCCTCTGTTGTCTATATACACATACTAACGGTCTTTCTTCTTTTAGCCATCCGGATCGAGCAAATCCTCTGTGAGGACGAAACAAGGCCCAACCAAAAAGTTGGAGGACCATCTCCGGTACAGGATCGAAGAAGTCGCTGCAGACGGCGAAACCATTGCTCCAATTGATGTTAGACAAAATTTGTGAAGCAATGCGGTGTTGTTGTTAGGGACTACATCCCGATCACCATCCAAGAATGGAATAAGCCAAGGGATTGTGAAGTTAGCTGGCTCGGCCCCGAAGGCAAAAGACACCTTTTTGAAAAGGTCATGGTTAATTTCACCTTGCCGTTGCCAGAGGTGGATCCAGAGGAGGGGGAGCCAGATGAGGAGGAGATGGATGCCCGAAAAAAAGCTCTAGTAGATAAAGTCAAGGCGTGGACTCTTAAGAAGATGGCCGAGCTATTCAACAAATTTAAGAAAAGATTGTACACCGACTTCATTTTGAAAGATAAAACTCCGGATTTCGATCACGGGTATGAGAAGATAAGAGACTACTGGGAAGATTTTGTGGCGTACAAGAAATCGGAGGAAGCTCAGTCAAAGTCTGCAATAAATAAGGCAAATTCTGCTAAAAAGAAGTACCACCATACTATGGGGGCTGGTGGCTACGCATGTTCCATGCCTAAGTGGGACAAACTTGAGGCCGACCTGCTGGCTAAAGGGATCGTTCCAGAGCCTATAAAAGAAGGATGGATCGAACGGTCAAGAAATTGGTTTTACGGGCATGGGGGTACATTGGACGCAGAAGGAAAGTTCATATATACCAGAAGACACAAGGATAATCCCCTACTACCCATCGAAGACATTAGGAAAGCACACAAGGATGTTGAAGAGGGACGGTTCCGTCCCGATATAGAGAATGACAAGCTTGCACGCGCCCTTGGGAATCCCGAACACGAAGGACGAACACGAGGCACCTCAGGCTCCAAGCCGTGGGCACATGGGTTTTCCGCGGAAAGGAAAATATTTCCCGATAAAAGTCATATGAGGAGAAAGGAAAGGGAGGCAAGGGAAGCAAGCGCTGCTGCAGACCGGCTGCGTCATATAGAAGAAACAATGAAGCGGCAGCAGGATCAAATTGACCGACTTAGCCAGCAAGGCACTGCCGGCCTATCTCAGCAGCACGTTGTAGAAGCTGCAGTCGATGCTACCGACCCATCATATCGGAAAAGTAGCGTGGCTTCGAGCATGGTCCCGGCTGATGATGATGATGCACTGACGACGGATCCTCTTCGTCGCTACCCAGTGGATGATATCACGGAGAGCACACCTTGTGAGCTACATGTGAAAGTGCTCAACTTAACCATGAAGGTGGCGGTCGGCTATGCCGTACCAATTGGGCCTACACCAACTTTCCATTGCTCCCCAGTTCCTCATGGCTACGCTGTTGTCGGGGTGGATGAAGTTAGTAAAGGATTTGAGGAGCTGAAGCTGGAACACCCTGCAGGTGAAGATGGGGAGGTGGTTGAACTTGGAGAAGCCAGGAAAGGGACCATTATATGGCCAAAGGAATTCATCGGGCTTCCAAACTGGCCGCCAAGGCCATCGACTCCTCACCAGTCTCCAACGCAACAGTCCTCTCCACCGCAGCCGCCTCACCACTCTCCAGCGCAACAGTCCTCTTCACCGCCGCCGCCTCAGGCGCCGTCTCCGCCGCCTCACCAGTCTCCAGAGCAGCCGTCTCTGCCGCCTCAGTCTCCAGCACAGCCGTCTCCGCCGCCGCGTAAGTCTTCTCCGGCGCCGCGTGTGGGTACTCTGGGGTTCGATAAAAACCGAGCACCGAAACGTAAGGGGTCACCCCTCCCAAAAGTACCTCACAAGAATCTTGCCAAGAGACCTTACGACCATATACCGGAGGAAAATGCGGTGTACGTAAAGGCCGAATGCGACGCATGGTTTGCTAATTTCAAGAAGCCGAAAGAGCCAGAGTTCCCCTCCACCCCACAAGAACATGCCGATGTCGTGAAAATGCTGAAAAATATGGCCCAACCCCCGCCAAAGCTGACACCAGACTATGACCGCTCTATTCTCAAGTCGGTTCGGGCAAATAAACAGCGGTCGAAGAGTAGTAGTGCAAGCCGGAAATCAGTTCCCCAGCTCGGAGAACAGAAAAAACAATCGTGCCCCCCGCTCAAAGTGTCTTCCAATACCGATGTGGGGTCGAGCAGACGTGCGGACGGCATCGATCCTGAGTTTGTTGCAATGTACGGAGAAGCAGCCTCTGCTCGGGGCATGTCTATTGCTCAGTACTTAGACACCCAAATACAATTCCACGAAGACATAGTTCCAAAATACATATACCGGCACGGGCATCCTCTCGTCAAACCTGAGTTAGTCAAAAATCTACCAACAAAAATGCGAAGATTGCATAGTTGGTACATGACAAACTCAAAGGAAGGGGGAAATTGGATCCACGTGGGATATAAGAACGAGGATTACGGGCATGGAGCTGGCGTGGTAATGATTGAATTTTCTGAATTATTTCAGTTATACCAACAAGAAGCCCTTGACAAAGCTATCATCAGTGCCTATTGTCTGTAATTAAGTCTCTAGCTAGCTCACCTCGTTCATTGCATTTATAATCTTACTCATCACTATATTAATTATGCAGAATGCAGATTCTCCAATGCAAAATAGGACAAATCTATGACATTGGGTTCGTTGACCCAAATAGCATTCATGAAAAAAGTCTCCATGATTTTTACAACGATACAGAGAATAACTTGGTAAATGCGTTACGGTTTAACGAAACCAAAAGAGAAATACTATTTCCTTACAACTTCAAGTAAGTGTTACTACACATTCTATTTCGCTTAATTTCTCGATGTTAAGTGTATAATTGATGACTTATGCGTGCGCAGCTTCCACTATATTCTGCTAATCATTATGCCTGACAAAGGAGTAGTACTTGTCATGTACTCGTTACATAAACCCCTTAAGGATTGGGAGGACATGCAGGAATGCCTCCAGAGGTAATTTCAATCATATTATGACACTATATCGGCAACTTTTCGTTCATTTACTGATACCAAGTAATTAATATATAACTCTTTTATTCATTTTCTTTGTCGGGCAGAGCTTGGAAACGATTCACCGCCAGGGCTAGGGGTGATTGGGCGAAGGAGCTTACATTTAAACCAATAAATGTAAGTATTACTACCTAGATCCGCGCATCTCTTTGATTCTAGTTCAATACCATTTTGATTGAACTCTGTTCCCGTAAAGTGTTTGATGTAGGGAAGTGGGAATCATTTATGTGGATACTACGTCTGCGAGTTCATTCGTCAGACGTGCTGTGAGAAGGGCAGAATCTTAAAACAACTTGAAGTGCGTATGCAATATTCATAATTTTAGTTTATTGCCATCAATTATGTTTACTTTCATTCATATATATTGACCCTTTTTTAATTAGATCGAATGGTTGCGAGAAGGCCTTCTACCACATGATCGCATACGAGCAATTCAAGAGGAATTTGCCGGATTCTTAGATGCAGAGGTCCTAGATCCGAAAGGAGAATACTACTATTAAGCTAGGTTGAAATTAAATAGTGAGTGTAAAAGAGATGTATATATATAAGAATGAAACTCGTGTGTACTACATGAACCGTTTGTAATATGTTCGACCAAGCACGAGACGAATGAGATGTGTGTAATATATTCGTGACGATATGTGTAATAGTGGTTCACCATATTTCACTAGTAGTGGCATTTTTGTAGTTCTAAAAAATATTTAATTTAAGTTTTTTAAACATGCATGCATTTGACATAATCAAATAGGTCTTATTTTTCTGAACATTTTGGTATTTTATTCATATTTTTATGAATTACAGAATACGCATTATTGATTTTACAAATTTAAACAATTTTCTGAAATTTCTGAAAAAAGTGAAAATCTGACGGACAATAGTCCCGGTTCATATTACGAACCGGGACGAAAGACCCTCCCCATTACGAACCGGGACGAAAGACCCTCCCCATTCGTCCCGGTTGGTGTCCCAACCGGGACTAGCATTCGTCCCGATTTGCTAGTCCCGGTTGGGGAACCGGGACGAATGGCCCAAACCAACCGGGACAATAGGGGGTTTTTCCACTAGTGGATTGGCTTCCTCATCGCCCGCCAAAGTGCACCACCATGGCCGCATCAGGCGCCTCCCGCGCCTAGAAAGGAGAGCAGCACCGGCCCGCAGCAAGCCCAGATGGGGCCCGCCCAAAGCCCAAACCCCACGTCAGACTGTGCCTACGTCGTCCCCATCGTCACGCCCTGGAGATCATCGGGCCGGCGGCGAGCTCGCCTCCTCCGCGCCGGCCCGCGGCACGGCCAGGCCCGCCGGCCATCGCAGATCCCGCGCGTCGGGAGGAGAAGACGCGAGCGAGCAAAAACGCCCCATCGCCACCTTCCCCGGGGCGCGCACGGCTTTGCCGGCGCCCCCCTCCGGTGGAGGCGAAGCGGGTGGAGGGATTGGGAGCTACTACGCCGGCGGCGGCTAGGGTTCCCACGTGTCGCCAGAGGAGGGCGACGCCATAGCATCCAATTATGGGAGAGGAAATCGAGCCACGACGGTGTTCTTGGATGGGAGCTGCAGAAAACCATTCAACTAGACGGGCTCTTTTCACAAGGGACCGACCTTGGGGCAATGCGCGGTTGTGATGCAGGGGTATGATGAGGACACCAATGCGGTTTTTCTATCTACGTTTTTCGGTGACTACATGCTCCAGCTTGAGTCCGTGCAGATCAGAAATCTTTTTAAAGTGCGAAGAGGCTGCCTTTCTAGCAGACCTATTACCCATACAGAAATTTCTACATAACAGGTAGTCCCTCGTTTCTGTCTGCCATGACTCCGCTTGTGTTGCTATAGTCAGCATGAGCTTTCTGACTTTCAGAAACTTGCAAGTGGGTAACAGCTGCGCTAAAACTATATAGTCAAACCATTTTATATGTAAAGTATTATTGATTTCCACATGTGGTGTGCTATGTATCTTGATTGATCTTTATATTAATCATAATTCATAATAAGCTACTGCCATCTATATTAATCCTACATTGAAAAACATTACTAGTTCATTGAACCCGGATAGTAGTGAGTAATGTCATTTTTACTTAAGTTTCTGCATTTGAGTTTATTTTTTTGACCCTTTTGGCATTACTGGAACGAATCCCCTCCAGGATAAGTCGTTTTGAATACATTTCCTCTGAACAGCTAAACAATCCTCACTACTAGGTAAATGGAAATTGTCGCTCTACCTTGCACCTAGCAGTATATGTGGTTTCATTTCCCCGGTCCTACCTTTGACATAAAGGGTAGTTTGCCTTCCTGTTGATTTAGCTTTTCCATGACATTTCTTTGGTTAATTGGATTTCTTTTGCTTGTATAGGCAGCAGAGTTGGTGGATCAAGATGGTGAAGCTGCAATGTGAATGCACGAGGTCATTGTCCCATTTTATATATATTATAACGTGCTATGTTTGTTGAACACATTATGTGGATTTATCGTTTTTCTATATTGGCGTTTGTAAATATAGACGATCCAAATGTTTTGTATAGTATTCAAGCTGAACTGCTAGTAATCAGTAGCAGAGATCAGTTGGTGATGTTGTCCTTGGACAAGTGAATGGTGCTTCTGATTTTTTTTAATCCAAATTGTACAGCATAGATGAATGTGTGTATAGAAATCTTCTTACCGGAACTTCTTAATGTGATCCACAGCACACAAGAACGCTAAGTTGCTACTTACATCTTCTGTTAATGATTTCATCAGTTGAGAACTGTTGCCTACATTATATTTATATATTAATTGCCTGTTGTTCGTTTCTTCATTTTCCATTCAGAGTTTTGTTCCCTTGTTATGTTGTTCCAGTGTAGTTGAACAAAGGTAAACACTTTAAAAATGTAACTAAAGTTTATAGGAGTTGATGTACACATGTTGATCGCTATAGCAAGAAATATTAATTCATGAACCTCCCAATATGCATGCAAGTCCCAAATGACTATGCTATATGATTCCAAGCTCAATGCTATTCATTTGTTTCTTGCAGTGAAGTGTTTTCCGTATGTTCCTTGCATCATGTTTTTATGTTCCTTGCAACTAACATGATGCCTTATTCCAGGCTTGCACTTTGGGGAATTCCTATGCGACGCAAGCTGCTTTATGGAGCTACCTTATTATTATTTTGACTTGGTGGTGTGCCACATGCTCGAAATTAGTGACATCTCGGATATGATTACTACAGACCCGACAGTTTCGTTGTATCTAAGCTGCATTAGTACTGTCCTGTTATCGTATGTCGTACTGTTTGCGTCGAAATGTTGGGCTCGTAAGCTGAAATCTGCTGAGATGCCCACAGATTAGTTATTTAACTAGTAGGAACCCGATGACTACATGTCACACCCCTTCAATTCTTATGTCATATCCTGGCAAGTGTGTACTCTTTTAATAGACAAATGAGTTGGAATTGCTATCTCTTTCAAATTTGAACTCATCTGGTTACTAGTTTGTTAGTTTTAGCTTTGAAAAATGATTAAAACTGATGTTTCTGTAGCTTACCTGGTGCTCTAACAGCAAGTATGATACATCATGAGTACTAGAGGATTTTTCTATAGTTATGCTCTTAAGGAACTGATGGAGTACTCTTAAGAAAGAGATTTTGACGATAAGGTTAGATGGAACATACTAACTTTCCTATCTGAAGATTTTCTGCAGGTATGTGCCAACCATCATATTATTAATCTGTAGATGAGGAAAATAGGTGCTTTACAGACAACCTAGGAACATTTTTTTGGTTATAAGTTGAACCAGTTATTATGATTTGTGGGTGTGAAATTTTTCTTCCCACCATAACTTAGTTATAATTTGTGGTGTTGGCTAAACCTCTGATGACTTGTCAGCAGGTTTGTTTAACCACTCTTATTTTGATTTGTAGGTGCCACCCATATATTTTCCTTAGTTATACTTCCCACCATAACTTAGTTATACCTTGTCATGCTGGAGTAGTTTCTTCCAGCTCCCTGCTCTTGAACATCTCACTTATTTTTATGTGGATCGGAGAGTTGTTATGGAACTAATTGTCTTGAAAAATAATTGTGAAAGGTGTTATGCGTGGCGTATGCTGCTTTGCTTATGGGTGTTGTATGCACATGTATCGAACAAGCCTTCTCCAAAGAGGCTTGCAGCAGATGATTCACCATTTTGTGAAATGTGAAAGCGGATATATGTTGTCATGATAGTTGTTCGGTTCTTTAGAGGGAGCTCTGCATAGATGTATTTCTGTATTTTCTTCAGTGGCTAATCCGTGTTTGTGTTCGCTGGAAACGGCAATGCAGAGTGCTCTCGGTTTTGCACATGATGGCCATGCCGTGTTTTATCCCAAGCAAATTCCCTGCTCCTCCCAAAGATATCTCTTCAGGGACACCACGCCAAAGTATTTTGTTACAGCCTCAGCAGTTAGCTGTGGGTTTTGGTAGTTGTGTATGAGTTGTGATCTCATCGGTTTTCCTTCTGATCAGTGCCTCCCTAGTTTTCTCTTGCCTTTTTTATGAACAATGTATGGACACGGATTTTTGGCTCATGGGTGCAGATGCACCCACTGGGTAAAACATTTTTAGTTTTTTTTCAATGTGTCAAAAAATTCCGAAAAAAAATTCGGATATGCATCAACATTTTTAGTGCTAGCACAAAAAATTTCGCTGTGAAAAGACATTTTGTGTGACCTGTGCAAAAAAGACAAAACAATGTCTCGTACAAAAGTCTTTTGTAGCAATCCGGATTTGTCTTTTTTGCACAGGTCGCACAAAATGTCTTTTCACCGCGAATTTTTTTGTGCACCCATGAAATATGTTGAACTATCTCCATATTTATTTTTGAAATTTTTTGACATTTGGAAAATGGTTTTTTTGGGTCATGGGTGCAGATGCACCCATGACCCGAAATGGATTTCCGACAATGTAACTGTTATTCTAAATTAAAGTGGGTCACCTTAAACATTGTTTACAGTGATCTTTTGCCTCATAAAATTCAAAAAAAAAAAGTGGGTCACCTTTTGACTTTTCCTGTGTCCTCTCCACTAGTGGAAAAACAGCCAAAGGATGTTACCCTTAGTACCGGTTTGGTTACAAACCGGTACTAAAGCTAGCACTAGTACCGGCTCCAGAGCGCAGTGCGCCGGGAATCTGTAGTACCGGTTTGTGCTAGACCTTTAGTACCGGTTCGTGCTACGAACCGGTACTAAAGGGTTTCGCGCCAAAAATGCTGCGGCTGCGGGGCCGGCGCTGCACCTTTAGTACCGGTTTGCATAGCAAACCGGTACTAGAGGGTGTGCAGCCTATTTCATCAACCCGACCCGCTCATTTTTTCATCTCCAACACATTTCCAACATAAATCTCTCCTCTCACACTCCAAACAAATCTCCATTTTTCTCCACCATTTTGTTAAGATTGGCGGCAACCATCTATCCAAGGGTTAGCAACATGATCCTTTCTTCCGGCGTTCCTAATTTAGCTCATTTCGTATAGTTTAACTCTTTTCACTTTTTCATTCGGGATGTCCTACCTCCTGGGGAAGAGTACCATTTGGTTTAGTATGCCTCAATGTAATAGTGAGCTAGGAACATGTAATATATAGTATGACTCGGAGAGTCGTACTACTTAATTTGCGATCTTATGTAATTAATTACATGTGTTATATATATGCACCAAGTTGATATGCATCAAATTGATCTTCATGTAGATATCTTATATATACCAAACGCATTTCTCGCGCATCGAAGCGATACTGGTACAACGAACGGTCCAAATACAGACCCTAAACCCTGGATTCTATGCGTTTCTGGCACGGCAGAGAAATGCATAATTCTCTGCCGCGGCAGGGAATGCAGGTTTAGGTCCCAACCCTTTGGTACCGGTTCCTATTACGAACCGGTACCAAAGGTCTCCAGCCCTGAGGCTCCCGGCCAGCCCACGTGGAGGCCCCTGTAGTACCGGTTCCAGAGGAAACCGGTACTAAAGGTTGGGGCCTTTAGTACCGATTAATTAGTACCGGTTGCCCAACCGGTACTATAGTACCTCTGGAACCGGTACTAGAGACTGTTTTTCCACTAGTGCTCGGACCAACTTGCTATGAAGTGTGAACAGGAGGCTGCCAAAATAAACTTGATAATAGTTCTTGTACTCTCGGTTTATGTAAGATCAATTAAGGGCATGTGTTCATCAAGGACATTCCTCAGGGTGAGGTAGACCACGCTGCCCGCTGTCCAACATCGATTATGGCATGCAAGCACTTGGCCCCTGGAGGTGCCCAACATTAGTTCCCTTTCAGCATTACACTGAAGCAGCTCTGTCTTTAACATTCCTAAAAAAAAGAATCACTATAGGAAATACTGCACGTCTCGAGTTCTGAAATGGCTACAGCTCCATTTGAAGTGGCAACATAACAATTTCGTTCCTTGAAACCACAGTATTAATATGAAGGGAGCTGAGACATTAGTTTCGTCGGCTGGCTGGAGGAAATCTCCATATTTCGTCTCTTGGTACCATGAAATATTATATTTATGTAATTCCTTGGATCAGGCATATATATTTGCAAATGCCGCACAAAAAGGTAAATAACAGCCAAACACAGCAAAAAGTTCATTGTTTGGGCACATGGACTAGAATGTGTGAAAATGCCTCGGTATATCTCATAAAATAATTATTAATTAACACCAAAGCAATTGTTCAAATTTACCATAACAAGCAGTACCGAAGACACATCATTAGTAGCAAGCTGTTCCTAGAGTGGAGCATGCTGGAACAGACTTCGGTCCTCCGGGGACACATCGAGACCCTCATAGAGCAGTGACCAACTGTCAATCAACATATTGTCAAAAAAGGGGGTGGGTCAGTTTACTAAACTTTCATGAAACAAGCATAATCAAATAGCATTTGAATGTGTACAAACCTGTTTGAAACAGGTTTATCAGTAGCATCAGAACCACTATGCCTACAAAACCAACACAAGGAAGTTTTTAACATCATATAACTGAACTGAATTAGTCAGTGAGAATGTAGAAACGAAAATTGTTAAGAATGTGGAATATCATGAAGATTGCAGATGTTACTGGAACACAAATTATGTACAAAGAAATGTAAATCGTAGGCATCAAAAAGAGCTTACACAAACTCTGAATTAGCAAAACGTATAGGCTTAGGCCGTTGTCATTACAAGAAATTAGGGTGTACCCTCTATTCCACTGTCTTATCTGTGGTGTCATTCACAATGCGTATTGAGCCTAGAGGGTAAGGATTTATATAGACTCCGAATTCATATGTTTTAGATCTGTTTTCAGATAGGACTCGTGAACTGTTAAACCAACCACTATCGTTATCAACCGATTACCGAGTCTTATTACTGTTAATTAATTAGGTCCCAAACATGTATGTGTGAGTCATGTTTCGAGTTTGAATTGAACATCAAATTCGTAGTGTTTAACAAGCCATAGAGCTAATCATATGGACAACCTGACGTTTCACTCTATATTGTTTTCGGATATAATTCCAGCATTTTAATATACCAGTATAGCCTATACTGGTTTCTTAAATATATTGCCTTATTGTATAATTTCTCATCAATTATTCCATATTATTTCCATGATATTTTCACATTGAAGTTTGAATTCCAGACAATGTAGTAACCATACAAAATGTTGCAACGGATAAATTCATACATGTCATGCTTTAGACCTACACATTAATAGGAAACAAAAACGAGTGGAACGACTGGGAGGCTGGCAATTGCTATTGTTACCAACTCCATGGTGGCTCAAAGTTCAGAAAAGAGAAGAAAAATCACACACCATCTTCTGATTTTCACTCAAAGCAGTGGCCTTTCAATTCTTAACCAACATCACCAAAACATCCAGACACAAGATTCAAGCCCACAAGAAAATTCAAACATACTAATTAGGACGCCACAAGGGTAGCGTTAATTCTTCCACATACACTGATCGGCGGCAGCATAACCCATTAAGTTCACGATGTAAACAAAGTGGCAATACATTGCTATATGTATTTGTACCATGCATACCTCACCCTCATCACATACCTACCTATATATGACAGCAGCCCCAGACAATAGATGGGGCACATGCCTCACCTACCTAGGACCGCCGCAGTCTATCGGAGATGGGACATCTGATAACTGCAATGTCGACCAAGAGACCTTCACATGTACGGTCGCGAAGCCGAGGTCGAAAGCAAAGGTGTCACTTGTACCGGAGGTGTATGAAAGCATTTTATACGTAACCATTTGGTTAATTACACATTAACTATTGTATAATATTTTTTTAAAATTTGTTTGTACAATTTTGCAACCAAGATTTGGTACGTGCTTCACAGAACATTTCAATTTTGGCATTCGAAAATGAAAAATGATTTTTTTATGAAAATAAATTGAAAACTCTCTTCGGAAACCTTGTTTGTCATTCCAAGATGCACATTTTTGCACAATATGAGATTATCTGAACAAACTATGCCATGAATTTTGCTCAAAGTTGAGAAAAGACGAGAAAAATCTGATTAAGCATGCACGCGGTGTCTTCTGATTTTCACTCAAAGCAGGAATATGTTCAAAGGAAAACTAAATGTCTGAATGGCCTTTCAATGAGATTTTTTTTCTTAACTAACATCACCAAAACATTCGACGCAACATTCAAGCACATTAAGACATTAAGTGCACGACATAAACAAAGCGGCAGTACATTGTGAAACTGCTATGTATTTGTACATTACCTCACCCTCATCACATACCTACCTTAATATGACAGCAGCCTGACATTAGACGGGGCACATGCCTACCTAGGACTGCCGGAGACGGTGCAATGTCGACCAAGAGATCTTCACATGTATGGTCGCGAAGCCGAGGTCGAAAGCAAAGGTGTCACTTCCATGCGTACTAGCTGGGCTCATACAGAATCTCAAAACTGTATCACAATCCGATGAACCACTGTTCTGACAAATCTTGAGCTTGAGAGCCAACTTAGTGCGTCTAGGAAAAGCAATCACATACTTACCTATCTCATATCTCTCACCACTGCCACCAGCACACTTCTCTGGCTCATATCTCCGACGACCACCAGTAGTAACCACATACTTATATGGATCACCATCCATCTGATGACCACTGCCAATCACACACTTATCTGGCTTAAATATTTGATGACAACCATCAGGACCAGGGATGACGCCATCAAACAGCTGCATCTCCTGGTGCACCGGATTACTGATATAAAACACCGTGGCACGGAGGCTGAAGCCACTGAGCAGCTCCGCCACCGCAATCTGCACAGTGGCCTCCATGGCGCTGTGCAGGAGCGCGTAGCATACGTCCACTGAGCCGTAGTCGCCGTCGATGCGCTTCGTGGCCACTCTAGCGTGTGTCGAGGTCCGGTCGTTGAACCAGACGCCGCCGTCGATGAGCTGCAGATCATCCGCTTCCTTCTCCCCTCTCTTGATCCTCATGTCGAACTCGACCAGCGCCATGTCGTGCCACCAGATGCCTCTCTTGGGGCCAGACATTTGGATAAATCCATCCTCTCGATCCACGATCAAAGGATCGTCCCTGCTGCGCTTGAAGACGTAGTTACGCAGAGGGTCCAGACTGTCCCGGACAGCCATGAAACCGTACACCTGAACTTGGTAATCAGCTGGAGGAGGATATGCCAGCTTCAGTGAGAATATTTGCATCATGGTGTGAGGAAGGTGTCTATCACAGGACATCCAGTTCGGCGAGCAATTGTCCCTTGGCTCCGACCTCATCATTGCCTCCAGCCCAGCTGATCGACCAGCAATAGCAACATTGTACATGCATTAGAAAATTTGTAAACCCAACTCTAATCTAAAGGAACAAAAGTAAATAAACCGACATGTACATGATACCAAGTGTTGTCCATAACTAGAAAATGGAATCGTAACTTCAATATGGTAATGCTGAACTAGCATATTACGTACTAATGCAGTAAACCATAATCACAATTTGGGTTAAAAGATTATCATACTATAAGCACAGTATGGACAAACTGATGCAGTTTCTGTCGCATAATAAAATTCATGGGCAACGGGCAAACAATCGGAGGGAATCAATATTATTTAAATTCCTAATGTGTTTTGAGTGCTGAGGATGATATAATTCCAAAGCTGCGCACATATAGCTGATCAGATTTTAAATGTCAACGTTGAGGATTAGTCATTTGGAAATTATGGATAAGCAAGATACTATATGGATCGATCTCAAACAGGTTTATATGAAGGCTATCTTGAGAAACCACAACGATAGGATAAAAGCGTTATTGCTGATGGATATATTTGGTGTGTACTTGGATAACTTACTCAAGTGCGAAATTGCCACGGAAGGTGAGTAAAGAGAGAACCGCACAAGTTAGCAATATTTTCCTTTATAGGTCTTGGTAATTTGGCGCAGAAAAAAATCATTTTGAATTGGAAGCTGGAACTGTGACATCCTCCTACTCACTAAAAAGACGCTCCTATTTAGCATAGAAGTAAAAAAAAATACACCCTCCGTCCATGATATAAGACGCTTTGGCAAGCTCTTTAAAATGTGTATCCTGTTTTGACAATCTAATAAAACATGATGATCTTTTGCATTTCAAATGTTTTTCTTATAATCAACAGATATACTCCCTCCGTATCATAATAGTGTAAGATGTTATAGCTATTTGTTATATTGTGATACAGAGTGAGTACTAGTGCTTGCAAATGCTCAGAGGATCATTTAAGTCTTCAGATTACATAAGAAGGTACTACTAATAAGTAATACGGTTTTGCTAATTCTAAGTCGACTGAAAATTAACTAAACCTCAATAGTCGCCTTCGTAGCCATTAGATTTTATGTCGTGATTTGTGGAGGAGTTACATATGATTTGTAACTATATACAATTGACTGAGATTTAGTTAATTCTAGTCGCTACCTTGATCACTAGATTTGCATCGTGAATTATACTAAATTCAGAGTTGCACATGATATGTAACTATGTACAACTGACTGAGATTTAAATCTAAGTGGACCGAGAATTAGACAATCTGATATAAAGCAAGTACCTTGTAGGATTTTGATAGGGATAAAAGCATGAATACTAATATGAGCTGAATTAATTGCCTTGAGGATGTAAGATTGAGATATCTCGAGTAATTAAACAAGCAAGAAGGAAAGGCTTTACTTACTCTCACTGGTATCATGGAGACGATAAAGTTTGGCCAAGGAATCAGTGCTTCTGTAGATGGATCCGTCGCGATGAGTGTAGTATTCGATCACGTCGGCATGTGCTAGGCCGTCCACGGGGAACCCGTTGGGGAGCAAGGCTACTTTGCCCCGGCGCGGAGGCATAGCCGTCGACGGCGATGTGACCGATTGTGCGCCGCCGCTCTTTTCCATCGTCCCATTGGTTGCTCTGCTCTGGCGCCGAGGCGGCGGATCCGTCGATGATGAGCCCGCTTGTGTGCTGCCGCTCTCCTTCTCTTCGTGTCGAGCCCCGTCGGCGCGCAAGTCTACTCTGCTCTGGCGCGAAGGTGGAGCCGGTGACGAAGCAGCCGGCTGTGCGGCGCCGCTCTTCGTCCTCCTCTTCTCTCTGATTAGAGCCCAGTAGCCGGACACTCTTCTCTGGCGCCGAGCCGGAGCCGTCGATGATGAGCCCACTTGTGTGCCGCCGCTCTTCATCCTCCCGTTATCTTCCTTTGGAGCCCCGTCGACGTGCGAGGCTACTCTCGTGCTCTGACGCAACGGTGGAGTCGGCGACGACGAAGCAGCCACATGTGCGGCGCCGCTCTTCGTCCTCCTCTTATCTTTGATTGGAGGCAGAGGCGCGACTGCCTGTGCGCCGCCGCTCTTTGCCATCCTCTTCTCTTCGATGGGTGCCCCGTCATCGGCCACGCTGCTCCGCGGAGCCGTCGCCGACCCGGACCCGATCGCTTGTACACCACCGCTCTCCATCCCTACTTTTCTCCAGATTCTAGGTTTAGTTAGGGTTTCTTTTCTTGGGTTGGACAAATAGTTTTTCTCATACGGCGGAGAAGAAGTATTTCTGCAGGCGCAACGTGGCCTGACCCGGATCTTTTCTCATACGGACACGGGTCTTTTTTTCCGAGTATATATATGGTGCCACTGCGATTTTTTGAAGGAACGAAATAGCTTTTCGTGTAATGGAGTTGATTTATAATGTTAAAGGGAGGGAAAAGCTAATTCTAGAACGGTCGGTAGTTTAGCTTATAGGTAGAACGCTTTGACACGTTGGATAAATATGGTCCCCACAACCGGAATCAAAAATCTGGAAAGCCTCGTACATGCAAACAAGAGAAGGTGGTTACGACATTAGAATTTACGGATTTGCTAATTCTCAGGCGTCTGATTTTTTCTTATGTCTCAGTCACCCATAAAAATGTGCTTGAGTTGCACTTTTCTGACAGAAATGTGCAATTACACTTTTCTGCCAGAAAAGTGCAATTCGTTCTAGTTGTACTTTTTTTTAACTGCAGTTGCCCTTTTTCTTAGGTGATTTAGACTTAAGAAATTCTCAGGCGCCTAATTTTTTCTTATATCTCAGTCACCCACAAAAATGTGCATGAGTTGCACTTTTCTGACAGAAAAGTGTAATTGCACTTTTCTGGCAGAAAAGTGTAATTGCACTTTTCTGTCAGAAAAGTGCAACTCGTTCGAGTTGCACTATTTTTTGAACTGCAGTTGCACTTTTCTAGGTGATTGAGACTTAAGAAATTCTCAGTCAACTGAGACATAGGCAAACCCTAGAATTTAATACAAATCCGAAAATTTGAAAAGTTTTATAGGTCAAATAGTTTATCCGATTTAAGATCCGTTTTCATCGTTAGACTAGTTGCGACGAGATCTTCAAAACTAGATCCCATATGAATATGTTTCGATGACTTTTTTTTTCGACCTTAAAGTTACCCGCCATTAAGCTGTAATACATAAGTTACCCGGCTATTGAAAAATATTTTTCCGCTTTATGCTAGATCTCACTTTTATTTTTTTGTGTATTTTTTTTAGATTTTTAGTTACCACCTAGTTTTATACACGATCTAATACTTCAGGCTAGTAACTGCATCGTGAATACATTAAATAAGTAGAACACATTAGCCGTTTGCCAATTCCTCGACCCGGCTTCTTCCCTCGATATTTCTTTCCCTCTTTCCACCGGGGGTTCCCCTTACTTGTTTGGCCGGGGTAGAACCAACATTTAGGTTGCGGATATGCGGGGAGGTTGGAGCTTCCTCCTGGACTGACGACTGGTACGAACTTGCGGAAAGCTTACATTTGTATTTCTGATGGTAGCTATCCCATGCTCACAAGTTGGTATGACTGGTGTGTATACTCCGTGTATCCTCCGGTAGGCCCACCTCCCGCCGACGACCCCAACCTCCTCCTCCTCCTCGTTCCGACCGATAGGCAACACGCATCGACTTGTGTGCTCGCTCCTAGTCTCCTCCCGGTTCTCTCTGATGCGAGCTCATCTCCATCTTTGACTGGTGAATTTTGTTCATGATGTACATACTTGATGGATGTGGTTTATATGCTAGATTAATAATCGATTTTGTAGTTACCCCACTCTTTAGATAATAGTTACCCGACAACTATTGATGTATCTACCCATATGTTCATGATAAAGTTATCACCAGAAACTTGATTTAGGTACCCCACCTTCTAGGTAACATTTACACACCGTGTGCTAATGGAGTTACCCGTCTTTCTATGATATAGTTATCACCACAAAATCGATGTAGTTACCTCCTCTATAGACAATAGTTACCAACCCAATACTGATGGATTTTGCCCATGTATTATTATGGTTACACTAAACTCTGGCTAATAGTTACCAACAAAGTAGTCATAGAGTTATCTACATACCCGGCATATAGTTATCACACCATCGTGTCGATATAGTTACCATACTCTCCACTAATGGTTACCTAGTGATAGAGTTATCCAGGTAGTCAGTGTATAGTTATCATCGCGATATCGATATAGTTAACCCGCACTAATGTAGTTACCATGTGCCAACATGGAGTTATCCATGTGTTTATCCACCACGAAATTGATGTAGTTACCCTATTCTCTTGATAATAGTTACCCACCTGGTACAATGTAGTTACCCACACTGTACTAATGGCATTACGAATTTATGATACAGTCATCCACCACGAATTACCCTACCCTCTCGATAATAGTTACCCACTAGATGTTGATGGAGTTACCCACACTGTACTGATGAGTTATCCATGTGTTTATCCACCACAAAATTGATGTAGTTACCCTACTCTCTTCATACTAGTTACCCACCAGCTACTGATGCAGTTACCCACAGTGTACTATTGGAGTTACCCATCCTTCAAGATATAGTTATCCACCACGAATATCCTACTCTCTGGGTAATAGTTACCCGCCAGGTAATGATAGAGTTACCCATACTGTACTGATGGATTTATCCACCATAAAATCGATGTAGTTACCTATCTCTCCTAGTCATAGTTACCCACTAGGTACTGATTGAGTTACCCACACAGAACTAATGGAGTTACCCATGTGTTCATAAGACAGTTATCCACCATCTAGTACTTGCCCTACTCTGTCGGTAGGACTTACCCATCCAGTACTGGTGAAGTTACCAACCCATTACTAATAGAGTTACCTACATGTTCATGCTATAGTTATCCACCACAAAACCGATATAGTACCATATACTCTAAATAATAGCTACCAACCGAATTACCCATATCTTTTAGTGTGTAGGTGTCACCTTGAAATGAACATAGTTATCACCCTAAAACTTATGGAGTTGCATATGTATTTTAGTGTATAGTTACCCACATGTCCACGATAAAGTTATCATCCCAAAGTAGTAACTCATCTATGAAACTAGCTGGTAATTTTAAAATTCTAAAAAATCAAAAATAACCAGCAAAAGTGGGATCTAGTTTTAAGCCGAAACTGATAGTTCATAGGATGGGTAACTTACATACTACATGTTGGGTAACTCACGTATTACCGATGGGTAACTTTTGACTAAAAAAAAGTCGTCAAAATATAACAACATGGGATCTAGTTTCGAAGATCTCGTCGCGACTAGTCCAACAGTGAAAACGGATCGTGAATCGGATCAATGGTTTGAGCTATAAAACATTTTGAATTTTCGATTTTCTGTATTTAATGCCCGTGACGTATGCACTTTAGGCACGGTTAGTTGTGCCATTTTCTTTTTCCGTCCTGCATGCATGCTCGCGCGGATCATTTTATTGTATGCAACTATCATCAAGGCAGTTGGAATGTTCTACGGATTTGCTTAAACGTAGAACGTTCTGTTTGTAGCTGCGTCCTAAAGGAAAAGTTGTTTCAGTATAATGTTGAAAGGGAAAATAGTGTTGGGGACCTAAAGTACTCGCATGCCACAATTGATGTTGGAAACGAAGATGAAACCATTATCCACCTTTTGATTTGTTGTGCAAAAAATCTGAATTGAATCCATGGCCTCCAGGGTGTAGGACCTATTTGAAATAGGCTTTCACTCCGTTTTATAAATAAAGTTCAACCAGCCAAACGATATAAAGTGATGGGAGATCCCAAAACAAGCAAGTCAAAGAAAAAACGACAACTGAAAAGGGACGAGCCACCAACTCAAAGCCAAACATGAAAACAGGAGACGCCACACCAAGCACGAGGCGACCTAGACTACCGAAGAAGGAGCGGAACCGTGTCGCCTTGGAAAACCACCAGACCCCGTTGCACCGACCACACAAAGCTAGCGCCGATGAGGGCCGCCTGTCCTCTTGCTAGGCCATGGAGCGTCGATCCTGTCAAAAGCTAGCGAGGATGGAGAAGGGTGACACCGAGAGCACGTTTAAAGGATAGGAGACCAACTATCCCAATCCATGCCGAAGTCGAAGAAACTTCACGCCGGAATGATGACTCCAGCGTGTTGCACCTGGATGAAGTCTGGGTTCCCCAACGACGCCCCAAGGGGGTAACGACGCAACACACCGCTGTCATTGAGCCCGCAATGACGTGCAAGGATTTTCACCCGGAACCTAGTCACAGAGATGATATCCACAACGACGCCTCCAAGAGGGTAGTCACACCCGTGGGTATCACCATCGTCGGCGCCAAAAGCGCGGAGCTTTTGCTCGGACCTTCACATGTGTCATCTGAGATACCAAAGGACCGGCCCAACCGAAGGGACGGGTCTCCTTGCCAACACGAGGCCTCCAGATCTTGACCAAGGAGCTGCAGCTGAAGCACCGACACCAGGACCACCCGCTGTCAAACCCCTCACACCCACGTGACCAAAGGGAAAGGCCACCGCCGCTGCCACGCTGCTTGCCGAAAAGCACCCGTGCAGCCGCACTTACAGGGCTGCCACCCCGGCGTCCACAATTTCGAGTTGTGGAGTGGTAAGCATCACCCCTGTGCTGCTAACGGTTCGAACAAGAGGAGAGCCGCGACAGATCCTGGCGCAAGTGGGCAGCAGGGGTGCATTAGGCAAGGCAGACATGGCGCCTCCGTGCTGCCCGTAGGACGCACCATGCAGCCAACGGCAGGACGAGCCAGGCCCAGGGAGCCTAGGGTCGATCGCTGTTGCGCTGCACCGTCCTGGACGCCGCCGCCGACCTGCGCCGCATCCATCGCCGCCCTCGCCGACAGGATACCACCGCTCCATGACTCGAATCGCACAAGAGAGCAGCTCACCACCGCTGCAGGAACTCCCCCCGCAGGCTGGTAAAGGGACGCCCGTCGCGCCAGAGCCACGCGGGCTTTGCCCGGTAGCGGGGAAGGGGAAGGAGGAGGGAGGGAGGGGAGAGAGACGAGCTAGGGTTCGCCCCAGTCGCCGCCCCAGGGTGTGGGGCCAATGGACTCTGAAATTTCCAACCGCCTCCTGCCCCACCAGGTCGGACCTCGAAAACCTCTAGTGGCTATCAAGTTTTACTTTCTTTTATTTAATTTGTTCCTTTTTGTAAATTATTAAGTGATGGTGAATGATTTTGTGTAGATGAACTCACTTTTTGACTCCATAGTCTCTTGTCATCCAAAAAGTAATTTTTTTATTGCTCAAACGGAGGCGGAGAGCTACATAAGACCGTAACGTGTATCAGTCCAGGGATCTTTTCTTCGCTTCAGGAGGGCCGGCGATTCATTACTGATAAATTTATGATGAAACCGAGTAACATGACGGAAAATATGGAACTAGAGGCGCAACATTCAGAATCGATAGAGATATGCACACCAGAACACATGCATAGAGCACCACATTTAGACTAGGCCGTAATTGATCTTAATAAGAACAGAGCCAAAGCCTCCGTTTCCACAAAAATTGATCTTAATAGTATCAAGTTTATTTTGGCAGCCTCCTGATCACACTTTATGGTCCGAGAGGACACAGGAAAGGTCAAAAGTTGACACACTTTAATTTGGAATAACAATTACATTGTTCATAAGCAAAGGCAAGAGAAAACTAGGGAGGCCCTGATGAGAAGAAAGGAAAACCGGTGAGGGCACAACTCGTACACAACTTCACCAAAACCCACAGCAAACAGTCGATGAAAATTATTGTTGAGGCCGTAGCATGAAAGGCGCCTTGATTCATGCCATAGCAGTTGTCGTTGATGACGGATCATATATTTTCCTTTCCTTTTGAGAAATGCTGATGAATCAGCTTGCTATTACATCAGTTTTAATCAGTTTTCAAAGCCAAAAACTAACAAACTGGTAACAAAGTGAGTTCAAATTTGAAAGAGAGAGCCATTAGCACTCATTACTCAGTTCAAACAGTACACACTTGCTAGGAACGACATAAGAATAGAAGCGGTCTTACATGTAGTCTCATCTGGTTCCTACTAGTTAAATAAATAATCTGTGGGCATCTCAGTATATTTCGGTCTAAAAGCCCAACATTTCAAAGCAAACAATACAACATACAATAACAGTACAGTATTAATGCAGCTTAGATACAATGAAATTGTCAGGTCTGTAGTAATCATCTCCGAGATGTCGCTACTTTCGAGCATGTGGCACGCCACGATGTCAAAATAATAATAAGGTAGCTCCATAAAGCAGCTTGCGTTGCATATGAATTCCCCAAAGTGCGAGCCTGGAATAAGGCATCATGTTAGTTACCAGGAACATATGACAAACACTTAACCGCAAGAAACAAGTGAATAGCATTGATATTTGGGACTTGCATGCATATTGGGAGGTTCATGCATTAATATTTCTGCTATAGCAATCAACATGTGTAAATCAACACCTAAAAACTTTAGTTACAGTTTTAAAGTGTTTATCTTTGTCAAGTACACTGGAACAAGCAATAACAAGTGAACAAAACCTGAATGGGAAATGAGGAAACGAACAGCCAAGGCAATTAATCTATACTGTAGGGAAGAGTGTTGAACTGATTGAATTATTAACAGAAGATGCAAGTAGCAACATAACGCTCTTGTGTGCTATGGAGGGCAATAAGATAGATCCCGTAAGATTTCTAGACACACGTTCATCTATGGTGTACAATTTGGATTTAAAAAAATAGAATCAGAAGCACCATTCACTTGTCCAAGTCAATGTCCCCAGAAGCAAGGAGTATGCCTGCGTGTGGGACAGCATCACCAACTCATCTCTGCTACTGATTACTACCAGTTCAGCTCCAATACCATATAAAACATTTGGATCGTATATTTACAAATGTCTGTAGAAAAACGATAAATCCACATCACATATTCAACAAACATAGCACATTAGCATATATAATGGGACAATCACCTCATGCATTCACATTTCAACTCCACCGTCTTGACCACCGACTCTGCTGCCTACAAGCAAAACAAATCCAATAAACCGAAGAAATGACATGGAAGAGCCAAATCAATGAGAAGGCAAAGCTAACCTTTATAACAAAGGTAGGAGGAAGTGAAACCAGATATACTGCTAGGTGCAATCGTGCAAGGTAGAGCGACAATTATCATTTGCCTAGTAATGAATTACATTTTAGGATTGTTTAGGTGTTCAGAGGAAATGTATTCAAAGGGGATTATTATGGAGAGGATTCATTCCAGTAAAGCCAAAAGGGTAAAAAAAACTCAAATTGAGAAACTTAACTAAAAAATGACATTACTCACTTCTATACGGGTTCAATGAACTAGTAATGTTTTCCCATGTAGGATAATCTAGATGTCAGTAGCTATTATGAATTTATGGTTAGTATCAAGATCAATCAAGATATACAGCACACCACATATGGAAATCAATAACACTTTACATATAAAATGGTTTGACTCTATAGTTTTAGCGCAGCTGTTACCGACTTGCGAGTTTGTGAAAATTAGAAAGCTCATGCTGGATATAGCAACACAAGCGGAGTCATGGCAGACAGAAACAAGGGACTACCTGTTAAGTAGAAATTTCTGTAGGGGTAATAGGTCCTGCTAGAAAGGCAGCCTCTTCGCGTTTCAAAAAGATTTATGAACTGTGTTGACTCAAGCTGGAGCATGTAGTCTCCGAAAAACGTAGATAGAAAAATCGCATTGGTGTCCTCATCATACCCCTGCATCATAACCGCGCATTGCCCCAAGGTCGGTCCTTTTGAGAAGAGCCCATCTAGTTGAATGGTTTTCTGCAGCTCCCATCCAAGAACACCATCGCAGCTCGATTTCCTCTCCCATAATTGGATGCTCTGGCTTACATATTCTGACTTGGACAAAATGGCAAGGCCGAGGCCGCCATGCTCCGTGCGTACGACGAAGAAGGACCAGTAGTAGTCGGTGTCGTGAGCATCTGCCGGCTTCTCGGTCACCACAAGGCTCTGGCTTTGGAGATCAAACTCCAGGATGGCACCTCCAGAAAGCACCCAACAAAATGCATCCCTAACCAGAACGCTGGGGCTCGCAGTACACAACCCAAATGTAGTCTCTACTGAGACAATCTCCCCCCACAGACCAGACTCTGAATCGTAGAGGCAAGCAAACTTGTGTGTGCCGTCCGAACCACCGCCCACCAAGGCCAATCTGAATGGGGTGAAGCGGCAGTCACCGTGCACATGCCCGTGGTCGTCGGCGGCGCACATCACCGCGGCGTTGTGGACGAACCTCCCCTGTTCCTTGCTGAACCCCGGTGGAAACGCGACGCTGCGCTGGTGGCCGGTGAGCGGGTCCCACACGAGGGCCTCGCGCCGCGTCCGGCAGACGAGGAGGGCGAGGCCGTGGCGGCAGCCGAGGAACACCCAGCCCTCGCCGCGGCTCCAGGGCGCGGAGAAGCGGGCGGGCGGGATGCGGTCCTGCCGGCCCGTCGTGGTGGGGTTGAAGATGGGCGGGGCGTCCGTGCGGAACTCTTTGTCGAAGAAGCCGAGCAGCGGCGGAGGCCCGTTCCGGCGGTGGTGGTGCTTGCGGAAGCGGCGGAGGAAGCCGGGGTCGGAGAGGAGGCGGCGCCAGCGCGTGCACACGAGGGATGCGCGCGGGAGGGAGGAGGGCTGCGGAGGGAGGCGGAGGAGGATCTCCTCGAGGAGGAAGACGTCGTCCAGCGGGGCGACGGCGGCGGCGGAGGGGCGGCTCATTCCGGCGGGGCTAGGGTTCGGGGGTCTGGCCGCAGGCTGCGTCGAGCGGAGTGGAGACTGCGGCTGGAGTGGAGTTCGCAACCTTCTTCACAAGCTGCCTAGAGTGGTTCTTCCAGTGATGTTACTCTGCTAAACCGATTCTCACTAAAAGAGAGAGAGAATCCATTCTTTATAACATTTGATTTGCATTCCATGCCGCTCAAAATATTTACAATAGTTCCTCTACGATCTTTCAAAATTTAAGTCAAATATACATCACAAAACAAAAAAGTTGGCTGTTAAACAAGAATGTCAAGCTGTAATTTCAAGATGTTTGTAAAATCAACGCAACTACGATGATATGTGTGTTTGTATGTTGCTATTTTCTATACCGCGTATACTTCTTTTTCACAATCCACTATTCATCCTAAGTATGTGATCTACAGCTGCTCACAGTTTCATTATTCCCTACTGACGCGATGTCATCTGAAAGGTTCAGGCGGGGCAGTTTCTTCGAGAATAGCAGCCGTCTGAAAACATTCGGCAGCTTCAAGTGCTGACGAACTGCCCCCTTCGTCTTCATAGGTTAAACCAAGGTTAAACCACGCAACATGATTTGTTCTGTCCAGTCTCAGCGCATCGGTCAGGAAGCACCTTACAGCAGGCAAGGGCCTCCCGCCAAGCTGTCGAAGAGCAACAGCCGCCGATATCAAACTGGGCACGTGCTTAGGTTCGAGATCTAAGGCCGTGGAGTATGCTTCAAGAGCTTCCTTCAGGAACCCTCTCGCTTCATGTAGCTTTCCTGCATTGGTAAAAACCATAAGTACTAAGAATGAATTTGTACCAACACAATGCGAGAATATGAGAATGGGGAAGTTGGTGGTTAGAGGAATCTGAAGCACCTGTAGCATGATAAGCCAAGGGAGAATATGAGTTGATAGCTTTTATTTTCGATATACAGAGCTCTGCATCCCTCCACTGTGACAAGCTTAGGTACAAAAGGG